>CM066034.1:742116194-742840050 GCA_033557465.1 Ichthyophis bannanicus
TGTCCGTACATGTATATAATTGCTATAGCACTGTCTGACAGCACCCAAACAGCAACTCATGAAATCACAAGGAGAAAGCTATGTAGAATGAGATGAATCGTTCTGGTCTCTAGCTTGAACATGGACTATTGATCAGCAAGACTCCACCTTTAACCAAAGTCCCTGTGCAATATGGCCCTGGCAATTCATCCTCCATCCGATTAAACAAGTATGCATCATGACCAGGACCCACTGTGGGCCTTCCACCTCCATTCTCCTTAGTACACTGTCCATGGAGAGTCACAGAATGAGACTCCACCTGGTCATTCCAGAAAAGGGAAGGTGCAGGTTACTATTTTGAGACTGAAGGGACCATTTAGATAGCAAAGATCTCTGTGAAGAGTGCATATGAGCTCTTGTCCATGGAACCAGGTTCAAGGTCATCTCCACCGACCAATATCTGAAGATAACTCCATACCTGAGGGGAGTGACAGGCTGGTAGCTCCCATACCTGGAAGTGCAAATTATGAATCCTATCTGGGATCAAAAACATCTTGCATAGGCTGGTGCTTAAATGGGCTCTCAAAGAGTCCTGAGATTGAAAGTGAGTCAGACAGCTCTTGTAGAAATTTGCTATCCAACCAAGAGACTCCAACAAGCTCACAACCCTGGAGGTAACAGCATGACTTTCTTGCTCCTTATCAGCCAGTCTCAAGATATGGGTGAATCAGGACAGTCTTCCCTGAAGAAATACCCAGAATCACAAACCTGAGGAATGTCTGTTGACAATCCCTGATAGGAATATGCAGATACCCCTCTGAGAGGCCTAAGGAAGTGAAGAGGTCCCCTTTTCTAACTACCGCAGTAAGTTTCCATGCAAAAGTGGAGAACATTTAAGATCCTGTTGACTTATCCAAGGTCTAGGATATCCATTCCTTTTTGAAACTACAAAATAAATGTAATACCAACCCCAGCCCTTTGTTTCTGCAATGAGAACTACTGCCTCCTATGGTATTAGGTGATCTAAGATGGACCTTACCATAAAGATGTCTGAAATTGGGAAAGCTATGCCTAGAACATATCCACTCCATCCATATCACATCCAGGACCCACTGATCCTATGACATCATGGATCCACTCTCTGAAAAAAACAGGGATATAAGCACATGCAGCATCAAGAAGGGTAGGCTCTTACTGCACTCAGAGCATCCCTTTCATCTTCCTTTTCTGTTATAATGAAAAAGATGCCCTTTGCTGGATGGCTTAATTCTCAGTGGGAAGTAGAGCCCTAATTAAATTTGATAAGTTATAAAAACTCTTCTAAAATCTCACTTTTTATTCATTTCTCTCCAATATTTTTGCATTTTACTTAAATTTTATTTTTAATTTATTTTTTTATTTATTTATTGTTTTTATATACCGCGCTCTTTAAAATCAGTGCGGTTTACAGGCAACATTTAAGCGTCTCAGTAATCTGTTATGCATTTACATCGAACAGGGACTGCAACTTGGATTTCAACTAGGGTAACTATTTACAATATCTACAATTCTGTACATTAAGACCATGAGTTGTCTTGTGGCTATCATTGTGGCTTATCATTGTGGCTTAATGTATTATAGAAAACCCTAAACGTTTAAAAGGGTAACTAAGTAGCCAGCAAGTTCATTATAAAAATAATGAATGAACACAGCTGAACAAAGAGCACTTATAGAAGCAAACTGTGTTTCAAACTGTTGCTAGAGGTGCTTAGTCACCAGTTAAGTTTGCTGGATGTACTATATAATTGTCTCAGGAATGTTTTGTAATATGAACTTTGATGCTTTCCCTGATACTACTTTCAGAGTGAAATGTGTGCCATGTCAGATTTGGAACACCGAGCAAACAAGCTCGGATAACTTAACTTTTGATTGGTATGAAACACAGTTGTGGAGAGCAATTTTCAAAAGGCTCTGTCAAACACAAAGCCTCTTGCAAAATACGAAAAGGATGTTCAAGTGTGAATGTGTATGTGCTGGGACAATTTTATAAAGGAAAGGTAAAAAAAAGAGTTTTTTGAGCTCTTATATCAGCATTGTGCAGCGAGGAACATCTCATTCGCATGTCTCATCGTAAAAGAGCTCCGCTCTTAACAATTTTACCCCATAGTATTTTTAGCTCTCACTAAAATCTAGACAACTAACAGTAGGCAACACAGAACCAACTACAAGGACCCTACTCACACTTCAGGCATCCTCCAATCCGCAAATACCCACCATCGAAAATGAAACTCACCACCTCCATCTTATTACTACTACTCTCACTCACCCTTATGACCCAAGAGGGAGCAACAGCCATTCACAACGGAATGATACCTATCATAAATAGTCAGAGGAAACTTGCAACATGCAACCCCAGCCTAAACACTGGCCATAAGAAGCAACACTGACTTATAAACATTAAACCACATACAACCTCCACTCTCCCAAATCTCAACTTAATGACTACCTCACCCATGAAATATGATCTCGTTAACTCACGCTCTGCCAGAAACAAAAAACATACAAAATCTGATCACATACATGACAATAAACTAGAGATCATGTGTGTCACTGAATCCTCGTTCAAAAATTCGGATAATGTGTTACTCATTCAACTTACCCACTGATCACACACCCTCCACAACTGTCCAAGAAACACCAGGCAAGGCAGAGGTGCATTCATCCTAAGCAATAAACAACTAGACTTCTCCACCACAACATCCATCTTGACAGATAGTTCAAATATTCTGGTAATTGAAAACCAGCAATAGACAATACGCCTGACATACCATTCACTAAACACCAAAACCAATGACCTTTCCACCCTGCTCAAAACAAACTGTGCCCACATGGCAAAAAACAAACCTTTCATCCTTCTTGGAGACCTAAAATTTACCTCAGCCCTTGCCAACCAAACCAACTCATTCCTGGAGGCTATGGACACACTACATCTCACTCAAATAATCAATGTTCCCACTCACAAAAAAGGAAACACTTTGGACCTCCTATTTGCACCTACTAAGTTCATAGCAACAAGTCACATATTCCAATCCACGTAACCCCAATCCCATGGTCAGACCATCATATGATTACCCTTGAACTGCAGCAACAACCCCTCAGCTACACTCAGCACAATCAACCCTACAATCCACGAAGATTCAAGACATTTGATAAGCAATTGCCTTTATTTCATATTACTCCCAGGCTCAACAGCAATTCATCCAACAACTGGAATGACATCATAACCCCATTCGCCATTGTGCCACAATGGAAAAACAGTATAAGAAATCAACAAGCACCATGGTATTCCTCTGACATAAGAGCAATCAAATGCATCCTAAAGCAGATTGAATGTCGATGGAGACGCACTTGAGATCCACTCCTCCTCACAGAATACTTATCCAAGCAAAGCAAATATAACAACCTCATCAATAAACACAAAAAACAATATCACACAAACCTTATCTTAAACTCATTGAATCATCCCAGAGAACTATTCGACATAGTCAAATCCCTCACATGTGACCCACAAGAAAAAAAAACAGAGCTGGGACCACAGGACATAGCCTCTTTCCTCTAGAATAAACAAAAACCTGCTCCTGACCCAAACATTCAGCCACCCCAAAAAATACTCAATCCTCACAGAAATGGATCACCTTCAATTTAGTCTCATCTGAACAACATGAACTTATCGTCACATCCATTAATACCACCACTTCCCCACTTGATCCATGCCCAATCTCATGGATCAAGATGGTCAGAAAGGAGCTCTCTCCCACTATACTCAACATCACCAACCTATCCCTTACCCAAGGTCACATGTCCACCAATCTCAAAACCACTTCCATAAGACCCATCATTAAAAACATCTCACTCGACCCCAACCTCCTGAGTTCATACAGATCCATTGCAAGCATCCCCTTCCTAGCCAGTGATTTTGTCGGTCTCGACTGTCCCATAGACACAGAAAACAAGGATATTTTGTATACCCAGCTTGTTGCCTGAGCAGCATGCACAAGACCTTCAAGTCCCCACACACTTGCCAACCATGGTCTTCATATTTAAGTTTACGAAGAACCAATTCCAAGTTCTCGTAGGTTTCCTTCAAGTGTACGGAATGACCTACAGGTATGGAAGCGTAAAAACCGTTGTGGAGTAAAACTGCTTTGAGACTTCTTTTTGAAGAATCTATAAAAAGACGCCATTGCTCTGAATCATATTGGATTTTAAATTGACTCATCAGACCTTCGACATCGATGCAATAAACCAACTTGTCTTCCTGGGCGAAGTAAGGAACGAACTCCTTTTCACGATGTCTGAACCATGAAGATGACACTCCTGGCAACAATAAATTTCTGCTTTTCAGCCTTGATCCGAGTAACTCAGCGGCATGTTTGGGAAGATTCAAGTCTCTTACCAAATCATTCATCTCCTCCTGAGAAAACAATTTTGGTCTTGTATCATCTTCAAAGTCAGAACTTGATTTGTCATCTGGTTCAGGTATGACTTCACCTTCATGGGAGCTAGGTATCTCTTCCAAGGTAGCAGGGGGCTTGGGTACTGGTATATCTGTGCCATGGGGGATGGGACGAATTGCCGAGTGAAGATTGGGGTATGAAATGGAATGCTTCCATTTGGAATTAAACCCTTTCACATCACATGAACAAAAGTAACAGTCGTCACTATGGTTTTTTTGCTCTTGCCATACCATAGGAATCCCATAACGGAAAATTTTTTTCTTACCCTTGAACCAGTTTCGGAGGTCCTCAACACACACTTTATGAGGCGCCCAGACTTTATCTTGATCTCCAGTTTTTAGTCCAAAGAATGCAAAATATACTTTTTTCACAAAGTCTGTAATATTCTACTGTTGCTTCAACACTGTATATTCACCACAGATGAAACAGAAACTGTCTGGCGGAGACATAACATAACGGTTGAAGAATGACGAGCTAACACGAATTGCAATGAAAAAGTGTGAACAGCCTAGAACCAAGAACCTGATGATGATACGTGCACAAGTGTGGCATGCAGGAGAGAACAGCTCTGTGTCTGTACATGAGACGTCACAGTGCTGGCCACGCCCCCCTGCACTGACCAGAGCTGCTGCTATCTGCCCTGTGTCTCCCTCCCACTGGATTCTTCAGGAAAGATTAACCCCTTCTACCATTAGAAGCATGGACTTAAAACTTGTTTAGCTTATGTATATATTGCTGACCATCAGATTTACAGTGCTATATTTTTTTTTACATAACTCGGACAACCCCTTTAAGGTTTTTTTGGCATTGTATATAATTAATTAATAGTAATTTAAAAACATTTGATAAATTTGAAGACAATTTTGCATGTTGTGGCAAATCATGATGTCTAGGAGTTTTTTCAATATTTTATTTGTTTTCAGCACACCAAAATACATGGAAATTAGATGAAAATAATCAAACAGCTTTTTAGTCGCAGACCTGTGTAATAAATAAACATGCAGTGCATGCAAGAAGACCCAAGGATATTTCTGAGCAGGAAGAGTTCTGCAAGGAAGGGTGTGAAAAAATAGTAAAGCGAGAATAGAAAGACTCTTAGCTGATTACAGAAAACATTTGGAAGATGTTATTCCTGCCAAAATAGGTCTTGCAAAGCACTAACTGAAAGGATGTCCATACTTCTGCATATGTCACATGACAGATAATGTAGTTACTCACCTATAGTGGGTGTTTTCTGAGGACAGTAGGAATAAGTCCTCACATATGGTGACATCCTATGACGGAGCCCACATGGAAATGCTCCCCAGTTTCTAGTGGAAGCTTTTGGGAGGCTCCACTGCACCTGCATGCCTCCTTCCCATCTTCTGCCATGGCACCATCTTGATTCAGTCTGATAACATAGCTGTAGCAGAAGTCAACTCCTTGGGGAGGTAGGAGGATTGTGAGAAGTTATTCCTGGTGTCCACGGAAAACATCTGCTACAGGTGAGAAACTACCTTTTCTCTGTGAATAAGCAGAACCGAGTCCTCACATATGGGACTCCCAAGCTACAGGCTACAGAAAACCAAGGAGGCCACTGAGAAGCCCAACAGGGGCAACTCAACTATGAAATGGCGAGAGGCCAGAACAACTCAACCATCAACTATGTACAAAAAGAGTGAATTTCTCCTTTTCCTTGTTTATTCTATTTATTTATATTTATTTATTTGGTAGCCTGTACAGAGCAAATGGGCGTAGGGGGATGGAGTTGGATTCTAATCCCCAACCCTATTCTGGAGTAGAGATTAAATGAAATTACTGTTAATAACGGGAATCCCTGTCTAGACAATAGTGAGATGTGGATATGTGGATTAAGACCACAGCTCAGCCCTGCGGAACTCCTCCAGGAAGACCAAGTGGAGCTGCCCACCAATGCTGCCATAGCTCAACCTTGTGAGTGCTGACATGACCATGAAGACTCAGGCCCACCTGGGCATAAGTAAAAGGGATGCAGTGCTTGGAAGCGGCAGCCCCTAGCTTGCTAGGGCTAAGAAACAAAAGCTGGAAGCATTCGCTATGGCTTCCGTCTGCTCCAAGAAGTTAGAGGCTCATCTGCAACCACACCTGTGCAACGCAGCTTTCCCCTTGTGAGAATGAGGCATCATGAAAGATGTAATCCAGAGCCACCTCCCAGAAGGAACTCAGGATGACTACGAAGGGATAGTCTAGTATTATGGGCTTTGGTGGAAAATCTATTGGAGCCTGAAGTCTGCTCACCCTGCATGGTGAAGAACCATTACCAAAAAATACCTCCAGAACCAAACTTCAAAGGGCAGGAATAGAGATAATTCAAGGGAGCTTCCAGGAGCTGCCTAGAAAACACATTGAGTACTAAAGACACTGTAGGAGGCCTGCAGAGAGGCTTTCAGAGAAGTAACCTCCACATAAGGCGGAACCCCAAATGCCATATCGAGATGGATCTCAGTTCTACAACCTGATGGCAAGCTCCCTCTGCAGTGAGGTGGACCTTGCCAAAGCTGGACCGAAGCCCCGACACAGAAAGATACAGAAGATATTCTAGCAATTGTTGCATGGAACAGACGAAAGGATCTAGGGCCTGGCCTCCCACCACACAGCCAAATCTCTTCCCTCTGCCGGAATAAAACCTTTCCATATAAGTCCCCCTGGATGTCAAAAGGACATCTGTCACACCAGTTTACAGGTAGCACTCAGACATTGACTGCCTCTCAATATCCACAACATGCAGGCCAAGGACCGGATGTTGGGGTGCAACATTCCCCTACCTTCCTGTGAATTTGAACCAGCACATGACCCAGTTGGATTGGTCCTTGACTGGAGAAGGAAACCAAGGCTGTCTGATAGTAGGGAGCGATGAGAACCAATGTGCTCCCATCAATTTCAGCCTCAGGACGGTCTTTGCAATGGCAGGGATTGGATGATAAGTGTACAGATGACCCTTCTTTCTAAGATGGAAGGAAAGCATCCAAGGCCAGTGTCCTGTATGAACTTACCTTGGAAAAGAACTGAGCCACCGTGGTATTCTGCGGAGTGGCGAAAGAACTATCGAGGGAGTGCTCCATTCCTTGAAGATGCAAAGCATAAGCTCTCCATCCCATGCCACTCGCACGGATGGAGGATGCAACTTTTTCTGCTTGTCAAAATGTCCTGTTCGCTCAGCAGGAACCTAGCACTCAAGACCATCCTGAATATGATGGCCAGCTTTCAGAACCTAAATTCCCGACACAAGAGGTCTAAGCCTGTTTGACCCTGCCTGTTGAAATAGAATATTGAGCCTTGATTGACGGTCTGAATCAAGACAATTTGGTAGGCAGCCAGACCGGGAAAACCTTTAGAGTGTATGCCACTGCTCGTAACTCAAAGAAGTTGACCAGGCGGAGACTTTCTCAGATGGAACATGCGCCCAGGGTGAGAAATACCTATAGAAGATCCACCTCCAGTTTGGAGGTATCTGTCGTTGAACCTTTTGAAGAGAACAGTGTGGAAATGGGGACCTCTGAGCACACTGTGGTAGATATTTTACTATTGCTGTGATTGGAAGAGAACACTGGAGAGAGTAAATCCAATGTAAAATGTGCCTTCAAGTTAGTATAGACTCCTGGTGACCCAGCAGCTCCTGGGTCTTCTTAGCAGTATGACCGGAAGTAGATTGCCAGGTCTTTCCTCTGAGGCAATGGAGGGTAAGGTAACTTGCCCAAGGACACCAAAAGTGCTAGGGAGAAACTCACCCGGGCCTCTTGGTTACCAAGCCAGTACTCTAACCACTTGTCTACTTCTTCACTGACATACAGATGCTCTCCGAGTTGACTGACCCCACTGAGCCTACTTCCAATGGAGGTGTGTCAAGGGTGTGAGGTGAATGATAGAGACCATGTGGCCTAGTATAATTAACATCTGCCTAGCGGTTATCTGCTGACTGAAATGACTCCTCCGCCCCCAGTCTGTGAATTTAGTCGTGTGGGAGGAAGGCTCTTGCCTGAGTCATGTCGAGCAGGGCTCCCCTGAATACCAATTGGGTTGAAGGGTGACATGGGATAAGTTAGACGGACCCTAGAAGTTCCAACACCCAAATGACCAATCGTGTGGATTCTCGAGTCCCTTCAGGACTAGGCAATCATTCAGATAGGGGAAGACAAACACTCCCAGCGTCCAGAGGCATGCAGCCACTATGGAGAGGCAGGGATACATGCCACAAACCTTGAAACAAGCCATTTTACAGCCGATCCACAAAAGCAGCGCACTAAGCCCCTCCAAACCGAAATCCTACCGCCCCATCTCCAGCCTTCCATTCCTCACAAAAATTATTGAAAAGACAGTGCAAAGACAACTTCAGGACCACAAAGATATGAATGCCCCACTGGACATCCACCAGCATGGATTTAAACCACAGCACAATGTGGAAACTCTGCTACCTCCCTCTTTGACAATCTCCTAAGAGGCATAGATAACAAAGAACGGATTCCTGCTAGTGTTCATGGACATCTCGGCAGCCTTTGACACAGTGTCCCACACCAGATTGCTGCAATGCCTGCAGCAGAGTAGAGTATGTAAGAATACACTAAAATGGTTTGCCTCCTACTTGGAAGACCGGACGCAGCAAGTCAAATGCACCCAAAAGAAATCTCTGCAGTTCCTCGTTACGCAAGGAATACCACAAGGGTCAGCACTGTCATCTATACTCTAATATATACATTCAACCCATATGCAACATCATCAAATGCCACAAACTTCACTATCACCTCTATGCTGACGACATCATGGTATATTCTCCAATCAACATACAATCACCTGACACCACAACAATAACCGGATGCCTTGAAGATATGAGCGCCTGGCTCTCCACTAACAACCTGATGGTCAACTATGACAAAACAGAGGCAATGTTCGTCACCAGAGACTCCACTTTAATTCCGCCACAAACAATCAGCATTCTAAACAAACCAATACCAGTCAAAGATGAAGTGAAGTACCTGGGCATCACCATGGACCGAGCTCTGAACCTAAAATCTCACATTGCTAAAACCGCATCTAGGGCCTGATGGTTTGAGGACCATCAGAAAGCTCAAGCCAATCCTCCACCAGGACCACTTCCGCACAGTGTGCCAGGCATTTATCACCCCACTGCTTGACTATGGAAACTCGCTATACCAGGGCCTCCCCCAACAGACCATACACCTACTTCAAATGGTGCAAAACACTGCAGCACGCATCATCACGGACACCGCAAGATCTGAGAACATCATCCCCATCTTATAGCAGCTGCACTGGCTCCCAATGATTGCCAGGACAAAAATCAAAACAATCCTGAACATCTTCAAAATCTTTCATCATCGCTCGGCAGATGCCCTACAATATATCATAACAAGAGAAATCAGCAATAGACCAAGAAGGACCAATAATGACAACAGGATCTGTACACCCGGTCGGCCATGCTAAGAGAAGGTGCGATTGTGTTGAGCGTCTGTAGCACTGATACGAGATATATGGATATATATTGTCACCAGCAGTGGCCCAACTAGGTATAGATGGCTAGGTACACTGCTGGGCCTGACCCTTCCAGGTAAGAAATTGTAGTTGCGACGGAGTGTCAGGTTGAAAACAGGCTTTATTCCCCTCCCGGGGTTTCAGGATTTTCAAAGTAATACACAGTATGAAATTAAGAGGTAGCCATACTTCTGGCAAACAAAAGGGTGAAATGAAAACAGCTTCTTGCTTGTACAAAATCAGTAACAAAACAGGAACCAGGTGAAATAAATGCTGACAGTTTTTCTCTGTATTCTTCTAGCTTTGTGCACGACACCTTTATGCTTAGCTAGCGTAGAGAACTCTCATTAGTTATGACTAGAGAGCAGTCCATGTCCTCCTCATAAGGCATATAACTATCTGTACACATGGATTCTTCAACTGTATTATCTTGTGGACAGAGAGTCTGAAATGTTCTTAACTCAGTTTCAGAACCTTCGTCAGAACTCTCTCTATGATATGGCAAGTACTTATCAGAGAGCTCATAGAACTGCCCTGCTCTGTTCCTAACAGGTTTCTGCAGTTTCTTGTAAGGCTTTACAAACATGCAATCATCTTCTTCACTCATACAAATGTCCTGACTTACATTTCTTTCCTTTTCCCAAGGCTGTAAGTACTTCTGGTGGTTCTGCCTTTCAGATAAGCAGGGAACCTTATCAGCTGCTCTCCTTTCCCTCCACGGCACTCTGTGTCTAGGAAATTCTTCCTGCGTCACAGGTGAGGGTTTCCTCCAGTTAATCCCTCTGTTTGTAACAAGCTTTCTGTCCCTCCTTGAATCCTTCCTGGGCTTTCTGTTCTACGGCTCACACACAACAGAATCAGCTGGAGAATATCCTGACCTTCTGTTTGAAACTTTCAAGTTATCTTTTACTTGCCAAGTCTCCCAGTCATTCTCAGCTTCTGAGCATTCACCAAACAAATCACCGTCAGGATCAGAATCCACATCCAAACCATGAGAATCCAATTCTAACTCTGTTTGCCTAACATGCTTTTTATTCAGGTTTAGGGGCGTTCTCCTGCTCATGTGCACACTGTTCTGCTGATTGCTAGGGGAGTGTTTGTTCTCTGGGCGTGCTCTCAGACCTCCTGTCTCAGCCTGCCTTTGTTGCCTATGGCAACCTGGAAGCTTTTTCTCTCCCTGCCTGTCAGCAATTGTGCTGAACTCTGCATCTCTCTGTGTCTTACAGGTATAAGGTAGAACTTCGGTGTCACACATCCCCCTTCTTAAGACATTACATGCTGCAGACGTCCTCGTCGGACAGCGCGTAATCCTACTCAAAGCATCTGCATTGCCATGCAGCCTACCTGCTCGGTGCTGAACTTCAAAATGAAAGGCTTGTAAAGCCAAGTGCCACCGCGTCAGTCGGGCATTGTTATTATGCATCTGGCTAAGCCATTTTAACGGCGCATGATCCGTTATTAACAAGAACTTGCGTCCAGTCAAATAAAAGCGAAGTGCTTCCACCGCCCACTTGATGGCTAAGCACTCCCTTTCCACAGTAGAGTACTTCTGCTCTGCGTTGGACAGCTTTCTGCTCAAATAGGTGACTGGATGTTCTACACCATCAAATTTCTGGGACATGACTGCCCCCAGTCCAGTCTCAGAGGCGTCTGTCTGGACTATAAATGGAAATCGGAAATCCACCCCCCTCAAGACGGGAGCCTTACATAACTTCTCCTTAAGGGAGATAAAATTCTCCTCTGCCTCAGGTGTCCAGTGTACTTTATTTGGGGCATTCTTTTTTATCATGTCTGTAAAAAGACTACTCTCCTCCGCAAACCTGGGGATAAACCTCCGATAATAGCCTATCAGGCCCAGGAAGCTACGGACATGCTTCTTTTCTATTGGTCGCGGGAAGTTTCGTACACTGTCAATTTTATCTGCCAGGGGCTTCACTACCCCATTCCCCACCAGATGTCCTAAATATTTGGCTTCCTTGGCCGCAAAGAGACATTTTTTTGGGTTCAGGGTGAGGCCAGCTTTCCGGATGGCCTGTAGTATGGCCTCCACCCGGGATAAGTGCTCATGCCATGTCCCGCTATGGATGATAACATCGTCCATGTAGGCCAACGCGTACGCTTGGTGTGGCCTTAGGACCTGGTCAATAAGACGTTGGCACGTTGCTGCCGCGCCGTGTAATCCAAACGGCATGCGTCTGAACTGGTATAAGCCCATCGGAGTGGAAAAAGCGGTCTTTGGCTTCGAATCCCTTGTTAAGGGGATTTGCCAGTATCCCTTAGTTAAGTCCAAGGTTGTTAAAAACCTGGCCTGTCCTAGCTGATCTAACAGATCGTCAATTCTCGGCATGGGGTATGCGTCAAATTGCGAAATCGCATTAACCTGCCGGAAATCAATACAAAAACGGAGTGTTCCGTCCGGCTTTGGGACGAGAACTATAGGACTAGACCATGGACTATGTGACTCCTCAATCACCCCCATTTCTACCATTTCTTTAACTTGGGCGATGACTTCGCTTTTCTTCGCCTCCGGCAACCTATATGGGCGCTGTCTAATGATCTTCCCCGGGATCGTGATGACCTCATGTGCTACCAAGCGCGTTTCGCCGGGCACAGCTGTCAGGACATCAGAGAACTTCCGTAGCAGCCGGGCTAAATCGGCTTGTTGGTTCTCTGACAGGTCTGTACCTGTACGTATCTCTGGTTGTTCCCTCCAATCCGAGGGTTGGGGGCCTAAGTCCTCCTCTTTCTTTTCCTCCGCAATGGCTGCTAAGCCCTTAACATCCTTCATCCCCGTGGAGCCGAATGCTCCAGACCCACGGCTTGTGGAAGATAAGGAGGATGTCTCTTCTAATGCGGGGAAGCCCACCCGTTCACAAATTAGTTGGGCTATTCTTTCACCTTTTTTTATTGTGAAATCCTTATCTCCGAAGTTAAACAGTAGGGCCTTGACCACGCCACGATAATCCGGGTCTATTACCCCTGCCCCGATGTCAATCGAATGATTGACCGCCAAACCAGACCGCGGCGCTATGCGGCCGTAGCATCCCTCAGGGATTTGGATTTTTATCCCCGTGTCTACGAGGGCCTTTCCTCCCTTAGGAACTATTGTATCTTCATTGCTAAACAGGTCATAGCCTGCTGAGGCTTCAGTGGCTCTTTGGGGGCTTTTTGCATGCAGGGAGGTTTTAGTGAACTTCAACACAAATTTTTTCTTACCCGAGGATCCCTTTTCTATCCTTGGCTTTCCGAATAAAGTCCTCGGGATTGTTTGGGCCATAGCCTCAGTTATTATGGTCTCAGGTGGTGTCTTCTCCCCTAAAGGTTCTCTCGGGGTCAGACCCAACTTCCCCTTGAGGCCCTTACCCATCTCTTCTGTAAATGGGGGCCAATCACGCCCTAGGACCACCTTAAAGGGGAGTCGTGGGATGACTGCCATATGTACCTTCTCTCTCGTATTTAACCCATCCACACACATCTCATACATTGGGTAAAAAGAGGAGGCCCCATGCACGCATCTGACTTTCACGCGTCCATCCACACTATCCCACAAGGCAGGGTTACGAGCCTGGATGGCCTTCCACATCTCCTGTGAGACCATACTCTGGTCCACCCCAGAGTCCAGGAGCGCTACTGCATCAACGCCCTCCACCTGTACATTTATAATAAATTCCTCCCCCCTGTGTTTTTCCCTTCCTGACATAAGGGCTACGTGCTCATTACAGTCCTTGCTTAAGTGACCCTTTTGTCCACATTGAAAACATTTGATCATATCATTATATTTTCTCACATTTTCTCTTGGGACCTTGGAAGTATAAGCTTTCTTTATCCCTGGCATTCTTTCCATGCCGGTCACCCTTAGCATATTATCTTTAGAAGCTCCGGCCAATTCAGCCTCAAAATAACACTCTGTCATTTCTGTTGCTTCCTTAGTGGTTTTACATTTTTGCAATAACAAGAAAGCTTTTACTTCTGAAGGCACGGCGTCAAAGTACTGCTCAAGGAGCACAGCATCCATCAAGGATTCTGCTGTGGCCTTTTCTGGAGCCAACCACTTTGCTGCCAGACCCTTGAGTCGCTGCATTAGAGCTTTTGGCGTCTCTCTAGGCAAAATCCTTGCCTCCCTAAAAAGGCGTCGGTAGTGAGCAGGTGTTAAACCCAACCTATCCTGTACGGCTAGTTTAACGTCCGGGTAACTAGACACTAGACCAGCGGGCATGGCCTTGTATGCTGCTAAGGCCTCTCCTGTCAAGGACATAGCAAACCTGACTGCCCATTGGTCTAGTGGCCATTTAGCCGCTTCAGCAATTCTTTCAAATGCATCAGAATAATCATCAAAGTTATCAGTCCGCTGCAAAGGCCCGAGTGCCAGCGCACTACAGCTTTGCAGTCCTACCACAGATGGCATCGCTCCAGCTTCCTCATCTGCAGTGGCTGTCTTCTTCAGGAGCTTGGTTAGTAAGTCCAATAGTGGCTTCTGCTGTGCCGCCATTGCTGCCATAGTCCTATACTGTGCTTGTCTTGTGAGCTCACTTTGTGCTTTCCACTGCTCGTCCATCCAGCGAAGCATCTCTTGTGGATCCATCCTGGTGTTGAGATCAACCTGTACAGGGCGAGAAAAAACACAAGGCCCACCAAGTGCAGCACACTAGATAATTCTTTTTTTCCTGTCTGCCTTTAACAAGGTATCTCTTCCCCCTTTCTCTGCAATCCTCCACCACCCGTGCCCAGCTACTAATACCTCAGCACGGTGTGGCATCTTATGTTGAGAAAGGTTCTCTGCATACTTCTTTCCAGTCAAACCCAGCTGGCTTTTGCACTGCGTCAGGATTTCCTTTTTCAGGATTTTCCTTCTTTGCTGTTTTTTTTTTTCTTTCTTTCTTCAGCCACTTTGTATCCTCTTAGGAAACTTCAAGTAGTATATTTATTTTTTTCAAAAATCCAACTTGCTACGCCACTCAATGTCACCAGCAGTGGCCCAACTAGGTATAGATGGCTAGGTACACTGCTGGGCCTGACCCTTCCAGGTAAGAAATTGTAGTTGCGACGGAGTGTCAGGTTGAAAACAGGCTTTATTCCCCTCCCGGGGTTTCAGGATTTTCAAAGTAATACACAGTATGAAATTAAGAGGTAGCCATACTTCTGGCAAACAAAAGGGTGAAATGAAAACAGCTTCTTGCTTGTACAAAATCAGTAACAAAACAGGAACCAGGTGAAATAAATGCTGACAGTTTTTCTCTGTATTCTTCTAGCTTTGTGCACGACACCTTTATGCTTAGCTAGCGTAGAGAACTCTCATTAGTTATGACTAGAGAGCAGTCCATGTCCTCCTCATAAGGCATATAACTATCTGTACACATGGATTCTTCAACTGTATTATCTTGTGGACAGAGAGTCTGAAATGTTCTTAACTCAGTTTCAGAACCTTCGTCAGAACTCTCTCTATGATATGGCAAGTACTTATCAGAGAGCTCATAGAACTGCCCTGCTCTGTTCCTAACAGGTTTCTGCAGTTTCTTGTAAGGCTTTACAAACATGCAATCATCTTCTTCACTCATACAACTGTCCTGACTTACGTTTCTTTCCTTTTCCCAAGGCTGTAAGTACTTCTGGTGGTTCTGCCTTTCAGATAAGCAGGGAACCTTATCAGCTGCTCTCCTTTCCCTCCACGGCACTCTGTGTCTAGGAAATTCTTCCTGCGTCACAGGTGAGGGTTTCCTCCAGTTAATCCCTCTGTTTGTAACAAGCTTTCTGTCCCTCCTTGAATCCTTCCTGGGCTTTCTGTTCCACGGCTCACACACAACAGAATCAGCTGGAGAATATCCTGACCTTCTGTTTGAAACTTTCAAGTTATCTTTTACTTGCCAAGTCTCCCAGTCATTCTCAGCTTCTGAGCATTCACCAAGCAAATCACCGTCAGGATCAGAATCCACATCCAAACCATGAGAATCCAATTCTAACTCTGTTTGCCTAACATGCTTTTTATTCAGGTTTAGGGGCGTTCTCCTGCTCATGTGCACACTGTTCTGCTGATTGCTAGGGGAGTGTTTGTTCTCTGGGCGTGCTCTCAGACCTCGTGTCTCAGCCTGCCTTTGTTGCCTATGGCAACCTGGAAGCTTTTTCTCTCCCTGCCTGTCAGCAATTGTGCTGAACTCTGCATCTCTCTGTGTCTTACAGGTATAAGGTAGAACTTTGGTGTCACAATATATATATATATATATATATATATATATATATATATATATATGAAGAATATTTATAAAGAGAAGATAAGTTCAAACTTTTTCTGTGCCCCTGATGAAGCTTATCAAGCGAAACGCGTGTAAGGCACTGTTGTGAGGCGTTGGGAAAAAGAACAGACTGATAAACTAAGCATTTCTCGGTTTGGAAAAAAAACAGACTGATAAGCTAAGCATTCTCGGTTTGAGTTTGTTGTATTCAATAAGCTGTTCGTGATATATAGGATGGTCATTGATGCAAAATGGCACCAGTATCTAGGCATGGTGTTTTGCCTGAACTTAGTGCCTGAACAAGTATGAAATCTCATGCCACGGCATTCAAAATACCCCAGGAGGCCATGAGAGCACTCACCAAAAATGTTATTGCTGTTTTGGATCAACGGCTCACCCGCCTCCAGGAGTTCATAGACGATTTGAAAGGGATGCTGGAAGGGCAGCTGGCGCATCTGAGCATGATCGAGGGATGGGTGGACCAACAAGACAACAAATCTGGAGGCCCTCGCGGCAGTGCTCGAGAGGAGCAGGCAGCTCCTGCTCGATAAAATCGATGATCAAGAAAACAGAGGTAAGAGAAATAACATCCGCATATTGGGACTGCAGGAGTTGATTAAGGAAAATGAACTTTGGGGGATTGTTGAACACTGTTCCCAGAGCAGCTGGGCCTGGTCTTAACAGCAAACCACATGGCAATAGAAAGAGTGCATAGACTGGGCCCGCGGAGGGAGGAGACGGGGTGGCCTAGACCAGTGATTGCCAGGGTGCAAAATTTTGCAGAAAAACATCAACTAATAGGAAAGTACCGGAGCCAATGAGACCTGGATTACAAGGGACATAAGATCTCACTCTTTAATGACTACTCGGCTCAGCTGACAGAGAGCAGGAGAGCCAGGATACCATACTGCTCGGAGTTGGTTTGGCAGGGCATCAAATTTGCATTCCAATTCCCTGCATGGGTCAGAGTGACACATAACAATAAAACCCAACAACTGGACCAAGCTGAGGTGGTAAAAGCTTTTGTGGCAGGCCTACCCCCTCCTTGATGAAGCAATAGGCAGGCCATGCATCTTCCCAGACAGAATTCAGGATTAGATATATTGAACTTTTGGTTATGGTTCAAGTTACAGATGCTCCTTTGGCGCTGATTATGGGGCAATTGCCTACTGAGGAGGGCCAACAGCTGCAAATGAAGGGGTGGACTTGCCGCAGGTCCTGGCAACCCAACACTGAAATGGGCGTCAGACTTGGGGACTCTCTGGACCTGAGCCTTCACAGTAAGTATTACACAAGCCCTTGTGGCAAAACAGCCTCACGGCTGCACATTTCGGGCCACCTTCAAGGACTATGCACTCATGGTTTATGCTATGGATGCCACGCTGGTGGAGGGACTGAACTGTTGGATCACTATCGGCTGAGGGACGCAATTGACTATACCAGGAATGATAGCCCTGCACCTGGTGGAGATGGGCAGATGCACACAGAGGGCTCCAAACAGCCAGGACTTGCAGATAGAGTATGGGAGGGGAATGTGAATTAAGGGGGTATGAATGGAAGAGGCATGCTTGAGATGTTCAGAATGTGTGATGAGCATAGGAGGTGAGGAGTGGGGGAAGAGGAATGGGGGAGGACGGGGCTCCACCAGACCCCACTAGGTTGTGAGTAGACGTGCTCACGAGGGTGGAAGAAGAGAGGACGGAGGAACTGGGAGGGCTGGGACTCAAGGGTCTGGGATGGAGGGGTGTGGAGACACAAATTATCCAGAACAGACAGACTGGGGGTGGGGGAGTGAACAGAGGGGGGTGCATGCTGCTGGGAGATGCAACCCCCTTCCATTCAGACACAGAAGCTGCAGCTAAATACACAAGCAAACCGACAAGGTGTTGGATAGATTAAAAATCTTAACCTTAAAAGTGGCTGGGATCCATTCTCCTATAAAAAGAACTAAATTACGGTCATCCTTCCAGAGGGAGGGGGCAGATGTTATATTCATGCAGGAAACATACCTAAGTGCAAAGGAACATCGGAAGTTGAAGAGAGGCTGGGTAGGAGACATGGGTTTTGCCTCCTACAACAGCTGGCAAAGAGGGGTGGCAACTATGATCCACTGACGGCTACCCTTTGCTGCCCACAAGGAGCTGGAAGATCCGGAGGACTGGTATCACCTACTGGGGGAGGGGAACTGTAGGGCAAACCCATCACGTTCTTTAATGTATATGCCCCTAACACTTATCAACACAGGTTCTTCACCTCCCTCATGGCCAACATGCTCAGCTTCGGCGATTATGAGTGGGTGGTAGGAGGGGATTTCAATCTCCCTAGAGACACAATGATAGACTGTAAGCATTCTAGAGGTGGACAACACAAGGCCAGAATGTGGAGAGTGGGTTATATGCTAATAGAACCAGGTTTGATCGATCCCTGGAGGACACTACATCCAGGAGACACGGACTTTACATTTTATTCCAACCTACAGGGTAGCTACTCGTGCTTGGACTACATATTAATCTCGGAGATATGGGAATTTCAGATCATGCCCTGGTATGGATTGTGCTCCACCTTAAGCACCGGGAGAAAGGAAGGAGAGAGGGGGGGTGGCAGATGAACCCCACCCTATACAAAGACACCTTCTTTCACCAACACATACAAAATGCATGGTGCACCTACTAGGCGGAGAAAACCACAGATGGGGTGGACCCTAGGGTGCTGTGGGCAGCAGCAAAAACCACTATGAGGTGGGTGATAATGGAATACACCACTAGGTAAAGAAAGGAAACAGACGCACAAATCTTGGTACTATCCAAATGGCTTAATGACCAAGACACCGACATATCTGCACACTAAAGGAGGAGGATAAAGCCCAGGTTCAGGCCGCACAGTGGGCACTAACCGGCTTACTGGACCACAGGACAGAAAGAGATGTAAAGATGTACAAATATGAACTACACAGCTGGGGCAACAAATGTGGGAGGTTCTTGGCCCATTTGGTCAGCTCCACCAAGAATAAAGGGTATGTTACTCAGCTTAAGGACCCAAGGTCGTATTTGATTAAAGGGGACAGAGGCATCCATCAGCACTTTCTCAACTTCTACTGCCAACTATATGCAGCTTGCCCAGGGAATATAGACAAGCGGGAGCAATTTTTCAGAGATTTGGAAATCCCGCAGCTGAAGGAGGCAGAGCGAGAGGCACTCAACACTCCCTTCCTGCTGCTGAACTGTAGTCGGTGGTCTGTGACTTAAAACTAGCAAAGGCGCCAGGGCTAGATGGCCTAGGACCAGAATTTTATAAAATTCTTGGGAAGGAGCTTGCGGTTTCCTTCCTGGCATATGGCAAAGAGGCGCTCTGAAAGGGGGCTTAGGAAGACATCAAAACCATGCCACAACTGTGGTCCTACCAAAATCAATCTCAATCCTGAATCAAGATGTGAAGATGGTGGCCTCGATCCTGGCCAGACAACTCACCTGGGTGATAGCAAATTTGGTGCACCATGACCAGGTAGGATTTGTACCAGGAAAGTACACCTCCTCAAACCTACTGAAGGCCCTCACAGTGTTCTACGAGGGGAGGAGGAAGGAGGGCAATAAGATCATAGTGAGCCTAGATGCAGAGAAGACTTTCGATAATAACTCCTGGGACTACATGTTCTGGGTGGCAGAGCAATTTAGAATACGGGGGGGGGGGGGGGGCCTTTTTAATAGGGTCAAGACGCTATATCACAGACCATCAACACAGATCCTGGTGAATGGGGGACTTTCTGAATCATTTCAGTTACACAAGGGAACACAGCAGGGATGCCTGCTTTTGCCACTGCTCTTCCTGCTTACCCTGGAGCCCTGGCAGCCTGGGTGAGGCAGACCAGGGCATGGGAAGGTATACAAATAGGGCGTGAAAACTATAAAATAAACCTTTTTGCAGATGACATACTCCTATTTGTCAACCAAGCCACAGAGAAAATAGGTGCAGTGATGGAGACAATACAGGACTTTTGGCCTTCTCAGGGTTAAAAAATAATTGGTAAAAATCAGAGGCTATGGCAGCATCCCAAAACTGTCCATGCTGAGGGCGAGTGGATTTCCCTCTGGGCTGGGTGGAGGACTCCCTCAAATATCTGGGACTCTATCTGAGCCTGGATCCGGGGATGGTATACAATAGAAACATTCGGGAAAAACTGGAGAAGATTAGAGTAATGTGCGAGTGATGGCAGGAACTCCCACTGTCCCTGTTCGGCTGGGTGGTATTGGTTAAGATGTCTATATTGCCATGACTGCTTTACCCTTTACAGATGGTGCCCTTCTGGATCCAGGGAAGGGAAGAACACCTCTACCAAAGTATTCTTTGCAGGTTTCTATGGAGGGGCCGCGGAGCATGTATTAGCTATGCTAAGCTTACTACTGATAGGGACCGGGGAGATGTGGGCTTACTGGACCTACACCTCTATAACGCAGCTGTGGCAATACGATGGCTTCACGAGCTTCACTCTGGAGGGGGATGGTACGAGAGCTACCACACCTATAGATGCTTCAGCCTACTCAAAGCCACTCAGGAGGGTCAGAGGAAAAGGTGAAGCCAAGGCTGGTAGTTACAGTCCTTGAGGAAGGCCTGGCAGTGGTGGAGAATAACATTAGGAGGAGGGAGGGGGAGATCACCTTTTGAGCAACTGGTGAGGAACCCCTAGTTCCTCCCAGAATAGACCAACTTGGTGTTTGACAACTGGGAATCTAAGGGCTGCAAATATGTGGGGCAGCTGCTGGAGATGGGGCGAAGATTTTTCCCCACCTTCAAGCAGATGAAGGACCAATGGGAATTCCCAAATAAACATTTTCTGGCCTATTTACAAAGCAGGCACTATGTCACCAACCGGGCTCAGGAAGCAGAGGACCAAAGGGGCTTCACATCCTTGGACAGGAGCTTCCTTCAAACTCCTGCCAGACTGAATAAGCTCTCATACAGGTATAGACTAGGGTATGACCAACGTGAAGCGCCTTGCGAGCGGCAGCTGACAGAACAGTGGATGACTGAGCTGGGGGAGCCAATAGAGGCATTGGGGCTAACGAGCCTGTTCAACAATGCCTATACATCCACATCAGATGCCTTCCCACAAGAAACACAGTATAAGCTTCTGCATAGAGCATATATCACCAGGGAAAGAGGGGCACAGACATGCTTGTGGGAGAACGCGGACTGCCTGAGATGCCAGAAACACAAGGGGACATTGGCACACACTTTTTTGGAATGTGAGCACTTAGGTCTGTTTTGGAGGGGAGCGCTAACACACATTCAAGGGACAATAAGGATAATGAATAGAATGGACATATGCTACTCTTCTATTGGAGGACAATATGCCTCTTGAAGACTTGGGAGTGGGAGACTTGGAAAGGAAATGTATTAGGGCAGCACTGATGCTTGCCCACCGAGTGATCTTGGCAAATTGGTTGAATCCACACCCACCAGGGGAGCAGCAATGGAGATACCATATGCAGGAAATGGCAGAGTGGATACAGAGGGAATAGCCACTTAAGCATCCAACCTACATCAACGTTACAGGGGGATACGGGCCACCTTCACCAACGGACTACAATGAATATGAACGCAAATATGAGAGTGTGGCAGATATTAAATGTGAATCACAGAGAGGGTGATTTGTGCTGGGGGGAGGGGGGAAAAAGGGGGACCAACCATGATACAGTAAGGACTAGCAAGCCAACGTAGAGTCATTATGTAATCAAGCAGAGCAATTGCCTATAGTATAGCATGTCCTTCAAGGCAGTGATGCATGAACCCCATGAGTTCTATGTTTGTATTTTAAAGGCTATGTAGGGCCACTAGAGTTTTTTGACCCCTGTCAGGGAACATGTTTGTCAAGCTGTTCAGGTTGATCCCTCAATAAAAAGATCTTTTAAAAAAAAAAAAAAAAACAACCTCTCCCCCTCCCCCATCCTGATCAATTCAACACATAATTTCCCCAGTATTTATGAAACATTCCAATTAGCAGCAACAGTTCTTTCAAAAAACTCTACAGGCCAGGTGTATCAGGCTTAAGTTGAAATAACCATGGGGCTGATAAGCCATATATCCAGGTAGAAGGGCCTGCTACCCAGATAAATGATGCCAACTTGGGTCAACCATTGATTTTTATTGCAGACTGCTCCAGCACTGAATAACACCGGGTTGGTTCTTGGGTGGAATTATCTGCTTAGTGGCAATTTTCAGAGTTATTTGGTTAGCGGCAGTTTTCAATCCACTAACCAGATAACTATCTGGACAAAGTTAGGGCATCAACAAGGCTGTCCTAACTTTTTTTTGGTTAGCTAACTGGATAGCAAGTTGAATATTGCCAGTATAGTGCCAGTGGCAGGGGTGTATCAGAGGGTGGGCCTGGGTGGGTCATGGCCCCTCCACTTGGTATCAGCCCCACCCAGTCAGCAACAGCAGAATTGTCGAATGAAAGAGAATTGGAGGCAGTGTCAACATTTGCACTGCCTTGTGCAAACACATGTTAAGCTCAGGGCCCACCAAATATCAGCCCTTGTAAACCACTGGCCAGTCGTCAGTGCTGAATCTGGATATTCAGCACCAGCTACTATCCGAATACTTGCACTGAATATCTGGATTTATTTCAGCCATGGCAGCTGTGTTTTTTTAAAAAAAAACTCTGACTGCCCCAACTGAAAACTGGTCTTTAAGGCCTGACAAAAGCCTATTAACTTGTCAATGTTTGTGTGACTACAGTGAGCTGTAAGAAAAAGATGCTACAGCTTTTCCTGACATAAGGAAAGGTCAAACAACTGGCTCTAACAGATGTCAATCATGGCAAGAATTAATGAAAAGGTAACTTTCGGAGCTACTTTTGAAAATGATTGGTTTTAGGCCGTAACATAACAGCTTTGTTGTTCAGCATACTACCAAAACAATTCTACAACTAATCATTTCACATTAAAAAATATTTGCACAATACCTATTGGTATCACCACATTTATCTATCTATAAACATGTATCAAGCAGTCTGGCAGCTCTTAAAATTAAAAGTGTGCACATCAGAAAGGGGCAGAGACAAAACAGAAAACATATGGCTGTGTTGTTGTTTTAAGGCAAAAATAGCTATATAGCAGGAGTAACAGAAGCAGGCATTTGGTTTGAATGATGGCAGAAGTGGAAAGCACAATTCTGATATTAGAAGTACTGACAGCACTGTCATGTCATCACCACCACTTTTCTCCTTCAGCACTTAAAATCATCTAATTTATGAAATGTCCAAAGAGCATTTTCCCATCTTGATTAATATTTTTTTAAATACTACTACTACTACAACTACTTATCAACTAGAGGGGATTATCGTAGTGGATATTGAAGGGCAGACTAGACAGACTATGCGGTCTTTTACTGCCATCATTTTCTATGTTTCTATGTTACTTAGCATACGCAGCAGTGTACACATACACATAAAAGGCAGTCTCTTCTCTATAGAGTTTACAATCTGCTAAGACAGCCAAACAGAACAACAGGGAACTAGGGAATTCTTAAGAAAAATGATTAAAATACACATGGGTGTAGACAGGAGAATAAGAGATTTAGGATCCAAAGAAAACCTCGAAGAAATGAGTTTTTAGCCTGGATATGAATAGGACCAGAGATGCAGCCTGATGTACTGGCTCAGGTAGTCTATTCCAGGCATATGGAATAGTAAAATGTACTGCTCTGTAAGAAAATAGACACAAACTGGGGTCCCAAAATACTAACATATTTAAATGTCAATTTTCAAAGCTTTTAATGCAAGTAAACAGCTGTTTACCCATATAGAAAAGAGGAATTTAATCTCACCTAATAATTTCCTTTCTGTGAGTCCTGCCAGACTGATTCAGATGCACAGTTTATGTCCTCCTGCCAGCAGATGGGGACAAAGAACTGAATGCCCCCCCCCCCCCCACTATGGGAGTAATTAAAAAAAATCCTGTGTAGTTGACTTATTATTCTGCACTTATTTTACACCTGTTTTATGAAGTCAAGTATACACATTAAATCTAGATGTAATCAGTCACACCAGCCCTTTGTAAATGCTTGTGTCTAGATATGTAAAGAACACGCTTAAATTATAATAATTTTATAATAATATTAAATTTTATCATTTATACATGTGCAGTCCACCCATGCTCTGCTGTCACAGACTGGGGGCGCTATAGAGCACATGTACGTCAGTGCTTAGACTCTTACCAGGGTATTTCCCCCTGTATCCTTTGGTTCCTTCCCACAATAACACACACATAGAGCAGCCTTTTACCATCAAACTCAGGCTTTTATTTACAAGGATTACCAACTCTTAGGATTACAGGGTAACTCAAAGCATCATAGTTCATATACACCAGCAGCTATACACAACTGCTACTATCAGCATTAGAATACCAGCAGTTGGGTCCTCAGATGATTATGATGTGTTACAATCGCAGCCTGATTTCGATTTAACCAAGTTTCTTGAGGACACACAGGACAGTCTCTCCACCAGATACTATCTATTTAGTGATCAGGATAAAACATTAAAAATTACTTTAAAAATAAAGACAAAATGTTTTGTGGTGCTAAAGTTCATATTTTTCCAGATATCTCCAGAGCCACATAGATGAGAAGGGCCTTTCTAGCTATGAAACCCAGGGTGGTGGCTCTGGGAGCTTCCTTTTTTCTGCGTTATCCCTGTAAATACTTGATTATGTTTCTGGATAAGCGGTATGTTTTTCTGGATTCTAGACAGTTGGAGACTTTTCTGCTGAGTAAGGAGAGCAAGGTTGGTTCAGGGGATTAGCATATGGATAGTGGGATTAATGTATTAGAGCAATACATTAGGAATTGCTTTCCTTATTTCCTTTTTGTGGGGGGTTTCCCCAGTTTCTATGTTTATTTATTCTCACTGTGATGTGGGCTAAATTTGATTTGTAGGTTTTCTTATTTTTTATTAATATGCCTTTGATGTTTTATTTTTTTCTTTTTCTTTGTATTTGTTTTTGTAAGTATTCTTGTAAAATCCATAAATAAAAAAATAAAAAAAGAATTACCAGCAGTTCACTCTGATTAACATTCCAGAACCTCCCTGGTACATTCTAACCGCCCTTCAGCCCCCTCAGGCTAGGATGTGAGGGCCGGCCTGCGGCACCTTTCCGAACTCCATGCACCTTACTGATAGTACATGCCTGTACTGTTCCTGTTTGCACTATGTTGATTGCACTGTTACACATTACTGTTTGCACGGTTTTGCACTATGCTGATTGCACTGTTTGCACACTGTTGTTGCACTGTTTGCCCCTGACTGCACTGTTGCATATTGTTGACTGTAATGTTCTCAGCACATGTTGTCTACCTCCTTGCTACTATTGTACTGGGCACCTACGTTGCCCTGCATTGTTCCAGTAAAAACAGTTTGACTCTGCCTTGGTAGCCTTCTATTCATGCCTCCCTCCTCCACCTCAGCGCGCTGCGCACAGCTCGAGAGTCACCAAGTGTGGCTGACGCAATCCTGCAGTCCATGGAGAAAGCGAGGTTACTTACCTGTAACGGGGGTTCTCCATGGACAGCAGGATAAGTCAGCCACACGTTCCCGCCCACCTCCCCTGGAGGAGGTCTGCCTGAAGATCCGCTCCCTAGCCGGGTTATCAAGCTAGGAAAACGACTGGCCAGGCTAGGGGTGGGACCGGGAGGTGGGCTACCTGGGGCACGCTCAGTTCCTGAGCTTGAGAGCACTTCCGAAATTGGCGCCGCCCGGAGGACATCACCAAGTGTGGCTGACTTATCCTGCTGTCCACGGAGAACCCCCATTACAGGTAAGTAACCTCGCTTTCTCTCCAAGTAACATCTTTCTATTCTTCAACAAGGAATGTCCTCTCTACAACACCTTACACATAAGCCTAAATATTTTTTCACTCAACCTGTAATCAAACTCTGGAATTTGTTACCGGAGGATGTAGTAAAGGCTGTTAGTGTAGCTGGGTTTAAAAAAAGGTTTGGACAAGTTCCTGGAGGAAAGGTCCATAAACCATTATTAAGAAGTGACCGAAGATATCAATGCTTGACCCAGTACAAGCATTGTGGAACTTGTGTCTCTTGGGGAAACTGCTAGGTACATATGACCTAGATTGGCCACTGTTGGAAACAGAATACTGGGCTTGATGGACCTTGGTCTGACCCAGTATGGCATATCTTATGTTCTTATTAACTCTAATGGGATGGGTTTAACTTTCTCTGCTCCGCCTTTCCTACCCAGGCCAGAACAGACTGTTCCAGCCCAGAACTTCTGCATAACTGGACTAAGGAAAAGCCTGCAGCAAAGCTCTTTATTCCCACAGTTGCAGCTTTATCTTTACAAACACACAATACTACAAGGAAGACAGAAGTAAGTTTCACTTAGCAGCACCAGTGTTAGCTCTCAGTTAATTATCCTCAGTAGGCTGCTCGACACCCAAGTCTGGAGTGTGAACCTAGCAGAGCGGGCTAGCTTTTCAGAGCTTAATGAGAGAAAGAAAACAAACCTCTTTCTCCCCTTCAGCCCAGCTGGTGCCTTACAAAGTGTGATCAAAAAGTATCAAGATTTGTTGTGTAGCTATATAACAATCCATTGTACCACGATGTTATTAAGCATGCAGTGAACTAGCTATGCGCTCTGCATGTGCAGAGTGTAGCATGACTACAGCACACTGTACATTTTTTAATCACGTGATACTGTCACTTAACCCTCCATTGCCTCGGAAGAAAGGCCTGGCAATCTACTTCCGGTGACACTGCCAAGAAAACCCAGGAGCTTCTGGGTCGCCAGGAGTCAGGACTGACTCGAAGGCACACATTGCATTTTTGATATTTGGTATCGTGTAAAATCAGTTCGTCAGATTTACAATGAGTAAAAAAACCGAAGAGTGAATTTGCATTTAATTCTGCCCGAAACTTGGAAATTTGTGCAAAGAGAGTTATGACAAGTTACAGCAAGTGTATGGCAATGAATGCATGAGTAGTGCTCAAGTTTATGACTGGTACAAACGTTTCCAAGAGGGCTGCCAAAGTATTGACAGTGACAAACATTCTGGAAGGCCATCCATGAGCAAGAATGGAGACAAAGTTGAAGCAGTGCGTGCCGCGATATGATCAAATTGTTGATTTACTATCAGGGAGCTTGCTGAGGACATGGACATCAGTTTCGGGTCAGTACAGTCCATTCTTATTGTCGATTTGAGGACGAGACGTGTGTCTGCAAAATTTGTGCTGAAACTCCTGTCCCCTGACCAAAAAGGAGATTGACTGCAGCCAGAGAGTTGTTGGAATGCGTTGAAAATGACTCAGATTTCATCAAAAAAGATTATTCCTGGTGATGAAACATGGGTTTATGGTTATGACACAGAAAGTAAAGCTCAGTCCTCCCAGACCCAAGAAAGCCCATCAGGTGAGAAGCAATGTCAAGGTCATGCTCACAGTTTTCTTTGATTATCAGGGTATTGTTCATCATGAGTATGCTCCAAAGGGCCAAACCATCAATAAGGAGTACTAGGTCCAAGTTCTGACTCATTTGAGAGATGCGGTTCATCATAAGAGGCCAGAGTTGCACAGGAATGGTAAATGGCTGCTTCATCATGGTAATGCCTCATCTCACACATCACATCTTGTCCAGCAGTTCTTGGGCAAACACCAAATCAAGCAAGTCCGTCAGCCTCCATACTTACCTGACCTTGCACCGTGCGACTTTTTCTTGTTGCCAAAACTGAAATTATCACTGAAGGAAAGGAGTTTCGATGACTTAGAGACCATTAAGCAAAATTTGACACAGCAGCTTCACAGCATAATGAAAGAAGCATTTCAAAATTGTTTCCAGTAGTAGCAGGAACGCTGGAGGAAGTGTGTTTTATCAGAAGGGGACTACTTTGAAGGAGACTGAGTGCAATAACTGATAGTGTTATACTTTTTGTGTTATTCTACAAGTCTCGATACTTTTTGATTGCACCTCGTACAAACACAAGCAAGTGAAACCTTTACTTCCTACTTTATAATAGCTCAGCACTCTGCCCTGTACTTTCATTCTTACCTTTCCTAATTGTATTCAGGGCTTTTTCTCCTCCTGAACTACAACCCAGCTGCAGCAACAGATTGACCTACTTTCAGCCTCCTGGCCTCTGTAAGCTTTCTCTCACTCTCCCCATGAGAGTTACATTCAGATCCCCAGGTTATTCACTCCAGCATAGCAGCTCCTACCCACTATCTGGACTACTGCAACATAATCTACCACGGCCTTCCAGCCACACAGACCAACCCCCTCCGAACAGCACTGAACACCACGGCAAGAATCATCCAGAGTGCAAAGAAAACCGATCACATCACCCCAATTCTGAAAGACCTACACATACTTCCCCTCGAAGCAAGGTCTAAATACAAAGCCATCCTACTCACCCACAAAGCCATCCATCAAGCACAAAACACCCAGCTTCGCACCCTACTGTCCCGTCCGGCCCACAGCAGAACTACCAGACTAACCTCCAGCAATTCCCTCACCATCCCTCACAAAAAAACCAAATGCTTGCAACGGACCTGCAATCGAGCCTTTGAACTTTATGCTCCATCCCTATGGAACTCTCTACCGAGTTATCTCAGAAACAATGCCGATCTACCATCCTTCAGGAAACAGCTGAAAACCACCCTGTTCCAAGAATACTTCAACACGACCCCCACCAAAAAGCGCACTAACCTCTGATCTCGTCCGCCAAGAACCTCTGATCCAAAACTACATTAACCTGCCCATGTCCAAAGCCTATCCCATGTCCAAAGTCTGTACCATGTCCAAATCATTAACGTTGCCTCCCCGGTGATGGCCCCGCCCTTACTTAATTTCCCCACCCTTTTATGTAACACCGCTTTGACCCGGTGAAAAGCGGGCTATAAATACAGCTAAATAAATAAATAAATAAATAAATCTGGCCCTCACTCTACCAGTGAAAATTACCATAGAATCACCACACAACAGGACAACTGGGTATCTGGCATTTACCCTCAGACTATCCTCCCAGCATTTGGTCCAGCCTATCTTAACTGGTCTTCTCTGCTCACAGCAGGGAGCAGACAGTCTTCCTGACTGGTCTCACTAGAATCCCTTTTGCTTCAGGCTCTCTTTATATGGTTTAAGGCAGGGCCACACACTCCTTGCCTGCCAGGAATATTCAAGCTCCCCCTGCAGTTCCTCAATGTGTTTGCCCTTAGCCCTCTATTAGAGCTCCCCCTAGCTCTTACTGGCTGGAAACACATGTGTGTTCACCCAATGCATCACATCTGCCCAAACTCCACCCCATGCGCATGCCCATAGTGAAAATACTGTATTGCAACACCTTCATCCATTACTCAACATCTATCACTTCCGAACAGTACTCTACGCTATTATATCATCCCATCTGTACTACTGCAACATAATTTATCATGGATTGCCAAACTACATCCTATACCCTCTACAAATGGTCCAGAACACAGACGCGTACATCTTACAAAGGAACAGCAACATCTGAACATATAACACCAATGCTAAAGCAACTCCATTGGCTTCCAATATCAACTCATAAAATACAAAGCCCTACTTACCATTTTCAAAATATTGCATAACCTTTCCTTGGACCATCTTTGATCCCTGCTACACATGACATAAAACAATCGAACCAGGAGATCCAATGCACAACACACATTCACAATTTCAACACAGAAGGTAAAAAGCTCAAATTGTTTGCAAGTGAGCATTCTCAATCTACGCTCCCTCTATCTGGAATGCACTTCCACTAAAGATGCAAACAACCTCATAAATCAAAGACTTTCAAAGAATACTAAAAACTCATCTATTCAGAGAATATTTCAGAGACGAAACCTAATAATAGCAGCAGTGGGATTTGAACCCTGGCTTTCCTGGTCCTAGCCCACTAATTTAGCTATTAGGCTAATCCTAGATGACCTTGATCTTGAATCCTAATCTGAGGATGTCTATGTAGATGCCCTGCAGACATATCAGGCATGTCCATGTTTGTGAAATTGTGCCTGCTTTTTTTTTCAGTTGATCTGGCTTGGATGTCCCAAACTGCACTTGGACGTCATTTGTAAAATATGCCTTCTTGCATACAAGATGTACTCTGCACTAATCTGCCTCCACAAGTATTTATGACAGTTCAGATTGTGACTACAGAATAAGCTGGGCAAAAAGCCTTGGACCCATTAGAAGAAGATATGCATGTCTTAAACCAATGCAAATTGATGGGCTGCAATTGTTCAGAAAACATCATACCCTGAAACACCTTTTTGCCTGGCCTGGGATATTTACCAAAGGGCATACTAGAAACCCCTCTGCATTATTTAGTCTTCTTCATTGCTAGTTTGACTTATATTGAAGAATGAGAAATCTGGACTTTATTGAATCCAGGTGATGGTTGACTATTATCCAATGTTGCTCATCCATGTGGGCACAATGATACTGCTAGGTATCCCTCTAAGCGTATCTAAAGTGACTTCAAGGCTCTGGGACAGAGGGCAAAGCAGATAGGTACACAGGTGATATTCTCTTCACTCCTTCCTGTTGAGGGTAAAGCCCGAGGCAGAGAAGCTCCCATGGATAGTGGACAGTGTCACCAAGAGTGTTTTGGTTTCCTGAACTATGGGATGATTTTCCAAGGGTTGTAGAGCAGAGATGAGCTCCATCTGTCCAAGAAGAGTCGAAGTGCCTTCCAGAGTAGACTGGCTAACCTACTGAAGAGTGCTTTTAAACTAGATTTGTTGGGGATGGGTGAAGAAAGCCCCCAGGTAAGTGAAACATTAAATACCTCTGTAAAAATTGGTAAAAGGGGCAACATAGCATGGGAAATAAGATCCCAGATGTTGAGGTTTTAATTGAAGAGGCTGACTTACATTTAATGGTGGTTACGGAGACATGGTTCATGGACAACCATGACTGGGATGCAATTATATTGGGCTATACTTTATTCAGGAAGGACAGGGTATGAAGAAGGGGAGGAGGAGTTGCACTATATGTAAAAAAAAAATATGAAAGCTATAGAATTATATGGCTTAAAAGGGAGCGAGGAGGCACTGTGGGTTAAACTAGAAAGAGGGATCTGCATTGGTAGGAAATACAGATCTCCCTCACAGGGAGAAGAAGTGGACGGAGATTTAATACAAGACATACACAGTATTGCCATGAAAGGAGAAGTGCTACTGATAGGTGATTTCAATATGCCAGATGTTATTTGGCACATCCCTGATGCAGTGTCATCTAAAGTAAAGTGATCCTAGATTCTCTCTGCTGCGGACTATCGGCAGCACCCATATGTGCGAGGTGCTGAAGGCTGTCTGTGGGCAAAATGGATAAGCCACCTCCTCACCAGAAGGCGTACACCTTCGGGCACTGGCAAATTGGCTATGCTCTGAAGGAACCAATCAAAATCCTGCCCCAGGCTTGGGCTGTGGGGCAGGTGGGCCTTCTGAGGCTTCTCCTGTCACTGCTGGCGAGGAGCTTATGCCTTTGGCTGAGAGCTCTGGGGCTCGGGTAGAACTGGCGCTTGCGCTGGTAATAGGTTTTCTTGCCCTGGTACTTTTTCTGAGAGGGATCAGTGGATTACCTCGAGAACTTGGAGAGAGTGACATGCTCCTTTTCAATTTCTCCAGCTTTGTCCTCTACCAGCTTCCCAAAGAGATTCTCTCTCCTGCAAGGCACGTCCAACAGCTTATGTTGGACTCATTGTTCCAGGTCCGATGACTGGAGCCAGGCAAGCCGGCATGCCCCAATGCCCACAGCCGCAACCCTGCTGGATGATTCAAAGGCTTCGTAGTTTGCACTGACCATGTACTTGGAGCAGTCCTGTTATGACAGAGGATGCAAAAGGAGTCTAGATGCTCAGAGGGGATGTGTGAAGCAAAGTCAGTCAGGTCCAGCATGATGTCATTGAGGACCATGCTCATGTACAATTGGTACGAGAGGATCCTGGCAACAAACATGGAGCCCTGGAAGCACCGGCTTTCATAGATGTCCAAGGTTCTCACCTCCCTACCTGGGGGCAACAAGGAATGGGTCTTACTGCTTTTGATCATGGCCTATTTCACTACCATGGAGTTGTGTGGGAGCTGAGATTTCTCGAATCCCAGGGCGTTCTGGACCCAGTACATCAAATCCAGCCATCAGCTGATTGCTGGCACCATGAGGGGGTTTTCCCACATCCTCAGGAGCAGCCTTTGCAGGATGTGGTGCACGAGCACCGTCACGGCCTCCTTGGGGGCTGAGAATCTCCAGTTCCTCTGCCCTAGACTCTCCTTGGATTCCAGGGAGAAGGGGCCTTGGCCATATCCCTCACAAAGTACTGGAAGGACATGTGCTCTCAGGGCAACTTCTACTGCTCATACGGAGATAAAGGGTCCGAAAGAAGGTCCAGAAATCCCCAGTCAGACACCACCGATTCCTCCTCAGTCTCTCAGCCATCAGAATTCAACCCCGAGAGGAAGCTGAAATAGTGTCGAACCTCTTCTCGGTGCTGGTGCCAGTTGTGCAGTGAGACAGGGCATTGATGGGACAGGTGGTGTACATGTTGGAGAGGGAGATGGCCGTGGGAACCAGCATTGATTTGGATCTCTGACCAAATGCACATGCCTCAGTGGGCAGCGCATGGGTCTCAAGGATCAGCTGGATGGCCTGGGGCACCAAAAGCCCAGCTTGCTGCTTGGCCAATACCACCGCCATATGGGAATTGAGGACTCAAAGATGTTCCTCCTGTACTGCCTTCACCGAAGGCATCATGGCTGGAATTATGACCTCGGCCACTGACCGACTCTGGCACCACTGTAGGGGACTCCATGATGGAAGGAGCTGACTCCTCCGACCAGGGTACTTTAGCTGGCCGTTCTCAGCCGTTGATCTCAGTGCCATGTCAGGAAGAGCTCCGGTGACGGTGCTTGGACATCCCCTTCAACATCAAGGAGTCTATCCTCAGTTCTGGGCGGAGGTCAATAGAAAGCCTCTGTTCCGGGCCACTGTGGCTCCAAGTGTGCGTGAGCACCTCTTGATGAGGATGCCTCTGCGGAACCTCGTGAAGATGTCGATGCCGATGCCAGGGCTGATGCTAAATCCGAAGGCCCGAAGAGGGACTCCCTCTGTTTCTCCTGCCACTTCTGGCCCCGACTTGTCATCTGCAAGCACAGATTATAAGATGCGGGCTGGTGGTCAGGGTCAAGGCATTGAAGGCACCAATTGTGGTGGCTGGTGACTGAAATGGGCCGGCCACATTTAGTATTCTTCTTAAAACTGCTGGCTGGCTAGGGCATGCCCAGGAACACAGCCATGGCTAAGTCAAAGGGCTTGATGGTGCCAGCAACAAGAAAAATGCAGGACTAAAAAAGAAAAGAAAGTAAAACAAGCACTGGCCCTGGAGACAACGCTACCAGCAACAGGTGGAAAGACAAGAAAAAAAAGGTGTTTTGTTTTTTAAAGAAATAACCCACAAGAGGGTATAAATGCATGACTTTTTCTGAGGATAGCAGGAACACATCCTAGGAGCTCTGCAGAAAAAAAAAGACTGGAGATGGCGCTATGGTATGCATTAAGGCAGGCACGCATGTGCAGTGGAACCTCCCAAAAGCTTTCAATGAAAGCTGCGGAGTGTTTCTGTGCAGGGCTCCGTCAGGATGTCACTTATATGTGAGGATCTACTTCCTGCTTGTCCACAGAGAAATTCTGCTCCCTTTGAAGAAGATTCTGATGAGATTGGAATCTGGATAATCTTTTAATCCATATTAAGAGATTTCCAAATGCAGTGAAGGAGATAGAGAGTGTTTTCCTAGCAGTTTGGAATCTGATGTAAATAGTAGAGAAACTATTGCATCTTAGAATGAATTGGTGTCTCTCTGTACAAGAGTAATGCCCATGGACTCAGACACTTGTGGTTTACCTTTTTCCTGATACTAGACTGATGGAAAATCTTTACAGTAACCCTTGCTAAATCATTAAACATCTTTCATAGGAGCAACAAAACTAATGAAGAAGAGTAATGTCATTTTGAATGCCTGTGCTATGACTAGTGCAGAAAAGGTCTCTTACAAAATTAGATCATGCATACGGTGCATGCCAATTCATACTTAGAGTTGGCATACTTATGTGAGGAGCTATGTTGGAGTATGGGCTAACTTGTGATCTAAGCGCACATTTTATAAAATGCATGCATATGCACATAAAGTACACATTAACATTTATGCCTGTTACTGAGCATTGTATCTGTACCTTCAATCTAGATGTGATTTTCTACAGGATTTAGGCTAGTATTTTATAAAGACACATATGTGTCTTTATAAAAAAAATAGGCGAAAGATTTTTTGTGTGTATTTGGCAGCATGTGTGTGTAAAACATCTCTTATAAAATTACTTTTACATTACTCAAATGTAAGTGCGTTCAGGAGCAGAGTCTGGACAGAGCAAGGCTGCTGTCATGATTTAAGGGTGGTATTTATAAAATAAGCACGTGCATTTATACCAGTTCCTGAGCAGGTGATTTGAGCAGGTTTTATGTAGGTATTTTATAAAAACACATAGATGCCTATATGTCTTTATAAAACAGTGCCTAGTTGACTTCCCCTCTTAGATAACTGGTTATAAAATTACTCTCTCAGGAGTCACTGCGCATGAAAGTAGAGGAAACAGTCAGAGAAGATGATCTATCAAATTGCACAGAATCAGCCATCTCCGTGCAGGCAATTTTCTTCTCCTGTGCAAGCAGGAGTCTCTTCTCCACCTCATGATGATGACTGCAGAGTCAATTGAGATGATACTTTCAAGCTCATGGAGACATTCTTCTGCAGTGCCTATGTTCAGTCTAGTTATGGTTTGTGCTAAGACAAATGAGGTATATGATGTATTTTGGATCTATTTACAGAATCAACAGCAGGGCTGGAACTTCAATTTCATTTGCAACATCTTTCCGCAGGAAAAAGAAAATAAATTAGCAAAATATCCACTCTATTAATTTAACAATGCAGAAGAATGTCACAAGACAAACAAGAAGGAAACCTCCTTGCATACAGGAGAAATGTACTTTTGAATCCATTTGACAGAGCATAAAAAAACAAGTAAGAGACAGCGTTGACTGCTGAGCATAGGAAGGACCATGCATACTCAAAAGTTTTACACTTTATTCTGAGCTCTGGCGAAGCTATTCCATTGACTTGTGGGTGTGACTCAATCCTACTTGCCAACAGGAAAATATGATCTACAGCAGAAACTGGAAAGAAGGACTGAAGGGGATGAGTAGCACAAGCCCCAATGCCTGATGAGGAGCGTGACTGCGAAGCTTGTAAGCTTCTGAAAGAGCCCAGCCTTGGCCTGTCTTGCAACACCTGCATGCGTTCTAGGACAGCTGTGTCCTGCCCCCCCGTCACAGGAAGTGGCAGAGGGGGTGGGACACAGTCGACCTAGAGTTCTGACAGGAAGCGGCAGAGGGTTGGAATACAGTTGCCCAGAGTATGTGTGGATGCTGCAAGGCTCGCTGCCATGCTGTTTCATTTTTGAAACCTGGGCCAGGTGGGAGACTGGCGGTAAGGGGGCTCCATAAGCTTGTCTGCCTTAGGGCCCATGCTAAGTCTCACCACCGATGGAGCAAAAATGGTATTGCTGTAGTAGCAATTTAAAAACATCAAGACAGAAATAAAGGCCAACAAAGAAATTGTCAATTACACTTGTACTAAGACTATATTAATGCATTTAAGGCACATTTTATAAAGGGGACATCTAAGTCAGAACATCCAAAAAATAGCCAGAGGTGTCCAGGTTCCGTCATGATTTCACAAACATGGACAGACAAGGACATTTGCGGGGGCATCCATGGCATAGCATCCAAGATTAGGGACATCTAAGAGATGATCAGCGTTGACGCAAACACAAAACACTTTTAGCAATTACACAAAAAATAACATTGCGATAAGGAGCATACTGAAGACAGTCGAGTGCCAATTTCTCTACACCCTTCAGATATTTTTGGGCCCAAACATACACTTTCCCGATGCTTATTTGTGTCTGGAGCAGGCCTAAAGTTGGACGAGGTTACAGACATCCCCAAGGTTTTTGAGATTGATCAGTGATGTCTATGTTCATCTCCCCGCCCCAGCCATGCCTCCGGCACACCCCCTACTTTCTTGGATATCCCTGCAGTGGAGATGTCTTAAAAAAACATTTGTAAAAAGACTACAGGGATGTCTCTGTGATTTGGATGGCCGCGTGCATGTTTTCAGATGTCCAAATCATGTCTAAGCCTTTCAAAATGACTAACTTTCAGTCTAACCCAATTATCTTTATTTCTATGAATACAAGTAGCAAAATACAATAATCACACAACTTTATATAAAAGCAGAAACTGCACGCCTTAAAGTGATTAGGTATGGGCAGTGTCAGCTCAACCACCAAGCAAACTAAGCAGTTGCCTAGGGTGGCAACTTTGGGGGTGAGAGGCGGTGGCAAAGAGCAGCGCATTCAAAGCCAAACAATAAATTCTGCCAGCCAGAGGATATATAAGTCTTAATGTTTGCCTAGGGCACCAACATCTTGAAACAATTCTGGGGCCAGCCTTAGGTACAGCTGCTTGTTTTCTTTCAGTGATCTAGCAACAACATCACTGTGCTAGTAGCCCAAGCATCAAACTAATTGACCAAAAGCAGTCTATTAGCCCCAGACAACAGGACTTGGGATGTTTCGCACTGCCTGTACTACACTTACCTTATGTTTAAATTTGTTGGAATTCTTGTTTTCTTTCTTGTTTAAATCAATAAAGTAATGAGTGATGCGATCCTTAGATTTTGCATCCATGTCCCACAAAATCTTGAATGAATCACATGTGATGTTACAAATTCTGATGTTGTGTGGCACAGGGAGCTCTTCCATTTCTGCGATCCCACTATCCTGTGATTTATTTCCTGCAAAGAAATGAAAAATTACATTGGAATATACAACCAAGTCTACATTGTAACATTTATAAGTTTCCATTAAATTGAAGCATGCTTGTCATGAGAAGTCAGTTTGATGTACAGCATTTTATAATGAAACCTATTCCATATATTCACTAAAAGGCATTTTAAATAAGAGCAGTTCCAGGCACATTTCTGGTACCTTTTGATTGTGTTCAGTGGAGGACAGTGGATAGCCTACTGGTTAGGGAAGTAGACTGAGAATAAAACGACCTAGACAACTTCCATATCCAGTTCAAACTTCTCTTACTGACCTATAAGTGCACTCATTCTGCTGCTTCTCACTACCTTTCCTCTCTTATCTCTCCCTACACCCTCCTCGGGAACTCCGCTCTTCTGGCAGATCCTTTCTATCTGTGCCCTTTTCTGCTACTGCCAATTCCAGACTTTGCTGCTCCTTATGCTCCTTTTTTTTCTCTGAAAGGACAGCTGGGAAACCGGCTGGTTCTTGGTAGATCTCTCTCTTTTGCTTTAACAGATACCTAAGCTCCACGAACAGAACAATGGCTGGGAAAAATCGTATCGCTAAAGCTGTTGCCCCCCTTACAGCTTCTGCCTCGGTCCAGACAGAGGTCCTAATGCCAGTTGAGGGACCGGTTCCATGTGCAGGGTGCCTGCATGCTGAAGCTCTGAGGAAACAAGTGGAGGAACTCAGAGAGGAGGTGGCGAGGCTGAGGAGCATTCAAGACATTGAGAAGTACATTGATGAGATGCTTCTTGCAGCAACCAAGCTCTCCAGCAGAGGAGAAGATGGGTGCCAACAGAATGTCGATGGTTGGACACAAGTCACCGGGGCCTGCAAAATCACCAATCCAACTTCTCCAGCCCTTGAATTGAAAAACCATTATGAAGCCCTGGAAGTAGAGGAGGTGAAAGCATCCCTGGATAGGGAAGAACCAGAGTTCAAGTACCCCAAAGTTGCAGAATCAGTAACCACAAGGAAACGAAGGGTAGTGGTGGTTGGAGACTCTCTTCTGAGGGGTACTGAGGCATCCATCTGCCGACCAGACTTGATGTCCAGAGAGGTATGCTGTCTGCCTGGTGCCAAAATCCAAGATGTTACGGAGAGTTTGCCGAGACTCATCAAGCCCACTGACTATTACCCAATGTTGCTAATCCATGTTGGAACAAATGATACTGCCAGGTATACCTCAGAACGTATCAAAAGTGACTTCATGGCTCTGGGACAGAGGGTGAAGCAGTTAGGTGCACAGGTGGTGTTCTCTTCAATCCTCCCTGTTGAGGGTAAAGGCCAAGGCAGAGAGGCTTGCATCCTGGAGATGAATGCATGGCTGCGTGGATGGTGTCATCGAGAGCGTTTTGGTTTCCTAGACCATGGGATGCTGTTCCAAGGGTTGCAGAGCAGAGATGGCATCCATCTGTCCAAGAAAGGTCAACACGTCTTCAGTAGTAGACTGGCTAATCTACTGAAGAGGGCTTTAAACTAGATTCGTTGGGGATGGGTGAAGAAAGCCCCCAGGTAAGTGAAAGCCCCCAGGTAGGTGATACATTAAATAACTTTATGGAAATGGGTAACAGGGGTAACATATGGAAAGCAGTGTGTATAAATGCCCGTAGCATGGGAAATAAGATCCCTGATGTTGAAGCTTTGGTGGGAGTGGCTGACTTGGATTTAGTGGCAGTTACAGAAACATGGTTCACAGAAAACCATGATTGGGATGTAACTATACCTGGCTATACTTTATTCAGAAAGGACAGGGTAAGAAGTAGGGGAGGAGGAGTGGCACTATATGTAAAAACTACTATTAAAGCTTTGGAATTACAGAGCTTAAAAGGGAGAGGGGAGGCATTGTGGGTTAAACTAGAAAGAGGGAAAGAGAAATCTATTTACATTGGTGTGATATACAGACCTCCCTCACAAGAGGAAGAGGTGGACAGAGAGTTAATTGAAGACATGTGTCCTCTGACTTTATGATTCCTTTAATATGTTCCAAGCTTCCAGTTCCTGAGGCAGCAAAACAGCCACACAAATCATGGAATCTCCAGCATATTAATTGTAGCAAAGGTATTTTTTTCCTTATAAGCTTCATTTCTTCATCTGTAATTGTATCGCTGGTCTGCATTGTCAAAGAGTTCAAGTTTGGTTTCATCTGTCCACAGAACATTTTCCTAGAAGGATTGTGGCTTCTCAAGGTAGGTTTGGGCAAAAATCAAGCATGCCTTTTTATATCTGTCTTTGAACAGTGAGGTCTTCCTTGGCCTTTGCCCATGAAGTCCTTCTTTGTTTAGTGTGCGGCGTATGGTGGGGATTGAAATCACCATTCTAGATTGCTTGAGGTCAGCATTAAGCACTTTGGAAGTTATACAGGGTGTTTTTCCAACAGTTCGCACTAGCCTTCAAAGACTTCTTAGATTAATTTTCCTCTTCCCACCACATCCTGGGAGGTTCTTGATAGTTCCATGAGCAGAAAACGTCTTAATAACATTGCATACTGTAGACACAGGAATCCCAAAGTCTTTATAGATAGCCTTGTACCCCTTTGAATTTTGATGTTTGTGTTAATTACTTTTCTGATGGTCTCAAGCAGATCTCATCTTCACCATTGTGAAAATGGAACAGGGAGTGAATGTGACCAGTTTAAACATTAGAGCCATCATTCATTGGTTGATTCAAGTCATGTGAGTACTGACAATTGATCACAGGTGTGTCTAATTTTACTGCAATGGGAATGTGGTTCTTCTGTTCAAAATGATTTGAATTGTTTATAAGGGTGACAATAATCATGTCCCAGCAATGTCCCAGATTTATACTATTTCCTATTATTTCCTATTTTAATTGGTCTTGTTTTATTTGATTCTTTTGTGTGTCAAATATGTGTGCATATATAGTCCAATGCCATTTCACTGGTCACTGCTTTTTAGGAGATATTGGACAAAAATGCTGTCCACAACTGTAAATTGTAAAACTTCTCTGGGGCAAGCACACATTGCGCCATTGCACAATTTGTTAAGTGTCCTGGTTTAGGGCTATATATAAATGCTTAAATAATATAAAATAGAAATACAAATCCCTTTGATACTGGCAGGACACCTATCTATTAAAAAATAATAATCAAATTATATTTAATAAACTAACAGAGGGGTAGGCAACTCCAGTCCCTGAGTGCCACAAGCCAGTCAGATTTTCGAGATATCAACACTGAATATAAAGGAGATGCACTATTTCATTCATACTCATTGTGAATATCCTGAAAAGGTGATTGGAATGAAGTGTTTGAGGATCAGTTTTCTATCCCTTGACTAGCAAGATTTTGCTGAGCAGATGATAAAAGCAAAGTGTGTATATTTACTTGCAAAATTCAAAAAATTTGTTCATAACCATAGCACATCACTGCTATAAAATTTGTATTTATAAATAATGAAGCATAGCATATATCTGGCTATATGTTGTCTTATAACTTGGGAAGTATGTCTTAAAATAGTAAATAGCAATAGAGGATGATGATGAGTGGGTCGAAACTGCGTCCTCATTATTCAGGTTGTTCTTCCAAAGTTCATTATTATCTAAAAATATACTGACAGTATAATTTTACTTCTGAACATTATGACCAAAAACTGCAGACAGAAGAGTTATATCAAAATTAAGGCGAGCACAAGGGCTGCTGGGAGAGAAGGGAGGAGAATGTGACAGTTGCAGGAAGTGAGGAGGGTACCAAAGACCACAGCTCTCTCTCCCCACCCTTTGTGGCCTTCTCACTTACCCCCCTTTCCTCCAAATCACGAGGGTCAGTAAAGATGGTGGGGAGTGACAGAGCTGCAGGGGATAGAGAAAAGGACAAGTACAAAAGGAGCATCAGGGGACAGGGAAAAGGAGGAGAATGAGATGGCTGTAGGGCAAGCAAGAAGAGTGACAGAGCTGGAAGAAATGGGTGGGGGGAGAAGAGTGAGGGCTGCTGAGAGTCTTGAGAGGAGAATAAGAGGACTGTGGGGGAAGAAGGCAAAAGGAGGATGTCAGGGTTGCCAACTGGTTCCAGATGCACCTGACAGGCTTGATCCAGTCCTGGGGTTACCCCACTGCATGCAGGGATGTGTAGTTTTCCATTTCTTATGGAGTGCAATGGAGAAATCAGAACTAAATATCCCTGCATGCAATGGGGTAACCCCAGGACTGGATCAAGCCTGTCAGGCGCATCTGGATCCAGCTGGCAATCCCAGAGGAGGTAAACATCAAAATAATAATGATAGTTGAACTAAATTAACTCCATTCAAACAGAAAGTACCACTTCGTTATCTGGAAAGTGAATGCCAGCCCAAAAGTTTGGAAATGCTTGTGATACCAGTACAAAAAGACTGCAGAGTTCCCAGCAGCAAAAAGATGAGTGCTCATGTTTTGGGGAAGAGAAAAAGACTGAGGGTCAGATATTAAAAAAAGTGGCTGGGGAACTGGCACTGAGGTAAGAGGCTAGCAGTTGGATGGTGAAATAATCGAGATTACAAAAACATCAGCTTAAACAAAGAACAAGCCCTTTGGTTAGTTCACACATAAAACTAGTATGAATTTATTTTCTTTATTTATTCAATCAGTATTGACTTCCCACCTAATCACTGTCAACCTCAAAGCAGCCTGACAATTCAATAAACAAGTTGTTTCTCAAGCTGGTTCTGAAGCACCCCCTTTCTAGTCTGGGACATTTGGGACAGTTTGGTTTTCAGGATATGCACAATGAATATGTATGCATAATTAAATATTTTATGTATGAAAATATATTGCAGTAACATTCATATGGATATTCAGAAACTTGATTGTCCAAGGTGTGCCTTGAGGACTGGTTAGCGAATCATTATCTTATAGAGGGCTTAACAATTCCTGGACGCCAAGTTGCCATGGCATCTAGAAAATGAAGTCTAGCGCCCAGGATTTCATACCTCCAAATCTTTTGCAGAACTGCCAAGAAAGTGTGCTTGCTACTTTTTCACTGATACTCAGTTCTCTGTAAGCTTGAACCACGTGGTGGAAGAAGTATGGGTTGATCACGCGGTTTCAACTCTCGGAAGAGTTGAAATTGACTGGGGAAGTACCGCGGTATTAGAGAAGAACTCGCCCCTCTTCACAAATGTGAAGATAAGAGGTGGCAAACTACAGGCCGGTAAGCCTTACCCTTGTGGATGAGAAACACATTGGCCGCCACTTGAGAGGGGGCTGCCCTCCTGAAGCAGAAGTGTGGCAATTGAGCATTGCTGGAGCTGGTGAAGAGATCCACTGAAGGAGAGCCCCACATCTGAAAGATGCGGTTGGCAACCTGTGGGTCCAATTGCCATTTGTGCAGTTGAAGGATCCTGCTGAGCCGGTCCACCAGTAGATTGTCCTGACAGGGAAGATACACTGCTTGGAGAAGCATCCCACTCTCACTCGCGAAGGTGCAGAGGTGTACAGTTGCCCAGCACAGGAGGTACGATCCCATACCCCCTTGTTTGTTGACATATTTGAAGCACTCCATGACCGCCGACCTAAAATATCACCACTTTTACCAATTCACATTCCACTCACCTTCCCTACACCCGAGATCATCCTTGCCTTGGTGTCACGTTTTTCTCGGGTCCATTTTCTTCCTTTTTATTTTTCTCAGTGTGTGGGTTTTTCCTCACTTCTACACTGACCGGGATATTCGAGTTTGATCTTGAGGGAGCCGTCTTTTCTGGCCATTGTCGGTCAGTGGCTTCAAGCAGTTTGGCAAGTGCTCCAGCACCATGTCCACGGACCGCTATGCTGCCTTTGTTGCCTTGGTGCAGTTCACGATGACTCCACCTGCCCATTCTGCCTGCAGATATCGAGCAAGAGTCGGAAGAGTCGTTAATATAAGTGGGAATCGATCTTCGACCAGAAGTCCCCGGTCTCTGCCCCAGCACTGTGTGGGCATCGAGCCCTGGCAACACTTTTTACCAATGCCACCCGTGGTGTGGGCCTCCCTGCGAGGGGCACTGAGGAGTGCATCTTCTGTCTCTTGATCCTATGCATGGCCGAGTCCACCACCATGGAATTGTGTGGTAGTGGTATCCTTTGGAAGCCAAGGCCCTTGTAGACTCGATACATGGAATCAAGCTGCTTGCTTACAATTGGCACAAAAACAGGTGACTCCCACATCCTGAACAACAAGCATTCCAAAAATAGGTTGAGAGTCTTACCCCCGGTTCCAGCATCGTCTTTCAACGCCACTATGGGCAAAGCGCAATCCTTCTGGGGACAGCTCTCTGAGGACAATCCCTGATCCGATTCGGCGCTTGAATCCAGGGGCAAAGAAGAGGTTTTGTGGCCAAAGAGCATCTCCCACTGCCTTTCACAGTTCCGATGACATCTGAAGACAGAGTAAGCAGGCAGAGGCATCATGATTGGCTCTGAGGCACCGCAGACAGCAGTCGTGCGGATTCGTGGGGGACACAATGTGTTAGCAGTGGTCATACTGCTTATATCTACTAACCGAGGACATAACAGGGAAAACAGTACCCGCGAGATCAAACTCCAAGATCTCGGTTAGGGAGGATGTGAGAAAAAAATCCCATGCACCAGAGAACAAGAAAAAGAAAAAGGGAACCTCAGAAAAATGTGAAGCCGAGGTGGCAGTGGTTCCGCTAATCAAGAAGATGACGATATGCAACTGGAAGAAAAGAAAAGAAATACTGATGGCAAAAAATGGCAACCTTTTCCGAGGTGCAGACAAAGATGTCCGGAGGGCTTCGCAGAAAAAAGAAGACTGAGGTAAAATGGCTGCCTTGGGCAGGAAGGTGACTGCGCATGCGTGGTCTATCTCCCAAGGGCTCTTCCTGCTTTTCACAGAGAATGGACCTAGTGTACAGAAACCCAAAGGAGCTGTACATGATAGATATGAGAGGCTGGTGTGTACAAACTAAGAAAGGGGCATCAAGGTGATAGTGTCTGAAGATCTCAAGGTGGCAAAGCAGTGTGGCAAGGCAGTGACCAAAGTCAGAAAGATGTTAGGCTGCATACAGAAAGGAATAACTAGCAAGAAGAAGGAGGTATTAGTGCCACTGTACAGGCCATTGTTGAGGACTCACTTGGAGTATTGTGTTCAGTTTTGGAGGCCGTACCTTATAAAGATGTATTCCATGCTTTAAGAAAAGTGGGAGGAAGGCCAAAAACTGCCAACATGGTTTAAAGGTGAGGTCAGAGAGGCTGTTGTAGCCAAAAAAAATCATTTTTCAGGAAATGGAAAAAGGAACCAAATGATAAAAATGGAAAACAACATACACACTGGCTAGTTGGATGCAAGGCATTGATAAGGCAAGCAAAGAGAAAATTTGAAAAAAAGCTTGCCGTGGAAGAAAAAATGCAAAATAAAAACTTTTTCAAGTACATTCATAACAAAAAACCTGTGAGAGTCAGTTGGGCCATTAGATGATAGAGAGGTAAAAGAGGCGCTAAGGGAGGAAAATGCCATAGCAGAGAGACTGAATGAATTCTTTGCTTCGGTCTTTACTGAAGAAGATGTAGGGAAGTTACTCATGCCTGAAATGGTATTTAAATGTCATGTATTGGAAGAATTAAAAGAAATATTGATAAACCGTGAAAATGTATTACAACTATTTGATAAACTGAAGAATAGCAAATCATCTGAACTGGATGGTATGCATCCAAGGGTGTTGAAAGAACTGAAATATGAGATTGCAGGTCTACTATTAGTAATTTGTGAACTATCGTTGAAATCATCTGTAGTACTTGAAGACTAGAAAGCAGAGAGTAGGGCTAAATGGCCAATTTTCTCAATGGAGAAAGGTGAATAGTGAAGTATTTATTTATTTATTATAAATTTCTATACCGCATTTTCCTAAAGATCAAATGTGATTTACAATGAACAATTTGAATAGTACAGTGAAAAGTACATTTTCAATTACAAAGAACTCTTTAACTATATACATTAACTGTAAAGGCTGATTTACAAAGAACTATATACAATTACATTGAGCTATGTACAATTTCGGTGTTAGATAGGGGTGTAGACCGATACAGTGTAAAGCAGGGGTCTCAAACTCAAATTGCTTTGAGTGCCAAATGAGGACTTGTAAAGTAACCCGCAGGCTTCATAAGACGTGCGGCCTCATTTGCATAAGGGACACCATTTGCATAAATATTTGCATAATGTTACCATACACTAATTTTTAGTAAACATGCCTCTTAATGAGTGTATTAGGAACTACTACAAACACTGCCCATTTAGAACCCATAGCAAACCCGCCGTATCATAACAGCACTACCAGGACTCACAAAGCACCATACTCTACCTATCAAAAGGCAACACTGCAAAATACATTAAACCAATACATTTCAGAGAATAACAATACATGACCTACTGGGGAAAGAGAACAAGTGGCAATGTCAAATAGGAATTACATAAACAGAATACCTCAGCTCAGTTACACATGCAGAACATACACCATCACCAAACAAGGAATCACAATTTAGAAACAGGAAGACAATAATTAAACTGGGAACCCCAAAAGCCAAACTTGGAATGTACAACACTGTAGAAATAAAACTATAAATTAATTTCCTTTTGTACTAAACAAAGCGCAGACGTTAATGATGCACATTTCCCAGAGCTGACATATTCCAGTTAATAAATTCAAAATAAAGATATTTTTCTACCTTTTCTGCATTTTTTCAGTTGCAATTGTTCCAGCCACTTTCTTCGTGTCCATTTCCAGTCCTAGCCCCCCCATAGCCTATTACCAGTCCTAACCCCCCATCAGCCCACTTCTAGTCTTACCCCCCATCACCCCATTTTCAGTCTCATAAGCCATTACCAGTCCTAACCCCCCCATAGCCCATTACCAGTCCTAATCCCCTCCCCCCATCAGCCCAGGTAGATTTTAAAAAAACCAAACTTGCTGCTGCTGCCGCCGCCACAGTATCAAGCGTCCTGCGGGCCCCCCCCCACCCCCCGCCTGGCAGAGTCCTCCCTGCAGCATCAGCTCCAAAAGCGGCGGCTTTCAGAGCTGCGAAGAGAGAGAGTTTCTTGAAGCCAGAGCCGCGAGAGAGAAACTCTCTCACTTCGCGGCTCTGAAAGCCGCCGCTTTTGAAGCCGATGCTGCAGGGAGGACTCTGCCGGGCAGGGGGGGGCGCAGCGGGATGCTTGATTCTGCCGCTGCCATGTTGGCGGTGGCAGCAGCAGCAGCAAGTTTGGGTTTTTAAAAATCTACCGGCCAGCTGCTTAACACGCCGGGCCAAATGTGTTGCGGGCCGCACAAGATTCTCTCGCAGGTCGCGTGTTTGAGACCCCAGGTGTAAAGTAATGAGGCATTCTTGAGGATTATAGGGAAGGGTGAGCGGTGACTTATGCAGAAGGGTTTAAGTGGAGGAGTGAGGAGGATCAATGGAGTTGAGGTTAGTAGAGGATCCAAGGTGAAGGGTGAATAGATGGGTTTTGAGTTTTTTTCAGAAGTGGAGGAGGTCGTTTGCTTCTCTTAGGTGTTCTGGGAGGTTATTCCAGAGGTTAGGGGCGAAGTGGGAGAATGCTTTATTGTTTGTAATTTTCCTCGATTTCCTGAAGTCAGTTGGCATTGCTAGTTTGTTTTTATTGCTGTCACGCTGAGAGCGAGTGACAGTGTCCGTGGTGATGAGTGTGGAAAGGTAAGATGGGATGATTTCTCTGATTAGTTTGAAAGTTGTGACTAGTATTTTGTAGATGATATGGCTTTGTATAGGGAGCCAGTGGAGGGTATACAATATGGGGGTAATTTGGTCAAAGGGGTTGCTATTCATGGTTGTCCTAGCTACAGCGTGTTGGGCTAATTGAAGGTGTCTTAGTGTTTGTTTAGTAGAACCTTGTAGGATTGTGTTGGCAAAGTCAAAGTGCAGTGTGATAATTGCATTTGTAACCGATTTAAAATCGTGATGGTGCAGCAAAGGGCGAAGCTGCTTCAACAATTTGAGTTTGAAGAAAATCTTCCTTGTTGTTTATCTGATGTATGAAGTCATATTGAGGGTGCGGTCAATGATTACACCAAGATACTTTACCTCGCTTTTGACTGAAATGTTGGTGTCGTTGATCTTGATGGATGTGGAGGGGCTGAAGCTCTGGTTTCTTGTTAACCCTTGTAGAGTACCCCAGGCATCTGTGCTGGGCCTGCTGCTTTTTAACATATTCATAAATGACGTGGAAATGGGAATAATGAGTGAGGTGACCAAATCTGCAGATGACATAAAATTATTCAAAGTTAAAACACAAGAGGATTGTGAACAACTGCAAGAAGACCTAGATAAACTGGAAGATGGGACATTCAAATGGCAGATGAAATTTCATGTGGACAAGTGCAAAGTTATGCACCTAGGCAAGAACAACCCAAACTATGGTTACACGATGCAAGGTTCCACATTAGGAACCACCACCTAGGAAACGATTTAGGCGTCTTCATAGATAATACATTGAAACCCTCTGCCCAGTGTGCAGCAGCAGCCAAGAAAGCAAATAGAATGCTAGGAATCATAAGGAAAGGAATAGAGACTAAAAACAAGGATATTATTCAGTAATGCTTCTGTATCATTCCATGGTGCAACTGCACCTTGAATATTGTGTGCAATTCTGGTTGCTATATCCTAAAAAGGATACAGCAGAATTAGAAAAGGTACAGAGAAGAGCCACCAAAATGATAAAGAGAATGGAATGAGGAAAGGCTTAAAAATAGGGCTCTTCAACATGGAAAAGAGACGGCTGAGGGGAGATATGATAGAGGTCTATAAATTAATGAATGGAGTTGAACAGGTAAATGTAGTCGTAGATAGGCTGTTTATTCCATCAAAAAGTAGAAAGACTAGGGGACATTCAATGAAGCTACAATGCTACCCATTTAAGAGTAATAAGAGAAGGTACTTTTTCACTCAATGCATAGTCGAACTCTGGAATTTGATACCAGAGGATGTATTAAAAGCTATTAGTGTAGCTGGGTTTAAAAAAGGTTTAGACAAGTTCCTGGAGGAAAGGTCCATAAACTATTATTAAAGAGGACCCGGGAAATCCACTGCTTACCTTAGGATAAGCATTGTGAAACCTATGTACCTTTTTGGAAACCTGCCAGATACTTGTGATCCGGATTGGCCATTGTTGGAATCAGGTTACTGGGCTTGATGGACCACGGTCTGACCCAGTATGGCATTTCTTACGTAAAATGACGTGATACAGTCAAGAGGAAGGTGATGAAGATGACATGGGGCCAGGGCCAGAAGGCATAGGAAAAAAGACTTGGGAATATGTTTACTAAAGGGTGTTAAGGCAGCAGGCATTATTGAGTGTTAACAGCAGAAATAAGGGGTTTTACAAGCGAAAAAGGCTCTTGTCAGGTAGGAGGCATTCTGGCGGTAAGGGTGCAATGGCTCATTTAATGTACGTTAACAGGATATCGAGCATTAAGGTGTCCAGCATGCACCTTAATGTCTGAAAATGGCTGTCACCCTAACTATGGATAAAGGAGAACCAAGGGAAGTCAATGTAAAGGTAATGAATGGAAGGACAGGTGGGAGCTGATGGACCTGTCAGATTCGTGGGCACCCTACATGGCAGCCAGTAATTTGGATGAGCATGTGGGAGGCAGCTGTACCGATGCACTAGGGGGTGCCAATGTAAAATGACAGAATGTCAGTGTGTAGCACTGGATGGGAAACCAAGGCAAAAACAGCACACTGCCACGCAGGCAAACAGCAACAGTACAGAAACGTAGGCAGGTATGAAACTCTCACCAATTCTTTATTGATCCATACATAAGGGAGGCCAGACCCTTATTATGTATGGATCAATAAAGCACTGGATTGGAAAGACATGTCCCCCAGCAGAGTCAGAAGTGACAGGATGTATGTAAATGCAGAAAAGGCCATGGTATAGAAGCTTGCACTTTAAGATATGACTACTCACAGTCGACAGAGGTGGATGGATGGGCTGAAGGAAGGATGGCAGCAGAGGAGAGGGTGTTATGGGCTGCAGCACCAATGTGCCATGGGTGCCATCCTCAACATATTTTTACTGTGTGGGAAAATATGTGTCAGTGCCACGTGGAAGGCCTGATACCAGACATGTGGGTCTCATACCTGTCCCAGCCACACAACCACCATACAACACCCCAGACAAATGTGCAGATAACAACTGGACAGGTATCATCCAAACAGGACAAATGGGGCAGGTATGGACATGAGGTGATACCTGCATGTGGCTATCCAAGGGGTAGGATGTGTTTTTATGTACTGCAGATATGTGTTGGGGCCAAAGCTGTACATTCACAGTCATGATGTCATACATCCAACATCAATAGTCATTGAAGACAGGTCACCAGTAGCTACCCTGGTAACTATATTTCCATGATTCGATCACCAATTTTTTTGTTGGGGACAACCAACCTGAGAGGAGGGAGAAGAACCCAACTCCCCATGTTGGAAGAGCCCTTTTATTCAAGAGAGCCGTAGCCCTCGTTTTAAATTAGTGTAACTTGCACACTTAACTGGGTGAAGGCGTCCATTCATTCAACACACCACTTAACTTAGATTAGTGGCCATCCCATTCCAGTGAAACTGTTCAAAAGGGCGATTCCATCTGCTTGCTGCCCTTATTAATACATCACCATCACACGACACGTGTGTTTCGGACCTCCTCCGGGCCCTGTATCAAGTGATCCCGTAGATCGTCCTAAGGTAATAGCCCTAAGACGCCCATCTCCCAACGGTTTTTCATATAGCTGAAACGTAACTGATGATTGGCTGAAACAACTGAAATATGTAACCAGATGAAATACGTAATCAGAGGAATTCAAATGTGAAAGGAAACCCCTTCCCAAGAGAGGTTCCATTCATAAAAGACTCCACCAGTCTTGCTCTGAATTAAGACCCAACGGCGTTACTGTCTTCAGGCGATAAATCCAATGTTGCTCCCTCCACTGCAACCTTTGTTCACAATTTCACTGGAATGGGATGGCCTTCAGTCAGGTGGCTCATGGTTGACAGACTGGCACCCATAGCTGCTCTTATTGTATCAATCCATCTCATTGCTGGCCTTCCTCTTTTACATTGACCTTCTACCTTGCCAAGCATGATGTCTTTTTCTAATGATCTCTCTCTTTGCATGATGTGTCCAAAGTATGAAAGTCGAAGTCTTGTCATCTGAGCTTCTAAAGAAAGCTTAGGTCTGATCTCCTCTAGTACTGACTGGTTTGTTCTTTGGGCAGTCCATCGTATACACAGTATTCATTGTCAGTACCATATGCAACAGTTACACATTCTGAAATGTCACATAAGGAGTGCTACTGGGTCTCAAACCCTGGTATCTTGGTCCCCAAACCATTGCCATGACCATTACGCCACGCCTCCAAGCAGCTGCCTGACATCTGCAGGGTGAACATGTCTGACCCCCTGTCATGGGCTGCAGCAGAGCCAATAAAACCATGATCTCAGAAGGGCATGATGGGGAATAGTTTGTTTGCTGACCCAAAATGTGGCCAGAATGCATATCAAAGTAGAAGGATGTGTTTCTGCAAGTCTGTTACAGCAGGGAAATGACCTGAGTAGCACACAGGCCCAAAACAAACAAGTGGGAATCAAACCCATGTCCCTTGCTTATGGAGACATTGCACTGACCAGTAGACTACACCTCCACACCTCTCTGCACAGCAATGTCTGGATTCAAAGAGACTGCAGGTCACTGCCTAAAATGTCTGCTGTGTGTGCCAGTATAGGTTAGCCCTTCCAGTACCCATGAGGCACTGCACACGTGGAACAGCAGTCTGCTGCTGATCATCAAATGGAGAATGCACTGATCCATCACATCAGCTCAGTAAGATGCACTGACAGTGTGTGCTACAAGCACATAACAGCTACAAACCGTGCTACTGAGCAGTTAGAGCGGTCACCCTGAGGGTGAGGATGGGTGCCCAGAACCTGGTCCCCAGAGCTTGCACTGCAGCTGTTCCGCAGATCCACATTACTGCCAGTGTGTGGCAGGTTTTGTCTGCAGTGTGTTATGCTAGTCACCTTGCTTCCTGCACAACTGCAGCACGCCATAGGCACCTCTCACATCTGGGCCCTGTGCCCTGCCCTTGTTGGACAGGACCCTCCTAGAACAGTGCATGTCAGTGCCCAGTGTTGCAGTAGCTGATGCCATGTATGCCAAGTGCAGTGGGGGCTTCTAGGCTTGCATGGGGCTGCTGCTACTATCCTGCTGGTCCTGCCATGACCATAGTGAGCAGGCCAGGAACAACTGCTGTCCCAACCATATGGGACTACCAATCCACCACAGCAAGCTCAGTCAGATTGCACCTGCTGGCCATCACAGGCTGTTTCAGCCATGTACATACCAACTGTGGCCAGTCAGCACACAATGCATGTGCACAGAGCAACCATGGACACTCTAGCTTGGGACAAACAGCATGTTCACCCAGCATTTGGCACAGTGATTAGGCTCCCAGGACAAGGAGAGCATCGACATCACTGGAACTGGACACTATATAGCATTATGTGGATACATAGCCATGCCATGGTCACAGCTTAGTCAGAGTGAGAGTGCTCTCAAAGCGTGAACTGCTGTGGCCACCCAGGCCATGCACATGGCAGATGGGCACTATGAAGTCTCAGTCATTGACCCTACCTCCAATGTAGACACATCCTGGGAAAACCGCTCTGTTTAAGGCCACTGCTCCTCATCATGCACATTTGCAGACTAATGCTGGGAACAGCCTAGACAATGTGAGGCACAGTGCAGTGCAGAAGGCCACAGAGCTCTAGAGAGACGTACACACACACATACACATACATTCACATTGCCGCGCTGTGCAAAAGTGGTGATGGTTAGCATTCCTGCCTCCCACTTTGATCTCCATATAAGCTCACTCATTGTTAATGTGTGCTCATTGTGCAGGTGCTAGTAGTGCACTCTGACGTTCATGCCCATTGTTAACATCCTCTCAGTGTACCAGTGCTATTAGCCTGCCTTTCCATCCAGTTGCGGATAGTGGAGCCTGTCTGTGTGGCTGTTAGGTGTTTGTACCCTTGCTGGCCGATTCATTGGGGGTTAAACATGCTGGTGCTATACCTGCACTGTATTATATCACTAACCCACCTATGTCACCGCTGTAATACTCCTATAAAAGAAGGCGCATATGGACCACTTGTATATTAAACAATTCTAATTTCCTTAAATGAAACGGACAGAATCTATTCACTGTGTAAATTTTTGACGGATCACCTTTCATGAGGATGATAAATCACTCTCTTGAAACAGGCCCTCCATTTTAATCATTTTAAAAAAAACGGCCAACCAGCCCAAGTGCGTGAGGCTATATGTTCCCCAGAACCAACCACTGCATAATTCTTATGATGCTTTTGAAAAAAGCTAAATATCATTCACGATCTTGCTTAATATGTCTAAATACATAGTGCAATCGCATCCACAGCACTCTTAAACTCATCTGGAACACGCCCAAGGCGGAATGGATAAACAATGTATCACACAGGGAATACAATCCTTCACATGTGGATACTGAATCCAATGAATTCAACCGCCGGTCCCCCGACGGTATTGCTGTACTATTAAGTGCTGTGAGGTGCTGTCATTAATCTGTTGGGTACCACGACGCAATCATTGTGTTTCAAGCCTGTTCATCCCACGGCTCTTTATCAAGCTACGTTAACCCAACTTCCTGCTCCGCTAGCAACATGATGACATCATCGGAAATTACTTGTTATCATTAGGCAGGACAGACGTCAAGACACTTTAGACTTCAAACTCAATGCAAAGACCACTATTCTACATCGGTGTTTAAACCACCAGGAGAAGTGGATTTAAGCATATATATCCATCGTTGTTCTTTATAACGAAGTTGGCCCTGCCGGTCACCCCATCTTGTCAACGGAGGAACCATATCCAATACAAGCCATTTTAAGTGACCAAAAGAATGATCATACTGTATACAATGCTGCACCAATGGTGCTGCCAAAACTCTAGCATTGATCCAAGAACGATGTTCATGTAAACGCTTTTTCAGTGCACGTGTTGTCATTCCGACATATGTTTTTTCACAGGGGCATATTATTAAATAAATTACAAAAGACGAATCACAATTAGTAGCATGACATAATCTGTATCTGCGTTGCGACTGTGGGTCACACCATTCAGTACCTTTAACAGTAGTAGAGCAAAAATCGCAGGAGCCACATGCATAGTGTCCCTCTTCCACTCGTTGAACATGCTGTGAAGAAAAGCTAGTATGAACCACTTGATCCGCTATATTAGCGCTCCGACAGTAAGCTAACATAAGCGGAAGCTGAAAACATTCATGAAGGGTTAAAATATACCAATGGGTTTTCAAAATATTTGATATCGCTGCGGTATGAGGCATATAAGGAAGCACACCCAAAAAATGCGCTTCTTTCTCCGCTGGATGACCCGTCCTATTATCCCACCAACACCCACATATCATGCTGACATGCCAGCATGCTGTCAGTAAGGGGTAGTGTGCAGTTGCAGCCCATCTGCCATGCAGTGCTGGCAGAATGCTAGAGCACCAGGTCTGGAGGGGGAGAGGGGGCAGTGGCACACATTCCTGAGAAAGCAAGACTGAAAAATTTCTAACTCAGAACCATACTTGACTCTGCATCATGCATTGATGTTTATTTTATAAATTTATATACCGCATTTCCAATGTTCAAAACGGTTTACATATAACAGAACAGAACATTACATGGAACATGTTAACATTTTAAAGAACATTTAACTACATATAAGAAACCCATATAACTTTGCAGGGAACCATTAGAATCCAAAGCATTAACATTAATGACCCCACCTACTCTAAATAACTAACCAATCCCTACTTCTAGGAGAAATGCCAAACAAACTTAAACATACCACGATTCGCCCCATACTAAAAAAGAAGTCCCTTGATAGACAAGACCCCAAATCCTATAGACCCATAGCAAGCATACCATTTGTAGCCAAAATAGTTGAGAAAGTAGCCCAAACCCAGCTCCAAGACTTTATAGATTTAAACGCTCCACTAGACAACCAACAATTCGGATTCCGCCCTTACCATGGTGTAGAATCCTTGCTACTAGTTCTCTATGACACCCTTATACGTGGCATGGATGATATAAAACAAACGTTCATCCTCATATTTATTGACATAACTGCTGCATTTGATAGTGTCAACCATAACTCGCTGCTCGCTAGGCTTGATCAAATTGGAAACAAAGGAACAACCTACAAATGACTTAAATCATACATTTCTGACCGTACACAGCAAGTTCAAATAGGCCAAGAAAGATCCACCACGTTCAAACAGGAACAAGGTATATCCCAGGGTTCTGCCCTTTCAGCCCTTTTATTCAACCTCTACTTACAACCAATATGTAATATATTCAAAAACTTCAAAGTGAATTACCATATCTATGCAGACGACATCATGCTGTACCTCCCTATAGATAGCCTAAACACAGCTCAGCAGGTAATAACATCTTGTCTTACCGAAGCTCAAGCCTGGCTGGCCTCAAACAACCTATATATCAACTATAACAAAACCGAAGTACTTTATATGTCAAGGACTTTAAACATCACCGCCCCCCCCCCCCCCCCGCCACTAACACTTAAAATAAATAATGCAAATCTCCCAGTTAAAAATGAAGTAAGATATCTTGGCATCATGCTAGACCAATCGCTTACCCTTATATCACACATAAACAGGTGACAAGAACGGTATACTTCAAACTAAGAACCTTACAGCACCTCCACCCCCTCCTTGATATGCAGGATTTTAGATCACTAGTACAAGCCTTAGTCACCCCTCACATCAATTTTTGCAAAAGCCTCTTCCATGGATTACCCATAAAGAACCTGAAACAACTCCAAATTGCACAGAACGTAACTGCCAGAATCATAAGCAAAGCCCGCCTTACTGATCACATAACACCCTTGCTATATAATCTACACTGGTTGCCAATAGCAAGCAGAATCAAGTATAAAATATTAATAACCACCTTCAAAACTGACAACGACATTGCCCCATCATACCGTTCAACATTAATTAAACATTCAACCACGACATGATCTAGAAGGGAACACACACAAAACACACTACTAGTGCCCCCTACCTTCCGTAAAACAAAACAAGTCACAAGTAACCAAGCCTACCATGCTATGGAATGGCCTTCCAGACTCACTATGTGCCATTAAAGACTTACAAAAATTCAGGAAAGATATGAAAACCCTACTGTTTGCTCAACACTATGGAGAATATAATCAACGCCCCAAAATAACTTTCTCACTCCCACCACCTCATCTCAACATTTTCCTTCTTAACACAGAAGATTGTGCTGTATCTTACATGTAAAACGTACCTAGTTGTTAAACTGTTAATTATCAACCCTGTTCAATGTAATGTAGTTGTTCATTGTAAACCACCCCTGATCTCAGGAAGGGGCGGTATAGAAGAAATACAAAATAAATAAATATTATAGTCTGTAAGTACTCAGAGGACTGGTTGTGGAGGATTTTAAATATAGTGATGATGTTCTTGTATTTGATATAGAAAATGCAGCAAAAAGGTAGCAGGACCCCTAAACCTGTAGGAGTAGTCTCTCAGGGTGGGTCCTGGACTGGGCTAGCAGGATTCAAGGAAAGGAAAATTAGCAAGTATTTAAAAGTTTTCTTTCCTTATCATCCTGCTAGGTCAGTCCAGACAACTGGGACATACCCAAGCAGTCAGGACCCAGAATGGGAGGAAGACAACTCTCCGGAACAGAACTACTCTTCAAAGACACCATCCATTCCAGCTCCCACATACAACCTGCAGTGCCTCATAAAGAGTTGAACAGGTAGCTGCCCTACAGATCTCCTCCACAGACATCAAGGTGGACTCCGCCCAGGAGGCTTGTGCCCTAGTGGAGTGAGCTCTGACTCCCTCCAGCTTGCGTTTCCCAGACAAAAGGTAGGCTGAACTAATAGTTCCTCAAACCAGCAAGCAAATGAGGAATGGCTGCTGCCTATCTTTTCCTCAGTCCACTGAATAGGACAAAGAGATGGTCCAGCCAATGGAAGGAATTAGTAAGCTCCAGATACTCCATTAACACCCTCCTCATTCCAACAGATGTAGCATAGGGTCCATTACAGATCCTCTTGCAAGAAGGAGGGCAGGATCACAGTCTGATTAAGATGAAAGGAAGACAGCACCTTCGGGAGAAAGAACAGTGCTATCCTCAGAGAGACAGGTGCTGTTGAAATGAGCAGAAAAGGTTCCCTATAGGGCAATGCTGTAGCTCCACCACCCGGCTGGCAGATGGAACAGCCAGAGGAATATCAACTTCAGGGTCAAATCCTTGAGGGAGGCCATCCAAAGGAGCTAAAAGGGAGGGACCTTTGGTACAATAAAAGCATGAGCGGACAGATCTGCTTCACCCCTTTGAGGAAGCAGAACACATCAGAGTGGGACACAAAGGACACTCCCTGAACACGCATCCCCCCCCCCCCCAGGTAGCTTGATAAGGCTGCCACTTCAATATTGAGAGTTCCGAGCTAAACCTCTGTCCAACCAGATTGCAAGAAGGACAAAATAGTGACTGTCTGCCTTCCTGGCATCCAGGGCCTAAGAGGAACTTCACCTCTCGAAAACCCTCCAGACCCTCACACAGGTCAAGGATGTAAAAGCCCTCTGAGTTTAAAGAAGAGTGTCAACTACTGCTCCATAGTATTCTCTCAGATAGCTTATGCCTCTCAAGGGTCAGGCTGTAAGAAGGGAAAAGGACCCTCCATGACCGGTGTACTCTGTCGCAGAAGTCCCTTCTCCCGTGGTAGGAATGAGAGGAAAACTAACACACCCCAGATGATCTAAGAACCTAATAATCCAATAAACCAATCTCTTAGTAAACAAAATACAATACCAACTAGGGGTCCACTCAATTCTAACTTTCTATTAGCCTTAATTATACAAAGGGCAAGGAGATCTCAGTATAGCTATATGCCCTACATCTGGCGAAAACTTCACCATAAGGACTAGCAAACGCTTACATCACGGATCTCCAACCTCCCACCTTAAATTACCTTAAATATTATTGCTAATGTTAATCCTGATAAGTACTTGTCAGTATTTCTATAACCCACTTTAAACCCACTATTAACTATTTCCCTTTACACACAACAACTTAGCAGCGTCTCTTAATGTACTTTAAAACAAGTTTCTTTAAAGCAGCCATCAAACAATCAGCAACAGCTGCTAAACTCCAATGCAATTTTCTATATTTTCATAAGCTAAACAGGACAGCACCAGACAGCACACATCAGCATCCAACACCTGACAAAGATCTCTGTTTCCCGAAGGTTTTCTTCAGGGGTTTCAGAGCAAAATCAGCAGAAAAAGCTTTTCAGGGGTTTCAGAACAAAGCAGCAGTAAAAGCTTAACTCAGCCCAAGTCCCAAAGGAATGAGAGGAACCCACAAATAGGCTCAAGAGATTCACATACCATGGCATAAGTGGCCAGTATGACACCACTAGAATGACTAAGCCCAGGTGTCAATGAATTATCTACAGAGGTCAGCTCACCAACAGCCATGGAAGAAAGATATACAGGAGCCCCTTTTAGGGGCCATTCCTGAAGAAGGACATCCAAGTCCACTGCCCACAGATTCCTGCTGCAGCTGAAAAGGTTTTTCACCTTGGCATTCACCAGGGTAGCCATAAGATAAAACACTGACAGGACCTACCCCCGCACGATAAGTTCTAGCACATGAGGGCTTAGCTCCAACTCACCAAGATCCACGGTATTTAAACTCAAGAAATCAGCCTGCATGTTGTCAATGGGGAAGCTGTAGAACCAGAGGACATGAAATGAAGCTCCAAAGAGATAAACTTAAAAGCAACATCAGAAAATACTTTTTCAAGGTGGATGCCTGGAATGCCCTCCCAAAGGACGTGGTGGGAACAAAAACAATGACGAAATTCAAAAAGGCATGGGACGGACACAGAGGATCATTACAGAGCAAGAGAACAGAATCAAAGCAAATGTAAATAACTTCATAAACAGAGAGGTGTAACCTGCCTGAAGTGGCAGATACAACCTTAAGCAAAGGCATAGAGGGGGAGTAACCTGCACAGAGTGGCAGGTGCAACTCTACAACTCTAGCCACCTTACTGGACAGACTAGATTGACCATGCTGGTCTTTATATGCCACATTTACTATGTTACTTTGATGTCCATTATGTGGCCAACGACAGAGCTCTGCCATCTCTGTGGCCACTAGGGTACTGTGAGTGCCACCTTGCTTGTTGACATACGCTAATGCTGTGAGATTGTCTGAGAACACTCTGATTACTCTGCCCTCAAAGAGTGACTGAAACCTCTCCACAACCAGGCAGATCACTCTGACCTCTAGTCTGTTGACTGACCAGGAGGCTTCCCAAGGGGACCAGCGCCTCTGAACAAACTGAACCCCCAGCACAGCAGATTAGCATCTGTGATCGCTATCACCGAATCCAGTGCCTCCAAAGACATCCACCCATCAAAGGGTGAGTTTGTAACTACCAGGCTAATTCCCCCTTGATCTTCTGTGGAAAAGGTAGATGGGTGCTGTTCAAACAACTGGGAGCAGGGAGACCAGTGAGTCAGAAGGTGTCCTTGCAGGGGGCGCATATGCTTTCTGGCCAAAGGTATCAGTTTTAGGATCAAGCCATCGACCCCAGGAGCTGCAGGTAGTCCCAGGACTTGGGAGCAAAATCATCTGAGCTGCAACTGTAGCCTGCCCAAGAAAGTGCTGAAGTGGACGCCAAGACACTCCAGGAAAGGAAATAAGCTGCTCTTCAGGAAGTTGATCACCCATCCCAGCATCTTCAACCACTGGATCACTTGGGTAGTGTCCACCCTAGACTTCTTCATGGATTCAGATTGAAGCAGCCAGTCATACAGGTAGGCTGAACCTGAATTCCTTGCTTGCGCAGGAAGGTTGCCGTCACCACCACCATAACCTTCAAGAAAGTAACAAAGTAACATAGTACATGTCAGCAAATAAATACCACTCGTGATTATCATCAATTTACAGAGGGTGTATATCACTAAAGCTGAATAGGGGTAAATCCCTCCAATCCTCCAAGGCTATGTAATCTCTAGTATTTGATCTTGTTCTCAACACTAAAATCAAAGTATCATGATTTTAGTGTTGAGAACAAGATCAAATACTAGAGATTACATAGCCTTGGAGGATTGGAGGGATTTACCCCTATTCAGCTTTAGCAAATAAATACCAGCATGGTCCATCTAGTCTGCCCAGCAAGGTGGCAAGAGTAGGTGCACCTGCCGCTCCATGCAGGTCACCCATCTCCATGCCTTTGTTTAGGGGTATACAAACTGCTCCGTGCAGGTCATCCCTATTTGTTGAGACATGAGATAGTTAAGTTTATTTTTATTTTATCCTCTTGCTATAAAGGGATCCACTGTGTCTGTCCCATGCCGTTTTGAATTCTGTCACTGTATTTTCCCCCACCACTTCCATCGGGAGGGCATTCCAAGCATCCACCACCATTTCAGTGAAAAATATTTCCTGGCATTGCCTTTCAGTTTACCACCTTGCAGCTTTATGTTATGCCCTCTAGTTTTACAGCTTCCCCATCTTTGAAAAAGATTTGTTTGTTCATTAATACCCTATAATTATTTAAAGGTCTGTATCATATCTCCCCTGTCCCTCCTTTCCTCTAGCATATACATACAGTATTTAGGTCTTCAAGTCTCTTCTCATACGTCTTCTGGTGCAGGCTCCAAATCATTTTGGTTGCCTTCCTCTGAACTATTTCCAGTCTTTTTATATCCTTTGTGAGATATAGTCTCCAAAACTGAACATAATATTCCAAGTGAGACCTCACCAGCGACTTGTACAGTGGCATTACTACCTCCTCCTTTCTGCTGGTAATTCCTCTCTGTATGCAACCCAGCATCCTTCTGGCTTTGGCCCCTGCCTTGTCACACTGTTTTGCCACCTTGAAATATTCAGAAACAATCACTCCGAGGACCTTCTCCTGGTCCATGCACACCATCCTATCACCCCCTATTGCATACAATTCCCTTGGATTTCTGTATCCCAAATGCAGGACACTGCACTTCTTCACATTAAATCTTAACTGCTAAGCATTAGACCATTTTTCCAGCTTTTGTGAATCTTTCCTCATGCCATCCACTCCCTCAGGGGGGTCCACTCTGTTGCAAATTTTTGTGTCATTTGGAAAAAGACAGACTTCCTTCCATTCAGTCCATCAGCAATATCACTCATAAATACATTGAACAGTACTGGTTCCAAGACTGAACCCTGGGGCACACCACTAATCACATTCCTTTCATCCAAGTAAGTTCCGTTTACCATCACCTTCTGTCATTTGTCAGTCAACCAATTTCTGATCCACTTCGCCATCTTGAGACCCATCCCTAGGCTGTTCAGTTTATTGATAAGCCTCCTATGAGAAACAGTATCAATGGTTTGGCTGAAATTTAAGTAGATCACATCCATCGCATGCCCTTGATCTAGTTCTCTGGTCACCCAGTCAAAGAACTCAATCAGATTTGTTTGGCATGATTGAGTGAAGCACGGTGTAAAGCACCATGGCCAGGTCAAAAGGCAAAGCACAACACTGAAAATGGCAGCCCAGAGTTCAGAAGTAGTGGAACTACTGATGTTGCTCCCAGATCAGAATGTGGAAGTACGTTTCAGAAAGGTCCAAAAAGGTTAGAAACTCCCCTTGCTGAACCGACACAATAACTGTCTCCATGCGGAAGTGGGGCACTATTAGCTTTGCACTGTCTTCAGCTCCAGAATAGACTGAGAAGAACCTGCCTTTCTATGGCACCACAAAGTAAATGGAATGCTGCCCTGATCTTGTTCTGTGGAGGGCATGGATACGTTAACCTGCAACGGTAGGAGGCACTAAAGGGCTTCCTTGACCACCAACCTCTTGGTTAAGGAGCTGCAAGAAGACTCCACAAATGCACCCCAAAAGGCTCCACAAACTCCAGTATGTACCCCTTTTTGAGGACCTCAAGGATCCATTGGTCTGACATTTATTTATTTATTTTTTATTTGGCTGAATTTTTATATCGCTTTTTGCGAAGGTCAAAGCAGTGTACATGGAACTTTGAACAGGTCAAACAACATTTACATAGAACTTCAAGCAGGTCAGACAGCAGATCCATGACATTATGCAGACCCATAAGAACATAAAAAATGTCATACTGAATAAAACAGCTGCAAATGTCCCAACAACTGCCTGTCCTTCAGAAGAAACTTGCTGGATTTCATTGTGAGGGCTTATCAATTCCTGAGGAAGTGCTTGCTAACGACCCATGAGGACAGACTCTTCTTAGGTTTAGATCCACAAGAGGAATAGGCCACACTCAAACTCTTTCCGGTCCTAAACCACCCCATGCTCACTGCTGATCCCTTTGTGAGTAACCCCTGGAGCCTCTGGGTCTATCTTACAGCAGCATCTATGGGCAAGTCTCTCCAAGGTCTTTCACCGGTTTCTTCTATTCCTATTCAACCTGCTCTTAAAGGGGAACTTGATCATCGACATCTTGGACACCAGATCAGCAGACTGATTCCAGAGCCAGAGTCATCTTTAGGCCACCATAGCAATTGCCACGGACTTAGAAGAAAAGCTGATCAAATCATACAGGGCATCCACCACAAACGACACTCCAGATTCCAATCTCACTATCTCCAGGCTATCTGGAAATTGCTGGATCTAGCATAAAAGTGCTCAGGCCACCATGTCTGCACAAAGTAATGCCTAAGTACACAGGGCTGAAGCCATGAAGGCATTCTTGAGGAGAGCTTCCACCCTCCTATCAGGAATCTCCTTCAGCGCAGGGCTACCTTTCTCAAAAATGAGAGTGCCAGGACACAGCTACCCCTCAATCCCAGTTCAGATGCCTCCCACTGAGAGAGCACGAGCTTTCATAAAAGCTCTGGAAGAGGAAAAAAAACCTGAAGAAATGCTGCAATTCCCCTAAGATAACGTCCCCTTGTGAAACCTCCACCAGAGGGGGCTCGAATGTGCAGAGTCAGCATGGCCTTTTGAATAAGGGTGGAAAAGACAAATCATTAATGGATCCTCTCCCTCTGCCAAAGGAAGCTCTCCTTCATTCGGTGGCTCACCCATTATAAACAGCAAGTCCTCATCTTCTCCCCAGCCCTCCTCCCTCCTCTTGAGATGATAAGGCTGGGCTCTTGGAGGAACTGAAAGGTGAAAATGAAAGGCAGGGATGTTTAACCTCTTTGCTATCGGTACAGAAATTCCAGAGTGGCCCCTTGTTTCCCGTAGGGGAGGTTAGGGCCTTGGATCCTATGAGACAGGCTGCCATACAGCTATGTGAGACTGAAAACAGCCTGTGAACTGCTTCAGGGGCTGTTGTTCAAAGCCTGCTGAGAATAGGCCAAGCAAGCAGGCCCAGAGAACCCTGAAGGGCCTGCTTGCTTGCAGTCGCCTCACCACACTCCCCTTCAGTTGAAACCATTTGGCCATCTAAGATGGCCACCATTCCTGCCAGTGGGAAAAGCGTGAGAGATGTAGTAGAGGCAGTGAAATCAGCATCAAGTCTCAACATTGCCCAAAAATGTGCCCCAAGGCACCTCCACCCCACTCAGGGCAAAGAGAACCAGCCACAGACCTTATTCGATGGGAGCCACAAGCAGCACACTTCTGTGCATCTGACCTCGCAGCAGAGCTCAAACGCAAAGAAAGAAAAACATAAATGAAAAAAATCATGATGGAAAAAGAAAACCGCAGCAAAAACGAAACTCCCAATTAGTAAGGGAACCCCTGCACCTGTCAGGCTGGCTGGAGAAATTCGAAAAGGGCTTCCCCAGCCCTCTCCAGAGAGCCAAATAAAGAAACAGGACAAAAAGGAAAAATAGGGAAAAATAGGCTGAGCATGCTGAAATAAGACAGTGAAGCATGCAGAAATAGGACAGTGAGAGAGAAAGGGGGCTGGGGCCAAGACTTAGTAATTTCACCCCTCCCTGTTAGGGACCCTGTGCTGGAACTTGTGGGTAAAGGTGCTAGACACAGGGCAACTGTCGGCTCATGGGGTCAACGGGCATTCCCAAGTTCTGAGCAAATAGTGGGCCAAGGTCTCAGACATGTAGGCTATAAGATCATGATCTGGACCAGTGGAGATTGGCCTATATCTGCACAGCTGCATCAGCCAACACACCTTGCCACCTGGTGGAGGCAGACAATACTGCCTTCTCTCAGTGCACAACACTTGTCTGAAATGGTATAGCAGAAAGATAAGGAACTGCCAATATCCTGTGACTCTAGGTCCCCAAACTCCAAAAGCTTCCCATCTATATAATGAACATGTGCATGATGGAGGGATGAGCACTTTATCATCAAACAGCAATGACAACAAAGACCATATCAGAAATACAGAGGCACCAAAGCATCCACATCAAGAACGTAGACTAATGCAGTACCAGGAGAGGAAAGCATAAGTGTAATAGTAAGCACTGTATACGGTATATGAACAGCAATGCAGATCAAACGTCTGTTGTATGCTGGATATACCAATCCCATATACAGTATCATATATATAGAACAAGGAAAGCCATGTCTGATAGAGTTGAAAAGGCAGAGTAAGGTGCCTTACCATAGGCCTCTGTGCACAGGCCATGCACAAGGATACAGATAGCAGAATGACACTGCAGCTCCCATCTTGAAGTGCAACACACCGTGCCTAATTGCAACAGAGGGCAAATCCTGTATGGCCCTCAAACATGACCCGTGCACAGACAGTAGTATCCTCTTCTCACCTACCTTTGAGCTAGCTGCACCATTCCTTCTATAGATGTGGCAGACTCTACAAGATTGGGAAATAATATCAACCCTCTATATGTGCACGCTATGCGCTACCATCATGGGGTAGAACTTAGGCTCACATGTTCCATTTCCCAGCATACCTAGGATCCACCAAAGGCCCCCCCTTAGCCTTTATCATCAATATACATTATTTTGGAAACCTACACCAAAGCTAGGTACTGATTAACTCCCAGATTCCCCCCAGTTACCATTCCACAGCTTCGGCAGGTTCTCAATGGTCCATGCTAACTTTTCTTCACCTGTGAGCACACATGCCATATCATCCAAGGCAAATATGTGCTGGCCCTGTCTATCACAGCTTGGTAGAACAACATCCATACATGTGGGAGCCTAATCACTACAACATCACACCTGGGAACTGTGCATCTAGCTACACGTTAATGAGAAACCATATATAGATACAAATACCCACCAGTTCAGCCCGGTCAAAGAAATGTGGTTTCTAATCTAGATAACAGTATAGAAATTTCAAAATATCCGGTTTAACCATATGTGGATATACACTAAATGCCACTAAGCAGAGGTACCTATCCAAGTAACTGTAGGTTAACTGTTCACCAGTTCAAGCGATATTCAAAATCGCTGCAGTTAAATATAAACAGGATAACAAGTGCTAATATATCTGGTCGATGCCTCATTAGCAAATGCCTATCCATGTATATTTAAAAGGCTCTATGGATACGACATCATTTTCTGCTGCAGCATCCAAGCCAGGATCCTGTGAAGCCAACGTCACAGTGATGCTCACAGGAAGCAGTGTGCCTGGCAAGAAACGGCCAGGCAAGTAATTGCTGTTCATCATCACACTCGTGTGGGAGAGGACATGAAGACATAGTGGCAAGTCCTCATTAAAGAGGTGGCCATAGGTCAGCTCCTTCTTGTTGAGTGAAAGGCCCTAAGTGCCCTTGAGATGTGGCTGTTACAATCCATCCCTTTTGAGGCTGTTGCAATCCATCCCTTTTGAGGCTTTCCTAACCAGGGCTCCACAGATCAAACAGTAAGGATTTGAGGGTTTCTTTGTTTGTTTTATTATATTACATTGCTAGCTCTCTGACTGGGAGCTCTTAAAAGGGTTTTGTGTATATTTTTTAAAGCAAGGTTACTTTCATTTTTGCTGTTTTAGGGGAACTTTCCTTGAGCACAGTAGGTTGCTGAACTCCAGTAACCTCCTCAGGTTTAGAAACTGCTAACACCTAATCAGGAGTTAGTGGGCCTGTTTCCTGAGTCCAGTTGAAGCCTGCATAAAAGGCTCCAGTGCCCTGCCCTTTTGAGGCTTTCCTAACCAGGGCTCCACCGATCAAACAGTAAGGATTTGAGGGTTTCTTTGTTTGTTTTATTATATTACATTGCTAGCTCTCTGACTGGGAGCTCTTAAAAGGGTTTTGTGTATACTTTTTAAAGCAAGGTTACTTTCATTTTTGCTGTTTTAGGGGAACTTTCCTTGAGCACAGTAGGTTGCTGAACTCCAGTAACCTCCTCAGGTTTAGAAACTGCTAACACCTAATCAGGTGTTAGTTCCCTCCCTACCCAACCCGATTCCCACCCACCCCTAGTGAGCAGTCTTGCTTTATAGGGCACCTCCCCCTTTAACAAATCACAGTGAATTGGGCCAGCACATTTGTATATAATTAAAGAGATTTAACTGCTTTTTCTCTGAAAGGACAACTGCGAAACCGGGTGGTACTTGGTAGATCTCTCTCTTTTGCTTTAACAGATACCTAAGCTCCACGAACAGAACAATGGCTGGGAAAAATCGTATTGCTAAAGCTGTTGCCCCCGTTACTGCTTCTGCCTCGGTCCAGACAGAGGTCCTAATGCCAGTTGAAGGACCGGTTCCATGTGCAGGGTGCCTGCATGCTGAAGCTCTGAGGAAACAAGTGGAGGAACTCAGAGAGGAGGTGGCGAGGCTGAGGAGCATTCAAGACAGTGAGAAGTACATTGATGAGATGCTTCTTGCAGCAACCAGGCTCTCCAGCACAGGAGAAGATGGGTGCCAACAGAATGTCGATGGTTGGACACAAGTCACCAGGGCCTGCAAAATCACCAATCCAACTTCTCCAGCCCTTGAATTGAAGAACCATTATGCAGCCATGGAAGTGGAGGAGGTGAAAGCATCCCTGGAAAGGGAAGAACCAGAGTTCAAGTACCCCAAAGTTGCGGAATCAGTGACCAGAAGGAAACGAAGGGTAGTGGTGGTTGGAGACTCTTCTGAGGGGTACTGAGGCGTCCATCTGCTGACCAGACTTGATGTCCAGAGAGGTATGCTGTCTCCCTGGTGCCAAAATCCAAGATGTTACGGAGAGTTTGCCGAGACTCATCAAGCCCACTGACTATTACCCAATGTTGCTAATCCATGTTGGAACAAATGATACTGCCAGGTATACCTCGGAACGTATCAAAAGTGACTTCATGGCTCTGGGACAGAGGGTGAAGCAGTTAGGTGCACAGGTGGTGTTCTCTTCAATCCTCCCTGTTGAGGGTAAAGGCCAAGGCAGAGAGGCTCGCATCCTGGAGATGAATGCATGGCTGCGTGGATGGTGTCATCGAGAGCGTTTTGGTTTCCTAGACCATGGGATGCTGTTCCAAGGGTTGCAGAGTAGAGATGGCATCCATCTGTCCAAGAAAGGTCAACGCATCTTTGGTAGTAGACTGGCTAATCTACTGAAGAGGGCTTTAGATTAGATTCGTTGGGGATGGGTGAAGAAAGCCCCCAGGTAAGTGAAAGCCCCCAGGTAGGTGATACATTAAATACCTTTATGGAAATGGGTAACAGAGGTAACATATGGAAAGCAGTGTGTATTAATGCCCGTAGCATGGGAAATAAGATCCCTGAAGTTGAAGCTTTGGTGGGAGTGGCTGACTTGGATTTAGTGGCAGTTACAGAAACATGGTTCACAGAAAACCATGACTGGGATGTAACTATACCTGGCTATACTTTATTCAGAAAGGACAGGGTAGGAAGAAGGGGAGGAGGAGTGGCACTATATGTAAAAACTACTATTAAAGCTTTGGAATTACAGAGCTTAAAAGGGAGAGAGGAGGCATTGTGGGTTAAATTAGAAAGAGGGAAAGAGAAATCTATTTGCATTGGTGTGATATACAGACCTCCCTCACAAGAGGAAGAGGTGGACAGAGAGTTAATTGAAGACATACGCAGCATTGCTAGGAAAGGGGAAGTGCTACTGATAGGAGATTTCAATAAGCCAGATGTTGATTGGCACATTCCTGCTGCAGTATCATCTAGAAGTAAGGAGATCCTGGATTCTCTACAGGGAAAACTATTCAGGCAATTGGTAACAGACCCCACACGTGAAGGGGCCATACTGGACTTGGTGCTTACCAATGGTGAAAGTGTTTCTGATGTTGTAGTGGGAGATCATTTTGCATCCAGTGATCACCAGATGGTGTGGTTCAGTATTAGGACTAGGGCTGTTAGAATCCATTCCAAGGTGAGGATCTTAGACTTTAGGAAGACTAACTTTGTGAAGATGGGCCAATACCTCAGGGAGTCGTTAGTGGGATGGGAACAGCTTGGGGATGTAGAAAAACAGTGGGCAAAACTGAAAGGGGGTATTTTAAAGGCAACCAACCTTTTTGTTAAAATGGTAAATAAAGGCAAAAGGAACAGGAGACCGCTATGGTTTTCGAAGGAAGTAGCTGAAAAAGTGAAGAAAAAGAGGGAGGCCTTCATGAAATACAAGAGATCACAGAGAGAGGAAGACAGGCATCTGTATTTGGAAAAACTTAGAGAAGCTAGCAAAGTAGTCAAGAAGGCAAAGATTCAAAAGGAGGAGGAAACAGCCAATGCAATAAAATGAGGGGATAAGACATTTTTCAGATATATTAGTGAGAAGAGGAAGGGCAAAAGTGGTATTGTCAGACTCAAGGGTGCAGGGGGGGAATATGTAGAAGCTGATAAGGATAAAGCGGAATTGCTTAACAAATATTTTTGTTCTGTGTTCACAGATGAAGAACCAGGAGCAGGACCTCAGAAAACACCCACAAATAAGAACAGAAGCGAGGGACATCTTGAACAATTTTCAGAAGACTGTGTTCGTGAGAAACTAGCTCAACTTAAAGTAGACAAAGCGATGGGACCGGATGGGATACACCCTAGAATACTGAGGGAACTTGGGGACGTTCTAGCAACTCCACTTACTGACCTTTTCAATGCCTCGTTGGAGTCGGGAGTGGTGCCAAAGGACTGGAGAGAGGCTCATGTGGTGCCTTTACACAAAAGCGGAAGTAAGGATGTGGTTGAAAACTACAGGCCGGTTAGTTTAACTTCGGTGGTGAGTAAATTATTGGAAACGCTGCTGAAAGAGAAAATAGTGAGGTTTCTGGAGTCCAGCGGATTACAGGATCCGAGGCAGCATGGATTCACCAGAGGCAGGTCTTGTCAGACAAATCTGATTGATTTCTTTGACTGGGTGACCAGGGAGTTGGACCGAGGGAGAGCTCTAGATGTGGTGTATTTAGATTTCAGTAAAGCCTTTGACACTGTTCCTCACAGGCGACTTATAAACAAACTGAGCACCCTAGGGATGGACCCTAAATTTACTGCTTGGGTTAGAAATTGGTTGGGTGGGAGGCATTTCCATCCCCACCATACTCTTTCCCCTTTTGTTTTTGTTACTGGCCCAGTAAGATTTTATAGTTCACTCCTCCCATCCTAACTTTTCTTTTTTTTTAATTGCAGCCCTCGATGGCTCTCCTCTTCTACCCACAGAAGATGCGATCCCTGTGGGCAGCCTGCTACTTAGAAACATAGAAACATGACGACAGAAAAAGACCACAAGGCCCATCTAGTCTGTCCTTCCATAACAACAACTACAACAGTCCACTTTTTACCTTTAGAGATCCTCTGTGTTGGTCCCATGCTTTTTTGAATTCAGTTACTGTCCTCATCTCCACCACCGCCACTGGGAGACTATTCCACGGATCCACTACTCTTTCCGTAAAGAAATATTTCCGCATATCACTCCTGAATCTATCTCCCTTCACCCTCATCCCATGTCCCCTCGTAGCAGAACTTGCTTTCAATTGAAAGAGGCTCTCTCCCTGAACATTTATGCCACGGAGGTATTTAAATTTCTCAATCATATCACCTCTATCCCGCCTTTCCTCTAAGGTGTACATATTAAGATCCTTAAGTCTGTCCTCATATGCTTTATAATGAAGCCCATTAATCATTTTAGTAGCAACCCTCTGCACCGACTCCATCCTGTTCACATCCTTTTGAAGGTGCGGTCTCCAGAATTGCACACCATACTCCAAATGAGGTCGCACCAAAGACTTATACAGAGGCATTATCACCTCCTTTTTTCTGCTAGCCATTCCTCTCCGTATGCACCCAAGCATCCTTCTAGCTTTTGCTGTCGCCTTTTCTACCTGTTTAGCTACTTTAAGATCATCAGACACAACCACGCCTAGGTCCCGCTCTTCTTTAGTGGACAAAAGTACTTCACCTCCTATACTGTATTGCTCCCTTGGATTGCTGCAGCCCAAATGCATGACCTTACATTTTTTAACATTAAATCCCAGCTGCCAAATTCTAGACCATTCTTCAAGCTTAGCTAGATCCCTCCTCATGTTATCTACACCTTCCTGGGTGTCTACTCTATTGCAGATTTTGGTATGATCCGCAAAGAGGCAAACCTTACCCGACAGCCCTTCCGCTATATCACTAACAAAGATGTTAAAAAGAATCGGACCAAGGACAGATCCCTGGGGCACACCACTGGTAACATCCTTCTCCTCAGAGTGAGCTCCATTTACTTGTACTCTTTGTCGCCTCCCACCCAACCAATTTCTAACCCAAGCAGTAACTTTAGGGTCCATCCCTAGGGTGCTCAGTTTGTTTATAAGTCGCCTGTGAGGAACAGTGTCAAAGGCTTTACTGAAATCTAAATACACCACATCTAGAGCTCTCCCTCGGTCCAACTCCCTGGTCACCCAGTCAAAGAAATCAATCAGATTTGTCTGACAAGACCTGCCTCTGGTGAATCCATGCTGCCTCGGATCCTGTAATCCGCCGGACTCCAGAAACCTCACTATTTTCTCTTTCAGCAGCGTTTCCAATAATTTACTCACCACCGAAGTTACTTTCCAGGCAGTGATCGCGGCCCTCCCCTCCCATTCTGCCCATGCGGATCTGACCTTCCACAGGCAGAAGGGGAAGGCTGCGATCACAGCCCAGATGCATGCTCTCTGTCCACAGGGATCCCATCTCCCACAGACAGCTTACCTCTGGGCTGTGATTGTGGCCTTCACCTTCTCTTCTGTCCATAGGAGATGATCCTCGTGGGCTGCCAGAGCCAGTCCCTGTCCAATCCTTCCTAGCCCTAGAAGCCAGATCTGATTTTTTAGTCGCCATGGTGACCTGGCACCTGGGGTTTGTCTAATACTCTGATCACCCTACCCTACAAGATGGACTTGAACCTTCCCAGGGCTAGGAGGATCAACCTTGCTTCTAACCTACTGATTACCTGAGTGAACTGTCCATGATACTGAGCCCACCAGCCCAGGAGACTGGCATCTGTGATCACAACCAGCCAGTTTGAACTTTCCATTGGCATCCCATCTACCAAGAGGTGGGTCTGGAGCCACATGGCCAAGTCTCTATTGTACTACTGTATGAAGGGTTTATTTTTAAGTACCATCAAGCCAATGCTAACTCCTTGTGACCCAGCAGCCCTAGTTTTCTTGGCAAGGTATGACCAGAAGTAGATTGCCAGGCCTTTTCTTCTAAGGCAATGGAGGGTAAGGTGACTTTCCTAAGATCACAAGGAGTGCCAGTGGGAATCGAACCCTGATCTCTTGGGTACTTGGTTGTTGCTCTAACCATTAAGCTACTCCTCCACTCCATGAAGAGGAATATGCTGCTTGAAATTCTGCAAACATGGGGCCCAATGAGAAAGGAAGTGCTTCTGCTCAAATGTCAACATCATTAACCTTGGAAACTGCAATTAATCCCGCTTTGGGGGCAGTCTGAGTGCAAAACAGTGGGAGCTGTGACTGCAACCTGCTCACGCTGTCTGAGGTGAGAAACATCTGTCCCAGGAAGAAGTCAAAACGGGTTCCCAGACATTCCAAGTCCTGCAATGGGACCAGGCTGCTCTTGCAGTAGTTTACATTTCTTTGAAGGTGTGAATAAACATGTAGATAAAGGAGATCTGATTGATACAGTGTATCTGAATTTTCAAAAAGCATTTGACAATCCCAAGTTCCTCTGGCAGTTTATTTCACCATATTGGGGTTCTTTCTATTAATGTTCTTTTTCCAGTAATAGAGTGGCACAGCAAATGGACCTCCAACAATCCATAAAGATATACAAGTATCAAACAAAGGACGATTTTAAAAGATAAACTTGACAGTTTAAAATGTATTTACTGAAGTTCTTTTATGCTACTTGGAATAATGTATGTAAACAACTTTGTTTCATTTTGAAAGGCAGTATAACAAGTGCTGTTAAACCATAAACCAAATCAAGAGGCAATTAGATGCTTGAAGTATAGTGTTGCTTTATTCCATCTTGCTCCAAAGATCTTAACATTCATATTCTTCAACAACTGTAAGCAGGCCACAGTCCTCTTAGGAAGGCTCGGATATACAAAGATGCAAAAGTCAAGATAGAAGTGTACTACAGTCTGTATTACTTCCTGAAACTGAAAACTGAAAAACAAGGACAATTTGTTCCAACAAAATTAACAAAACACATTTGTTTCTCTATAGATAAAACCAAGTCTATGATCACACCTAAACTACAAACAGTAGTGCTCAATGGTATCTCAATTGAGATTGTCTTGTCTATCCTACACACCCACCCACAATAACTGAGTTATCTTCATTAATTCTGAGTTCACTCATCCAGTGAGTAACTCAAATAAAGTTTTACTCTATAGGCTTATAAGTGCTGTCTCAAGTCCCCAAATAAAATGACTATTTGAAAGTCATTCACATAAGGGGGATAGACACCACCCAGTTTATTAAGATCTATGCCCTGTAAGCTCAGAAAAACACTGAACAAGATCAATGAAAGTGGGGGGCCCTGTGGGGACTATCCATTTTCCAAGATTTAGATAATTAATTGTCTTTAATGACCCTAAAAAATTGTTCCAAGCAAAAAGTTAAAAAGTATTTTAGAATTAAACTGAAAATTCCTATTTCACTCAATATGAGCAGCAAATACTCATGATCAGTCAGATCAAAGATGGCATAGAGATCCAATTGCATCAAAAAAGCCCTCAGCTTCTCCAACAATGCTGCCACTCTCGTTTAACTACTACACATAATCCAGAAGTGTAATTGTCAATAAATCAAAATGATCCAGATGTTTCTGCAAATGGTAGCTTCTAAGATTTTGGAGTATGTTTACTAATCGGCGGTAGCGGCTTCCGTGATTTCAATGGGGCCGCAGCTCCGATATCGTATGGAAGCCGCTACTGCCGAATAGTAAACATACCCCTTTGAGTAATAAAGGAATATTAGCTATTGGTCTACAACTACTACAGCTGGACTCATCCATTTTGGATGGTTTTTATGCTATGTTATTTTATGTTTAGCATTTTAGATATTATAGATTTTATATTTATGTTGCTTTATGTGTTTTGTATAATTTTATAGAACATATGTTTTATTCTTTTAGTTTATTTATTAAATTTTGTATGCTGCCAAGAACAAGCATGTCAGATTGGCAGAACAGATTTTGTTAAATAAAACATGTTATGTTGTTTCCTAAACCTGGAAGGGTATCCACATTGGATCTTGCAGAAAAATATCTTCATTAAATAAAGATTTAAAGGTTTTAGGCAACAGTATTGGCTAATAAACGAACTAAGGTACTACCTCTGGAGGTTATTTTATAAAGCTTTTTCCATGTGGAAGCCTGTTTACATGCGGTAAAGGACTTTCATAAAATTAACAACCGCATATGCAAGAAAAAAGTATGCACACGCAAAATGTGCACCTACTTTTATGCAATGTGTGCATAGGCATTTCCAGGGCATATTTTGGACAATGTATGTGCATCTGTTATAAAACATGCATTTACACACAAATTTACAGCTTTTCCGTACAGCTGTAAATTGTGCATCAGTATTTGTGTGCAATTGGGGCTGTGTGTATATCTCTCTTTGTATGTTTATCTGCTTTGTGTTTATGTCTATGTATATCTTTGCAGGCTAATACGACTATGTGTTTGTGTGTATGTGCATGTGTTTGTAAGTGCATGTATATCTATTTGTGTGCATGCATGCATGAGTGTTTCTATGTCTATGTGGAAGTGAATTTATATCTGTGTTGGTTCTCTGTGTGTCTGTGATCAGCAGAAAAAATGAAAAGGGAGGACTGTTTGAAAAAAGCATAAATCTATAATTGTTGTGCTACTGTGAATTTGTGCCACTTTGCTGCAGCTGTTGGAACTACTTCTCACACAGAAATACACTGTAGCATTTTTTGGGGAGTGTATTTATATCTCTTCCATCTCCCAGCTTCATTTCTCCTCGGAGGCCCATAAACCCCGAGTGTGGAACCCATCTACATCTACATGGGCTCCCCAGCCCAATCTGGATGCATCTGTCATTAGTAGTTTTGGAAGAGAATTCCTAATGCCAGATTGGAATGAACCATCCATCAGATCAAAGCCCTGGAGTAGTACTGTGAAGATCCTGGAGCCTTTGAGTGGTCTGGGTCCACTGCATGCTCAAGGTCCATTGTACTCGTTTTATTTTGAGATATGCTAAGACTGTTAAATATACTCTTGAGACCATATGACACAATATTTTCAACATGTTTCAAGCTGATGCCTGCTGACACTCTTGAATGTCCTCTGTGATTGAGATCAAGATATTGATTCTGTCTTGCAGAAGAAAGGTTTTACTTTGAGTCATGTCTCAGAGAGCTTCTATGAATTTTAATTGGGTTGACAAACACGAATTGGATTTTGAGTAATTTATGACGAACCCCAGCAACACTAGCACTTGGATGGTTATACAAACTGATCCCCAAGCTCCTTCCTGAGTTGTGCTGTTGACTACTGCAAGGCACTTGTTGAACATTCAATCTTTGGAACTCTTGAATTCTTAAATTTTCATGCATAACTGCCTCAACCATGAGTTCGGTGATGCAGGCTGTCGAGTTCATGAAGATGACCACAAAGGTGACATTTTACTTACCAGTTAATGTCCATTCCTTGAGTCCTGCTGCACCATACAGACAAGTGGGTTGTGTTCTCTTATCAGCAAATTGGTGGAGACAAAGAACCAATGAAAAGCCCAGATTTCATTGGTATCACTCCCATGCCTCTATTTGTCTCAGCCACTAAAGGTCCCATAAGTATTCATCCCAAAGCATATGGGAGAACATGGCAAGCCTCACACAACCTCAATGTGGGCAACAAGGAGTAAGCAACAGTAGAGAACTATGTATAGAAAAGCATAAACAGACAGCTGTCCGTAGAGGATAACCCTGCAGAGCCAAGTAAAAAAATCATAGCAGACCCAATGTTACCATAGCAGAAAAACAACGCAAATACAGTTTCAGGAGCGGGCCCTGGACAGGTCTATCAGGACTCAAGGAAAGAACATTAACTGGTAAGTAAAATATCACTTTTCATATTGTGCTGCTAGACCAGTCCAGACAAGTAGGATGTACCAAAGCTATAATTCCACTGGGAGGGAAGAAGACACACCAGCTCGCAAAACCCCAGAGCCAAAGGATGTGCCTGCCTGCGTGTGGACACCCAAACGGTAATGCGTGACAAAAGTGGAAAGTGATGCCCATGTAGCTGCCTGACAAATGTCTGCAGGGGCTACTGAGTTCCACTCCACCCAAGAGGATGCGTGTGCTCATGTAGACTAGCACACAAAACCTCCAGAACTGGCTGGTTCCACAACAGAGACACTGGGGCAATGGCCTCCATAATCTAGCACCCTAAAGCTAACTTGGCCATCATGTCACCTTGCACGGGCCATTTGAACCATCCAGCCCTCAAGCAGAAGTCAGAAATGCAGAAGAACCAACCTGATGGCCCTTGACTCAAGGCGATTGATGAACCACACCGCTTACCTGAAGTTCAAACGGTTCTGGGCCATATGGTCTTGGCAATGGGATTCCCAGCCCGAGAGACTGGCATCTGTCATCAGGAGGATCCAGGAGAAATCGTCCAGTGGCACACCCTTCCTCAGATGACAGGGCTGCTGCCACCACCGCAGGCTGGCCTTCAACATCAAGGGGAGCAGAAGCCTGAGCTCAAACTCCTGAGAAGTCAGGTATTACCCACCCAGCAAGGACTACTGGAGCAGTCACATGTGAGGATGCACCCATGGCACCACCTCTAAAGTCACTGCCATTAATCCGAGTAGCTGAAGATAAACCCAGACTCTGGGAGCCTGCTGCGCATAGAACAGTGCCAGTCAATCCAACAGCCATTGACTTTCTCCTCTGGCAAGAAAACTCTGCCCACTGAAGTGATGAAACGCATTCCCAGAAACTCCAGGGACTGGGAAGGTAACAGCTGGCTCTTTCCATGATAGATCACCCAGATGGGCTTTCCAAAAAGGACACCACTTAGAACACCATCCGAGATGCCTCTGAAAGGCAATGGGCCCAGATAAGCCAGTCATCTAGATGGAAATGGACACAGATCCCACCGCTGCCATCATTATGACTTTGGAGAATTATCTTGGGGCAGTGGATAGCCCGAAAGGGAGGGCAACAAACTGATAGTGAGAGCCAAGCACAGCAAAACTCAGATAATTTGCTAATCTGCCTGGATTGGGATATAAAACTATGCTTCAGTCAGATTCAGAGAAGCCAATAACTACCCTCGGCGCACTGCTGGAATCATGGAACACAAGGTTTCCCTCCAGAAGCATAGAATGTGCAAGTGCTCGTTGACCCACGAGGTCGAGAATGAGCTGGAAGCATCAGTCCTTTTTTTTTTGGCACCACAAAATAGATAGGAGTATCTGCCTTTGCCCCGCTCGTCTGGTGGGACGGGCACCACCGCCTTTAGGTGCAGCAACGTATCCAAGGTGGTCCGCACAGCAGCACTTTCAATCACAGACCCAGAAGGGGACATGATGAAGATATCTGGAATCAGTTCTTTGCAGCCCAGGACATAGCTGAACTGAACAGTGTCTAGCACCTAGCAATCTTTGGTAATCCAGATCAATTCCTGAAAGAAAAGGCAAAGCCTGTTCCAACCGGAGGAACTGGGAAATGGACTGCAAAACCTTCATTGCGCAGCCCGGGAGGTTCCTCCTCTAGGTGGGACCGAGTCCCTGAGCCCACGCACTCTACGAAAGGACTGAGAATGAGCCCGAAGTCCAGAAGCAGAGGGAAAGAAAAAAAAAGCTTTTTAGGTCAGTAATGATGAGAATCCAGAGACCTCCAGGAATCCGGCCAGTGTGCCCTCTGTTAATGGGTGGAGGCTGTCAAGAAAGGGGCACCAGCCCACCTCACAGGTACCTTGGACCTGTCTTCCAGAAGGCGGTAAGATTTTGTCTTATCCAACTCCTTCACCAGCTTCTCTAAGACAGCTCTAAAAAGAAGCTTCCCCTTAAAAGCCACGTGATCCAACCGGGCTTTGGAAAATGTATCCACTGCCCACTGCCAAAGCCAAATCCAATGCCATGACACCATCATCAGGGTACCATCCCTGGCTGCCAAAAGTACCAGGTCATACATGGCATCAGAAAGGAAGGCTGTAGCTGACTCCAAAAGAGGAGTAGGCACATCCGGCAGAAGAGACTGAACTGACTGGAGCAGGACTCGAGACGTCAGGCCTGTACATACTGCAACTGATGAATAGCAGCCACCGCAGTGAACTAGTTCTTCAACACAAATCCCTCTTTCGGTCTAAAGTATCCTTTAAGGCCAATCTGCCTTCCACAGGTGGTCTGTCTGGAAAGCACCATGACCTGCATATTCATCTTGAAAATATCAACGACAAAATATACTCCCTCTCCAGGAGAGCGTGCATCTTCAAATACACCCTTAGCCGAGGAGTTGGAGTAATCCCACTCAGGCCGGAACAAGCCCTTAAGCACCTCTGGGAAGACAGTAGTGGATTTCCTAACCTCTTGAAGGAGCAGATGCCTCTTTGGTTCCTGCTCCATGACTGGAACATCCTCCAAGCTCGAAGTGGATAAGACCCTGGGATCAACACAATCCTCTGATGGCGAGAGTATTTCTTCATCCACATCAGAAATCTCAATCCAAGCTACAGCTGATCCCATCCCCCGGGGGGTGCTCCTGCCGGGGATGCTCTGCCATCAGTTGAAGAAGACTTCCACTTTCAGCCTGCCCCCACGAGACTGCACGCAGGGGAAACAAAAAGCCACAGATTCTGCATGTCCACAATGGAACTGTCCAGACCTGCTGCGAAGGGAAATAATTCTGGGGAGGACATCCAGAAGCTCTCTTCATGGAAATGACCCCCTTACACTCAAGGGCATAGTCAAACCCCTAGAAGATACAGAGAGGCCCCCAGTACAGACACTGAATCCGCTGACCAGCTGAATATCCTTACCCATAGCATCATCTGCCACTTCCTGCCCTACGGCAAGCAAGGTTGGGCTAACAGCATCTCCTGGCTCAGAGAGGTGGAGGAGGCCCTCCAGGGATGACTCAGAATCAACCATGAAGGAAGGGCAGAATCCAGATGCCGAAGATGAGGCACCACACTAGCCACAGACCGAACAACATCACCTGGAAGAAGACATAACAGTTAAGGCAAGTGTCAAAACAGCGTGTGCTAAGGCTGCAGCAGCCGAAGGGCGTGCGTTAATTGCATTTTTACTACAGCACGTATTACAGGTGCTAAGGTAGGAGTTTGCATTGGAGACGTTTGTGCGGAACACACGCAAGAACTGCGCAATCGCCAGGCACACAATAGAGAAAATGCTATTAATGCATGTAGAGAACGGCGGAAAACCCCTACCCAATGCCAATGGTTACTAGCGGTCTACTCCGAACTGCATCCCCCACAGACAGAATCGGAAGGCTCCAACAAGGACAATGATGGTCAAGCCTTGGTACTCACCCCCTGAGAGCCACAGGCAGAGAATCCATGTAGGGCTCGGCTCTACTCCCCTGAAACTGTTCGGCTGGCTTTGCAGCACTGTGTGTAAGGTGGCTGAAAGGCAGATCCCTCTGAGAGCCTTCTGTAATCTTTAGGAGAGAGCAGGGGGGACAGAGGAGGAGAGAGGGGGCATTGAGGTTTTGTGAGGCAGTCGTACTCTTCCAGATCCTTCCAATTTTGTGACTGCTCAACAGGCTCTTATCATGATAAGAACATGGAGCTGAACCAATTTTCCCTCCTCCTGTGTTTACTGAAAAGACCGCGGTCTAGTGGAGCCTCCCACATCATGCTCTAATGAGGGATCAACCCACAGGCTGTCGTTCACAGATGTTTTAAATCAATTTTGTCCTCTCAAATCTTCAGAATTTTCTTCAGATAGTAGAAAATCCAACCACCATCGGCTGGAGATAAAAAATACTGAAGGGACCTCTGGTAGCTGAGGCGAATAGAGGCATGGGAGTAATATCATTGAAACCTGGGCTTTTCATTGGTTCTTTGTCTCCAACAATCTGCTGGTAGGGGAACACAACCCACTTGCCTGGACAAGTCTAGCAGGATGATATGGGATCTTTCCTATTCTTTGGGTGGGGCTCAGAAGTTTCCATTCCCGATGGACTCTATTGATGCTTAATTCCAAGTGGGATCAATGTCCTCTCAATGTCAATGCATCCCCATCATCCAATGCAACTCTGTAGGCCATGTGGACTAATGTTTCTAATGTCTATGGACAGTACTTTCCTGCACCAAAAGGTTTTTTGCCCTGTTCTTCATAACACTTGAGACCTTTCATTGTTATCTGTGGACAAAAATTACAACTAAAGGGTTCACTGTCAGGGCTCAGGCAGTGCAGGCAACAATTATGAGAGTCTATGATAGATATGGCCCTGTTATACCCAGTATGCCAAAAGTAGAACCACAAATTGCAAATAAGAAAACCAATATCAAAAACACATTGCAATTATCAATAACTCAAATCCATAAAAGAAATCCCAATTCATCATATTCTTACTGTGAAAAAACATTCACTCATTGCAAAAAATTAATGCAGATACATTTAATATGTAAAATATTTATTAAAAATATATAGGTAAACATTTTAGAAATCAATGTACATCATCATCTCTTTTCATAAGCAGCATAAGTATACTGTAGTATAAAACTTTATAAACTGCATTTAGCTAATATACCAATTAACCAATTAACTACATAATACGTAATATCTCATAAACAGCATCCAGCTAATACAACCATTTACCCATAAATACCCCCCAAGGACAACACATATACAGAAACCACATAAATGTATCTGCACACAGTAAGAATATGATGAATTTGGGAGTGAGCAGTGGTTGGGGCAAGGTACTACAGGCCGGAAGGTCGGTGGTTCAAATCCCACTAGAGGACAGCAACCTTGGGCCGGAAGGACTGGGGTTTCTAGTCCCACAGGTGCTCCTTGTGGTCTTGGGCAAGCCACTTAACCCTCCATTGCCCATGTTCCCTGTATTAGTGTATGTGTCTCATATCCCCTCGTGTTAAATGTATCCCCCAACCGCTTTGACCCGGTGAAAAGCGGGATATAAATGCAGCTAAATAAATAAATTAAATAAATAAATAAATTTCTGTTTTTGATACCTGTTATACCCAGTGCACCTCTTAAACCCACTGGACAGTTTCTGGGACATGTCATCCAGAAAAACAGCTGAGGCAAAATCAAATAACTAAATTTTTACAGAAAGAAATTCCCAGTCGGAATGCCTAAGGCCTAAATGCAGCCTATAATGGAAAAAAAGGCCATAATAACCTGACAAGAGAGGCTATGAGGGAAAGAACTGTACAAGGCAGTGACAGAAGCAGCAAAGGAAAAGAAAAAAATAATCTGTAACTCAAAATGGCTCAATGAGGTTACCAAGTGACGCATCTGCTCAGCTCCATGGAAAAAACAAAGACGAGGCAGTTCCATGCGGCAATGGCAGGCAGGAAGTGGTGCGCATAAATGGTAATGTGCTCACAAAATGCTTCCACAGAGAACCGCAGATTAACAGTATTTTAATGCTTACCTATTTTGTTAATCTGTCATCAGATACGATCCTTTCAAAGTATTATTACAGAGATCTGTATGATTCATAGCAAATATTGTGCCTTTTCATAGCTCTAATCATTTCTCTTTAGTGTGCACTAAAGAAAAATTAGACTTACCTGCTAATTGTTGTTCCTTGAGGAACTCCAGTTCAGTCCTTCACCACTGGGTAGTGCACCTCCTCCTGCAGCATGGAGACTGGGCATGTCAGAATCATGACATCACTGGATTACCCTGCTGGTCTCTCCCATCAGCCCCAGTGTGTCCAGTCTCCATGCAGCAGGAAGACGTAGTGAGCCTAGGTGCTGGGCTCACTAGAGGAACAGATGAGGAGCATTATTCAGTTTAGTTAGTTTAAGGGTTTCTTTGGTTTATTTTCTTTACCTTTCATTACTTTGCATTTAAGTTCTTAGATTAAAAAAAAAAAAAAAAAATTAATGGGGGGGGGGGGGGGGGGACTCGAACCAGCTTGCTTAGAGCTTCATCTCTCATTTATAATTGACCCGGATATGTTAGCTGCTCTCCCCTCCTGGGGTGAACGGAGGGGAGTTGTGCAGTATAGTTTGGGAGAAAAAAGTTCTGAGATGCTTGATCGGGGCTGGGAGCCTCATGGCAGTGCACAGTGATCCCTTCAGCTCTCTCCGCCGTTGCGGCTCACACTCACTGTGAGCAGCGGCGGATTGCAGGGCAGCGAGTGGAAGCGCCGGAACAAGGTATTTGGCCTCAGGGCATTCTCAGTCGAGCGCGGAGAAGGGCAGCTTACCGGCAAGGTTTATTTTAGCGGGGAAGTTTTGGGGCCCAATGCGAGGTTCGCCGACGTTGAGCTGGCCCTGCTGAGTTTTCCCGCGCTTTCAGACTGTGAGGTAGCAGCGGGTTTTGGCGCTTTTTTCTCTAGCGCTGTAAGTCTCGATTATTAGGGGGATTAGCTTACTTCAGTTAATTGCAGTAAATTCCTTTAGCTTTGATTTATTTTGCAGGCAATTTGTATATGTTTTGGTTCTAGGACTTTGAAGTGATACCAAAAAAAAAAAGGATTTTATATATATATATAAGAGAGCTTTCTCTTTGGAGGAGCTATCTTTGTTGCTGAGAGACCTGCTTTCTTCCATAGCTAATGCTGTCTTGGCCGCAGTGCTTAGTCTGTGGCACGCGCAGAGGCGCAGTCTCAGTCGACGGGGTCTGCAGGGGCTGCGCTCAGGTTTCCACTACTATGGAGCAGGAAATTCAGGTTAAAGCTCAGAGCCCAGCGACCGTAGGGGATGCAACACCCTTACTGGAGGTGCTGACCATGTCCCTTTTAGAAAATCAAGCTGGGCCAGCTACTTCTGGGGCGTCAATAGGGTCTGGTGCGGCTCTTAGCAGTTTCTCTCCAGATTTTGTGCTCATAATGCATCAGGCGTATTGTTTGAGACAGCAGGGGACAGTTACAGAGCCTTTGACGCTGGGCCTTCAGGGCCAGCAATCGAGCTCAGAACCGGTTAGTGGCACTCTGGGGAGGTTTCTCAAGAGGCCTCGGTCGGTCGACGCCAAACCCTCGGAGGCGGATTGGCAGGATGCGGAGGACGCAGAGTTGGAACACGAGTCAGGTATGGAAGAGCTTGAAGAAGGAGAGATCCAGGATCCTGAGGTTCAGGCGAGGATCATAAGAGTTTTTCGCAAAGAAGAGCTTACTGCGCTCATCACTTCAGGCGCTTAACCTCGCTTCGGTCCAGTCATCAGAAGAGGAGGGGTTGGAGGACCCTCTCATTCAGGCTGTGCGTCAAACTCAGGCGGTGTTTCCAGTCCACCGAGTCGTTGACCGGATGATTCAGGATGAATGGGATGTACCAGAAACGGGATTGTGAGGTGTCAGAACCATGAACCATGGTGAAGGACTAAACTGGAGGACCGATAAGGAATACACATTAATGTATATTATATACCTCAGGGTCCATTTTATGCAGTGGGACCTATTTACTAATAATATGCAATAACAGCATAAGCCTACACTAACACAGTAGCAAGCCTTCGTAACTGTGGTCCATATTTTATTTAAAGCAGTGGTTCTCAACCCAGTACTCTGGGACCCCTAGTTTAGTCAGGCTCTGGGACCCCTAGTTCAGTCAGGTTTTCAGGGTATCCACAATGAATATGCTTGAGATAGATGTGCATATAATGGAAGTAAGTGCATGCAGATCTCTCTCATGCATATTCATTGTGGATATCCTGAAAACCGGACTGGCCTGGAGGTCCCAGAGGACTGGGTTGAAAACCACTGATTCAAACTATAAAAGCTCACAAAATCCAAAGCATTCATTAAAGTCCAAATGCAAAGAAGACAAATAGAAACAAGTCAGTTTTTCAATGAATATATCATATAAATAATACATGTTCCAGAATATCAGTAACTTCAAGTTTTGCAAAGTAGCTGTATAGAAAAGAGCTATTATGACCATGATCTGTGATTAAATTTTTTTTTTACTGGATTGTTTCATTTAAAATTTAACACGATCAAGTTCATGGAATAGTTTGGCCAACTATTTCTGTATCTGTCAGGCAATAAACATATTTCAAAATAAGTTCTTGCCAGAGTTCTCTACACCAAATATGCTGCAGGGAACTATAGAGCTCCACACTTGCTCCAATTTATTATTAACAATCACATCACGCATTCACTCCCACAAATCCATCTTTAATGGTAATAAGTTCAGCTTGCGCAACAAAAGTGAACTTTCAAGGCAGTGACTGTGCTGTCTGCTGCATTGTGCAAGCATGAAGAATTATCCAATTCATTAAAACTAGCACCTGTTGATGCGTGAATGGAATTTAACAGTTTCTATGAGGAAGTCAGAAAGTTTGCAACACAAATAATTATTAATATTGTGTTCAAGATAATTTAAATGTTCAAATATCTACTACTGTTGATCTTTAATGACAAAGGGAAATTTATGAAGTTAACAGTCACTAGGAGCCTTGACATACTACTGTATAGTATTTGGAGCAAACTAACATACCTACACTAGAAAGAACCATGAAATATGGACTATATCACACTACTGTACAAAAATATAATACTATCTTATGGTCTTAACAATGATAATACACGTGAATGATTTTTTTATTTTGCAAGGTTTCCAACTATAGAAATGAATTCAAATTCTTGAGATTTTGGCTTCCAGAAGGCAACATAGGATAAATATTAGGTTTCCTCAAGTATCTATTATCTTACAAGGGATACTCAACCATTATTCCAGCTATTTTTAAACATAGAAGATATGTGAAGTCTCATTTTGTTAAGGACATTTAGGTCAGAATAGGGGCATCTACGTAGGGACATTCATAATTTCCCAGATATTTTGTAAAAAGCTCACTGAGCATGGAGCCTTTTTTAAAATATGTATAAGGACATGCAGAAGTGCACATCTATTTGCCAGCAGGTGCAGCAGGAAATAGGAATTACACTTACCTGATAATTGTGGTTCCTTGAGTGACTCCAGTTTAGTCCTCAACCTCTGGGTAGTGAACCTGCAGCTTGGAGACTGGGCATGTCAAAAACTCATGACATCACTGGATATAACCTGCTGGTCTCTCCCATCAGCCCCCAGTGAACTATTGACAAAGCAGACTCAAAGGAGCAAAAAATCAATAACTTTTTTTTTTAAACTTAACATTATATTCAAGGGCACGCAAAACATATAACCTATCTACCTACTACTCCCCTTCCAGAAGGAAAGGGACTGCTTCCTGCATGCTCTCCTTTCCGTCGAATGCCTAGCCCTAAACAATCCAGAGCAATATAGCAATATATATAACAATATCATAATATAACAATATAGCGCAAAACAAATGGAAGCATCAAAACGACTGAACACCAGTGAAAGCCTATATCCACTTTTAACCTTGCACTTCCCCCAACAGAAAAACCACTGCTAAGACCCCATCCCCGGGCGGGAATGAGGACTAAACTGGAGTCACTCAAGGAACCACAATTACCAGGTAAGTGTAATTCCTATTTCCTTATCGTTCCTCCAGTTTAGTCCTCAACCTCTGGGATGTATCAGAGCATTAATCATTGGGAGGGACCTTTCCAGCCGGATCTCAACACTGCCTCCCTGAAAATGGCATCCTTAGCCGCCAGAACATCTAGGCAGTAGTGCTTACTGAAAGTATGGAGAGACAACCAAGAGGCCTCCCTACAGATGTCCACTGGCAGAATCAAACTGTGCTCTGTCCAAGAAGACACTTGCATTCTGATAGAGAGAGCTCATAAGCTCCCTGAGACTGTACGGTCCCGTAGAAGATAAGCCAACACACTCGCCGCTCCAATCCATCCAGAAATGGACTCCTTCGCCGCCGCTTCCTTTGCGGGGCCCTCCAAACACCCCAAAGAGAGACGATCTGCCTTGCGAAAGTTTCTGAAACCTTTGAACACTACCGCAGCACTCTCTTGACGTCCAAACAGTGCAAGCTATGGTTCAATACGCTCCCCTCCGCCGCACCTAGCGCTGGAAGAGAGATCATTTTAGTTAGGTGAACGTAGAAACCACCTTTGGCAACAACAACGGAACCAGCCGCCAGGCCACCTTCTGTCTGGAGACAGACAAAAAATGATTCCTGACAGGTCAGCGCCTGCAACTCCGAAAATCACCACGCCGAACAGATGACCATCAAACAAACCGTCTTCAAGGCAAAACTCTTAACCTATGCCTGTTGCAAGGGCCCCAATGACACGCTAGCTAACGCTCCTAAAACCAACTTGAGCTTCCCCGGTGGCATTAATATCCTATGACAGGGCTACAGTCTGGTAACCGCCTGAGAAAGCGTACCACATCGACCTGTGCATGAGAGCCACTCCCTGTCCTTTGCCCCTATAGCAAGACAGAGCTGCTAACTGAACTCTCCAGGACCTGCCTTTACCAAACCCGTCCTTCAGAAAACTTAATACCAAGGGAACTGACACTGCTGTCGGGCGAGCTTGCCTCCGCGAGCACCCGTCCTCAAGATGCGCCATACACGTACATATGCAAGGGACGTAGACTTTTTATTTTTTTTTGGCGGCAAGGTGGCAAAGACTGCTGTCGAGCAACTCTTTTTCCTTAAGCTTGCCCTTTCAAGGGTCACCCCGTAAGCAAAAACCGATGCAACTGAGGCATTCGAAGGGAACTCCGTAGCAACAGAATCTCCAATGTCAGAAACCTCCATGGATTCCCATCGAGCAACCGTATGAGGCAGGCATACCATGGGTGCCTCGGCCAGCTCGAGGCCCCCAACCACATGTTTCCCCGAAGCGCTTCAATACGCAGAACCACTCGACCTATGAATGCCCCCGGTGGAAAGACAGAGAAGTCCGGACGATGGCCGCCGTTGAAACAGTGCGCCGATGCCCTCCAACCTCCTTTTGCGTCATCTGCTGAAGAAGCGACCCGTTTACACAGAGTGAAACGCCGCCATGAGGTCCATTACTGGCTGTCCCCATATGCGACCGATCTGCGCGAACACCTCTGGATGCCACTCCCATTCTCCGGCATCTACTCGGACCCAGCTGAGGAAATCCGCCATCACAATGTCCTTACCCGCAACATGTGCCACCGAAAACGCTGGCAGCCAAAGCTCTATCCACACACACAGATCCTCTGCCGCGGCCTCTATGGCCACACTTCCGGTTCTGCCCTGCCGATTGATGTAGGCCACCGCCGCGGAGTTGTCGGACAGTACTCGCACTGCTCGACCTGTCACCGTAGCTTCGAACGCCTACAACGCCTGGTGTATCGCTCACATTTCCAGTCAGTTGATTGACCACTGGGTCTCCTTTGTACTCCAAGAGCCTTGAGCGAAACAATCTCAGAACGTAGCAGAGTTTAACAAAGTTTTTGGCCAAGCTCCCGGAGGAAAGGTCCATAACCTTTTATTAGAGAGAAGCTGGAAAATGATATATATATATATATCTTTTTATACCAAATTTCACCAATTCAAGATGTTCTACAAGGCACACAACCCAACAGAGCGTCACATCTGTTGTACATGCAACAGAACACTTAAAATATGAGCATACATGAATCCACCGCTTGCCCCGATACAAGCATTGAGTAGCCTATTCGTCTTTTTAGAAACCAGCCAGGTCCTTAAGACCTGGATTGGCTACCCTAAGAAACAGGATACTGGACCTGAAAGAGCATGGTCTGACCCAGTATGGCATTTCTCGTATCCTTATGAACGGAACCTCCCCAAGGTCTCTGCCTTGGAAGTAACAGGCTGCGCCTGGCCCTATGGCCCTGTGGCCAGCTCACATGGAGCAGTGCGGCCTAGTGGTTGAGGCAAGTTGCCAGAGGACCAAGGGTTTGAATTCCAATCGAGACCACCAACCTTGGGCCATAAAAACTGGGGTTTCTGGTGCCACAGGTGGTCCTTCTGGCCTTCGTTAAGCGACTTAACCCTCTGCCTCAGGTACCAAAGCATAAATTGTGAGCCCTTCAGGGACAAGGGAAATAGAAATACCGCAATCGACTGTATGCCACCCTGACCTGTAGGCAATCAGTATACTCAAATAAATAACTGACTGGGAATATGTGACCGTAGCAAACACTGGCAGTGGAGAGACATCAGAGCTGGTGCTGGTTCCTGGTCTTCCTTTCTTGCTCTCCCATCCTTCTGCCAGCATTGAGAAAAGGCTGAGAATAGATTGTCCAGTGGGCCGGGGACCTTGCATCCTGGACATCAGAGACAAAGAGGGGCTAGGATCTGGAAGCAAAGCCCAAAGAGAAAGGGAAACTGGTGACTGTGACACTGTAGCCCCTCCGGACAGCTCACTCCACAGCAGATCCCACGACTGCATCTCCAACCCCATGTAACACCATGAGGACCTCACGCACTTTATTACAATCGACATCCCCCCATTACTGGAAAAATTACCTTAGTCTGATAATACAGTCTGAGCAAAGAAATGCAGTCTCACTCTGCAAAGAGTGCACCCAAAAATCATGCCTAAGCAATTGTGAGCACATACAAAATGCACATCTACATATACGGGTGACTCAGCACCTGTCACCCAAACACAGTGCAGTGAGCATGCTTGAACATAGGCTGAATGCATGGAGCATACACAGAGTACTGACTTCCTCTATGAAACCTTCCAGTGCCCTGGAGCGCTAAGCCCCAGACTATGCTACCTAGACGTCCTTCTCTTCACCCTCAGCACGGGCCCTTTAACAAGATGACACAGACGGGAAGGTGCCCCTGCTAAGTGCTTAAAGCCCTGCTCTGACAGCACAGGCTCTAGAAATAGGTGAGAATTTCCTGGGAAGGGCATGCTAAGTGGAGCTATGAAACACACAGGCACCCCCCACCCCGGCCTTTCTGCAGTCAGAGAAATAGCAATGGGATACACCGACAACCTTGCAAGTGGAGGTCTTAGAGGTTGCTGCCTATGTGAACCTGATGAGGAATACAATTTCGTATTTTACAAACCCTCCTAGGGATGGGGGCACTGAATGCTATATGTGATTCATGAACAGCGCTGCCATCCGGTGGCCTTTAGGGCACCAGAGCCTGACAAATGATACCGAAGTTGAGCTTTAAATCTTGGTCATATAATCTTGATTTGCAGAACATTACAGTTGCTTGTTCAGTCACTAACCCCTGAGAGCCCATGAGGTGGCCCTGTGGTTATTTCTTCCCTGACTTGCAGAGAATGATCAATCTGATGATGGCTGCATACACACGGTCACAGAAAGGCACTATTGAGTGTACCAGCTGCCCTCTGGTGGCCATAGACCGTAGCATAGGCACTTCTTGGTTGACAGTTTAACTGTTATTATTATATATTTTTTTATATCCTAAGGTTTCCTAAACCTGTCCCTGTGAAACCACAGGCGTTTGGGCAACTTTCACCATAGAATACACAAAAAGCACACTTCCAGCCTGTCCCTCCTTTCACCTACAAGTTTGGGCTCTGCTCTTGAAGAACCTAAAAGCTGGCAATTTGCCTAATATCCCGGGACTTAACAGATGCTCCTCAGAGATATGATTAGGAGGGAGAGAACATGTGGCATCAGAGATCAATGCCAAAACTGTTGTCCTATAAAACTAAGAATAAACTTAAAAATAAAGAGGACTGACAACAGCCCCCTTAAGGCTGAGGAACCCCCCCCCCCCCCCGAGCCTCAAAAAACCTACAAACAAAAGAAAGAAACACTAGGCCCAAAAATCTAGCTATTCTGCCTGTCATCTTCCTCACACAGGCAGCTCGCCAGGTGGTCCAAATACCTAGAGAGAAAATGGCCACCCCTTTGCCAACGAATTTTGGCGCCAAGAACAACAGCCGCTGCAAAAAGGAGGCCTCAGCAAACCGACAGAGCCTGAAGGCCTTACCTGCAGGGCCGAAAGCCACACAGCCTGCTCCTACCGCCTTGAATTCATCAGATCCTGCTGCCGCGCCTGGCAGCCACGGCGAGGACCGCTCAGCCGGTTCCACAGAGTAAAATTAAAATCCCGCAGCAACGGAGAGGCTCCGTCTCACACGGCTTCAGTGTGACTGTACGGGTCCCGGAGCTCTCTCCCGTACCGTCAAGGGAGAGAGATCTGCACCGGCGAATGCCTGCAGCAAGTGAAAATAACTGACAAGGAGGGAAGGCGAGAGCTGCTACTAATTTAAAGAGCCAGGCTCAAATTTAAAATTACTGTAAATATAAGGAAATTTGCTCCTAACAACTAAAGGGAACTAATCCCTGATTGCCAATTAACCAAAGGTAACTGAATTAAAAGTAAAATTAAAGGTAAAAATCAAAAGTAAAATCAGAATAGAATTTGTCACACTACATGCTCCTTATCTGTTCCCCCAAGTGAGCCCCGAAGCTAGGCTCACTACATCCTCCTGCTGCATGGAGACTGGACACACTGGGGGCTGATGGGAGAGACCAGCAGGCTATATCCAGTGATGTCATGAGTTTTTGACATGCCCAGTCTCCAAGCTGCAGGAGGAGGTTCACTACCCAGAAGTTGAGGACTAAACTGGAGGAACGATAAGGAACAGCAATTTAACACAAATGTGTAAAAAAAGAATAGCTTCACTCAAAGTGTTACATGTGTGAGTAGCAGTATTTAAACGAGGAACTGCCGATTTTATACCTTACACTGTAAGTGATGGATTTTGTAAAATGATACATACAAAAGAAGGCAATTAAGAATCCGAATTATACACCTCAGTGACTCATGTGACACACTGAATAGTTTGTTATTGGCTGTGCAGTGACTGAACACTAGAGAGAGCTCTGGACTGCATGGGAGAACTTTGGGGGAAGGTCTACTCACAGAAATGCTGGAAAAACTACTTACTTTTAGCTGGAGTTCTCCATGGATGGCAGGATATGAGTCCTCACATATGGATATTGTCATTAGTGTAGCCCAGTACTGAAGCAGCTCCCCAGCTCCAGATCTTTCATAAATCTTTTGGAAGTGCTCCTCCACGCTTGCATGTCTGTTCCTGTCTAAAGTTGTAGAGTGAGATCACCTCATTCTATTAGTATTGCTGTACTTAAAATACAACTGTTTAGGAAGTGTGTGGATTTATGAGATCTCATATCCTGCTGTCTATGGAGAACTCCTGCTACAAGTAACTAATTTAGTTTTCGCCATGAACAAGCAGGATAGTAAGCTCTCACGAACAGAATCCCTAACTACAGGCTGCCTTTTACAGAAAAAAGGGGAAATACAATGAACAAGAAACAGCCCTGCAACAAGCAGACCCCCCCCCCCCCTTTTTTTTTTTGGAAAGGCAGCCTGGAAATAAAAATAAATGGGTCTAGAGGGGATGGAGTTGGATTCTATTCCCCAAAACAATTCTGGAGGACAGACTGGCCAAACCTACCATCGAGTCAGATTCTCTTTACAAACAATAATGGGATGTGAACATATAGACAGATGTCCATATTGCAACTTTGAAATCTCCATGGAGGTCAATCACAAGTGGGCTACCAATGCAGCCACAGCTGTGGCATTATGATCTGTGATATGATCCTCCAGAGTCAAGCCTGCCTGGGTATAAGCAAAGGATATACAATCCGCTAGCCAATTGGATAATGCATGTTTGTTGACAGCAGCCCCTGGCCTATTTGGGTCAGAAGCAGCAAAATGTTGGATGGACTATCTAAGGTTTTTAGTCCACTCCAAACAGAAGGCCGATGTTCTCTTGCAGTCCAAAATGTGCAATTCACTTTTATCTTTATGGGCATGGGGTCTGGGGAAAATTGCTGGCAGGACGATCGACTAGTTTAGGTAGAAATCAGACACAACTCTAGAAAGGAACTTTCAATGCATGTGCAAAATCATCCTATTATTAAAAAAAAATCTTGTTATAGGGTGAATCAGTTACTAGAGTGGATGGACCTCACTAACTCTACATGCTGAAGTTACTGCCACCAAAAGCAAGGCATTCCAAGTCAGGTACTTCGGTTTGCAGATATCTAGTTGCTCAAAATGAGCTTTCATCAGCTGGGTTAAGACAATGTTGCAGAGTTGCCAAGTTACCCAGTTCCAGGAGTGAGATTTTTTGCCAGTTTTGGTTTTAGATTTGCATTGCAATGCAGTTTGGTATTTGTAGCCCCTAATCTTATCCTTTGGAATCAGTGCTGCAGGTCCCATAATGCATCAGGATGAAATTGTCAGAAGTCCAGGACTGGCTTAAAATCTCACTCTTGGAAACCCAGTAACTTGGCAACTCTGATGTTGAGGTCCCATAATACTGCGGGAAGATTGATGGGAGGTTTCAACATAGGCAAGTCCCTCTTAAAAAAGAACTAAATGTGGTAGAGAGATGGGTTTAATGTTCTACATGGAGGTGATATGCACAAATCACACTAAGATGTATCCTAACTAAGTTGATTTCAGACCAGGCTTGGACAAATGTAGAAAATATTCAAGAAACGTTTGTGGGAAACAGGAAAATGGATCTAGGGCCTCTGATACCAAACAGCAAATTCTTCCATTTAAAATTGGATTATCTTCAAGTGCAGTGATTTTTAACCTTTTTTATCTGACAATGTGCTAAAATTGTCAAGGCACACCATCAGTTTTGTAAGGATATATTTTATCATTTAAAAAACCAGTATTAAGATTGTGTTTCAAGTTCAATAATGCACTTAACACAAATGGAAAAGAATTCAGGAGAGGACGGAACTCCCTGCCAGTCTCTGCTCCCCCACCAGTGGGGATGTACCGGCCACTACAGGACCCCACTGAAAATCTTCAAGAATATGCAGGTTGAGGCTAGTAGAACGAGAGGAGGAATCCAAACAGGGGTGCTGTCTTTTCCCCCAGCCACCTTATTGTTGCTTGCTGAACTGGCAAAGGACGGAAGGATGGAAGTCCTTGCCCACCAACTGCGAGGGAGATATCACCAAGGGGTGAGCAGAAGCTCCATGCAGGAATTACAGAAGGCGTTTGTCACAAATCAGGCAGGGTCTCCTCTTAGATGACATATGCCTGCCTCAAGTAGACTGGCCTCCACAGTACAGCAGGCCTCTCAACCGGCTCAGCCAAAGCACTTTAGAAAGGGCCATGCCTAGAGCACAAACGCCAGAAGCATGGACATCATCGCACACCGAGAAAGTGTCTAAACAGTGTGTGCTAACGCCACACACTCAGAATGCACATAGAGGTACCCAAGCGCACGAATGCGCACTGCACCATATGCAGGTTAATAAATAGCCAAGCACTGGCAATGCGCACAAACAGCATTAGTACAAGGCGGGAACCGGCAGAAAAAAAATCACACCTAATCAATCTCTCTGAAATGTTCCCTAACCTAACAGTTGAACCACTAGTGGTCAAGGTTGGGATACCCGCAAAGACAATTTCAGTTGGGCAGAAGAAACTTAAATCTGGTACTCACCTCCAAGGAGCCTGTCAGACGGCTGCCTGGGTGAGAATGTTCACAGTCTTGGCAAAAGCATACCTCTATATGATTTGCAAGGATTTGTGGGTAATGTAGTCCATTCATTCCAGACACAGCCGTGACCAATAATTAATTATACTTGCTCAAGGGTAAAGCAAATAAGATTTTTATTTATGAGGGGTTCTCCCAACACAGATAATGCTTGGTAGCACAGAACTCAGGATACTTGCTTGCAGTTTTAAAGTTAGGAAAAAAAATCAGGAAAAAAACAACATCTGAACTTGTCAGGTAATTAAAGCAAAGGATTAAAGACCTGGTTGGCAACAAACTGGTCTTTCTTGTAGGCTTTAGCAAATAATGTCTTAGCAATGCAGTAAGCAACCAAATAAACCCACAAAGTAGGAAAAATGTTCTTTTCTTCAGGTTAACTTCTTATATCTTTACATATAAATTCAGAAGTGATTTCCTTCAGAGCACACAAGCAATTAGGTAAGCTCAATTGCTAGCAATCACCCAGCTGAAACCCCTTAGCTGGCTTGCTTTCACTGTATAGCTCAAAATCTTACTCAGAAGGTTTTCTGAGTAGATTAAAGAACAAGTTGGTATTTCTTTGTGAGGGTTGTTGCACTTTGTAACAGAAAACTACCATTTGAGCTTGGACAGAGAGCAGTCCATATATTCACATTCTGGTTCTAAGACCTCTCCCCTTTCTTCAATAATCATAGGTTCAATATCTTGGCTTGGCACAAAGGAATTTCTCAATGGAGCACTACCAGGAGAATAATCATTTCCCTGCTTCCTTTCAAAGTTATAGCTAGGGCATAGATCAGTGTTCATACCTGAGCTTCCATTGCTGTTAGAGTTCCCCTTTAAATAGCCTGGCCAATATGTAGTCCAGTTTCTGTGTCCAGCCTTCCAATCTAGATCCCTGGACACTGGATCTCTCTTCACATACCTTCTGGCATGGGTCTCAGGGTCCCTTCCACGTGCAGCTGTTTCCCTCACAGGTGCCGTCTGGAGATTCCTGGCTCTGCAATACCACTCCTCTGGTTTCCCCCAGTCCAATGGTGTATGCTGACCTCTTGTCTGTCTCCCAGTATACGTACTGTGCTGGACTCCTGTAGACTTCCCAGAGGCTTTTCTCTTCCTTCTTTTAAAGGGCTTCTTGCTCTCTCTGTCCGTCCGTTCTGACCTCTGCTTCTGATGAGAATGAAGATCAGGATCCCGTGGATGATCAAGATACCAATGATCATGACATCCCAGCTCTGGATGATTCTCTGTAGAATAGACTCTATCTTTATTCTGCCTTGATGAGTGCTCCACCTTAGCACAGCGCAGCTGTGCTGAATCAGGCCTTGCCCTTTGAGATGAGTGTTCCATCCTAGCACAGCGCAGCTGTGCTGAATCAAGCCCTGCCCTTTGCAATGAGTGCTTGGGGATTACCTCATAGCCCTTTTGATTGAACACACGTTTTCTCACTTCATCTCCTCTCATGGCTGTTGGAAACCTGGTGCATTCTGGGACTGGTAGTCTTTTATGGCAAAATTCTGTTTTCTCATTTCTACCAGCACTGACAGGTTGCTTGTTCAGAGACACTTCACCTTTTCTATAGCCCCTTCCTGAGCTATGATAAGCTTCCTTATCGCAAGCCCCAAACAGCAACAGTGCTGGACTGAATGCTACTCCCCTGCTGCCAAGGCCTGCAGGGACATACCTCTTAATACCTTCATCCAAATCTTTTGGGGAGAGCCAGAGGAGGAGAGGGAAGGGGGCACTGAGGTTATGCTAAACGCAGGATCCTGATCGAACAATCTTGCCTGTTCAACCGGCCCTTAACAAGATAAGGATGTGTAACTGAACCAACACCCCTCCTCCATGTGTGCTCTTCCCAGTAGAACACCAGTATTAAAGGTGACACTCCAGGAGCTCTCCCTAATTGAGCTCAAGTGAGGAAGTCACCCCAGAGAGCAGTTCTTCGCAAGCTAACTCACATTTTCCACAGATCATTAAAGATCCTGTTTGCATTCCAGCCTGTCTGTGAGTCTTCCTTCTGTGGGTGAGTGATTGAATCAGAGCTTTTCACAGCGTTTGCTATTACATTTGGTGCACTGGCTGGGAAATTATTTAAAAGAAAAGCCTCTCTCATCACACCCACAGTGGAAGACTACTGCTTTTTGCAGGATCGGGGCCTCCACCGGTCAGGGACCGACCCCTCCAGGTAATTAACGATCCTTGGCGCCACGGGGCCTCTTTGTGCTCCGAAGGACTCTTTGACTTGTCTGGTCAGTTGGTCCCTGCGGCTGAATCCCCGATTGAAAACCGGCTGGATAGACTGGCATCCAAACTACCTGCCTGATCAGAGTTCTGGTGAGTACTGCTACGTTCTGTACTCCGTCTGTAATTCCTAGTAAATTCTAGGAACCTGTAGCGGCCCGATCACCCGCACGAACGGTCCTAGTAGGGACCCCGGGGGGGGGGGGGTTTCTGAAACCATCGTTCGTCCAGTTTTGAGTAGAAATCAGAGTCCTTTTGTGGACCAGTAAGATAAAATCAGAGTCCTTTTTGTGGACCAGTAAGATAATTAATTAATTTTGCTACCTTGGGCCCCTTTAAAAAGGTATTTAAAGTGCAGCGCTGCCAAAGATATTGAAGAAAAATTGCCTAGGATATTAGTATTACCACTCTTAAGAATCTTTTAAAAGCACTGCCAAAAAAAAACAAACAAACTTCTAAAAGTAACCAAAATATAGCACTTGATAAGTTAAACATACCTGAGATAAAGAATAGATCGCTGCTTCTCTTCTTTCCTTTCTGCTTGTGGGGAGTTTTCTGAAGCGTGACTGCAAGGAGAGAGTTCACTAACATGCTCCCCTTGTGCCCGATGTTAATTTCTGCTCCCCCCATGCTGCCCGATGTTAATTTCTGCTCCCCTCATGTGCTCCGATGTTAATTTCCGCTGTGTTTCCCGCTCCTGATCTGTGCTTCCCCGATGCTGCCGTTGTGTTCCCGCTCCTGATCTGTACTTCCCCGATGCTGCCATTGTGTTCCCGCTCCTGATCTGTGCTTCCCCGATGCTGCCGTTGTGTTCCCGCTCCTGATCTGTGCTTCCCCGATGCTGCCGTTGTGTTCCCGCTCCTGATCTGTGCTTCCCCGATGCTGCCATTGTGTTCCCGCTCCTGATCTGTGCTTCCCCGATGCTGCCGTTGTGTTCCCGCTCCTGATCTGTACTTCCCCGATGCTGCCATTGTGTTCCCGCTCCTGATCTGTACTTCCCCGATGCTGCCATTGTGTTCCCGCTCCTGATCTGTGCTTCCCCGATGCTGCCGTTGTGTTCCCGCTCCTGATCTGTACTTCCCCGATGCTGCCATTGTGTTCCCGCTCCTGATCTGTACTTCCCCAATGCTGCCATTGTGTTCCCGCTCCTGATCTGTGCTTCCCCGATGCTGCCGTTGTGTTCCCGCTCCTGATCTGTGCTTCCCCGATGCTGCCATTGTGTGCCCGCTCCTGATCTGTGCTTCCCCGATGCTGCCATTGTGTTCCCGCTCCTGATCTGTGCTTCCCCGATGCTGCCGTTGTGTTCCCGCTCCTGATCTGTGCTTCCCCGATGCTGCCGTTGTGTTCCCGCTCCTGATCTGTACTTCCCCGATGCTGCCATTGTGTTCCCGCTCCTGATCTGTGCTTCCCCGATGCTGCCGCTGTGTTTCCCGCCCCTGATCTGTGCTTCCCCATGCTGATTTATGCTGCCCCGATGCTTATCCCTGTATTTCCCTTTGAGCCCAGAATCGGCAAGAACGGAGCCATTAGAGGAGAAGCCTGGAGGTCCATAATTTTTCTTTTTCCTCATCTGAGTGGAGAGTGAGCCGGTGTGAACGCACGTGGAGGCAGCCATCTTGAAAAGACCACGTTGTATGTGCTCGTCTGAGTGGAGAGAGAGCCGGTGTGAACGCACGTGGAGGCAGCCATCTTGAAAAGACCACATGTAAGCTACACTCCAATATACTTAAAGCGATTCTGGAGCTCCATCTAGTGGACATTAGCTGTATTTACTACTATTCCTCATGGTTAAAGTGATCCTGGAGCTCCATCTGGTGGACATTTTTAAGAATAGCTAGCTTATATATTTTTTTAACTCTTATCTAAATCAAATCTGAGTATATATATATTTTATAAATTGCCAAGACCTATATTGTAAAAATTTTGTGTTTTTTGTCTCTCTCTCCACTCCTGAATTAGAACTAGATAGGGTCTGTATTGTAAATTGTATTATTTTTCCTGGATTAAGTCTAGATAGGATCTGTATTGTAAATTGCATTTTTCTTTTTCTCTTATTGTAAATTGCATTTTTTCCCCGAATTGAGATTAGGTTAGAAGATCTGATCCACATTGTATACTATACTTAGTTATTGAACTAGAATTAGAGCATGGGGTCGGGAAAGTCTAAAGAAAAAACGCCCCTACAGTGCATGCTTCTCAAATTTAAATCTGGGTTTGGAGAGGATTACGGGGTACCTCTCTCCGCCTCCAGATTATCCTTTTTGTGTGAGAGGGAATGGCCAGCCTTAGTTAAGTTATGGCCTCCCCAGGGGTCCACTGACCTGTCCACTGTGTCTTTGCTCCATCAAATTGTTGCAAAAGAGCGCCCTGACCAATTCCCTTATATTGATTCATGGCTGGCCATATGCCAGCTCAGACCAAGATGGTTCCAGCGCTGTCACGAGGATCAGTGTAGAATAATGGTGGCGGCCAGTGGTCGCCAAAAGGGATGGACACCCGCCTCTATCTACCAGGGGCAGGACTCTCCAGACATTCCTCCACGCCCTCTCTCCCTCTGCTTCAACCTCATGTCCCATCTGCACCACTGCAGGGTCCGCCCCTAGCTGAAGAGTCAGGAAGACCTCCTCTTGGGGTGGGTGATGCCAGATTTGGAAAAGATTCTGCGGATTCCAGCCCCTCATCTTCAGACTCCCCTCCCACTCCTGGTACCACCTCTAGTGCCACCATCTCCTCCCCTGAGAGCACACAGGCTGAGCTTGAATCGTCCACCCCGGTAGCCTGCCGCCTGCGGTCACATGATCTCCAATTGCCACTACAACAAGTACAGGGGCTCCTGTACCTTGATGCTGCTGGGCGTGTGACACTGGGACCATCCAGCCTGATTTATGTCCCTATCTCCACTACGGACCTGTTGAACTGGAAAACCCATTATGCTTCCTATACTGAAAAGCCCCAAGAACTGACAGACCCTATGACCAGTAGTATACAAACACACCAGCCTGCCTGGTCGGACACTAGACAACTGCTTCCTACTTTGTTCAGCACAGAAGAACGAGGGCGAGGCCGCGGATACGGGGGGCCGAGGTTTCCCCTAGCCCCCAATCAATGTGCCTACTGCAAAGAGGAGGGACATTGGAAGAATGAATGTCCAAATCGTAACACAAGACGAGGGGGGTGGCCGGGATCCAGATGGAACAGACCATCCCGAGAACTCAGAGCTGCCCACCGCTGAGATATGTGAAGGAGTCCCTATCTGGACCAGTGTGACACATTGGAGACGGGCCAGGGTGTCTGCCTATGAAAATGGAAGGTTTAAATTTTGAGAGACAGAACTTGAACTTCAGAGAAAGGTGAAGCACACTGTGAGGTCCTGGGGAACTGCTGAGAGGCAGGAAAAAGAACTGTTGGACTGACTGGGGGGGGGTTTGGGGGCTTTTGTGAATGATTGTATTGTTATCCTTTTAATATTGTTTTCTCAGAAAGTAACTGAAATCTACAAGCCATTTCGGCTTCAACAACTGCAATACCCACACCAGCTCAAGTTTTTGCTGTACTATTCTCAGAGCTTTCTTTATCGCATTATTAAGCACTGCTGCTTTTGACATACTTTCATGTTACCAGCTGCAAGAAAATGATATTACAATGTATGTTGTCTCTAGGGAACAGTACCAGAAGCTGCTTTTCTGACGACCCCTATCTGTCTCAATATCTGTCTCAAATGGTTGCTTGTCCATTGCCCTTAGTGGGATTACCTTTGCCCCCATAAACAAGAAAAGAAAAAGAAAAATTGGGACTGAAGGGAAATTGGTTGATAGGTATGTCTAGTATGACTGCATCCTTGCCTGAGGCTGTAATACATTATGATGGCACGGAAAAAGCATGTGGGCTAAGAAAATGAGTACCCAGAGCCCAGCACCACAAGAGTAAAGCCAGGGGGAACCATACTCTGAACAGAAGTGCACAGAGAATGGACCCAGCACAAGAAAAGACATGCCAGGCCTGAACAGGTTAAACAGGCCAAAAAAAAAAAGCTGGTGATACAAAGTACTCATATGCCCTGAAGATTACAGTGCCAGTGATTAATGAAGCAAAGGGAATGGCAGGGTGCAGCCAGAATGACTCAACACTAGCAAGAATAAAAGCCATTAATATGCTGATAAAGGGTGGATCCCAGGGAAAGAAGCCTCTGCAGACTTTTTGCACACGGCCCTCCTTTGCCCCAAAGGAAAGAAGCCTCTGCAGACTTTTTGCACACGGCCCTCCTTTGTCCCAAAGGAAAAGAGGCCTCTGCAGGCCCTGCAACCTTTTACAGTCAGAACAGCAACTTTTGCACACGGAACAAAAAACGTTTGTGCAGGAGTTGCTATAGAGGGTATAGGGTATGTGTTGTTTTAAACTCACTGATGGAAGCGTTTCCATTGAACACCCTATCCAAGACCTAAGTGACCTAGTTACCTGTCCATGGGTCCTGGGTGGTTTATGAAGTGGTTCAGTTGGCCAGGGGGACTAAAAATCCCAGTGGTAGGGGTTCTTTTCATTTACTGGTATGTGCCATTCTGCCATGTTGTATCCCCATTCTTTACCGCTTCATGACCACCACCCTTGATACTCTGGTAGAACGCAAGGTGGTTACCACTGTCATGGCCCTGTCCCAAATACAGCCCTCAACCGCCTCTAGCGGTTGAGGTCCTACTTAAAAAGGGGGGAATGAGGCAGCCATGAGGTTTAGCTGTAGGTAGCCCTTCCCCCAAGCCATGCGGCAGCCATGAGGTTTAGCTGTAGGTAGCCCTTCCCCCAAGCCATGAGGTAATCAGCCTGCTAAGAAAAGGCATTGAGATTTTCAGTAGACACCCTTCCCCCACTCCAGGTCTGAGCACAATGTCCCCTTGCCCAGAAATCAGCAGACCTGAGCATACCGGTTTGGACAGGTCACCCAGGTACCTTCCCCAGGGGCTGCTGATTGGTGGGCAGGAAATACCTGTGGCAAATGGGATTGTAGAATGAGTTCAAAACTGTACTGTATATAAGGCATTGTAGGACGTCCCTCGGGGCTCAGACGTTTTGTTGGAGGGTACCGGCTCTCTGTCTGATCCTGTGTGCACATTAAAGATCCTGTTTGCATTCCAGCCTGTCTGTGAGTCTTCCTTCTGTGGGTGAGTGATTGAATCAGAGCTTTTCACAGCGTTTGCTATTACAAGAGCAGTTCTTCGCAAGCTAACTCACATTTTCCACAGATTTTTCAGACAGCTGCATCAGATTGCATCCACCCTCTGTTGGAGAGAGAGAAATACTAGAGTGTGTATCTAACTGCATCAGCTATAATAGCAGGATGAAGTCACAAGAAACCTCTGGATTTTTCACTGCTGTCTCCACTTCTGTAGATAGGGGAACACAACCAAATTGTCTGGAGTGGTCTATCAGGATGATATGGAAATCCAATTCCCCTTTCATGACATGCTCCTGAAAGGCTGCTATTGACAAAGGTATTAGGGCTGCAGTAGAAGTGGCCACATCCTCCTGAATCAATCCAGAGATATCGGAAGACTGGTCTCAGCTCCTTGGAGTCTGTTTGTTGAGGATGAGCAGTCCTCAAATCAGAGATACTTCAAGAACACCAAATCTTACGATGCCTCGATGAACATGACATTATATTCCAATGAGCTTCAATTACAATGCACTCCAGCTTCCCTTTGGTGCTCAGTGTCATGACCCCTCAGTGTCAGTGAAGATGAATTTATCCTCTTCTTCTGGCAGGAAATGGATGATGTCCATTCTTGACTGGCTCTAGCGATGCTTAATATCGAGGGTGACCAAAGTCCTCTCAGTGTCTTTATCTTTACCTTTATTCAGTTTTAATATACCACCCAACACACAGGTATCTGAGCGGTTTACAATACACCAGCATCCCATGCAGCTCCCAAGGCCATGGAGACCAATGCTTCTGCTACTGAAGGACTTGACATATTGGAATCAAGAATCGGAATGTGCTGCTCTTCACAACCTTTGAGCTCTGTGAATACAATGTGAGGGGTCATGGCTGCAGCCCAGATACTGCAGGCACTAGTTATGGGTTTTCAGAGAATTTACGGTCCTTCCACACACTTAGTGCATCTCTGCTGGGGAGATTTTTCTGGAATATATCCCAGAATAAAATATCTGCACTGCAAACGTCTCAATTTTTACAAAACTATCCCTAGCCTGTGGCTTCTGTTTAGACCTAACTAGTTAATACACAAACAAAGTAAACTTAAAAATGGACAGTCTAATGGGAATTGGCGCCATATGAAAGGGATGGTGAAAAATAAAAAAACAAATATCACAAAAATATCAATCTCTTAGAAAATTTGGTACCTGAGAAAGGCAGGTGTGAGGATCTCTCACAGATGTGATCTGTTAGCTCCACAGAAAACAAAATATTGAGGCGGTCCCCTGCAAAAATGATAGGGGGAAACAGGTGCAGGTGTACATTAGAATGCTTCCAAAAGATTCAAGAAAGATCTGAAGCTGGGAAGCTGCTCCATTCTGGGCTCAATCAGCAACATCATCCATATGGAGGAATCTATCTTGATTGTCTATGGAAAAATTATTGTTCCTGTAAGTCTTGAACAGGAGGAAGCAATTAGACCAGGGGTGGGCAAACTTGGTCCTGGAGGGCCGCAGACCAGTCAGGTTTTCGGGATATCTCTAATGAATATGCATGAGATATATATGCATTAGAGATATCCTGCCAACCTGACTGGTTTGTGGCCCTCCAGGGCTGGATCTGGAGACCCCTGCCTTACACCTCTGTCATTTAAGATAGTGAGTGGACAAGGTGCAGATGTCCAAGACATCAAAAAGGTTAGATAGAATTTGTCACAGTCCTCCTAACTTCTCACCACCACCAAAAAATTGTCTATTAGACAACTTTTTGGTGGTGGTGAGAATCGAGGAGGAATGTGACACATTCTATATACCCTTTCGATGTCTAGGACATCTGTACCTTGCCCACTCACGATCTTAAATGACAGAGGTGTAAGGCAGGGGTCTCCAAATCCAGCCCTGGAGGGCCACAAACCAGTCAGGTTGGCAGGATATCTCTAATGCATATATATCTCATGCATGTTCATTAGGGATATCCCGAAAACCTGACTGGTCTGCGGCCCTCCAGGACCGGAGGTGCCCACCCCTGAATTAGACCAACTGAGCAGGTGGCACTCAAAACCAGGCCAGTTGTAAAAAGAGAAAAAAAAAGAGACAGCACAGCGCAGAGGTTGAGGCATCCTAAAGGCAAGCCCATAAATGAAGGGCTGGAGCCTCCCTGGGAATTAAAATAAAAACAAAGCCTGTACATGAAAAGTTGTAGCTTGCCTACTAGGTAACTTAAGGACAGAGCCCATATGTGAAGGGCTGGTGCTTGTATTAGAGTTGTGACAAGAAGGAAATTATAAGTGTATTTTGGACAAAGTGCACTGTATAAAGCAACCCGGCATACAAAGCATGAGCTTCAACTCCTGCATCATACTCATCTATATTTAAAACCAGGCTAAAGACACACCTTTTCTGTTCTGCCTTCAACCTTCCCTTTCCCTCTGCTCCTCTTTCTCCCTCCCCCCCCCACCGCTGACCTCGATTGCTCTCCACCCCCATTAACACCATACCTGTATGCTTAGCCTCTACCTCGTTTTCTGTTATCTCTATCCTGTTTATTATATTTTGGCGTTCTTTTCCTTTCAGTAGTCTCTTGAAGGACTAGAAAGGGGGACTGTTACTCATGGAGAGAAATCTGCAACTGTGAGTATATACTTCTGGTAATTTTCTAAAAAGAATTCTTTGTATTAAAGCTACTTAATCTGTGAACCCACTGTTTTTTGTTGGATTAGTTAGGGCCTAGTAGCAGCAATTAAAGTTTGAATTTAAAACACAGAGGAGAGCTTTCTGGTTACATTTCATACCCAGCAGAGAACTTGTAGTTTAAAGTTAATAGTCACTCAGGGCCAAGTAACAGCAAAGTACTTTTAGTTTAAATTTAACACACAGAAGAGAGCTTTCTGGTTAAATTTAGTACCCAGCAGAGAGCTTGTAGTTTAAATTTCATAAGAAGTTAGAGATTAGCAGCAGCTAAGAGCTATAATTTAAATCAAATCGGAATTTAGCTTACCTCAGCAGCACAAGACAGGGTACTGTGTAGCAGCCCTCTTTTAATAAGTGTTATTTCCCTCCCTCCCCACACCCACCCTCCCCTGGGATAATCATAGCTTTATAGGTACTTACACATCTTAAAAGACAGGAGGTGCTTTCAGGTGAAGCTCATTACCCAAATCAGTCATACACTAAGGACCTGAGATTAATTAAGCTTCAGGTGAACAAGGTATATTAAACGTATTAGGTACAGTTTTATTGGTATAAATACCCATAGCAACCCCTAGTAAGTAAGATCTTAAAGATCTAGACACAAACTTAAAACTAAGATGCAGACAGCAGTCCAGCAGCGGGATGGGGGCTTTCCAGTCTTTTGCATTGAGTGTCACATGTATGATTTTCTGCCAGTTGGTGAGAGGTCTTACGTGTGCACTAGGTGCAAGGAGCTCTTTTCTCTCAGGGAACAAGTCCGTTCTCTAGAGGCTAAAGTAGCAGGCTTGGAAAACATAAGACAGACAGAGAGGTACATAGACGAGACCTACAGGGATATAGTCCTGAAGTCCCACCTCCAGTCTGGCAACACCCCTGTTGCCATGGAGGATAGAGGTCACATGACAGGAGAGCATCACCCTGGTGTGGCAGGAAGTGATCCTGTAACTAGGACCTGTCCTCCAGGTGATGTAAAACCCTCTCGCACCGAGGAAGTTTCTCCAGGGCCATGTGCCCATGAGGGAAGGGTTAGGACAGCCGTTATAGTTGGTGATTCGATCATTAGGCATGTAGATAGCTGAGTGGCTGGTGGACGTGAGGATCGCCTGGTAACATGCCTGCCTGGTGCGAAGGTAGCGGACCTCACGCGCCACCTAGATAAGGTCTTAGATAGTGCTGGGGAGGAGTCTGCTGTCTTGGTACATATCGGTACCAATGACATAGGAAAATGTGGTAGGGAGGTTCTGGAGGCAAAATTTAGGCTTTTAGGTAGGAAGTTGAAATCCAGAACTTCCAGGGTAGCATTCTCCGAAATGCTTCCTGTTCCACACGCAGGACCCAAAAGGCAGGCAGAGCTCCGGAGTCTCAATGCGTGGCTGAGACAATGGTGCAGAGATGAGGGGTTTGGATTTGTTAGGAACTGGGGAACATTCTGGGGAAAGGAGGGGCTCTTCTGAAGGGATGGGCTTCACCTTAACCGGGATGGAACCAGGCTGCTGGCATTAACATTTAAAAAGGAGATAGAGCAGCTTTTAAACTAGATATTAGGGGAAAGCCGACAGTTGCCCAAGAGCGGATGGTTCGGAAGAATGTATCCTTGAAGGATACTACCAAAAGCAGAGAGGTTCCACAAAAGAGTAAAGTAGCCCAAATGCCCTCAAGTATGGAGCAGACAGAGCTTAAAGATCCCAATTTACCCTTGTCTAACAATAGCCAAATTAACATGAATAAAATACATTCTCTAAAATGCTTGTATGCAAATGCTAGAAGTCTAAAGAATAAGATGGGAGAGTTAGAATATATAGCACTAAATGAAAGGTTAGATATGATTGGAATATCAGAGACATGGTGGAAGGAGGACAACCAGTGGGACACTGTGATACCTGGGTACAAACTATATCGTAATGATAGAGCTGATCAAATTGGTGGAGGGGTTGCCCTCTATGTTAGAGAGGGCATTGACTCAGAAAGGATTAAAGTTTTGCAGGAAACAAAATCTGCTGTAGAATCTATATGGATTGAAATTCCATATAAAAGGGGGAAGGCGATGGCAGTGGGGGTGTACTTTCGAGCACCTGGCCAGAATGACCAATTGGATGATGAAATGCTCAAAGAAATCAAGGAAGTTAACAAAAGTTACAGCGCAGTAATAATAATGGGTGATTTCAATTACCCCGGTATCGACTGGGTCAGTGTCACATCAGGACATGCTAGGGAGATTAAGTTCCTAGATGAAATAAATGACTGCTTCTTGGAGCAGCTGGTTCATGAACCGATCAGAGGGGAAGCCATATTAGACCTAGTCCTTAGTGGAACACCAGATCTAGTGCAAGAGATAAGGGTGTTGGGGCCACTTGGCAATAGTGATCATAGAAACATAGAAACATGATGACAGAAAAAGACCACAAGGCCCATCTAGTCTGTCCTTCCATAACATAGCATGATCGCCTTTGATTTAATTAGTGGAGGAGGGATAATAAGGAAATCCACAGTACTACCTTTTAACTTTCGAAAGGGAGACTATGATAAAATGAGGAAAACAGTTAAGAAAAAACTAAAAGGAGCAGTTGCGAAGGTTAAAGACATACATCAAGCTTGGGTGTTGTTGAAAAATACTATCTTGGAAGCCCAGACCAGCTGTATTCCACGCTTTAAGAAAAGTGGAAGGAAGTCCAAAAAACTGCCAGCATGGTTTAAAGGTGAGGTCAGAGAGGCTGTTGTTGCCAAAAAAGCATCTTTCAGGAAATGGAAAAAAGAGCCAAACGACGAAACCTGGAAACAGCACAAGCACTGGCAAGTCAAATGCAAGGCAATGATAAGACAGGCAAAGAGAGAATTTGAGAAGAAGCTTGCTGTGGAAGCAAAAACGCGAAATAAAGACCTTTTCAAGTACATTCGTAGCAAAAAACCTGTGAGAGAGTCAGTTGATCCATTAGATGATAAAGGGGTTAAAGGAGCACTCAGAGGCGACAAGGCGATAGCGGAGAGACTGAATGAATTCTTTGCTTCGGTCTTTACTGAGGAAGATGTAGGGATGTTACCCATGACTGAAGTGGTATTTAAAGGTGCGGAAGAATTGAAGGAAATATCGATACATCGGGAAGATGTTTTACAACTATTAGATAAACTGAAGAGTAGCAAATCACCTGGGCCGGATGGTATACATCCAAGGGTGTTGAAAGAACTGAAATATGAGACTGCAGAACTGCTATCAGTAATCTGTGAACTATCATTAAAATCATCTCTAATACCTGAAGATTGGAGGATCGCCAATGTAACACCAATTTTTAAAAAGGGTTCCAGGGGTGATCCGGGAAACTACAGACCGGTGAGCCTGACGTCAGTACCGGGAAAAATGGTAGAAACCATCATAAAGAATAAAATTACTCAGCATGTAGATAGTCACAACCTAATGGAAGACAGCCAACATGGCTTTAGACAAGGAAGATCTTGTCTTACTAATCTGTTATGTTTTTTTGAAGGAGTGAATAAACAGGTGGACAAATGTGAGTCGGTTGATATTGTGTATCTTGACTTTCAGAAAGCCTTTGACAAGGTCCCTCATGAGAGACTTTTGGCAAAACTAAAGAGTCATGGGATAGGAGGCAGTGTACTATTGTGGATCAGGAACTGGTTAAAAGATAGAAAGCAGAGGGTAGGGCTAAATGGCCAATTTTCCCAATGGAGAAAGGTGAATAGTGGTGTACCCCAGGGATCTGTGCTGGGTCCGCTGCTTTTTGACATATTCATAAATGACCTGGAAAATGGAATAACGAGTGAGGTTATCAAATTTGCAGATGACACAAAACTATTTAAAGTTGTTAAAACCCAAGAGGATTGTGAAAAATTGCAAGAGGATCTTGATAAATTGGAAGACTGGGCATCAAAATGGCAGATGAAATTTAATGTAGACAAGTGCAAGGTTATGCACCTAGGGAAGAACAACCCAAACTATGGTTACACGATGCAAGGTTCCACATTAGGAACCACCACCCAGGAAAAAGATTTAGGCGTCATTGTAGATACCATGTTAAAACCCTCAGCCCAGTGTGCAGCGGCGGCCAAGAGAGCAAATAGAATGCTAGGTATGATAAGGAAAGGAATGGAAAATAAAACAAAAGATATTATAATGCCTCTGTATCGTTCCATAGTGAGACCGCGCCTTGAATATTGTGTGCAATTCTGGTCGCCGTATCTTAAAAAGGATATAGCGATTTTAGAAAAGGTACAGAGAAGAGCCACCAAAATGGTAAAGGGGATGGAAGGATACTCCTATGAAGAAAGGCTAAAAAGGTTAGGGCTCTTTAACCTGGAAAAGAGACGGCTGAGGGGAGATATGATAGAAGTCTATAAATTAATGAACGGAGTGGAACGGGTAAACGTAGATCGATTGTTTACGTTATCAGAATATAGAAAGACTAGGGGACATGTAATGAAGCTACAGGGTAAACTATTTAAGACTAATAAAAGAAAATATTCTTTCACTCAACGTGTAATCAAACTCTGGAATTTGTTACCGGAGGATGTAGTAAAGGCTGTTAGTGTAGCTGGGTTTAAAAAAGGTTTGGACAAGTTCCTGGAGGAAAGGTCCATAAACCATTATTAAGAAGTGACCGAAGATATCAATGCTTGACCCAGTACAAGCATTGTGGAACTTGTGTCTCTTGTGGAAACTGCTAGGTACATATGACCTAGATTGGCCACTGTTGGAAACAGAATACTGGGCTTGATGGACCTTGGTCTGACCCAGTATGGCATATCTTATGTTCTTATGTTCATATTTTTTTTATTGTAAACCGCTCTGGTACCTCCAGTATGAGCGGTATATTAAATTTTAAATAAAGATATAGGTCAGGTGAAAAGTCCTGACCTACAGAATTAACTAGAGAGGCTGTCTTATCAGACGCTATTGCAGGGTGGGATTTTTAGGACTAAAGAGACTGAAACAAGAAACTGAAGAAAGTCTCAGTAGTCAAAGGAGAGGAACAGTACAGATGAGAAGGGTGAACCAAAGGTGTGTTGGAGCCTGGACCACATTTTATCAAGGGAGCTGAAATGGATCTACAGAAGCAAACTAGAAGGATGGTGGAGCTGGAGAGCTTGAGATGCCCATTTTTAACTATGCTTTGATGAGTATATCTATTACTAAACTCACCTTCTGGAGAATAAAAAGAATTACTGTGACTTTTGTATGCATTTGTCTCCTTGTGTCTGAGTCTATGGTTTGAAAAAGGAAAGGGGATGGTCCTGACATGCAGATTATTTTTGTTTATATACTTTGGTAAGATACCTGGTGGGGGGGGGGGGGGGAGGGACATGTTTCATAAACAGTCTGCGCTTGGATTTTCCTGTTTTCCTTTCTTTCAGGGGTTTATACAGAGAAAGAAGAAACATTGCAGATGACATCAGAGATCAAGAAAGCAAGCAACGATGCGATGGTCCAGGGACTTAAAGACTGGAAGGAAAGCGTAGTTACTCACCTGTAACAGGTGTTCTCCAGAGACAGCAGGAATCAGTCCTCACATAATGGCGACGTTGGCACTGACGGAGTCCCATGCGAGCATTTCCCCAGCATGGTCCCCTTCTCGCCCAAGGGTGCCATCTTGTTCAGTCAGATGACATAGCTTAGGCAAAAAAGTGAAAAGGTAAAGGAGGCAACTCCCAGGAGAGGAGGGAGGGTTATGAGGACTGATTCCTGCTGTCCCTGGAGAACATCTGTTACAGGTGAGTAACTACGCTTTCTCCAGGAACAAGCAGGAAGTCAGTCCTCACATATGGGACTCCCTAGCTCCAGGATGCCGGGGACCAAACCATGACAGCACCAACAGCTACCAATAGAGAGGCCGTGAGTTGCAGAGGGGGAGTCCCTACCAAGAGACTCTGCAGACCCCAACGTCCAGCATTACCATCGCTCTGGTAGCCTGAACACAGAAGGGTCGGAGGGCAGGAGTTGCCCATACACCGAGAATGCTTTGGTGCCTGGCCAAAGACACTGTCCCTGCAGGGCTCACTCTTGAGGCAGTAGTGAGCTGCGAACATATGCACTGAAGACCATGTGGCAGCTTTACAAATTTCTGTCATTGGCACTGAGCGAAGGTTGGCCACCAAAGTGGACATAGCCCTCACACGATGAGCAGTTATATGGTGCTCTAGGGAGAGGCCAGCTCACTCCTAAGCGAGGGCAATGCAGTCTATCACCCAAGTGGACAGGGTTCACTTGGTCACAAGTAGCTTCTGCCTGGGGTCATAAGAGACAAAGAGTTGAGGAGCTTTGCGGTGGGCCTGGGTCCTCTGTAGATAGAAGGACAGGGCCCCTTTACAATCCAACGTATGCAGAACCGACTCTACCTTACCAGCATGAGGTCGTGGGAAGAAGGTGGGGAGGACCACCTCCTGATTGAGGTGGAAAGCCGACACCACCTTCGGGAGGAACTTGGGGTGCATGCGAAGCACAACCCTGTTCGTACAGAACCTGGTATAAGGTGGATCCCGCCACCAGGGCCTGTAGCTCGCTCACTCTCTGGGTGGATGTCAAGGCCACCAGAAGGCCATCTTGCAGGAGCGATACCTCAGGTGGCAAGTCGCCAAGGGCTCAAATGGCGGTCTGGTGAGCTGTGAGAGCACCACATTGAGATCCCACGCTGGTGAAGGTGGGAAGAGGGGGCTCTTCGATGGCAGGTCTCTAAGGAACCAGGAGACCAGGGACTAGCTGGAGAGGGGCCTCCCCATCACAGGGTGATGGTTAGCTGCTATGGCACTGAGATGCACCCTGACTGAATTAGATTTCAACCCTGAGCGGGAGAGATGCAGCAGGTACTGCAGAATGAGCTGCAGATGGCAGAAGGGATTCTCATTCCTCACTGCACACCATAGAGAGAATTCTCCTTAACTTGAAGGCATATGACCTCCTGGTGGAGGGTTTCCGGGAGGCCAGGAGGATCTCTTGCACTTCGTCTGTGAGACTGAAGGGGGCCAGTGCTACCCTTTCAGCATCCATGCAGTTAATGTCAGGGATGACAGGTTGGGGTGGAGAAGGGAGCCCCCCTCCTGCGAAAGAAGATCCTGCTGATGGCCCAGTGCCACCGGCGGTGCCACTGACAGAGAGAGTAGCAGGGGGAACCAGGGCTGCCAGGGCCACCTGGGAGCATCGCTCGGGCCCCTCAACCATGAGATGAGGAAGGCATCTGCTGCCACCGTGCTATGGTGTGGCTGAGGTGAGCAGAATCTGGGCAGCTGTGCACCGTCCAGGGAAGCGAACAGGTCCAGTCAGAGTCTTCCCCAGAGGCGGAAGAGCCTCTGTGCCACCCTGGGATCCAGATGCCACTCATGTGGGCAAAGGATCATACTGAGCCTGTCTGCCAGGAGGTTGTCCCGTCCCGGCCCGGCATGTACACTGCTCTCCGGAGCATGCTGTTGCACACTTCGAAGGAGTGGAGGGCTACCGCCTCCTGACAGAGGGAGTAGGAGCCCTTGTCTCCCTGCTTGTTCACACAGATGGACAATCAGTAAACCATGTTCTATATGATGACTGAGAGGTTGCTCAGGAGGTAGCAGAAGGCCTGTAGGGCCAGGAACATAAGAACATAAGATATGCCATACTGGGTCAGACCAAGATCCATCAAGCCCAGTATCCTGCCTCCAACAGTGGCCAATCTAGGTCACAAGTACGTAGCAGTTTCCCCCAAAAGACATAGGTTCCACAATGCTTGTATTGGGTCAAGCAATGATATCCCGGGTCCCTTTTATTTCTATTTATTTATTTATTTTTTTATTTATACAATTTCAAAATAACCGCAAGATACACACTTATTACAGTAAAGAATGTACAAAAGAAATCCACCCTTACAACTTAAGAAAAAATCCCTTATCCCATTCAGTTAGTAAGAAATAACATTCACTAGCCCACAAACATTAGGGGTCAAGCAAGACACAAATCCAAAGAAAACTTTATAAGAAATAAGATACATAATGGTGCATTATAATATTTCCCGAATCTAAGCTAAGATGGAAGAGCACTCCTACCGACTATGAACTGGGTTAGATGCAAAGGGTCGAAAAAAGTATAACTAACACCCCGATATTTGACTAAACATCGACACGGATACCTAAGAAAAAAAAGGCCACCAGGCTGTAGAACCTGGGGGCGAAGCAATAGAAACTGCTGTCGTCGTTTCTGGGTGGCTTTAGAGACATCAGGAAACATCCTAACTACTCCCCCCATAAATGACTCATTTCTAACCTTGAAATATAATTTCAAAAGAAAGTCACGATCCGAATCAAAGGCAACAGTCAGAAGCAGGGTTGCTCTAGGAACATAACCAGGATCAGTGGTTTCCAAAAACCCAGTCAGATCAAGTGAATCCATTGGAGGAGAATGTGCAGGTGAGGAAACACCATGGGACTTGCGCTTGGCTGATGGCAAATAAAAGATCCGGGTCCCTTTTAATAATGGTTTATGGACTTTTCCTCCAGGAACTTGTCGAAACCTTTTTTAAACCCAGCTATGCTAACAGCTTTTACTACATCCTCCGTTAAAAAATTCCAGAGTTTGATTACACATTGAGTGAAAAAATATTTTATCTTATTAGTCTTAAATAAGTTACCCTGTAGCTTCATTGCATGTCCCCTAGTCTTTCTACATTCTGATGATGTAAATAATCGATAAACGTTTACCCGTACCACTCCATTCATTAATTCATAGACCTCTATCATAGCTCCCCTCAGCTGTCTCTTTTCCAGGTTGAAGAACACAAACATTTTTAGCCTCTCTTCATAGGGGTATCCTTCCATCCCCTTTACCATTTTGGTGGCTCTTCTCTGTACCTTTTCTAATAACGCTATATCCTTTGCACACAATATTCAAGGTGCGGTCGCACCATGGAACAATACAGAGGCATTATAATATCCTTTGTTTTATTTTCCATTCCTTTCCTTATGATACCTAGCATTCTATTTGCTCTCTTGGCTGCCGCTGCACACTGGGTGGAGGGTTTTAACATGTTATCCATGATGACGCCTAAATCTTTTTCCTGGGTGGTGGTTCCTAATGTAGAACCTTGCATCGTGTAACCATAGTTTGGGTTGTTCTTGCCTAGGTGCATAACTTTGCACTTGTCCACATTAAATTCCATCTGCCATTTCGATGCCCAGTCTTCCAATTTATCAAGATCTTCTTACAATTTTCCACAATCCTCATAGGTTTTGACAATTTTAAATAGTTCTGTGTCATCTGCAAATTTGATAACCTCACTCGTTATTCCCATTTCCAGGTCATTTATGAATATGTTAAAAAGCAGCGGACCCATCACAGATCCCTGGGGTACTCCACTATTCACCTTTCTCCATTGGGAAAATTGGCCATTTAGCCCTACCCTCTGCTTTCTATCTTTTAACCAGTTCCTGATCCACAATAGTACACTGCCTTCTATCCCATGACTTTTTTGTTTTGGCAAAAGTCTCAGATGTCTGAAAGCCTTGTCAAAGACATTCTGAAAGTCCAGATACACTATATCAACTGACTCACCTTTGTCTACCTGTTTATTCACACCTTCAAAAAAACAACAGATGAATAAGACAAGATCTTCCTTGTCTAAAGCCATGTTGGCTGTCTCCCATTAAGCCATGTTTATCTACATGGTTAGTAATTTTGTTCTTTATGATGGTTTCTACCATTTTTCCCAGTACTGACATCAGGCTCACCGGTCTGTAGTTTCCTGGATCACCCCTGGAATCTTTAGGAAGATGGCCCTGAGCTCAAGAAGGTTGATTTGTAAATGAGACTCATCTGGGGACTAGTTGCCCTGAGTGCAATGGCCCTTGCAATGTGTGCCCCAGCCCGCCAGGGAGGCGTCTGTTGTCAGGACCCTTTGTGGTGCTGGTGCTTGGAAATTGCATCTCTGCCCTGAGATGTTGCTGGGACTGCCACCAGTTGAGAAAAGGGGTGTTTCTCAATAAAGCAGTCTTCACCAACCTACAGCTCTTGCTTCCTGTGTTCCCCTCCTGATCTGCGAGAGCAGTGCTCCTCCTTCTCGCCTTTTTGGGACAAGGAAATACCTTGAGTAGAACACCTTTCCCCAGAGGTGTTGGGGTACATGCTCCACTGTCCTGTCCCTGAGTAAGCCTGCTAGTTCTGCGATGAAGACCGGGTGGAGAAGTGGCCGTGATGGTTCTCCTGGGAAGAAGTCTGGAGAGTTCTGCTGTAGATGGAGGTGGTAACCCTCCCTCACCACCTGCAGGACCCAGTTGTCCATGGTGATGCTGGACCAGTTGTGGGCAAATGAGGCCAGCTGACCCCCTGTGGGAGGGAGACCCTATCAAGGGAGTCAAAGGCTTCCCCCCTGTTGAATGAGGGCTGGTGTTTAAGGCTTGGGAACCTTGGGCTTTTAGGCTGTGAGGCCTGGTGCTGCTGTCCCGAGTAAGGCTGGTAGTGCCCGGCCTAGTGATAGCCCTTTTTCCTCGGGCTTTTTCCCTGAGGATTTTTTTGGGGGGAAGGTCGAGGTCTTCCTGGACAGCCTTTGCCGGGTCACTACCTCAGCCTCGATTTCAGCCACCTTGTCGGACACCACTGGGCTGCTTGCATGTGCAGGCGAGCCTAGGGCGTGACATGAACCATTGAGGCCATGTGGCCTAACAAGCGGAGGAGCAGTTTTGAACCTCCTCAGCCTCGATTTCAGCCGGCTTGTCAGACATCAGCTTCCCGAACAAGTTCTCGCAATTGCGGGGGACATCCAGCAGCTTTTTTTGCACCCACTGCTCAAGATCCGAGTTTGTAACCATGCCTGGTGCTGGGTGCCGATGCCGGCAGCTGCTACCCTGGCTGCCGATTCAAACCCACCATAGGCGGCCCTAGAGAGGAATTTGGGACAGTCCCGGATGCCCGCTTCCAGGGACTGGAACCTCTGCAGAGGTTCTCTGGCGAGGCCCGCCAAGAACCCCGAGAGCTCCTGGATCAGGCCTTTTAGGTACATTCTCATGTACAGTTCATATGCCTGAATCCGAGCATGGCGTCCGATAACACTTGTGGCCCAGGGCATCGAGGGCCTCGGCCTCCCTGCTGGGGGGAATCGAAGAGTAGGTTTTTTGGATCTTCAGTTTCTGCATCGAGGACTCCACCACCATGGAGTTGTGGGGGAGTTGCTGTTTATGGAACCCGGTGCCCTTCCGGATGCAGTAGATAGTGTCCAGGCACCGACTGACCACCACCAGCACCGAGACTGTGGACTCCCACATCCTGAGGAGTAGCCTCTCGAGGATGGGTGGAACTGGCACCGTGATAGTCCCCTTGGGAGGAGACTCATATTACAGGACCTTGAGTCCTCGGTGTGCGGATCCTCCTCCAACTCTGTCTGGACCGAAAGAGCTCGGGTCATGTCACAGATAAAGACGTGAAAGGCTACATCCTCAGGCAGGGAATTGCGCCAAGACTCGGGGAGAGGGCTCGGAGGGGACATCCCTGTGCAGGGAGGTCTCCGGAGAGGCCTCGTCCTCGGTTTCCCATTCGGATCCCGAGGGCATCGAAGAATTGGCCTCGGGGGTAGCCCGAGGAACCGGGGCCCCCCGGAGGATCTGGGGTCAGACTCCTGAAAATTCACCAGGGAGGACCGGAGCCCTGAAGAGAATGACGAGACCTCGATCGACACCAAGGACTTACCCGAGGCCAATGGTGCTCGGTGCCCAGCTTGACGCCCAGGGACTCCCCAGAGATCAGGGGGCCCGATGTCAGGGCTGATGATGCTGGAAAACAAGACATCAACACCTGCTGCAAGGCCAGGATGGAGGAGATGCTCTGGTCCAAGGTCACCATTCGGGACTCGAGGCCCAATGGCTGTGCAGCCCTCGGCATGGACATCGAGGGCCTCAGGTCCGATGCCAGCACTCCAAAGAGTGCATCTTCGAGGAGGACTACAAGTTCACGGTCCTGGCGTGGTCTCCGCTGGCTGAAGACTCCTATCTCAAGACTTTCTGAGGGCGCTGCTCGGAGTCACCCGAGTCCCATAGCAGAACTTTGCCAGATTTCATCCGAGGCACCTCAGCAGGCTTCGGTATCTTTTTCTTTTTCTTGGGAGGATCCAGGGCTGGGCCGGAGGAGCTGCTGCTGTGGGACTGAGGATACCTGGACCTCACGGGAAGTGCCAGCTTTGGGGCTCAGCGATGGGGAGGCTGGGGCACAGTTAGATCTCAGGAACAGCTTCCCCTGCAACTCCAACCGCTTTTTTTGTTTGTTTAGGGGGTCATGGCCTGGCACCAGTTGCAGGTGGAGCTGTCGTGGGCCAGGCCCAGGCAGCAAAGATAGCAGTCATGGGTATCGGTAACTGAAATACTTTGACTGCAACGGTTGCATTTTTTAAACCCACCAGGAGTCATGGTGGGAGAACACCCGGCTGGGGTCAATGACCTATGGGTGAAAAATGGCACGAAGGCCGGTCGAGGAGGAACCTCTAGGAAAAAAAGGAAGGGGCTCAAGGAGGGAAGGGAACCGGTATGCAAACCGGAGATTTGAAGGATTTTAAGAACTTTTTTCTGGGGAAATAGAGGACTACGCCCGTTGGGCTCTGCGGAAAAAAGGAGACTGAACAAGATGGTACTGTTGAGCAGGAAGGGGACCACATATGTGTGGTAGCATTTCCAAAGGCTTTCTTTGAAAGCTGGGGAAATGCTTTGCACGGGGCTCCATCGGCACCATCACCCATATGTGAGGACTGACTTCTTGCTTGATCGTGGAGAATCAAGGATATGACCTGTGTGACCATCACTGGGAGGAAAGACAAGGAAGAGTTACAACTCAGGAGAAGTCAGACTGAAATGGGCATGATTAAATCCTCATGGGTCCATTAAATGGATTAAATCCTCATGGGCCCATTTCAGAGGTTAGGTTGGGAAGTGATTCAAGGAAAGACACTTAGTAGGTAAGGTCTAACTGCACCTTCCTTATCATCCCCCCAGTCCAGTCCAGACACATGGGATGTAACAGACCAGTGCCCCAATGATAGGGAAGGAATGAGAATGGCTCGGCCTGAATTTACTAAAGGGAATCATCCCGCTAGATAGCACTGAGCAAAGTCAGCGACACAAGAGAAAAACAGAAGATAGTCTCGAGGTGGGCTGCACCACCAAAACACATAGCCCAAGGCCTTAGATAGAGTAAGACATGCTAGCCGCAACTGGATCTGCACATCCTAATCGTGTGATCCCTCTGGAATGTCCAATAGCCGAAAAACAAGAGGCAATGACGAAATGAAAGCAACCTTGCAAGAACGAAAAAGGAGAATCCAAAGAACCTTGAATAGAGCCAGTGACGAAAGCCAACTGTACCACAACATGGCAATCATATATTCCTGAGTTGCCTACTGAAGAACCATCACCCCATGGGTAGCAGTGGATTCGGACCCCCAGCTGCAAACTGATTGCCAAGGTCAGTAGAAGTTGTAGGCCAAAAAGACCTTATGCTTCTCTATTTTTTCCTTTTTTTTAACACAGCGAACTGCACAGATGATGTTACCTCTATCTCCGAGAAGAGAGAGACCGCAGCGATCCAAGGAGCCATGAGACCAATCCTTTGAACACCAGCACAACTGGTGAAGAAGGTGCCCATTCACTCCAAACAAGAAGTCATCCAGAGCAACTGAAACTGGAGAAACATAAGGAGAGGACCTGAAAAGAACCAGGGAAGTGCAACGGAACTTCGGTTCAGCTAAAGTAAACTCGTCCACCTGATGCACCAGTGGAAACCAAACAATAAAGAATCCACGGATTTGGCAGACCAACCAAACAATATACCTCAAGCTGAACCATAAACCCTGCGGTGACTGCATCTAGACATAATAGGGCAGTGTATAGCAGCAAGTTGGCCCCACATTGAGGCCTACCATTGCCTCCCTTCCGAAGCGACTACTGAAAAGAGCTTGATATGTGTAGAAGACCTCGCCTACCGAGGGAACCTGCCCTCCCGTCTGCCCAGAACAGGGCTGAAAAGTCAAAATGGATGAACCTCAAATAGTCGGAAACACCCTCCAGAGCCCATCGCAGAGACATTTGCCTAGTGAAAAAGAACTCCAAAGACAAAAGCGGCAGCAGCATAACTTAAACCCAAACAGTCTTTTGCTGCCCCGCAACATACTTGATGTTTAGGCATGTTAAGCATTTGGGGAGAAACAGGAGGACCTAAGTGCTGAATTTGCACCAGAGGTCCTGAGAACTTCCACTGCAATAAGAAAGGCCAGAGAGTTCACCAGCAGCTCCCGCTGCACCGACACACCTCTTCTGGGTACCAAGGATATCGAAGAGTCCCAGAGCTCAGCTTCTCTCAATTTTTTTTTTTTTTTTGCAAGACAATCGGAGAATCTCTGAATCTCCTTTGACGTGTTTGTAACTGGCAGAGATTCCCAGGTGAATCCAGCACACAAGAATAACACTGACTGACTGCCATGCAGGCACAAGCTGCTGAGGAATTCTCTCATTCCCTTCATTCGTTTAGTTATGGGACTGTCCTGCAGCCCCACTGATTCCATTTTTTTTTGTGAAGATATGAGCCCTTATGGGAGTTCTCCCCCTTTTGACATTCATTTAAACATATCTTTGTTTAAGGATAGGGATGCACAAATGATCAAGATCTATCAGATCAGCAACACAAAGTCCTCGAGACCGTAACACAGTGAGCTTGAGACTACATAAAGAGCTCAGGACCGCGACATAGAGATCTCATGAGCTTGACACCGAGACCGCCCAAACGGCAACGCAGAGATGTCATGACTGCATCCCAAAGATCTTAAGACATCGACGCAGAAAAACAGCTCTTGAAAGCGACCCAGAACTCATGACCACGACCTAGAGAGACTATGATGACAACGGACATCTTATGAGATCTTCCCAGGAAATTCCATACGCCAACCTGACCCTGAATAGGGAATATGCCAGAGACTGGCTATGCTGAACCAGCGAACCCTACTACAAAAAAGGATCTTTGATAAACTGAAAACCCTTTACAAGAGAAATTAGGGTTCAAGAACTTCCTCCAAGAGCTGAGAAAGCACCTGCTCCTAATAGTCAATTCCAGCAGATTATAGCCACCATCACTCCGCAAGGGCAGTACAGATAGCTGAGGTAGTGAAGAGAACTTTCTGCTAACCACAGCCCCTCAAATGAGACAGCCCCAAGCAGCTCTTAAAGAACATTCAGAGAACTGGACCTGCTAAATTAAGCCAGTTTCAACATTTAAGCCTCAGCCTTGATCTTGCAAGGCTAGCACTGAGATCACAGTTTAGAGGACTAAGGAAGGATTCCTTATAGACCTTCCTTGTCCCTCTTCACATTCCAATTTAGCCACTCAATATCATTGCACCTGATGATTAACATAGTAGTCCAAATTCTCAGCAAACTACATGTAGGAAGAGAAGACCAATAGAACGTTGTCAGCCACCTGTTGGCTACTGAATATAGCGAGCCACCAGTAAAGGCAGTGCTAACACCTTGGATTCTGCTAAGGCCACCCATAACGAGGAGAGGCCTTCAGGAATAAGAACCACTAAATAACACTATTGAGCTCCACACCAAGAGAGACTATCCCAGACAGAACAAGATGAGATTAGCGGTGGAATGCTGAGAACTTCATCAGAGTCCAGGTAAATGTCCTGTCAGTTGCCCCTAGACTCTATACTACTACCAGAAGGCAAGAAAAAAGCATCTGGCAGTTCAGGAAAGCTCTTAAGCATCATTTGTTCCTTCTATATTTCTCTCCACCCAACAGCACCTTTCCTCCTCCCACCCACACCCCAAACTGCAAATAGCCTACCCACCCTCTTCTCTAATTGCTTAAAATGTACATAGTTTCCCCAATTATAATTTCAATTCCATGTTACTTTCCCTGTTATATGTAAACACAGGACAGTTCTGTATTGCCCTGGAGTCAAATTGTTAATTTGTAAACCGCACTGATAACAAAGAGCGCGGTATAGAAAAGCTTTTAAATAAATAAATAAATCTGATGGGAAGATCCAACTAAGAACTACTGGCCTGAGGTTCCTACCACATACGCCTGAGGAATAAGCTAGTAACAAATATAGAACTATAGCAGTCAGATAGTGTAGTTACTCACCTGTAACAGGTGCTCTCCAGGCACAGCAGGAATCAGTCCTCACATATGGGTGATGTCGACGCTGATGGAGTCTTCGTGGAAGCATCTCCCCAGCTTTCAAAGAAAGCCTTTGGGAGATGCCACCACGCATGCATGGTCCCCTTCCTGCCCAAGGGTGCCATCTTGCTCAGTCAGATGACATAGCTAGAGCTGACAAAGATGGCCAAAAAAATAGAAGAGCAGCTCCAAGGGGAGGAGGGAGGGTTGTGAGGACTGATTCCTACCATCCCTGGAGAATACTTGTTACAGGTGAGTAACTACGCTTTCTCTAGGAACAAGCAGGAAGTCAGTCCTCACATATGGGACTTCCTAGCTACAGGCTACTGAGAACCTGTAGAAAAACCACGGCCCAGCCATGAGCAGTCGCAAGTGAATCTGAGGACAGACTCTAAGGACCCCAGTGTCCAGGAAGAACCATGGCTCCGGCGGCCTGAACAAGAAGGGTCGGAGGGCAGGAGTTGCCTAAACCCCGAACAGATTCCAGAGTATGGCCTGACCGAAGGCACTGTCCCATCAGGACTCCCTTTCCAGACGGTAGTGGGCTACAAAAGTGTGAACTGAGGACCAGGTGGTGGCCCGGCAGATGTCTGCCATCGACACTGAGTGGAGACTCACAACTGAGGTTGCCATCACCCTGACATTGTGCACAATGACCCGGCATTCCGACAGCCCAGCCTGATCGTGGGCGAAGGCGATACAGTCCAGCACCCACGATAGGGTCTGCTTGGTGACATCTTCCCCCAGATGGCTGGGGTCAAAGGAAACAAAGCGCTATAAGGCTTTGCGGTGGCCCTGAGTTCTCTGCAAGTAGTAAAGGGGCCCTTTTGCAGTCCAGAGTGTGGAGAACAGCTGATGCCTTGTCGGTGTGGGGCCACGGAAAGAAAATAGGAAGCACCACTTCCTGATTGAGGAGGAAGTCAGAGACCATCTTCAGGAGGAACTTCGGCCGAGTGAGGAGCTTGACCCTGTTGTTGTAGAACCTGGTATAAGGTGGCTCAGCCACCAAAGCCTGAAGCTCACTGACACTGCGGGCAGAGGTGAGAGCTATTAGGAAGGCCACCTTCCAGGACAGGTAATGCAAAGGGCAGGTAGCTAAGGGTTCGAAGGGCGGCTTGGTAAGCTGCACCAGGACTACATTGAGATCCCATTCCACTGGAGGCGGCCAAATGGGAGGTTTGGAAAGCAGAAAGCCTTGAATGAATCGGGTAATGAGGGGCTGCACAGAAAGAGGTTTGCCCTCTATGGAGTGATGGTGCGCAGAGAGCGTGCAGAGAGGTAGAGCAAGATGTATTGCAATACCGAGTGCACTGGAAAGGAGAACGGATTCACGCATTGCTTTGTGCACCAGAAAGAGAACCTGCGCCACTTGAAGGCATAGGCCCATCTTGTGGAGTCCTTATGAGAGGCCAGCAGGATTTCTCCTACCTCCCTGGGGAGGTTGAGAAGTGTACCGTTCAGCAGCCACGCTGTGAGAGATAAGGATCCCAGGTTGGTGTGGAGGATCGAGCACTCCTCCTGGGTCAAAAGTCCTGGAGAGTTCCCGAGAGGGACAGGGAACTCAGTCGAGAAATGAAGCATCAGAGGAAACCAAGGCTGCCGGGGCCACCAGGATCACCGAAGACGTATCTTGCTGGACCTCGAAGAGGGTCCGCGTCACCAATGGTGTGGGAGGAAAGGCATACAAAAGACCCACTGACCATGAGATGAGGAAGGCATCCACTGCTACCCGGGAAGGGTGCTGTGGGGACCAAAGAAACAGTGTAGCTGAGCATTGGTCAGGCTGGCAAAGAGGTCCAGATTCGTAGTGCCCCATAACCGGAATAGCTTCTGCGCCACCCTGGGGTCCAGGCGCCATTTGTGCAGCTGGAGGACCCTGCTCAGCCTGTCTGCCAGGGCATTGTCCTGGCCTGGGAGGTAGACAGCCCGGAGGAGCATCCCCTGGCTGGTTGCATATGAGCAGAGGGTGACTGCCTCCTGGCATAGATGGTAGGAGCATGTGCCGCCTTGTTTGTTTAGGTAGAAAATTGTGACCTGATTGTCTGTCTGGACGAGCACCGACTGATGCTGCAGGAAGTGCTGGAACACCTTCAGCGTGAGGAATACGGCCTTGAGTTCCAGCAGATTAATCTGTTGCTGGCTTTCCTCAAGGGACCAGGCCCCCTGGGTAAGTTGCTTCTCGCAATGGGTACCCCTGCCCAGCAGAGAAGCATCTGTTGTGAGGACCCTCTGGGGGTTCGGGAGTTGGAAGGGCATGCCCCTTTGCAGGTGCTATATATCCTGCCATCAAGTGAGTGACTCTGCCAGCTGACAGGACACTGAGATGGTCCCGGAGCCGGCCCATGGACTGGGCCCACTGGGAGAGGAGGCACCACTGTGCTGCCCGCATGTGGAGGTGAGCATCGGGAACCATATGGACCGTGGAGGCCATGTGGCCTAGGAGGCAAAGCATTGTCTGAGCTGACACAGTGTGGTGATCTTGCACCTCAGCTGCTAGGGCTGTAAGGCGGTCTGCCCTGTCCAGGGGAAGGTAAGCCCTGGCTTGGAGGGTATCCAAGCGAGCCCCTATGAACTCCAGAACTTGCGTTGGAGCAAGGTGAGATTTTGGGTGACTGATCACGAATCCCAGATGTTGCAGGACCTTGATGGTGTGGCCTGTGGCCTACAGGAACTCAGAGACCGTGTCCCCTCTTACCAGCCAGTCATCGAGGTAAGGGAAGATGAAGGCTCCTTGGAAACTAATATAGGCAGCCACCACCGCTAGGCATTTGGTGAAGACCCATAGTGTGGAGGCTAGGCCGAAGGGAAGTAACCTGTACTGGTAGTGGTTGCCCCTGACCATAAATCTTAGGTACCGTCTGTGACAGGAGTGGATAAGGATGTGAATGTAGGTCCAAAGAGCATAGTCAATCTCCCTGCTGGAGATGGGACAGCAGTATTCCAAGGGAGAGCATCTTGAATTTCTCCCGCACCAGGAATTTGTTCAGGTATCTCAGGTCCAAGATGGGCCTTAGTCTACATGTTCTTATTGGAGTAGAACCCCTTTCCTTTCAGGTGGTGAGGTACGGGCTCTACAGCCCTGTCCCTGAGAAGGCCTGCAAGTTCTTGCATTAGTAGGGCCTGGTGCAGGGGAGACTGAGGAGGCTCCCCAGGAAAGAATGATGGAGGCGGCTGGTTCAGGTGGAGGAGGTAACCCTCCCTGACCACCTGAAGTGCCCAAGAGTCTGTGGTGATGGAGGTCCACCTGTGGGCAAAATGAATTAGCCACCCTCCTGTTGGTAGCTGATCCTCCAGTGGAAGAGAGGCTATGCTGGAAGCATCAAAACCCCGACCCAGGTTGGGCAGGAACTGATGCCTGGGGCTTACTGCCTTTGGGTTTACAAGGGCCCTGACCTGCATCCTTACCCTGGTGACCCTGCTAAGGGGTCTGGGTGGCCAGCTATGGGGGATAGCCTCGACAGGACTAGCCATTTTTGTGGAAGGGAAATGTCTTCCCGGAGACTTCTTCCATGGGAAGGTGGAAGTCTTCCTCGAGAGCCAAGTCCTGATAATGAACTCGGTCTCGATTTCAGCCGCTTTGTCTTGCTGAAGAGTTGCTCCCCGAGTCACAGGACATCGAGGAGCTTCTCTTGGACCCACTGTTCAAGGTCCGATGACTGGAGCCAGACTTGGCATCAGGTGCAGATGCCGGCGGGAGCCACCCTCACGCTGGAAGAAGCTGTTATAGGCGGCTTGAGACAGGTATTTAGAACACTCCCCAACAGACTCCATAAGCATCTGGAAGCATAGGAGGTAGTCTCCATCAAGGCCAGCCGTGAAGCCTGCAAGTTCCTTGGTGAGGTAGGAGGAACATGCCGATGTAAAGTTGATAAGTCTGTACACGGCAAGCTAACATCAAGTCCTGGTAGCATTTCCACCCGAGGGCATCAAGGATAAGCGACTCCCTGCCCAGAGGCACCGATGAGTATGTCTTTGGGCTCTTCTGTCGACGCATGGCCGACTCGACCACCATGGAGGTGTGAGGAAGTTGCACCTTTCTGAACCCTGAGCCCCGCTGGACCCGGTATATGGTGTCCAGGCATCTACTGATGATCAATACTGATGCTGGTGTATCCCACATCCGGAGAAGGAGCCAGCTGAAAATGGAAGGGACAGGGATCGTAAGGGTCTCCTTAGGCAGTGCTTCATACTGGAGGATGTCAAGCTCCTCCATACGAGGGTCCTCCTCCGACTCGGTGGTAAGGGAGAGAGCCCTCGCCATGTCCTGGACAAACTCGAGGAAGGAAGTATCCTTGGGTGGGGACCGGCGCTTCAAAGTTGGTGGAGATGGGTCCAAGGGGAGATACCGAGGGGCCCAAGTCTCTGGTGATGTCTCGACATCGGACTCCCAGTCCGAGAAGTCAGAGGAAGAATCGATACCTGCTGGCTCCAACAAAGTAGTCGATACCAGTCTTCGGTGTCTCAAGGCCGGGGCATGGCCAGAGCCAGAGGCACTTGCCTGAGATGACCTTGCCCACGAGGATTGGCAGTGAGATCGAGACCCTTGACGAGGATCATCACAAGGACTCTGGTTCTCAGGGATTATGTCGGTGGCCCGGGGAGTCCTTGGCATCGAGGTCCCTGTGGTCTCAGCGTGAGCTCCGGTGGGGCCAGGCATTGGCGCCTGTTGGGAGGCAATGAACACAGAAACGCTACGTACCAGAGCCAGCATTCGAGATTCCCACTCGGGAGTGGATACCTGTGACTCCGATGCCGGGGTCACTGGGTCAGGTGTGGAGGAGGAGAAGAGGGAGTCCTCAACGGGATGGCCCTCAGGAAACCAAGCTCCGTCGCCGGAGGCCGCAGTATCAGTCCTCGGTATCTTTCGTGGTCGCTCCCACTCTGACTCCTCCGATGCTCTTTGGGGGCTAAGGGACTGGGATTTGCCATGCTTGTCCACTCCCAAGAAGAGGTACGTGAGGACACCTTCTTTTTCTTACGCCCACTATCCGGGGACCCTTGTTTGGAGTGCCTGCGAGCCGGGAGTGCCTTACACGACTCCGAGGGTTGAGGGGCCTTGGAGCGCGAGGCTACTGGGGATACCAGGGTAGAGTCTGTCTTGTGGAAGATGTCATCCTGCTTCTGCCAGCGGCTCTGGATAACCTTCATGGACATCTTTATCTTTATCTTTATTCGTAAGGCTTGATAGACCGCCCAAGCCATAGCGTCAGGGCAGTGTACAATACAAAAAAAGCAAGGCTACTGAGAAATAAAGTTGGAAAAGAACGCCAATAACAACAGGACAGAGGACAGTGAGGGGCAGAGAGAAGATAGAGAACAAGGGAAGTCCATAAAGTGGAAAGGAGGGTAGGGGACAGGAGAGACGACGAGGAAGGGCTAGTCAAAAAATACTTGCGGGAAAGCTACAGAGGGGGGGGGGGCGCGCAGCTTGGGGCAGAGCGCCATCGGTGGTGGGGGAGAGATCAAAAGCTTGACAGAAAAGATGGGTTTTGAGGAGAGCTTTAAAGCGGGGATAAGACAGTTCAGTGTGGAGGGAGAGAGGAAGTGAATTCCATAAAGCGGGGCCTAGGAAGAAAAAAGCAGAGTGACGAGTGAGTTCCAGAGGTGCGTGAGAAGGGGAGGGGAGAAAGAGACGGTTGCCATGTGCTGAGCAAAGAAGGCGTGGAGAGGGTTGAAGACGAAAGAGGTCAGCCAGATACTGGGGGGTGCTGGAGTGAAGAGCTCTATGTGTGATGGTGAGTAATTTGTAAACAAATCTGAACTTCACCGGAAGCCAATGGAGGGCGAGAAGGCAGGGAGTGACATGAGAACGGGCGGGGGAGCAGGTAACGAGACGAGCAGCGGTATTTTGGACAAGTTGGAGACGACGAAGCTGAGAGAAAGGAAGACCAGCATAGATGGCATTGCAATAATCCAGACGTGTGATAACCAGTGACAAGACCAGAGTGACAACAGATGAAGGGGGGAGAAACGAGTGAACAGCCCTAATTTGACGGAGGTGGAAGAAGGAGGAATGTACTACAGAGGAAATGTGTTGATGAAAGGAAAGAGAAGAGTCCAAAGTGACACCCAGGTAACGAAGAGTCGAAACCAGGGGAATAGAACGAGAAGACATAGAAGGTTCCAGAGCGGGAGGGGAAAGTCCGAAGGAAAACCAGATTGCAGACGACTTAAGGGGATTGGCATGAAGGAAGTTGAGATCGAACCATGAGGCGACGGAAGCTAGACAGAGATTTAGTGGAGCATTCCTCCAGATTGTGGTCAGGCCCCCAGACACCAGAGGCAACAGTCATTTGTGTTGGTGAGGGACATGTTTTTGGAGCACCGATCACACGTTTTGAAACTGGTGGCCATTGGGGCACAAAAGACCCCAGCAAGGTCAAAGACCCTCGACACGGCCAGTGGTTAAAAAGGGCGTGAAGGTGCGATGATGGAAAAGAACAAAAAATGAGACCTCGAGGTCTGAAGCCAGGTCAACGGGGCTTGGGAGGTGGGAAAGGAACCGGCGCTAGATGGAAAATGCACAAAAGTGTACTAAAACTAAACTTTTTTCCGAGGGGACAAGAAGAATGTCTGTAGGGCTCCACGGAAAAAGGGAGACTGAGCAAGATGGCATCCTTGGGCAGGAAGGGGACCACGCATGCATGGTGGCATCTCCCAAAGGATTTCTTTGAAAGCTGGGGAGATGCTTCTGCAAGGGCTCCATCGGCATCGATGTCACCCATATGTGAGGACTGACTTCCTGCTTGTTCCTGGAGAAAGTGCAGGAATGGCACGCCCTCAGGCTCCGAACAAGGAGAGGGTATGCCAGAGATAAGCTAGAACCAACCAATCACAATCTCTGGTGGCCCTAACTAACTAGGATGAAGAAAAAGAAAGAAAGGATCCTCTCCAGGTCTGGCACCTATGCAGCCTATAAGGAAAGGATTCCATCAACTCTGCCCAATATTAGGGACCTTGAACCATACTTAATCTTATAATGCAAGACCAGAATCAGCTAAGCAGCAAAACAGTTAGCAACGTGAACTGGCTTCCATAAATAGAGAGAAGACCACACCAGGCCCGGGGAATCACCTAACAAGAAAACTGCCAGACTAGGAGTTGCAGCAAAATAAAACTGAAAGTCAGTCAACTTTGATTTAACATAGCTTGTTTACCTTTGTGACTTTTTTCTATTGTGTCTTCTTTTCCATGCCCCCTCCCCCCCCAATACGTCGATGGGGAAAATCCTTGCCAACCATAGCAGGAATCAAAACAGCCCACCTCAAATGGCTGCCAGCTGCAAGCCATAATTGAAAAAGGGAAGCTAAGGATTCCTACTACTTCCTTAGCACTCTCCACTGATGTGGAATATCCCGTAGCCATAACCAAGGCATAAATATTATTCATACCATTATCATGGTGTCTTTTTTTTCTTTTAAACCACTTGAAAAACACATGGTATAATCCCGATCCCAGAGAAGAGAAAAGAGTAAGGCACATGGCAGCTGTTCACGCCCAAAAATTCTTATCGTCTGAACGATCAGCCCAGCACCCTGTAGCTGCTGCCTTTGTCACCGTTGTTTTTATTTTTCCAGTAATGGCACCAAAGGTAGAGATCTGACAATAGCAAAACTGAACAGAAAGGTCAAGCCCAAGCTAACCAGACCCGCTGTACAATACGTCCCCAGAAAAGAAACCACAAAACCAAGAGAAAGCACTGAGAAAACCAACTTGGCGACAGAAGAAATAAAACACCACGCCAATCGCTGGTTGATTGTGCAGCCCCCAGAAAATTGGAACCGATTGAGCAGCCCAGCCTCCGACTGCAGCAAATCTAGCTGCGGAGCAATTCCCACACTGGGGAACGAAAGGAGGTGAAACTCACGTCGAGAGCCACATGGACGCTGATGCAGTGTAGCTCCTGAAGAAATACACATACACAAACCAGCCACAATAGCCTTCTCTCCACACAAGGGAACGATGGCCTCGGGCACTCTTAAGAATACCGGCTCTTCTGTGGTAAGCATTTATTTTATTTTTATTTATTTATTTAAAGTCTTTTCTATATCTCGCTCTTTAAAATCAGCTCGGTTTACAGATAACAGTAACTTTGTCCTTGAGTAAAGGTAGAGCCTGTACTGGACTTACAGAAAACAGGGTAGAAAAACTTGGGTTAACTGGGGAAAACTATATACAAGCTCTACTTGTTACCGTTGGCGGTTGAGGCTGGAGTCCAGGCCAACCAAAAAGGCCCTCTTCTCCCCCATTTTCAATTCATTTAATTTTTTTCTTTTTCATTTCAGATGAGCTACATAACTGATTATAGTTGGCTCTGCAAAATTGGAGGGAAGGAAGGACTACCACTATCAGCTCCTGAATTTAATTCTATCACCTTTCCAGAAGAGAAGGAAACGGAAAAACAGCCCATCTTCCAACCAGCCTTTACACCCCAACAGAAAGGTGGTGGCAGGAGGGGAGAGGGACCTGGAGTCACCAGGTTTATCCCCAGGGCTCTAAGGTCAGTGACTGCCAACCAATGACCCAAAATCCTCCTCATTTCCAATCCATTTCAGAATGCACATTTTAAGCAAACCTCTATCTGCTGGAGACTGAGAAATACTGGTGAGAATGAGGCTGCACGGGACTCTATGTGTGGTGACGTCAAAATCAAACCAGTGGTTCTCAGTCTCCATCTGCTGGCAGACCTGCATAACCCACATGTCTGGATTGGACTAGAGGGACGATAAGGAAAGGAATGAAGCTTGGGGGTGTCAAAAAGACAGGAGATGTCTGATTCTTATATGAAGTTTGAGAGTGATATGAATTGAATGAAAAACTAGGGGTACCTGGTAATAAAGCTTAATGGGGAAGAAATACCAGCATTAGAAAGGTAGAGTTTTCTGGTAGGGGGAGCAAAAATAAGAATACATGTTTAATGTGTGACTTAACAGACCAAGTTAAAGATCGCCCTCTCACAGAAGCAGAAGCAGGAACATGGGGTATTGAGGGAATACTATGTTCCAGATTGCTAGATTTGTGGCCAGAGGGGTTATTTGGAAAACGTGTGCCCCTGTGAGGAGGAATAAGACTGGACTTGTATGAACAGGAAGAAATCACTCTAACAAGCCAGTCAGCAGTGAATGGGATACAACTGGCAGAGATCCATCTTGCTGTTTGCTAGGTGGCGGGAATGGGACGGAGCTAAGTAGGTGCCATGGTGATCAAGTAAAAGGGTTAAATAGGAGAATGGGAATAAACCAAAAGGGAAAAGTTAGATGTACCCTTAAAAAGGGTCACAGATGAAGTTCCAATAAATCTGTCCAAATGCTAAGGGGATAAGAGAGAAAGCAGTTTTTAGATCTTCCAGGGATATTGTATATAAAATTTGGTGAAGTAAAGGAAGACAGCACACTGCAGACAGGTTGCAAATTTAGTGATTTGGGTGACAGACAGGAGGAGGTTCAGCCCATAATCCTAAGACAGGGGTCTGCAACCTTTAAGACATAAAGAGCCACTTGGACCCGTTTCCAAAGGGAAAAAAAAAACTGGGAGCCGCAAAACCATTGCGACATTTAAAACAAATCTAACACTGCATATATTGTTTCTTACCTTAATGCTATATTCCACCCCCTACTTTTCCTGTTAAAATATAGGTGTTTGGCCTATACTCGCCGTATAAGACTACCCCTCTTCCTTCGCACACCAAAAAAAATACGCCAGAAAATATAACAACAAGAAGTAACAATATTTGATTTCAAAATTATGATGATTTTGTAGTCAAATCACTAATATGAAATAAAATTAATTTTAATACCTTTGTTGTCTGACCAATTTATTCTTTGATCATGCTGGTCCCGATCTGAGGCTTCTGCTTTCCTGTCTTCTCTTAGCTCTCTTTCTGTGGTCTATGGTCCATCTGCCAGTTCTTATCTCTTCTTTCGTTTTCTTCACTTCTTTCCATCAGCCTATTTCCAGTCCCAGTAACCCTCCCCAATATCAGCCCCTTTCCAGTCCTCACTCCCAGTACCTTCCAATGTCAACTTGCATTCCCATGATTGCCACTGGTGTCCATTTCCTTCCAGTCCCCCTCCTTCCCCACTGACCAGTCCCTTCTAGTACAAATACCATGGCAGCCCCTCTCAGATCCAGTTCCATTCTCCCATCCCCTCATATCAGCCCATTTGTAGCCTTAGCCCCCAGTTATCTTCCAGGGCCAGCAGCTCTATCCTCCCCTCCCCACAATCAGCCCATGCCCAGTCAAAGCCCCCCAATCAGCTCGCTTCCAGTGCTAATCCCCCCTCAACCCCATTACCAGTGCTAGCCTCCCCTAATCAGCCCAATACCAGTCCTACCCCCCATCAGCTCATTACCAGTCCTAGCCTCCCCTAATCAGCTCATTTCCAGTGCTCGTCCCCTCAACCCCATTACCAGTGCTCCATCCCTCCATGTCAGCCCCCTCCCTCCCTCCATCCATATCAGCTCCCTCCCTCCATGTCAGCCCGCCTCCCTAATCCCTCCATCCCTCCATGTCAGCCCCCCTCCCTCCATCCATATCATCTCCCTCCCTCCCTGTCAGCCCCTCTCCCTCGATCCATCCATTCATATCAGCTCCCTCCCTCCCTGTCAGCCCCCTCCATCCCTCCATGTCAGCCCCCCTCCCTCCATCCATTCATATCTGCTCCCTCCCTCCATGTCAGCCCCCCTCCCTCCCTCCATGTCAGCCCCCTCCATCCCTCCATGTCAGCCCCCCTCCCTCCCTCCCTCCATCCATTCATATCAGCTCCCTCCCTCCATGTCAGCCCCCTCCATCCCTCCATGTCAGCCCCCCTCCCTCCATCCATTCATATCTGCTCCCTCCCTCCATGTCAGCCCCCCTCGATCCATCCCTCCATGTCAGCCCCCCTCCCTCCATGTCAGCCCCTCCATCCCTCCATGTCAGCCCCCTCGATCCATCCCTCCATGTCAGCCCCCCTCCCTCCATGTCAGCCCCCTCCATCCCTCCATGTCAGCCCCCCTCCCTCCATCCATTCATATCTGCTCCCTCCCTCCATGTCAGCCCCCCTCGCTCCGTGTCAGCTCCCTCCATCCATTCATATCTGCTCCCTCCCTCCATGTCAGCCCCCCTCCCTCCATGTCAGCCCCCTCCATCCCTCCATGTCAGCCCCCCTCCCTCCATTCATTCATATCTGCTCCCTCCCTCCATGTCAGCCCCCCCCCCTCCGTCCATCCATTCATATCTGCTCCCTCCCTCCATGTCAGCTCCCTCCCTTCTTCTGCAGCCGCGGCTCCCTGCCTCTTACGGAACCGCGGCTGTGCTTTTAAAATCATCTCGGAGCCCTTCCTGTCTTGACGGGCTCCGTGCAGCATTGTCCCGCCTCCAAAACTTCCTTTAGAGGCGGGACAATGCTGCACGGAGCCCGTCAAGACAGGAAGGGCTCCGAGATGATTTTAAAAGCACAGCCGCGGTTCCCTAAGAGACAGGGAACCGCGGCTGCAGAAGAAGGGAGGGAGCTGACATGGAGGGAGCCTATAACGCGACGTTTAAAGCGGGCAGTGTGCTCAGGAGCCGCGGCAAAGGTGAGAAAGAGCCGCATGCGGCTCCGGAGCCGCGGGTTGCCGACCCCTGTCCTAAGAGAAGAAAGAAAAATGCCTACATAGAGAATTGGGTGAAGGAATTCTTGAAAACCCTGTAGCAGAATAAAGAACTCTTATAGGCATTGGTCAGACAGTGGGCAGTCTTGAGGCAGCCCATACGGAAACTGTCAGACTAAGAGTAGAATTACAAGTTGACACCCTACTTATACCAAAGGTTTCCATAAAAGTTAACCAGTCTTCCATCAATAGGTCATTTTCAAACTATGCTCCTAGGTGTTGGAACAAACTCCCCCCCCCCCCCAACATCAGAGCAATTAAGGACATTAAACAGTTCAAAAAATCCCTTAAACACCACCTTTTCATCACACACTTTATACACCTAAACACCCCTTCCCCACCCTCTCAACCTCATACCTATCCTAACTAACTGCACTGATTATATATATTACCTACATGTATTTTGCTAGAAATGTATATGATTTCCCTGTTTACTTCCATGTTAATATTCCTGTTATTTGTAAAAAGGTCTGATATATCTGACCATGTGTTATATTGTTTCAATGTAAACCACACTGATGACAAATAGCGCGGTATATAAGAAAATTTAAATAAATAAATAAATAAGTCTCAGCAAGAATGTCAGGTGTCTGAAGAGAAGTGGCGAATAGAAAAGAAGGAAATTGCCAGGGAGATGAAAGTGGGCATGCTAAGGCCTACCACCAGAAACAAGTGAGTGACCAAGTCCTCAAAGCTTTAAAAGGTAGAACTGGCTGAGGAACATAAATTTAAGGCAAAGAGTGAGAAAGATGTGACCATGCTAAAGAGAGTACTGGAAAATTAAGTGAGAGAACATGAAGCACAAATCTGTGGGGTGAGATAAATGCATGTATAGGCTATAGAGGTGCTACCCGAGCAAGTGAAGCAAGACAAAGGGACAGCAGACAGCCTAGGAAAGACCAGGCAAGCTCTGGAAAATGAATGTAGGGAGTTAACCAGTAAGGTGAATGACCTCTTGCAGGGCAAGAAAGATGCTGAACTGGAGCGGAGAAAAGCAGAAACTAGTCTGCAAGAACTCCAGGTCAAATTGACTGGTCTCCTGGTTCGAGCAGGTAGCAGGGCAAGTTAGTCAAAAGTTTTCATACTGGAATCTCAACTATAGGATACCCATAAGAACATAAGAAAAGTCATGCTGAGGAATTCTTGTTTGTTGCATTATATTATTCATATATTTATTTATTTTATTTATTTATTTATGCTTATTTCTATACCGCTTTTTCCAAAGATCAAAGGCGGTTTACAGGTAACATTTAGTGAACATGGTTTTACATAGAACATCGTTTTTTTTTCATAACTATGTACAGTTAACATGATAAACGATAACATGGAACATTGTTACAGAACTAAATACAGTTTAACATGGATTATTGTTACAGAACTATTTACATTTTAACATTAGCTAGTAATGCTTTGTCTATTTACATTTGTCTATTTACATTTATGAGTACTGTTTTTTTTGGTACTTGATATATATTCATCACTCTCTTTTGAGGTTTATTTTTTATATAAGGATTTCATCCATGGAGTCAGATTAAGGGCCATCAAGCTCAGTATCATGTCTCAGACAGTAGCCTTTCTGGGGTCATAAGTACTTGGCATATCCGAAAAACTAGATCTATTTCTCATAGCTCATTTCCAGAAACGAGCAATGGCTCACCCAAGCATACCTGGCTAATATTTTTTATAGACTTTTCCTCCAGGAATTTGTTCAAATCTCTTTTGAAATCTACTATGTAAGTAATCTTGACCACATTCTATGGCAATAGATTTCATGGCTTCACTACTATATGTGCTGCATGAAGAAAAAACTTTCTACAATCTGTTTTCAATCTGCTGGTCAATACTTTCATAGAGTTTTGTGCTGTTTGAAAAATCATTTTTCCACCACACCCATGATTTTATAAGACACCCACACAAACACTTCTATCCAACCACTGCATGCAGACACCCCCTCCCCTTACAACTTGAATCGTTTGAAGTGAAATCTGCCTTGATTTTAGGATAAGGCGGGATACAAATACCTTTAAATAAATAAATAAGCTACCATCATATTTCTTCTGTTATCTTTTCTCCAAATTGAACAGCCCTAACCGTTTTAGCCTTTCTTCATAAGGGAAGTAATCTATTCCCTTTATCACTTTTGGGGGGTTTGTGTTATTAATTTTATGCTTCATTTTCATAAAAATTACAATGGCAATTACACAAATAAGAAAAGCATATTACTTTATCTCCAGGATCATGCCTACCCCCTACACCTGACCCTCCCTTCCGCTTAAAGATGATAATGATGGCAAGACCATCTATATCTGGCAGGTGTATGTCAACCATAGACAGTCATAAAACCTTAGGAAGAATACACAGCAAAAGCTCCTTACCAAGAGACTATGACAACAGGATTAATTAAAAAAGTTAACACAAATAAAGCAAAACCCTAGAAACATCCGGGGTCAGAAAAAAATACAGCACCTCACTAATCAGCAAAATCAACAGGGATATGTCCACCTCCTCATTCTTTCCAGGAAGTAAAAGGAGCCCAGTCCTTCTCAAATTTTCATAATTTGCTATGTTTGATCACTGTTAGGTTGCTGAAGAATACAGTCCAATACCTATGTAAGAGGGCAGGGCAGCTTGGCATTTGTGATGATTTCCAAAGTCTGGCAAGTTTGCATCTAGCTGCCACAATGAGTTGATAGCAAATGAGTTGCCTCAACTGCAGCCTCTTCAGAAAAGGATTGTAGTAAAAAGATTTTTGCCAAAAGAGACAGGTGTATCCCAGTAATGTCTCCAATCAAACACGCACACATCCCCCAATAAAACCGAGCAGTTGGGGATAGTCACCATATATGTAGACAGGTACCTGAAGCTCCCCATTATCCAGCAGGCAGGATCAACATTTGGAATAAATTTTGCAGGTGTTGGGATGTCATATAATTGGTATAACAATTTTAATCCATTCTCTATCAAATTAGCTGAAATGGAAATTTGGTTGACAGCATGATCAATTGTTTCCCTGGTCTTCATCGCCACCATCTCTCCAAGTTCTCTTTCCCAATCCTTTACATATTTACGTTGCAGTGTCCAGTGCTTTATATAGCATGGATAACAGACCATGCTGACTTGCACCCAACTTTAAGAGCACCTCAAAAGATGTAGGGTCAACTTCAATATTTAATCAAGCTGACTGGGAAAGCAGTATATTACCTGGAGATAAGATTTTTTTTAAAAAGTCCTTTCTAGGTATCTCATAGCATTCATAAAGCTGGGAGAAGTTCTGGGATATATTCCCATCTAAAAATTACTACTAATTTTAGTCCCCGGGGCTTCTCATCTCTCTCCTCTTATCTGGCAAATCAGGGAGATACTTCAAGAATGTCATTCTAAAAATTGTCTTACGCTCCTTCTTCCAGACATGCAATGTGAGGTCAAGACTCGATGGAGTCACTCTCTGCTATATCCAAGCCTCAAAACACCCATTGAAATTATTGTTCAATACTCACCCATTCCTTTAATGGAGCCTTGCACAATTCTAGCACTGCCTGCAGCTGTATGGGCATAGTTTGAGGGGATGAGGGGGACACTGTCTTCCCAAATGAGTTGCCCGACTCTTGTCTGCTTGTGGGATATCCAATGTCTCATAGGCAGATAGAAAGGGACTATGCCGCGATTGTGGCTTTCCTCTTCTATCTGCCCACAGGAGATCGGATCCCCCACGGCCAGAAGGGGCTGCGATCGCAGCACAGCAGCAAGCAGTCTGCCCGTGGGGATCCAATCCCCATGGGCAGATGAGAACAGGGAGGCCAGTTTGCAACCTGCTGCAAAATAGGTTGTGTGGGGGGGAAAGGAGTACAAGAGAGGTAGAGAAGGGGGGGGGGGACAATTTAAAGGGCAAAGGACCTATTTAAAAAAGGAGGATGGAGGAATTTTAGGGCAGGGGACTGGTGAAGGGAGGAGAGTCAGGAAGGGTAACAGAGGAGGGGAGCCAGCAGGAGAGGGGTTGGAGAAGGAGGGAAGAGTGCAAGATGTTGCCAAAAAGTGCTTTTCCCTCTTTCCAGAACACACACAAGCACACATTCCCACCCCTATTTCACACACACAGGTACCCCACCTCTGTACGACAGACATACCCATACAGAGGCACCCTACCTCCCCACAACAGACAGATAGACACAAGCACATGGGCGCCTCACCTTTGCACCACACACACATTTACCAGCACCTCACCTCCTCACCACACACACACATACATGGGCACCCCAGATCTGCACCATACACATGGGAAACCCACCTCTGCACCTCCCCCCAACACACACACATGTACCGCAGCCCTGCATCCTACCCACACAAAGGCACCTACCACCACATCATCTCCCACGTAAAGAAAGGCACACCACTGTTGCACCACACACATATATAGACACTTTAGGGCTCATTCCATCCCAGACATCCAGCCCCTCTGTACATCCAGTTTGACTGGACATACAGAGGGGCTCGTGATTCTGATCCCGTGGGGCACATCTAGCCCCGCAGGATCAGAATCGCAATCAGGCCTGTACGTGCATGCTGGGACTACGATTCAGCCTGGCCTGCACGTATAGGCACTGCCCGACTAACTCAGTCAGGGCTTTTAAATGGAACCACAGCGCCATGGCGTCCGGTTGCCATGGCACTGCAGCCCCATTTAAAAGCCGCAATTTCAGCTGCCAGATTTCAAAGATTTCCCCGCAGCTCGACCCCGGATCTGGCCTCCTAAGGCCAGGGTCAGGCTGTGGGAAATATCATCAGGCCTCCCTGCCCCATCTGTGCCCAGGGCCTGAAAAAAAAAATTGTCCAGGGAAGTTATTCCACCTCGGAGGTGGAATAACTTCCCCGCACAAGTCGTCGGCCCTGAACGTACAGGACCAGCATTAGAATCGGCCCTGTACATCCAGGAACGGCGATCGCCCACCGCCCACCCAGACTCCACCCCCGAGCCACCCCTTCTCCACTCCCGTCTAACTTCCCCGCAAAACCGGCAGGGAAGTTAGACGCCAGCGGGCAAGGCACGAATAGCAGGGATGGATGTCCTGTTGGGATGTCCATCCCCGCTATTCGTGTGACAGAATGACCCCCTTTATATCTAAAGCTTAACTGTTGTTATCTGTATTTCTGTAAAAGGATGCTGTGCAATATTGCAACTCTGGCCCTGGTTTCATGAAAGTCAAGAACATGAGACCAACGTGAGAGACAATTGGGGGTTGGGCACAAGAAGGTCACAAGCACTGGTTCTGATGATTATGGCCCAGCTCCTAAATCCCCACAAAATTTGTCAAGGCCTGCAACGGAGGCACAGCACGTTTGGAGTTTTGGCACCAGCTATAGGCTGCACAGCTGCACAAAGAAAAGTCCTGTCACCATGTGTACCTCTCTGCTTTGATGTTTGCTGAGCAGTAACATGAGGCACAGTTCTCTCTGATCCCACATGCAGGCAACACTGCCTCTCCCTATGATCAGCCCCCTCCATTGATCCTGGTGATTCTTGTTCTGAGATGGGCTGCGGAGAGAACCAGCACCAAACTTAATTAGTGACATGACCACCTCTAAGCAAGTGGAACTGAGATTGACGGAGGGGGGATGCTATGGGGAGAGATTGTGCTGCATGTGGTATCAGAGAGGTCTGCACGCAGGGCCATATCGAGTGTAACTCGTGCCCTGTGTGACTTGCACATCGGGCGCCCCCCCCCCCCCCCCCACGGCTGGAGAGAAGAGGCACGCCCAATGTGCAAGTCACCGGAATGCTAAGCAGATCTGTCCCTCCCTGCAAGACAGATCTGCTTAGCATGCCGGCGAGAAAGCTTAAGGGGTACATTTTAGCTGTCTGTCGTTGCCTGCCGCCGCCACTTTTTCTTCTCTCAGCGGCGGTAGGCAAAGACAGCTAAAATGCGCCCCTTAAGCCTTTGCACCCTGTGCAGCCGCACCGCTCGCACAGGGCTAGGTACGGGCCTGTCTGCACGTCTCATGCTACTGCTCAGAAAAGGTGAGATAAAGTGTCACCTGCCTCCTCTATTTCTTGTGTTACACTGCATGCAGAGCTTGGCTTGTTGGGGTTTCAATTTAATTCTATCTACATTTCTATTTCTAGTTTACTATATTTCTATACTTGGTGAGAGTCTGTGTTTTGCCTGTGTGACTGAGACCAAGTGTTCTGTTAGCATGGAGTTTCTAAATAGGATCTGCAGTGATCTGGCTTGTTCAATTTTCCAAATAGGTGAAAAGATGTTCTAAGGCCCACTACAATATTATGCTGGGTTTTTTAATCTGGGTAGGCTCCTTATTGTGTTAATTTTAGAAGCTGGTGTCATTACGGTATGGTAAATTTGCATTATAGGTCTTTGGTGACTTTTGCAGGGTTTTGTATTAGTTCACAATCTACTTGGTACTCGAGAGGCGGTTAATGAGATAACGCAAGAATCAGATTTTATTTTTTTGTATGTTGGTTTGATGCTGAAATGTCCTAGTTCTGCTCTTCAGCTATTGTTGGAGGAGAGGTTTCGTTGGATGCAAAACAGATGTTCACAAAGAAAAAGAGAGAACCATAGCACAGTTTTTAATGCCAAATAAAATTAAATTAGTTATAATTTTATTTTGGTGCTAAAAACTGCGCTTTGGTTCTCTTTTTCTTAATGTCCCATGGCATGTGAGCACCTTACATCTCCTTTGTTTTTTTGCAGAAGATATATTTACAGGTGTCAGTAGTTTTTTTTAATCTTAGCGTGCCAGGCTAAACTGCTACAATCTTTGCTGTGTTTTAATTATATAGCTTGGGGATATGTGGCTTTCCCTTTTTTTGGCAAAGCAACTGAACGACAGCCTCTGCTCCCTCTTTATATTTTGGGGGCAACTAGTTCATCCTTTGCCTGTTTGATAAACTAGCTTCCTATCCATCTACTATTTTTTAAAAATAACCATAATGAATACGCAAATGATATAAAAATATGCCAGCCCCACCTCCCCCAAATGAAGTAGCTAAACTACGCCGATGCTATGTAGTATTGCAAAAGATATGGAACACCTAACCCCCCCCCCCCCCCCCAACTTCCTTTTGCATCATAAAAAAATTTCTGCGACACCCTTGGAGGTCTGCGCTTCCAAATGAAGTGGAAAAGCTTTCTGTTCAGATCCCTATGTTGAAATGGGACAGGGAAGAGTCTGGCACAAATATAGAAATTTTGGTAGCAATGTCATTTTTACACTTGAGATGCACTCCAGTCACAAATGTCCCAGCCTCATCCACCCCTACAGCTCTCTACTCAAAGTCTTAAACAACAAAAAGAATTGAGCTTATACATGATTCTAAGATCTCTTCCAACCTGGACATGAAGATATCACACTGAGATAACTGCCTCCCTCAAAGGAAATAGTGCAACTTAGCAGGAACATTGTTGGTGACTGTAAGTCCTCCATTGGCATTCCTGCCGGTGGGGGGAGGTGCAAAGCGATTGCGAAAGCAATCATGTTTAGGATCGCATGGCATATAGGCAGGTCCTGAGGGCCTGCCGTTGCTGTGTGATCCTAAGCAAATAGCTAAGGAACAAATAAGGTAGAACTGTGTGTTTAGAATAACTGTTAGCAAGAGATAATTGCATGGAATTCTCAAGGTCATATGAAATTCCTTCTTGCCAGACACCAACATGCCTTGTTAGAGAAGTTATTTTTAAGGTTTGTTTTTGTTTTTTTGGGATGTCTTAGCTGCTGCTATGTATTAGTGAGGTGGAAAGGGAGGACAAGGCGGTGGCAAAAGCCAGGAAGATGTTGGGCTGCATACAAAGAGGAATTACCAGCAGAAAGGAAGAGGTACTAATGCCACTGTATAAGTCACTGGTGAGGCCTCACTTGGAATTCTGTGTTCCGTTTTGGAGACCATATCTTGCAAAGGATGTAAAAAGACTGGAAACTGTTCAGAGGAAGGCGACCAAAATGATTTGGAGCCTGCGTCAGAAGCCTTATGAGAAGAGACTTGAAGACCTAAATATGTACACTCTGGAGGAGAGGGGGGATAGGGACGATATGATTCAGACCTTTAAATACTTAAAGAGAAATAAAGAACAAACAAACCTCTTCCAAAGACGGGGAAGCTGCAAAACCAGAGGGCATAACATGAAGCTGCAGGTGGTAAATTGAAATTCAATGTCAGGAAATACTTTTTCACTGAAAGGGTGGTGGATGCTTGGAATGCCCTCCCGATGGAAGTGGTGGGGGCAAACAAAGTGACGGAATTCAAAATGGCATGGGACAGACACAGTGGTTCCCTTTACAGCAAAAGGATAAAATCAAAATAAACTGAACCATCTAATTTCTCAACAAATAGGGGTGTCCTACATGGAGCAGTGGGTTCACCCCTAAACAAAAACATGGGGAGTGGTGGCCTGCACAGAGCGGCAGGTGCACCTACTCCTGCCATCTTACTGGGCAAACTAGATGGACCATACTGGTCTTTATCTGCCGTCATTTACTATGTTACTATGCTATGTTACTTTGTCTCCAATTTACCTGATAGCTAAAACTAAAGTAATTTTATATCAAAATAGAAATAAATGTTGCTATTTTTTTTTCAATGTAAATAAGATAAAGAACAATCTCTAGGTCCAATTGGCAGTGGTGTTATTGACAGATAAATATGTATACTTGTAATTTCATTAATTTATGTTTAAGTTTATTTTTACAGGGATCCTGGATTTGACAATTGTGACGGAGGAAGGACAAAGATGAGGGAAGCCCCCCCCCCCTGAAAAAATTAACCATCTTTTATTTGTGCTTGTAAATGAACGTAATCAAGTTTTGTTTTCTAGGTTTCACGGGCCCAACCTTATCCTAGTTAAGAGAATTTGTCTGCTAATTTCATTCCATGTGTAAAAATACAAAAGCTGAGATGTTCATCGTAAATAGTAATACCCAGAGTGTCTTATAACTGCAGATAAGAACCTCTAGAAATGCTTCATACATTCTCCTGTTTTATCTATGATTAATTTGTAAGTTGTGCACCTTCTGAGTGTGACATGTCCCGTCCCATTACCGTTCCCCTCTTTCCCTTTACTCCTCCTCTCCAGGCAAACTTCCCTCTCCTCCAATTCCCCCCCCCCCCCCGCATCACCATGTGCTCCCTTACTCCATCCAGACCACCCTCCCTCATTCCCTTTCCACCAGCAGTACATTCCCTTTTCTTCCCCTCCCCCCTCCCGCCATTTCACTTCACTGATATAGTGGAAGGGCTGTCGGGTAAGGTTTGCCTCTTTGCAGATGATACCAAAATCTGCAATAGAGTAGACACCCAGGAAGGAGTAGATAACATGAGGAGGGATCTAGCTAAGCTTGAAGAATGGTCTAGAGTTTGGCAGCTGGGATTTAATGTTAAAAAATGTAAGGTCATGCATTTGGGCTGCAGCAATCCAAGGGAGCAATACAGTATAGGAGGTGAAGTACTTTTGTCCACTAAAGAAGAGCGGGACCTAGGCGTGGTTGTGTCTGATGATCTTAAATTAGCTAAACAGGTAGAAAAGGCGACAGCAAAAGCTAGAAGGATGCTTGGGTGCATACGGAGAGGAATGGCTAGCAGAAAAAAGGAGGTGATAATGCCTCTCCATAAGTCTTTGGTGCGACCTCATTTGGAGTATAGTGTGCAATTCTGGAGACCGCACCTTCAAAAGGATGTGAACAGGATGGAGTCGGTGCAGAGGGTGGCTACTAAAATGATTAGTGGGCTTCATTATAAAGCATATGAGGACAGACTTAAGGATCTTAATATGTACACCTTAGAAGAAAGGTGGGATAGAGGTGATATGATTGAGATGTTTAAATACCTCTGTGGCATAAATGTTCCGGGAGAGAGCCTCTTTCAACTGAAAGCAAGTTCTGCTACGAGGGGACATGGGATGAGGGTGAAGGGAGATAGATTCAAGAGTGATATGCGGAAATATTTCTTTACGGAAAGAGTAGTGGATCCATGGAATAGTCTCCCAGTGGAGGTGGTAGAGATGAGGACAGTAACTGAATTCAAAAAAGCATGGGACCAACACAGAGGATCTCTAAAGGTAAAAAGTGAACTGTTGTAGTTGTTGATATGGAAGGACAGACTAGACAGGCCATGTGGTCTTTTTCTGTCATCATGTTTCTATGTTTCACCCATATAAGCCCTAAAAGTCCAGTGTCCATCTTCTTGTGAGTTTTAGAGCTTGTCAGACGGCTGCCTAGGGTGAGAACTTACACAATCTTGACGATGCATATATTCATATGATTCTTGCAAGGTATTGTGGGTAATGTAGTTCATTCAGTCCCAAACACAGCTGAAGACAATAATTGAGTTGTGTAACCAGTGGTAAAGCCAATAAAATACTTCTTTTATTGATGGGGTTTAATTCACCCAGCACAAGTATGCTTGATAGCAATATAATTGAGGTTACTTGCTTGCAGTGTTTAAATGGATAACATAAAGTCACAAAGCAAATCAGAAAACAACCTTCAGCTTGTCAGGCAATTAGCTAATGTTTTCTTAGCAAATAATTACCAAATAAAGGCACAAAGAAATAAAGGAACTTTGCTTGTTAGGTTAACTTCTGCTTATTTTCCACGCAGAACCTGCAGTGATTCTCTCTTGCTCACACACACAATCAGGTGCAGCTTTAATTACTATCAATTGTCCAGCTGAAACCCTTTAGCTGGCTGGCTGCTACTGTGTGAACCCAAATCCTGCTTTAAGAGCTGTTTGCAGTGGAATAAAGAACAAAGTTAGGTTTCTTTGTGATGGCTGATGTGTTTGCTCACAGAAAGCTAGCAATAGCACTTGGATAAAGAACAGTCCATGTAATCAATAGTTTCATCTGCTGTATCTCCCCCTTCATCAATCAGCATAGGGTCACTATCATACATTGGCACAGACGAGTCCTTCAATAAGGTACTATCATGAGAATGCTTATTCCCTTGCTGCCATTCACTATTATAGATAGGGTCTGGATCAGTGTTCATACCTGAGCCTCTCCTGCTATCATAATTCCTCTCTGTATAGCCTGGCCAGTAAGTAATCCAGTTCTGATGTCCAGCCTTCCAATCTTGATCCCTGGACACTGGATCTTTCCTCACATACCTTCTGGCATAGGTCTGAAAGTCCTTTCCACGTGCAGTCTTCTCTCTTCCAGATAGCCACTGGTGATTCCTATCTCTGCCATTCCATTCCTCTGGCTGACTCCAGTCCAATGGACTCTGCTGGCATTTGGAATACCTCCCAGTATAGGTACTGCCTTGGACTCTCCCAGACCTGCCAATGGCCTTTCTTCTCTTCCTTCCAGAGAGTTTCCTTCTCTCTCTCTATCCGCTTGGCTTGGCTTCTGCTTCTCGAGATGATGTTGGTGCTTGAGCTTGAAGCTGTTGCTGTATCTTTTCCTGAAGCTGTTATCTGTAGAATAAGCTCTATTCTTATTGTCCTAATGTGTGCTCCTCCCTAACACAGTGCAGCTGTGCTGAATCATGCCCTGACCTTTTAGATGAGTGCTTAGGGATTACCTCATAGCTCTCTTGATTGCACACACGTTTTCTCACTTCAGCCCCCCTCATGGCTGCTGGAAACCTGGTGCATTCTGGGACTGGTAGTCTTTTATGTGAAAACTCTGTTTTCTTACTTCTACCAGAATTGACAGGTTGCTTGTTCAGAGTCACATCATCTTTTCTATAGCTCCTACCTGAGCTATGATAAGCTTCCTTATCACAAGCTCTACCACCCCATACTCACTAATTCCTGCACCCTCCACCGTCTGATTGCCGGCTCAGGTATCCTCCACCAATGAAGCTGCCTTCCGGTCTTGCGACATTCTCTTCAACCTCTTTCCCTTTTCTCCCACTCTCTGCCACTGGGATCCCATCTGCTGTTTCCTGGTACCAGGTGTATTTTGCAGCCATTGGTCTTTCTCCGCCGCCTTTGGTAAATTCTCACACCCAAACTCTCTTAATGTCAGCCATGCTTTTTCTGTCATTTTGACCCTCCGAGACACACCATTCACCGTCATCAGTAATCCAAATGGAAACCAGTCCTTTCCCCCGCAGATACGTAGTCACCTCTTTCAAATTTCTTCTCCGCTCCAATGTTCCTCTGGACAGATCATTAAATAACTCCACCTCTCCCCCTTCCCAAGCGATTCTTCCATACTTGCGCGCCAAATTTAGTATTTGCTCTTTAAGTGGGAAACTACTCATACATGCAATAATGTCTCTCAATTGTTTCTCCCACCTTGGGCCCAAACTCTGGTACGCTCTTTCAACTCCAATTGTGATAGTCTCCGTGCCTTCTTCCTCCCCCAATCGTAGGATATGGGTGCATAAGCGTTGTACAATCGGGACACAATCTTTGGTAGCCTCGCCCTCAGACACCCCTCTTATGCGCAAATTACTCCTCCAAGCTCTGTCCTCTATCTCCTCTATTTTCTCCTGTAATTCATCCTGCTGCGCTCTCATTTTACCTTGCTCCACCATCAATTCTCTCATCTCCTCTTCATAGTGCTCCACGTGGTTCTCTACTTCCTCAACCCGCTGCCCCAAGCAGCCCACCTCCTTCTGTATTGTTATCAGAGTTTCTTTCAAGTCCTTCCGCATCCCTTTCATTTCCATTTGCATTTCCAGTTTGAATGCCTTCAGCCATGCTTTTAACGGCAACTCCCCACACCCTTCCACAATCGCCGCTTCCTCCTCCTCTGAACTCCCCACCTCGGCTCCATCTTCTGAGCCTGCCGATTCTTCCTCCACCACTCGCTCCCAACGGGCATACGCGGATTGGAAACCCGCCAGCTTTTTCCTCGCAGCCATCGCCACTACGGGTGTTCACCTCCCTTCCACTTTTAAGTAGGGGTTCGCTGAGAAATCCACTTTAGATTCGGGAATTAGACAGAGATAGGCTAGACTGCAGCCATTAGCTCCGTGACATCACTGGAAGTCTCCCAGTCTATTTTTAATCTACCCTGCAAGAGTCTACTGGAGGAGCAATCTTAAATTCTCATGTTGTATATTTCAGTTGTTCTTGTGGAATGACCCCTACAGAACTGTTATTACTAATTGGAAGTGTGAAAAACATGTCTTGTTGCTAGTGAAATAGGAGGTAATACCTTTGCTTTAACTAACACCACAAACACCAAAACTGATTAACCAAATTAATATCACTGACTGAAATAGATTCAAGTAAATAAATGTACCCTCTGCAAGAGATTAATCAATCTTTTACTACTATGCTATTGTGTGCTGAAAACAATGTAAAATTGAGATATATTAAGCTATTACCAATGACAATTTATTTAGTTAGCATTTCTTTTATACTGCGCTATTACCATCAGTGCGGTGTACATCAAAACGGAACATATGCATTCAGGGTTACTGAAAATGCATTACATTTGAACAGGGATTGGAACTTGGATAACAGGGTAATTAACAACAGTTATACAACATAGTATTTACAGTTATATACATGATGAGTGTAATTCCCCTATCGGGGCTACACCGGAAAGTATCTGGTGAATAAGTGGAGGTTTAGGGCCTTCCTGAGTTGGGTTAGGTCTGTGATAGCTCTAATGTCAGGGGGAGGGCATTCCAGGCTTTGGGGGCATAGAAGCAGTAGGCTCTATTAGTTGTTGCCTTCTTGCATCTTGTTGATTCTTTCGGGACTGTCAAAGTGTTTACTGCTACGGATCTTCTACTTCTATTGGGAGGTGAGGTGTATCAGTTTGGTGATGGCTATGGGGGACTGATTGTTTAGGGCTTTGAAGGTCATAATTATATTCTTATATAGTGTTCTAGCTTGAAGTGGTAACCAATGTAGCCTTTTCAGGATTTGTGTGACGTGGTCAGTCCTCGATATTCCTTCTAGCACCCTGGCTGCCGTGTTGATTGCCAGTTGGAGAGGACTTACAGTTGCTTGTGGGAGTCCGTATAGGATTGCATTTGCAAAGTCAATGTGAGGCATCACCAGGGCTTGGTAGATTGTTCTAAAGTCCGTGTACTCGAGTAGTGGTCGTAAATGTCGAAGTGTTCTTATCTTATGGTAAATTGATTTTGTTGTGTTTTTTATATGCGCCTTCATGTCCATCCTTTGGTCAAGGGTGATGCCTAGGTATCTGATGGTAGATTTGGCTATCAGTTCTGTGCCCTTTACCTTTAGTGTGCGTGGGGGTGCGAATTTATGTTCTAATTAGCTTACATTTTATATTTCTAAAAGTTTTTTAGTTATGGATGAATTACTTTTATTGTAATGACCCTTATGTATCTGTTCCTTTTGTTTTGTGTCCTGATAGTCACGATATTCCTTCCTTTGTGAGCTGTGATGTTTATGTTAATCAGATGTCTCACTTTGATTATTGTCAGTAATGTGAGTCAAACCATTACTTGAGATAAGAGCCTTCCTAAGAATTTTTGATAAACAATTGAAATAAATTTAATTTATTTGCTATGAACTGCCAATTATTTTTAATGTCTTGTTACTCTTTGAGTAATGGGATTAATCCTACCTTGTAAATTTTCACAGTTGGAAAGTAGATCACAAACATAATTAGTGACGTGCGTAATTGTGCGCCTAACAAGAGAGGTGTGTCTATTAGCATGTGGCCTAACATTTAATTTGGTACATAAACAGAATAAGTTAAGGAAAGTAGATAGCTATGCAAGAAAGAAGAATTCTATAAGGACCAGCACTAACTTGGTCTACATATAGTCAGATAATTTGGGAGTAGATGTATTGTAATTAATTTGCATTAGGAAGATAATCCTGTTCAACAATTCTATATTGTCATTAGGTATAAGTACTCATGCTTATTTGCAATTGTGTGGAATCAGAGGGGTGTTGTAATGGTGAGTTTTGGTTCTGCAAATTATATATTGCATGCAGTAGAATCCTACAGGCCAAAGACAATGACTGCTGTGAATGAAAAGAAACTTGCTACTGAATGTGTAGACTCCGAGTAGGAGCAAAGATCAGCGATTCCAGCAGGACTACTCATATATATGCAGCCATGAAGCCTGAGTGGACAGTCACGGAAACTCTGTCCAAGATATGCATAGCTCAACTCATAATGTAAATCAAAGCTGCTGAAGAATTTGGAGTTATTACCAGTGTTGTGATGTGAATGTGGGTGCAAGCCTCTGAGCTACTGAAAGATCTATGAAGGGCAGTTGGTCGCTGCCAGCAGACAGGCTGTGCCGATTACTGTGTAACAAATTTTTACTTTTTTCTTGTTCCTGCAAAATTACGTGGCAACCTTTGACTCAGTTATCCATGCACTACTCATACAAAGGCTCATACACACTGGTCTTAGTGGAACCACACTCCAATGGTTCTCATCATACTTGACTGACAGAACACAACAGGTCAATATTAGGCAACAATACTCAAACACCTTCAAACAAACTACAGTACTCCCTCAAGGCTCAGTGCTTTCATCCCTCCTTTTTAATTTATACATTCAGCCAATATGCCAGATAATAAAGAAATTCAAAGTTGATTATGCCATCTATGCTGATGACATAATGCTATATATGTCTTTTAATGTTAAGACACATATTGATCCCATAATTTCATGTTTCATAGAAATAGATGCTTGGCTCAAAACCCATGGTCTAAACATAAACTACAAAAAGACTGAGGTACTAATAATTTCCAGAAATCAAAATTACACACCCCCTAGCACCATAACCATTAATAAATCCATTCTTGAAGTTAAAGATGTTAAATACCTAAGTGTCACACTAGACAAACATCTCACATTCAAAACTCACATTAAAACATAACTAGGGCCATATACAATAAAATCCGCCTACTAAAACACTTGAAGCCCTTACTTCCATAGTAATGATTTCAGATCATTGATGCAAGTAATGATCACCCCAAATATAGACTATTGTAATGTGGCAGGTGCAGGCCTGTGACCCACGGTGTCTGAACATAAGCAGGCCAGCATGGCTAGCTTGACCTGTAAATGAGGCCTGTGGAGAGGCATATAGGATTGCACATCCCCCAATATGCTGCTATTGTAAGATAGAACTCAGTAGAAGTATTGAATTAGCTTAGGTAGGCAGAACTGCAGAGCTCAAAGATGGAAAATACAGAAAGACGTGTTTAAAAGTTACTGATAAGAAAAAGTACATCTGCAAAGAAATAATTGGGAGTGCTGACAGATGAGTTGCAGAACCCTGCTCCTCTGCATGCACAAATTGGTTCTATGGCCTTGAGAGTGTGAAAGTAACAAGTTGATGAACTGACCATTGTAATTGGGACTAGAAGGGGGGCAGGCAGGTGTCATGCCCACTGAAGGGACATAATTGGATAAACTTATCAGTACCGGGACCAATGGAAGGGGTACGGGAGGTACGGGAGGTTACCGGGACCAATGAAATGTTTTTCTATACCTAGAATGGAACAGAAGTCTATAAAAGTTGTTGTAATGCTTGAAAACTTTGCTCAGCCATTTTGAAATTGACTGGTTCGAGACTTGTGCACAAATAAATGATTTGGACCTTCTGAACAGACTCCTGGTATCATTGGTTTGTCTGCGCTTTGCTGCTACATATTCTTGGTGCGTTGGCCGGGAAGTTGTGGAATCAAAGTGTATATAGGGCAATATACCACGACTTTCCGCCTCTATAGGCTTGGTCCTGCCGGGATCGCGCCCTTCCGACGAGGGCTGCTCCCTGGCGCCACCGGTCCCTTGTATCGGAGGGAGCTGGTCGGACCTCGGCGGGTGCCGGGCCCGGTTGGAGCCAACGCCTCGAACCCGAGTGAGGGGAGTCCGAGGTCCAACTCATGCGCCTGCTTGGGAAGTTTGAGGACCGGATCCGGTGAGTATAGTTTTGATTTTGGTGTCTAGACAGAAATAGAAAGAGCAGTACTGCCATTGGAACTTGGAATTTGGAATTTGTAATCTCGAGATATTGGGAATTGGTAAGAGAGCATGATCACCTCTCAAGGAAGGGCCAAGTAACCCCGCATGGGAATTCGCCGGGTGAAACCCTCATCCTTTTTGTAATTGGGAAAAGACTAGTCAGAATAGATAGAAACGAATGCATTCTGGGATACGTTGCTAGCATGATTGTGTGAACGAAGTGTGAATGAGAGGTCTGGCAGCACGGACCAAGTGAAGGTGGACCCCTGAGTAGCGCATTTCCTGACCCGGGCGACCGCGTTCAGGTCGCGAAAAGGGGGAAGCGATTGTCGTCTTGTCTTGTTATTTGTACTCCTTATACGTTTCCAGGACCGTGCGGACCCCTTACCCACGGTCCGCCCTCCTTTTCCCTTCTGTCTGTTGTTGCGCGCACACATCGAAATGGGAGGGGCGGGGTCTACTAGAAACACTCCATTAGAATGTATGATCGCACATTTTAAAGAGGGATATTCAGGAGATTATGGTATTAAAATGACAACAGCCCGTTTGCAGATTTTGTGTACTAGGGAGTGGCCCGATCTAGACCCCATCTGGCCCCGAGAGGGAACGTTCAATGTAGAGATTATTCAGTCAATACACCGTAGAGTGCGGATAGCGCACCCCGATCAGTACCCCTATATAGATTCCTGGTTAAGTATATGTGAAGATCTGCCCCCCTGGGCGCAGCGCTGTTATGAGGAACAGTGCAGAATAATGTTAGCGAAAACAGATTCTAGACCAGGGGTCTCAAACTCAAATTGCTTTGAGGGCCAAATGAGGACTTGTAGAGTAACCCGGGGGCCGCACAAGACGCAGGCCTCATTTGCATAAGGGCATCATTTGCATAAATATTTGCATAATGTTACCATACACTAACTTTTAGTAAACATGCCTCTTAATGAGTGTATGGATAAAGAAAGACTAAAAGATTTCTACATTACTATAAACCAGTGCCAACCGCCAGGCACATTAGGAACTACTAGAAACACTGCTCATTTAGAACCCATAGCAAACCTGCCGTGTCCTAACAGCACTACCAGGACTCACAAAGCACCATACCCTAACTATCAAAAGGCAACACTGCAAATATTAAATCAACACATTTCAGAGAATAACAATATATCACCTACTCGGGAAAGAGAACAAGTGGCAATGTCAAATAGGAATTACATAAACAGAATACCTCAGCTCAGTTACACATGCAGAACATACACCATCACCAAACAAGGAATCACAATTTAGAAACAGGAAGACAATTAAACTGGGAACCCCAAAAGCCAAAATTAGAATGTACAACACTGTAGAAATAAAACTATACATTGATTTCCTCTTGTATTAAATAAAGTGCAGACGTTAAAGATGCACATTTCCAAGAGCTGACATATTTCAGTTAATAAATTCAAAATAAAGAGATATTTTTCTACCTTTTGTGCATTTTTTTTTCAGTTGCAATTGTTCCATTCACTTTCTTCTGGTTTCTTTGTGTCTTCTGCTAACTCTCCATCGTCTGCTGTCCATTTGTCCTTTCTTCTTTCCTAGTTTTTTTTCCATTCTCTCTACATCTGCTTTAACATACTAATCATTCTCCTTTTGCTCTTTCCTCATTCCTATTTCATCCACTCAAATTTTACCCCTCCATCCTCAATCCCCACTTACTCTCCCAATACCCGGCCAATTGTAGATTTTTCTTCCCTCCCACACAAAATATATTTCCCCTCTCCATTTCACTCTCCCAGCCCCATCCCATTCTAATCGTCCCCCAACATCAACTCCCTTCTAGCTCCTGCCCCACCCAGCATCCGCTCCCTTCTAGTCCCCGCATCATCAGCCCATTTCCAGTCCTAGCTCCCTCCCCTCACAGCCCATTTCCTTTCCAAGCCCCCCTCCCCATCAGCCCATTTCCATTCCAAGCCCCCTTCCACTCAGCCCATTACCATTCCAAGACCCTGTCCCCATCAGCTATTTGCAGTTCAAGCTCCCCCTTCTACTCGGCCCATTTCCAGTCATAGCACCCCCCCCCCCAGTCCATTACCAGTTCTAGCCCCCCCCTAGCCCATTATCGGTCCTAAGCCCCCCAACAGCCCACTTCCAGGCCTAACCCTTCCATCGCCCTATCTTCATTCTTAGCCCCCCCATAACCCCATTTCAGTCTTAGCCCCCCAATCAGACCACCTCCAGTCCTAACCCCCATCTGTCCATTACCAGTCCTAACCCCCATCACCCCATTTTCAGTACTACCCCCCCAGCCACACATCAAGTCCTGCTCCCCCCCCCACATCAAGTCCTGCCCCCCCCACATCAAGTCCTGCCCCCCCCCGTCCTGCTCCCCCCATCAAGTCCTGCTCCCTCCCTCCCCCCCCCCCGGGAAAATTAAACTTTAAAAAAAAACCAGCTTCTGCTGCTGCTGCCGTGGCCGGCAATAGCAGCAATATCGCAAGTCCCGCGGGCTCCGTCCCCCCCCCCTTCCTTCCTTCCTTCCTGCTTGCCTGCCAGTTCTCCGCTTCGGCTTTGGCTTTCAGAGCCGCGAAGGGAGAGCTTCTCCCTCGTGACTCTGTTCAGCCCGCTGGGGTAGATGGGAAATTTCCCATCTGCCCCAGCGGGCTGAACAGAGTCGCGAGGGAGAAGCTCTCCCTTCGCGGCTCTGAAAGGCGAAGCCGAAGCGGAGAACTGGCAGGCAAGCAGGAAGGAAGGGGGGGGGAGCGGAGCCCACGGGACTTGCGATATTGCTGCTATTGCCGGCCACGGCAGCGGCGGCAGCAGCAGCAGAAGCCGGGGTGTTTTTTTTTTCCCCCTATGCATCGCGGGCCGCACAAAGGTCTCTCGCGGGCCGCATGCGGCCCGCGGGCCGCGTGTTTGAGACCCCTGTTCTAGACAGAAAACGGAACAGCTCAAAATGAGAGAGCAGGATAAGAAAGCCAGAAGGAAGCCCATCCTGGTAGATCCTGATTCCCCAGAAATAATTCTCAGGCAGCCCCGAACCCCAGGTCCAATAAGAGTAGCCCGGCGTCCTGCCCCAGAACCCCAGAGACGGCCGGAGCCGGAGCGGGACCCAACACCTGATCCACCTCCCGGAGGGGAGGAAGAGGAGGAATTAGTTGAAAGAGAAGAGGAGGACATAAAAAGTGAGCCAGAAGCGGAGGTAGAAGAAGGAGAAAAAGAAAATGCCCCAGACGAGGAGGACAGTGTACAAGCGATTGCTAGCACTAGCACGCCAGTAAAAGATAAACCCAAAGCGAAACCTGTGGGAAAAAAGAAAGTGACCCCTTCAAAGACAATCACAACAATAACCCTTAGATCCCAAAAGACACCTACGGCAGCCAAAATGTTTCCCTTACGGCAAGTCCCGGGAGTACCCATAAAGAATGATAATGATGAAGTGGTGGCGGGACCCCTAACTTATGTGTATATCCCTTTCTCTACAACTGATTTATTAAATTGGAGGTCGCATTATGCCTCCTATACTAGTAAGCCGCAGGAGCTGACAGAATTAGTAACTACTATTATGGAAACTCACCAACCCACTTGGCCAGATTGCCGCCAGCTCCTGACCACCCTATTCATGACAGAAGAGCGAGCAAGAATTAGAAAAGCAGCTATTGAGTGGATGGCAGATAACCCTGTAGCTCCGGCACAGGGGCAGAATATAATAGACCGTCGGGAAGCAGCTCAGAGAGAATTCCCGAATGAAGACCCCCAATGGGATCCAAATACAGATGAAGGATCCACAGCCCTAGCCCGTTTTCGCCAAGGCTTTTTACAAGGCCTGAAAAGGGGGGGCCAAAAAGCTATGAACCTTTCCAAAGTTGCAGGAGTTATCCAAGGGATAGATGAGAGCCCAGCAGATTTTTATGAAAGATTAATTGAAGCATACAGAATGTATACTCCCTATGATCCCGAGGCACCAGGAAGTTTATGTATGGTGAATTCTGCTTTTGTAAACCAGTCCCAACCAGACATTAGACGTAAATTACAGAAATTAGAAGGGTTTGCGGGCATGAATGCAACACAGTTATTGGAAGTCGCTCATAAAGTGTATGTGAATCGTGATAATGAAAGACAGAGAGAATGTGATAGAAAGATGAAGAAGAAAGCTGATTTTTTGGCTGCGGCCATAGTTGAACAGAAAAGGGGAGGTGTCCCTAGTCGAAGGAGCAGAGGAAGAGGGCGGGGTCAAGGCGGAGGCCGGACCCAGAGACTAGGCGTGAACCAATGCGCCTATTGCAGAGAGGAAGGACATTGGAGAGATACGTGCCCGCAACTCGAAGACGCCCAGCAAGATGACGACAGCAGTCATCAGTGGCGAGAAGAAAGACGAGGCTATCCCCGAAGCCGAGGAGGAGCCAATCGAGAACAATTCCAGCGAGAGAGAGGAGGGGCCATTCAAGCATTGGCCACACCAGCCCATGATGAGAATGACGTGGATTAGGACAGACCGGGCTCCAAGTTTGCTTTAGGTCTCCAGGAGCCTATGGTCGGAATACAAATAGGAGACCAAATTATGGACTTTATGGTTGATACTGGAGCACAACATTCAGTAATAGACAAAAGGATAGCCCCATTTACTACAAAAGCAGTCACCATTATAGGAGCAACTGGTGCCAAAGCCACAAAGTCTTTTCTTCAAAATCGAATATGCAGTCTAGGAGGACAGCAAGTAACTCATCAATTCCTTTACATGCCCGAATGTCCAGTGCCACTACTGGGACGAGATATGCTAGCCAAGCTTCAAGCACAAATATCTTTCTCTGAACAAGGAGAAATGCAAATGACAGTAAATTCCCAAGCCAAACCAGCAGGAGTAATGCTGCTGACAGTGCCCCGAGAAGAAGAATGGAGGTATTACGTTGATGACTCCATCCAAGATACCTATTTTGAACAAACTTTAAAGAACATCGATGCACCACCTGGAGTATGGGCAGAAGGCAGTCCCCCAGGCCTAGCCAAGCATATAGCTCCAGTGATTGTAACCCTCAAACCTAGTGCTACACCAGTGCACGTCAAACAGTACCCTCTCCCAAGAGCCGCAATTGAAGGCATTCATCGCCACCTACAAAGATTGCTCGAGTATGGCCTACTAAAAGTATGTCAATCCCCATGGAACACTCCACTTTTGCCAGTAAAGAAACCTGGGACAGATGATTATCGCCCACTACAAGATTTGAGAAGAGTAAATGATGCAGTTGAAACCATACATCCAGTTGTACCCAATCCTTACACTCTTTTAGGACTGATACCTGCTGAAGCTACCCATTTCACTGTACTGAATTTGAAAGATGCATTCTTTTGCATAAGATTAGCCCCTGTAAGTCAAATATTGTTTGCATTCGAATGGCAGGACCCCGTCTCTGGAAGAGGGGGCCAACTCACCTGGACAAGATTACCCCAAGGATTCAAGAATTCGCCTACCATCTTTAGCGCTGCACTGAATCAAGACCTTTCAAGCTATCCAGTAGCCCCGGGGAAGAGAGTGCTTCTCCAATACGTGGATGATCTGTTGATAGCTGCCATATCAGAAAGTGAATGCATACTAGCCACCAAAGACCTCTTGCAGTTACTAGATGAAGCTGGATACAAAGTTTCCAGAGCAAAAGCACAGCTATGCCAAAAAGAAGTGAAATACTTGGGTTTTCGTATTACCCAAGGAAGCAGAAGATTAGGCAGAGAAAGAAAAGAAGCAGTATGCAGAATTCCAACTCCAACAACCAGAAAGCAAGTCAGAGCCTTTCTGGGAGCGGCAGGATATTGCCGAATCTGGATACCCAACTTTGCCCAAATTGCCAAACCACTGTATGAAGCTACAAAAGGAGAAGAAAAGTCACCACTGGAGTGGGGACCTGAGCAGGATACAGCCTTCAAGACGTTAAAGGAAGAATTGATGTCATCACCAGCACTTGGACTACCAGATGTCCACAAACCTTTCCACTTGTTTGTACATGAAGCACAGGGAAATGCCTTGGGCATGATGACTCAGAAATTGGGAAATTGGGAGCGACCTGTAGCATACCTATCGAAACAATTGGACCCTGTGGCCAAAGGATGGCCACCTTGCTTGAGAGCAGTTGCAGCTACAGCGCTACTAGTGAGCGAAGCAGACAAGCTCACACTAGGACAGAACATACGAGTCACTGTGCCACATGCAGTCCTTGCCCTTATGGAACAAAAAGCAAATTATTGGCTCACCAATTCCCGAATGTTGAAGTACCAGAGCATGTTATGTGAAAACCCACAGATACAACTTGAAGTGAGCCATGCCTTGAATCCAGCCACCTTGATACCCATCAGCGAAGAACTCCCAGAACATGATTCTATCGAAGTCATGGAAACTGTGTTCTCCAGTCGACCTGACTTGACAGATGTGCCCATAGACAATCCTGACCAAATCTATTATGTTGATGGGAGCAGTCTCATCCTTGATGGACGACGCTGTGCCGGATATGCAGTAGTCACTCAACACGAAGTAGTTGAATCATCAGCTCTAGCCTCAGGCACATCAGCCCAGAAAGCCGAATTGATAGCACTTACCAGAGCATTGTTGTTAGGAGAAAAACTTGTGCTGAATGTATATACAGATTCCAAATATGCCTTCACTACCTTGCATGCCCATGGAGCTCTCTATAAAGAAAGGGGACTCATCACATCCGGAGGAAAATCAGTCAAGTATGGTCCCGAGATATTGATGTTACTTGATGCAGCTTGGGCCCCAACACGTGTAGCTGTCATGCATTGTAGAGGACATCAAGCAGGAAAAGGAGAAGTTGCCCGAGGAAATAGATTTGCAGATGCCTCAGCACGACAAGCAGCTATGACAGGACAGATTGCCCCACAAGCTATGCCAATGCAAGCAGCATTGTTTCCAGTACCTTTGAATCTATGGACCCCAAGATATACCACCAAAGAATTGGATTACTATTGTAACAGAGAAGATGGAATACTGAAAGATGGATGGATTGAGCTGCCACCAGAAGAGGGCAGTCAACCTCCTGGACGAATAGTAATTCCTGAACTGTTAGGACCATCCTTTGTCAAAGCTTTCCACGAAGCCACCCACTATGGGAAGAGTGCTATGGAGAAAGCACTCAGACCACATTTCTACATCCCTCTGATGACAACCATATCAGCCTCAGTAGCACGCCAATGTCTAACCTGTGCCAAAAATAATGCCAAGCAAGGCCTTATAACGGCACCCCGAGTTCAGTCAGGAGGTGTTACCCCCATGCACAACCTCCAAGTTGATTTTACTGAAATGCCAAGAGCCAATGGATACCATTACCTATTAGTATTAGTTTGTACTTTCTCTGGGTGGGTAGAAGCATTCCCAACCAGAACTGAGAAAGCCCGAGAAGTTACCAAAGTCTTAATGAGAGAGATTGTCCCTAGGTTCGGAATTCCAGCAGTAATAGGGTCAGACAATGGACCCTCATTTGTCTCCCAAGTTACTCAGCAGTTAGCAAAAGCCTTGCAGATACAATGGAAACTCCACACTGCATACAGACCCCAGAGTTCAGGGAAAGTTGAGCGAATGAATCGTACCTTGAAAGCCCAAATGTCCAAGCTTTGTCAGGAGACACACTTGAAATGGCCCCAAGTGCTCCCCATAGCTTTACTCAGAATACGCTCAGCTCCTGTAAAGTCAACAGGATTTTCCCCTTTTGAAGTTTTGTATGGTAAACCCCCACCAATAGTGCAGGGAGTAAAAGGAAGTTTAGCCCAGATTGGTTCAGAAGTAACCAGACAAGAACTCCTAGCTCTTAGTTTTGTTCTGCAGACTCTCCATACGTGGATCCAAGATCAGTTGCCTATCAACTTGATGGAACCCTTGCATCCCTATCAGCCTGGTACTTCGGTGTGGATCAAAGATTGGAAGAAGACACCGTTGGAACCCCATTGGAAGGGACCGTACACCGTCATCCTGTCTACCCCAACTGCAGTAAAGGTAGCCGAGATCGACGCCTGGATCCACCACAGCAGAGTCAAGCCCGCCGCCGATCCTGAACCAGAGCAGTGGACAGCAGAACAGCATCTTGATGCACCCTTGCGAGTTACTCTGAGACGGCAACCAGCAGCTTAGACACTTCATCACAAGTGCTTTGCAGTAGCCAAGTCTTTCGAAGAGGATTGCTGTTTTCCATGCAGCAACAGTTTTGTTTCAACGAACCCGATTTGTGTGTGATTTGACACACTACTTTGAGATTACATTGACTAAGCCAGACTTCACAAGCCAACTGAAATTGCTAAAAAGTTGGTCAATGTGTACTGGACAACCTGAGGATCTTCAATCAACACTCAGCACCCGTTAAATTGCTTCATTAGCAAACGGGACGAAGAATAAAAGACCGTCGTGATCAAGATCAGCAAGCTGAGGATTCAGAAGAACTCCAATCAACATCAACATGTATCTTTGCTTTTGCTTTGCCTTGGTTGCCTTCTTTGGAGGTTTTGAACAGACTTATGCTTTACCTCCATGCACTGCTTGCATTACTTCTACTAGAACTGGACTGAAAGTAACTCAGACTTTGCTTTATCATTCTTACTATACCTGCAAGGGAACAGTAACTCGGTGTATCTATAACACCACTGAACTAAATGTTTGCACTCATGGCAAAATCAAAGCATGCTATAATCCTCATCAGAATCCATCCTATTACACGTTGGAAATAAGATGGAAGGATGCAGATGGACCTATATTAGCTGCTACACCACCACTTAAGGACATTACTAAACCTGCTGTTTTGAATTTTGATGCATGTAATGCCATTAATAGAGATAGTCATTCCACCTGTGGTACATGGGAAAAAGCGTATCGAAATGACCATAAGTATATGTGTCCAGAAGGTGCCACAAATTGGTGGAAGTGTACAGGTAAAACGGGATCAGGCTATAGTACTGCAACAGCGGCAGATTACTATTGCCCGTATTGGGGATGTGTTTTTTATGCTACCTGGAACACTGGTATAACTGATGAGAAAATAGATAAACGGATGGCTACTCTAACCAAGCCAACCACAAATGATAAATGTCAGAAAGATGCTTGCAACCCCTTACACTTACGTATACACAATCCCCATGCATGGAAACAAGGATACAAGTTTGGTTTACGTATTGCTGGAGGGGCAATAGATCCAGGGACCATTGTGTATATCAGATTGAATACCCAAGCCCACAAGTCATCTAAATATCATATTCATAATACCTTTTATGAAGCCATGCATGTAAATAAGTTTGAGATCCCTCACCCCTCACAGAATTTATTTCTAGAATTAGCCGGAGCAGTAGTAACTAGTCTTAAGATCTCAGATTGCTATTTTTGTGGCGGAACCCAAATGGGAGACCAATGGCCATGGGAAGCCCAAGAATTGAATTATTCTATGGTTTACAATCAGACTGAATTACACAAGGCTACCAGTGAATGGGTGTTAGCGCACTCAATCGTTGGACGTCTTTGCTATGCCAGAACTGGACCCCAGTTCACCCAGAAGGTAGGACAGCTGGTCTGTCTTAGCCAGAAGTACTATAATGCCACGACCAAAAAGACAGCATGGTGGTCAGGAATCAGACATCCTGAACCTCCTAACCCATTAGCCAGATTTCCTGAACTTGCTGGTCTATGGACTAACCTTGCCAAAGTCCAAGCCTGGCAAGCCCCACCTGGCCTATATTGGATCTGTGGAAACCGAGCATATGCACAACTTCCACCACACTGGGGAGGAGCATGTGTCTTAGGAACCATCAGACCTTCCTTCTTTCTTTTAAACACTGAACATGGAGAACAATTAGGATACCCTGTATACACTACCCACCGACACAAGAGAGCATTGAGACAGAAAAGAGAAGCCTTACAGATAGGCAAGTGGGAGAAGTGGCAAGCTGATGATTGGCCACCAGAAAGAATTATTGAGTACTATGGGCCTGCCACTTGGAATGATGATGGTATGTATGGTTATCGTACTCCAATTTATATGATTAATCGTATTATTCGCTTACAAGCAGTAGTTGAAATAATAACCAATGAAACTAGTCATGCTCTTACGCTCTTAGCTAGACAAAGTACTCAGATGCGCACTGCTATATATCAGAACCGCTTAGCACTTGATTATTTGTTAGCAGCTGAAGGAGGAGTATGTGGTAAGCTGAATTTAACTAATTGCTGTTTGAAAATAGATGATAAGGGTCAAGTAGTTGAAGAAATTGCTAAAGATATGCAAAGACATGCTTATGTGCCAGTACAGACTTGGCACTCATTGAAATTTCCTAACAGGTTTGCTAACCTCTTTTCATGGGTGGGAGGATTTAAGACTTTCATTGTTTTAGTACTAATCCTTGTTGCTGTTATCTTTTTATTACCATGTTTAATCCCATGTTGTATGCGTTCCATTCATAACACTATTGATAGTACAGTAGAGCGGAAGACCGCAACTAAAATCATGGCTTTATACAAAGCTAGTCCTAGTCGAAATCCTTCAATCATGATGTGATTCTTTTAAAGGTGATTTAACTCTCACACCTTATTAAGTAATAGGGTGAGATTAATCAAAGGGGGGAATGTGGCAGGTGCAGGCCTGTGACCCACGGTGTCTGAACATAAGCAGGCCAGCATGGCTAGCTTGACCTGTAAATGAGGCCTGTGGAGAGGCATATAGGATTGCACATCCCCCAATATGCTGCTATTGTAAGATAGAACTCAGTAGAAGTATTGAATTAGCTTAGGTAGGCAGAACTGCAGAGCTGAAAGATGGAAAAATACAGAAAGACGTGTTTAAAAGTTACTGATAAGAAAAAGTACATCTGCAAAGAAATAATTGGGAGTGCTGACAGATGAGTTGCAGAACCCTGCTCCTCTGCATGCACAAATTGGTTCTATGGCCTTGAGAGTGTGAAAGTAACAAGTTGATGAACTGACCATTGTAATTGGGACTAGAAGGGGGGCAGGCAGGTGTCATGCCCACTGAAGGGACATAATTGGATAAACTTATCAGTACCGGGACCAATGGAAGGGGTACGGGAGGTACGGGAGGTTACCGGGACCAATGAAATGTTTTTCTATACCTAGAATGGAACAGAAGTCTATAAAAGTTGTTGTAATGCTTGAAAACTTTGCTCAGCCATTTTGAAATTGACTGGTTCGAGACTTGTGCACAAATAAATGATTTGGACCTTCTGAACAGACTCCTGGTATCATTGGTTTGTCTGCGCTTTGCTGCTACAGTAACAGTTTACTCCATGGCCTACCAAAACAAAAACTCCACCCCCTTCAAATGGCACAACATATGGCAACACGTATCATCTCTTAACACTTACTATGCAGACCATATTACAACCATACTTCATGCTCTCCACTGGCTCCCCATAGAGCAGAATTAAATATAAACTCATTATGACAACGTTTAAAATCATCAGGGAGTTAGCACCCTCTACACTACTCCAGTTAATCAATAAAACACCCAATGATCGGCACAGAAGAACCTCAATGAATAATACTCTCCTATTCCCGCCTGAATACGGAAAGATGAAACAACACACTAGTAACAGAGCATTTGAGTATCTCGCTCTAGTGCTCTGAAACTGTCTACCAGGGGGATGCAGAAATATCACTGACCTCTCCACTTCTCACACACAACTTAAAACCTTCTAACACTTCAGACAAAAAGACTCAAATCTAACCATTGACCCAACTTAATCCCATTTAGCATGAATTAGCCTCACACCCAAGGTTCACCCGCTACACAATACAATTGGGATCTTAAGTCTCCCTATGTCCAGATAATCTGCAAATAGTTTACTGTTATATTAATCATGTATATATCTCTGATTGCTTGTTACTCACATGTAACTATTATCCTGTTAATGTAACTCAGTTGTTCCATGTAAACCACTATGATTGCTCGATATGGCAGTATAAAAATTACACAAATAAATAAATAAACTTATCTATTTTGCAGGACATTCTAGATAGATTTATTGTAAAGTAAATGGAGTACCTTTTGGAAAATTCTAGAACTTTCTAGAGCTTTCCAGAACTTTGCAAAAAGTTTGGAACTCTGTATAACTTTTGAGAACTTTTAATAAAAGCCTTTTGGTGACCGTTATAACATCACTTCCGCCTTGCATCTATATAAACAATGGATTTGTGTGGAGTGAGCACAGTCGTTCAGCAGCCTCCTTACCTACTGGAAACATAGGAGCGAGCAACAACACATGTCTTAAGCTCACCAGTTTATTTTCATTCTAGCTTCTTAAGTGGACTGACATGGCATCAAGAGGCTGTAAGCATCCAGGAGATGCATTTTGCTATGTCTGTGATGACTTTATCAAGACAAGAGTGAAAAAGTACTCCGTGGAATCATCTGCCAAGATGTGTGAAGCTTACAGGGCATATTTCGGCATGCCTGTTGGGGATCAGGACAAACCCTGGGCGCCTCATTTCACTTGCCAGCACTGCAAGAAAACTCTGGAAGGTAAGATGGACAATTGATGCTGGCTTAGATTGTGGCATTTTATGTTATAAAATCTTTATTGTCACTGAATTTTTACATAATGTATGAAATATTTAGCAAGAACATCCATTAATTCAAATTAATTTTATCATCATAATTATATATATATATATATATTTTTTTTTTTTTTCACATGTTTATTTTTTCTTTGGCAGGATGGTACAGAGGGGAAAAGAGAGCCATGAAGTTCGCTATCCCAAGAATTTGGCGGGAACCCACTGATCACTTGAGCAATTACTACTTTTGCATGGTGGATCCTTCCAAATGTCGGACTAGCAAGAATGCTCCTTCTGTCATGTATCCGAGCATTCCATCATCCATTACCCTGGTGCCACACTGCCCAGAACTCTCTGTACCCACTCCTCCGAAGAGAAAACAACTGTCTTTAGAAGAAAGCAGCAATTCACAAAACGAAGAAGATGTTGCAGATCTAGATTACAATATCAGATGTGGAGCTGAGAAGAGAAACCCTTACTACCCGAACCAAAATGACATCAACGATTTGGTCAGAGATCTTGGTCTCACCGACCTTTTGACATCCAGGTTCAAGCAGTGGAATTTGTTGGATGAAAGTGTGCAAGTCATAGGTCAGAGGAAGCGTCACCACACTTTTTCTAGCTTCTTCACTAGTCAAGCTGGGTTCTACTTTTGCCACAATGTGGCCGGTTTGTTCGACACTATCGGAATTGCATGTAACCCAAAGGAGTGGTGCCTATTCATTGACAGCTCTTCCAGGAGCCTTAAAGTCGTGCTGCTACATAATGGGAACAGGTACCCGTCTCTTCCCCTAGCTCACTCAGTGAGCCTCAAAGAAGATTATAGCAGCGCAAGACCTTGCTAGAAACCTTGAAGTATACTGAAAACAACTGGGAGACTTTAAAATTGTGGCATTTTTGATGAGTCTCCAAAGCGGCCAAAGAGAATTGAATTTTCTGTTGGGACAAAGAACGTGAAGTGGGAGCCACTGGTGGAACCACCAAAGGTGCTGATACCACTGCTGCACATCAAATTGGACCTTATGAAACAATTTGTCACAGCTCTAGAGAAAGAGTCGACAGCCTTTAAGTACCTTCAAGACTTCTTCCCTAAACTGTCTGAGGCAAAGGTCAAAGCTGGTGTCTTTGACTACAAATAAAAAAGATTCTTGAGTGCATGGAATTTCTCAAGCTGATTACTAGGAAGGAGAAAGCGGCTTGGAACAGCTTTGTTGCAGTGGTTCGAAGCTTTTTGGGAAATCACAAGGCCAAAAACTATGTTGAGCTGGTTGAGACTCTGATTAGGAATTATGGCAAAATGGGCTGCAGGATGTCTCTCAAAGTCCATATACTTGATGCTCATCTTGATAAATTCAAGGAGAACATGGGAGCATACTCAGAGGAGCAAGGCAAACGTCTCCCCCAGGATATACTGGAATTTGAACGCCACTACCAGGGACAGTATAAAGAAAACATGATGGGAGACAATATCTGGGGGCTTATTTGTGAAAGTGATTTACAATATAATCGTAAATGTCGAAAATCTACTCACTTCTAAATGTTTTATGATCTTTCTTGAATAATTTAAATATAAGTAAATATTATATGTTGTGCTTTTTTATTTTATGTGAACAAAAAGGCAGAAGTAAACCTGTTTTAACAATGGGAATACGTAAATTTCACAAATATCAATTTCCTGTTCACAAAAGCAAAGTTTAATGAGAATAATGACCATTTTCCATACTTTTAAGTTATAAGCAATTAGGAAATAACAGTTACTACCCAGGAACAAAAATTGTGTTACACAGTTCTTGCAAACACTTAGGGGTATGTTTACTAAACTGCGGTAACGTTACATAACGCGCGTTATGTAAACATTAACGATCGTTAAGTAACGTTAACGCGCATTATGAGACGTTTTAACGTCTCATAACGCGCGTTATCGTTACTTAACGATCGTAGACGTTCCGCGGCGCGGTAAAACACCGCAGAAGGTGGAGAGAAGGGGTCAATGGGCGGAGTGTGGGTGGGGAGAGGCTCCATTCACACTAACGCGCTGATCTGAAGAGCTGAATCCTAACGCGATTGAAAACCTGCCATTAGATGCACATTTGCAGGAGAGAGAAACCATTTAAGTGTCAGCAATGTACAGCATAGGCAGGGTGATAAGTGTGATACATGTGCACAGAACAAAAGGGCACATAAACATTGAAAATGACCTCAACAAACTGGAAAAAAAACCTAACCAAGCTGGCCAATAGTGATAATATTGGGAAACAGCAAAAAACACTACCGAGAAAGCTCCCAAAAAAAGATATTAATCGTGGAAGGGTCTATGCTCTGTCCCCCGACAAGGTGAATGATCCCACAGTGAAATAGCGCTGATCAGGGCTTTCCCTTGTTATTGGACAGGTGTCCTATGGCGTGCACATGTCCCGCAACAGCAGGGTGGGCATATCGGAACGGGCAACTGGACAGATGCTGGAAAAGGGGATACAGAGGGCCGCAGGCGGCACATGCTGTGGTGCAGCTGGGCCACAGTGCGGACTAGGGTGATGCCTAGGTGGCCCATACGAATGCTGAAACAGCAGAGCAGCCAGACAGCAAAATATGAAGGCCCAACATGGGCACGACTGTGTTTCCCACAGTGTCACAGGGGATAGTACCCAGCAGCTACCCCCAAGGGCACAGAACAGTGGCAGGCGGTGCTGGGGGGAAGCGTGGATGTCTATGCAGGCACCCCTACCCCAGAACCCGCACCATAGGCAGCCGCCTACCCGCACACTGGATGGCCTGAGACTGCGCACCACCAGCAGAAGGGCATGGCAGCATGGTGGCGGAGGGGGCAGTGGCATCTGGCCGCAGCAGACCATGGCCTAGCCCCGTTTAGGTGGGTGCCGTGCACTGCAACAGACAGGCTCCGTCTGACAAACAGTCATGGTATCTCCAGGGAATGAACTGTCCCTGTGGCAACAGTGTGGTGCAGTACGCACAGCCAGTGTGCTCAGGAGCAGAAAGTCACAGGTTCAAGTCCCAGTTGTGGCTCCCACCAACCCAGACCCCTTTTTTTAACCCAGTACGAAACTGTGGTAATAAAGAGGGAACCTTTATTGCACAGAACAGACACATTCCAGAAATGCCTATAGTTTACCCTACAGAGCACAGACACCATAAACATGTGCAATACCTCGAGCAGAGTTTCCCAAATGCAATCCTGGAGGGCCAAACACCATTCATGTTCCATGCTGTCGCTAATAAAGATGCCTGTGCTGCATTTCTATGCGCCGCCCCCATGGTATGCAGATATCTTCCATGCATATTCATCAGGGACAGCATGAAAACCCGAACAGTGTGTGGCCCACCAGGACTGGAGTTGGGAACCCCTGCCCTAGAGCAGCGGCCAACAGGGGCAGAAACACCCGCACCCACAGGCCCCATTATCCACAGCCTCCTGGACAGGTAGGATGTTGGGCCCTGCGTGCATCTCCCAATACTAGCACTTGCATACCTTAGCAATGCCGCCCTAAACCCTGGAATACGGTACACAGATATCAAAAGGTTGCTATGATTACTGGCACATAGCAATTCCTAGGTTTAGCACAATCTGCTCAGTGAGCTGTATCATACCAACCTCTCTGGTGTCTGTGGAGTGTGTGTCAGGTCTGGTATCTGACAGTGTCCACCACCCTGGGGAGTGACCCCAATAGTACTGTATACCATAGCCATGCCTGCACTGTGCCCAGGACTGGTGCGGTGGCCAGGGCTGCCAAAAGCCTCTATAGTTGCACAATGCTGGCATAGGTGTGGGAGTGTGTGTCTGTCTATCCAGTGTGTGGTGGCTGCTAACACCTTCCTCAGCCCACACTGCTTGCACTGGTGCCAGTGTTAGCCTGCCAATGTGCATAATGAGGAGCACAGTACTGTGGGTATAGCCTGGACAGGGTGGCCTAGCCTGGATGCATCTTCACAGGGCATAGGGCAATGGCTGGGACATTGTAGTGCCCGGCCACCACCTGCACGGACAGGGTGGCCACAGCATGTCCTGCTGGGAGGTCACTCTCACCCTGACTGTGCAGTGACTACGGCATGGCTGGGTTCCCCCATAGTGCTATACAGTGTTTCTCTTAAGTGATATATATGGGTTCTGTTTTCTGGGGCCCAATCACTGACTTATCTGCTTGGTGGGTGTGCTCACATCCCAGGTTTGGGTGCACACATCTCCTCCAGGAACATGCACTATGGTCTAGCTAGCAGACTGTCTGCAGTTCGTATGTGTGTGGCTGGAACACCTTGCAGGGTGCAGCGACTGGTGACTCACTGTGCTTGCTGCTGGAGAATGTCAGATGGTGGTGGGGGGCAGCTGTGCATTTCCAGGCCTACTGTCTGTCTTCCATTGCCTTATTTATGGATGCGTACAGATCTGCATTGACTGCCCTGTAGGGTGTCTATTCCCCAGCAGAACTGGGGTTGATGGTCCCCTCTACTGTCACCATTGCAAGGGGGTAGAATGTGGATCTGTTGGTGGGAGATCCTGTCCCCCACCCTGAGCCACAGAGGGTGGGTTGGGTGGTGGTACGTAATCCGCCTGTGGGTCCAAACACCCCCCTTCACTTAAATCATGTGACCATGGCACCCACACAGGGTATGCACTTTTCTGGGTGCATCATAGTCCACAAGGGCTAGATGTGAAATACAGATGGACACAGGCATATCCTAGGGGTGTTTGCAAGGACTACCTATCACACATTGGCACTGATGGGGACCTGCAGCATAGCCTATCTCAGCAAAGCCAGGTGCTGCGAAAATGGTGCTGGGCACCTCACCTCACCCTCAGGGTGAGCAAGGACCTGCACACTGTGATGGTCTGTAGCTACTCTGTGCCACTAACACACACCGTCGGCACCCCCTACCAGGCTGAGGTGCTGTGGGATGCATACCCCATCTTGTGATCATCTATAGACTGCTGATTTGCATGTGCTGTGCATCCTGGGGACGGGTGGGTTGATCCTAACCTGGTAACCACAGCAGAATGTTTGTGTGGTGCCGTGCAGTCCTCCTGTAGCCAGCCAGGGGTTTGTTAGCAGCTGTAGCCCACTGGTTACTTCACTGCCCGTGGAGCCAGAGGTCATGGGTTTAAAACCCACAGTGGGGTTCATTGATAGGGCTGTCTGAGGCATTGTCTATTTTTAATGTACATTAGTGCTGCCAGCAGAAACACCCTCAGAGTACTCTCACCTTAGGGTGCCTCATAAGGTGCCCTATAAAGCGCCTTATAAGGTGCCCTATAAAGCGCCTTATAAGGTGCCTTATAAGGTGCCCTATAGGGGACATTATAGGGTGCCTTGGCAGACAGCGCACTTTATAATGTGCCCTATGGAGTGCCTTCTAGGGTGCCTTATGCGGCACCTTAGGTTACGCCACTGTGAGGGTGTGTTTGCTGGCAGCACTAATTAAAGTAAAACTAAAATTCCTCACAACCCAATACTTAAACATAATGCCTCAGCCAGCCTTATTCATTAGGCACACTGGGGAATCAAACCTATGACCCCTGTACCATCAGTCAGTGTAGTAACCATTGTGCTACAGCTCTGTTTCTGTGTTTGCATGTCTGCGCGCCTTCTTAAGATTAATGTGCGGTAACGTGCCACGGCTCCATCATTTAACGTTCGTTAATTTATGGCGTCTTGTAACGCGCGTTATCGGTAACGATGTACCGCCCATGTCCTTATTTGGGTATTTCTGCCTCTACCGCGGATCCTAACGCGAATGGCATTACCGCAGTTTAGTAAACATACCCCTTACTCTCTGTACACATTCTTCTTGAAACCTAGCAAGGACAAACAGCATCACAATATCATTTTGGTTTGCAGGATGATTGTAAGGAATACAGCCAGTGAGGCAAGCAAATCAGGGCTCTATATGTACCCCCTCACTAGTGCCCATGTCTGAGCTACCTTTCTTTCCTAGTGATTCTTTACAGAATCAAAGGGGGAACTGTAGAAAGGGACTAGTAGTGGGACTAGGTTCTCATAAAAAAAGGAAAGGTTTGGAGGGTGAAAGCAGATTTGAATGTGTTATTGATGCTATTGAGGATGTGTATGATTCATGGTGAAACTGTCAAGGTTGTATCCTGACCAAAAAAATGTATATTTGCAAAACCTGGCATGCCAGATGAAGGTTAATTTTGTCTGTGAATTTTTAACTTAGCATATGAAGTACAGATTAACAAAGATCAAAGCAAAGTATGATGCACGAGTAAGACAAAAATGTATAACACGGCAGTTTTTGTAAATAAAAGGAATGCTGCGGACAGCAGAGGGAAGGAGTGAGTTATGGGTGACTGCTCAAGTTTGCAGCCTCGTGACTTCCTCCCTAAAGCTTTAGCAGAACTTATCGTTGTATAACTGAGCAATGTGTTTTTTTCCTTCTCATTTGCACCAGGACCAGAGTAAGGAGACAAAGTGCTGAGGAAGGACTTCTGTGTTGTGTCCCCCGGCTAGGAACAGGACCCACAACAGAAAGGTTAATGTAAGGAGAAGAAGAAACAGTGCTGAGCAATATAGTAACATAGTAACATAGTAAATGACGGCAGATAAAGACCAGTATGGTCCATCTAGTCTGCCCAGCACAGTGTCAAGAGTAGGTGCACCTCCTGCTCCGTGCAGGCCACCCCTCCCCATGTCTTTGCCCAGGGGTGAACCCACCACTCCATGTAGGACACCCCTATTTGTTGAGGAATTTGATGGTTCAGTTTATTTTGATATTTTCTTGTTGCTGTAAAGGGATCCACTGTGTCTGTCCCATGCCCTTTTGAACTCCGTCACCGTGTTTGCCCCCACCACTTCCATCGGGAGAGCATTCCAAGCATCCACCACCCTTTCTGTGAAAAAGTATTTCCTGACATTGCCTTTCAATTTACCCCCTTGTAGCTTCATGTTATGCCCTCTAGTTTTGCATCTTCTCCGTCTTTGGAAGAGGTTTGTTTGTTCATTATTTTCCTTTAAGTATTTAAAGATCTGAATCGTATCTCCCCTGTCCCTCTTCTCCTCCAAAGTGTACATGTTTAGGTCTTCAAGTCTCTTCTCATAAGGCTTCTGACGCAGGCTCCAAATCATTTTAGTTGCCTTCCTCTGGAAAGTTTCCAGTCTTTTTACATCCTTTGCAAGATATGGTCTCCAAAACTGAACACAGTATTCCAAGTAAGGCCTCACCAGTAACTTGTATAGTGGCATAAGTACCGCTTCCTTTCTTCTGGTAATTCCTCTTCATATGCAGCCCAACATCCTCCTGGCTTTTGCCACCGCCTTGTCGCACTGTTTTGCCACCTTGAGTTCTTCAGAAATAATCACTCCAAGGTCTTTCTCCTGATCTGTGCACACCAATCTCTTGCCCCCAATCGTGTACGTTTTCCTTGGATTTCTGCTACCCAAGTGCATGACTCTGCACTTCTTCGCATTAAATCTTAACTGCCAAGCATCAGGCCATTCTTCCAGCTTTTGTAGATCATTCATCATGCTAACCACTCCCTTGGGGGAGTCCACTCTGTTGAAAATTTTCATGTCATCTGCAAAAAGACAGACTTTTTCATGCAGTCCTTCAGCAATATCACTCACAAATACATTGAACAGTGCCGGGCCCAGGACCGACCCCTGGGGCACCCCGCTAATCACCTTCCTTTCATCCGAGTGAGCTCCATGTACCATCACCCTCTGTCGTCTGTCAGTCAACCAATTTCTGATCCAATTTACCATCTTGGGATCTATCCCCAAGCTACTGAGTTTATTGATAAGCCTCCTATGAGGAACAGTATCAAAGGCTTTGCTGAAATCCAGGTAGATGACATCCATTGCATGCCCCTGATCTAGTTCCCTGGTCACCCAGTCAAAGAACTCAATCAGATTTGTTTGGCAAGATCGTCCTTTGGTGAAACCATGTTGCCTTGGATCTTGCAACCTGTTGGCTTTGAGAAAGTTCACTATTCTCTCTTTCAGGAGTGCCTCCATTACTTTTCTCGCCACTGAGATAAGGCTCACAGGCCTGTAGTTTGACACTTCTTCCCTGTCACCACTTTTGTGTAGAGGTACGACATCAGCCATTCTCCAGTCCTGAGGAACATCTCCTGTTTCCAAGGATCTGTTGAAAACATCCTTTAACGGCCCTGCAAGAACCTCTCTGAGCTTTTTCAGTATCCTGGGATGTATCTCATCCGGTCTCATAGCCTTGTCCACTTTCAGTTTTGCAAGTTGTTCTAACACTTCATCTTCTGTGAATGGTGTGGTATCTACTTCATTTCCATTTTTATATTTGGGAGTCACAGGTGGTCCTTCTCCAGGACTTTCTTTAGTAAAAACAGAGCAGAAGTATTTGTTTAGCAATTTTGCTTTTTCAATGTCACTTTCCACGAGTGCGTTCCCAGCACTTCTGAGTCCTGCAATTCCAGCTCTGATCTTCTTCCTTTCCCCAATATACCTGAAGAAAGTTTTGTCGCCACACTTCACATCTTTAGCCATCTTTTCCTCTGCCTTTGATTTTGCTATGCTTATTTCTCTCTTTGTCTCTTTGAGTTTAATCCTGTATTCATTTCTGTGTTCCTCTGTTTGCAAGCTTTTGAATTTTGCAAAAGCTGTGTTTTTTGCCTTTATTTGAGTAGCCACTTCTTTGGAAAACCAAATAGGTTTTCTTCTCCTCTTGTTTTTGTTTACTTTTTTTACGTATTTATCCGTTGCCCCTTTTATTGCCACCTTTAGTTTAGCCCATTACAATTCCACTTCCCTTATCTCCTTCCACCCTGTCAGTTCCTCCTTTAGGTACTCGGCCATTTTATTGAAGTTTAGAACTTTGAGCTTGCTATGATTGGCCTGTACCATGGCTTTTATCTCAACCACACCGTGTGATGATCGCTGCTGCTCATAGGGGCACTCACACAAACATTTGACACGCTATCACCATTGGTCAGCACTAAATCCAGCGTTGAGCTTTCCCTGGTTGGTTCCATCACTACTTGTCTAAGTAATGCATCTTGGAGAGCATCCACAATTTTTTGCTTCTTTCCAGATTTGCAGAAGAAGTTATCCAATCCACATCAGGTAGATTAAAGTCCAGGATTCGAGAAAAGAAACCAGCAACTTAAAGGAGGTGGATTTGATTGTGGTCAGAAAACCAGCAGATACAAAGTCCCTCTGTGAATACCAATAGAAGTAATCAGACTGGAAATTACAGTGTGCATCTGGTTACATCCTTCAAAAAGTGTATACTAGTATAAGTTTAGAAGAGGAAAGTAACCCTTTCAGAAAAAAGGGGAGATGGTTCTTTTGGAGTCTGCAAGCATACTCTAAAAGGGGAGAGTAGTGTGACAGGGAGAATAGGGTTTATTTTAAAAGAGGGGAGAAGTGTTCTGACTGAATAGTGTGCCACTGGTTGTGCAGCAAAGGAAGATTAGAAAGAGGTCTGGAGTACATGGGACAGCTCTGGGGAAGGAGACATTTTACTTTCCAAATAATATCTTTTCCTTGAATCCTGCTAGACCATTACAGACAAGTGGGTTGTGTCCCTTACCAGCAGAGGTGGAGACAAAGAAAAAAATTCCAGAGGCTTCTTATGATCACATCCTGCAATAATAGCTGATGCAGCTAGGAGCACACCTCAATATACCCAAGCACATGGTCAAGAACTCCTGACTGCGCACAACCTCAGTGATGATAACAAGGTTCAACAGAACAAAGGACCATAACTATGTATAGGATAAACTTCAGACAGAAGGCCTGACAAAAGGGTATGAGCCTGTAGAGCCAACCTAAGAGAAAAATAGCAGACCATAACAGGTCACAGAGCAGGTCCTGGACTAGTCTAGCAGGACTCAAGGAAAGGACACTGCAATACAATGTGTGCCTTTGAGTCAATGCCGACTCCTATCAATCCAGCATCTCCTGGATTTTCTTGGCAATGTGACCAGAAGTAGATTGCCAGGTCTTTCTTCTGAGCCACAGGGAGTACTAATGGAAATTAAACCCTGGTCTCTTGGTCACTAGGCCAGTGCTCTAACCATTAGGCCACCTCTCCACTCTGGAAGATCATTTTCCGGTAAGTAAAATGTCACCTTCCATATCGTCCTGCTAGATCAGTCCAGACAAGTGGTACATACCAAAGCTATGACTCCACTGGTTTGGAAAAAGGCATGGCCACTTTCAAGACCTCTGTACCAAAAGCCATGCCTGCCCGAGCATGGACATCCAAGCGGTAATGCTTGACAAAAGGTGGAAAATGAGGTCCATATTGCCGCCTGACAAATTTCTGAGGGGGCGAGCAAGCTACGCTCTGCCCAGGAAGATGCCTGCGCCCAAGTAGAATGCACAGGCAAACTCTTCAGAACCAGTCAGTTCCACAACGGTTTGGCTGAGGCAATGGCCTCCTTGATCCAATACCCCAGGGTAGACTTTACAGCAGTGGCACTCTTATGTGGGCCTGCAAATAGCACAAAAAAGTTGATCCAACTCGTGAAGAGTTAGTGACCTTGAGATACTGGAGAAAAAAACTCTAACAGCACCAGAAGGTCCTTATCCTTTCCTTGGTACTGATCCTTAGAAAAGGAGGGCAGACAGATCACCTGATTAATATCAAAGGAAAGCACCACCTTGGGGAAGGAGGGGAGGGGCCGAATGTACTCAGCCTCATCTGAGAAGGACAAGTATGGATCCCTGCATGACAATGCCATTGCCTCGACTTTATCTCGTCTCAAGCCCTCCTGGATCCTTTACAATCTAGCTTTCATCCTTTACATTCTACTGAAACGGCTCTTACCAAAGTCTTCAGCAACCTCTTCCTGGCAAAATCCAAGGGCCTTTACTTGATTCTCATCCTTCTGACCTTTTTGCTGCTTTTGACACTACCTTCTCTTCAATACCTTGTCCTCACTTGGTTTTAAGGGCAATATTCAATCCTGGTTCTCTTCTTATCTCTCCCATCACTCTTTCAGTGTTTGTTCGGGGGGATCCTCCTCTACTGCTATCCCGCTCTCAGTTGGTGTACCCCAAGGATCTGTCTTGGGTCCACTCCTTTTCTCTCTATATACCCAATCCCTTGGTGCATTCATCTCTTCCCATGGCTTTCAGTACCATCTTTACACTGATAATTCCCAGATCTACCTCTCTACACCTGAAATCTCTCCAGCAGTCCAGGCCAGGATCTCTGCCTGCCTTTCTGACTTTGCTGCTTAGATGTCTCACCGTTGCTTGAAATTGAACATGGCCAAAACTGAGCTTCTTATTTTTCCCCCTAAACCCTCCTCTCTCTTTCCTCCTTTCTCAGTCTCTGTGGATACCTCTCTACGTCTCCCTGTCTCCTCAGTTGTTATTTTTTTCCCTATAGCATCAACAAAATTCACCCGTTCCTTTCTGAACACACTACTAAGACACTTATCAACTCCTTAGTCATCTCCCGTCTAGACTATTGTAACTTACTCCTTGTTGGTCTCCATCTGAATCATCTCTCTTCCCTTCAGTCTGTTCAATCTTCTGCCAGCTTCATCATACTCATATTACCCTTCTTCTCAAGATACTTCATTGGCTCCCTATCCATTTCCGCATCCAGTTCAAACTGCTCCTGCTGACCTATAAGTGCATTCACTCTGCAGCTCCTCACTACCTTTCCTCTCTTATCTCTCCCTACACCCCTCCTCGGGAACTCCGCTCTTCTGGCAAATCGCTTCTATCTGTGTCCTTCTCTTCTATTGCTAAATCCAGACTTCACTCCTTTCACTTTGCTGCTCCTTATGCCTGGAACAAACTACCTGGGTTTGTACGTCAGGCGCCTTCTCTGACCCTTTTCAAATCCAGGCTGAAAACTCACCTCATTGCTGCCGCTTTCGGAGCTTGACTCACTTGATCTCCTTCGTGTTTCCTCACTATTCCCCCTAGATGTATCCCATGTCTACAGCTACTGTGTTGTCTGTCTTGATTAGATTGTAAGTTCTGATGAGCTGGGACTGTCTTTTACATGTGTCTGTGCAGCGCTGCGTATGTCTTGTAACGCTATACAAATGATCAGTAGTAGTAGTAGTAGACAATGCCTGCATCTCAGAGATATGCCTCCCTGAACAGACTATGACCAGGAAAATCATCTTAAGGGACAGATCTTTAAGTGTGGCCCATTTCAGGGGCTCAAAGGGCTCTGACAACAAGGGCTAGAGAACTAAGCTGAGATCATAAAAGGGAATGACAGATCACAGAGGAGGACACAAGCATAGAAGGCAAGTCTGCCACACTAGGGCCAACCTGATGCTCATTGCAACAGTGCTCAAACAATCACCAGATGCACATGTAGGCAAGGCTGGTAGAACCTCTTCTTGCGTTCAGGAGTGTGGAAACCATGACAGCAGGATAGCTCTTATGTGCTAAATATAATTTCTCAAGAGCCAAGCTGCAAGAGTGAAGGGAGCTGGGTTGTCCAGAAGGGTTGTACTCAACAGCCCCCGGGCTGCAGGAAGTCACAGAGGAGGCTCCCACAAGAGCCACATTAGATCCCTGAACCATGGTCTCTGTGGCCAACCTGGCCCCACCAGGACAACCCATCCCACATGTCACTCTAAGCAGTGAAGTACGTGCCCAACAAGTGGCCGCAGAGAAAACACATAAAGCAAACATTGTTTTGGCCAGGGCTGAACCAAAGCATTGATACCCTCAGAGCCTGCCTCCTTGTGGCAACTGTAGAGTCTGTGCACTGAAACAGGTTGCCATCCAATCCATCTTGATCAATCTAAAGGTCCGGATTCTTTTGAAATGCCGATGGGCTCAATTCCCACTCTCCAGGATCGAGGGAATAGCAACTGAGAAGACTGCTTCCACATTGTTGATGTCCACCATGTGTTGCGCCGAGAGAGCTAGGAGATTCCGTTTTGCCCAGGAGACAAGTGGGTCATTTCCAGAACTACTCCAGCGCTCTTCATGCTCCCTTGCCAGTTGACATACGCCACCGCTGAAGCACTGTCCGAGAATACCCAGACCGCTCTGTCTCAGACCAAGAGCTGAAGGCATAGGAAGGCCTCGAGGCAGATGACGGACCATGCTACTTCCCAGATGTTCCAGTGGCCCTGAGCCATTTGGCCCTCGCAATGGGCTCCCTAGCCAAACAGGCTGGCATCCATTGACAGGAGAAGCCATGAAGGATCATCCAGCAGCATGCCCTTCTTCAGATGCTGGGGCTACCCCCACCAGTGCAGGCTGGACCCCACCGATGGAGGGAGGGGGAGCCTGATGACAAAGTCCTGAGTGTTTGGAGACTCTGCTGCTCCTTATGCCTGGAACAAACTACCTGAGATTGTATGTCAGGCTTCATCTCTGGCTCTTTTCAAATCCAAGCTGAAAACTCACCTCTTTGAGGCTGCTTTTGGCATCCTATGTGCTTCCTTATCATTCCCCTAGATATATCCTTGTCCTCAGCTGTTGTGTTGTCTGTCTTGACTAGATAAGAACATAAAATATGCCATGCTGGGTCTGACCAAGGTCCATCACGCCCAGTATCCTGTTTACAACAGTGGCCAATCTAGGTCACAAATACCTAGCAGTTTCCCCAAAAGACACAGGTTCCACAATGCTTGTATTGGGTCAAGCAGTGGATATTCTGGGTCCCCTTCAATAATGGTTTATGGACCTTTCCTCCAGGAATTTGTCCAAACCTTTTTTAAACCTAGCTATGCTAACAGCTTTTACTACATCCTCCAGTAGCAAATTCCAGGGAACCAAAAGACCAGGGTTCAATTTCCACTAGCACTCCATCAATGCCCCTATTTAATGTACATTATCAAGCTTAAGTTACAATGTAAAACTGTTTTGACTGAAATGATAAAGCAGTATAAAAAAAACCCCACCTGTTTAAATAAATAAATAAACGATGAGGGCATCTGTCTATCTGAGGAAGCCCAAACAACTGATCCTGCTCACCTTAGTGCAGAAGGTACAATTGAGAGAGGCCCTTAAGGCCCAGTTTAGGGTTCTCCTTCTGGGAGACTAAGAGCTGCCGCCTAGGCTCAGGTAAAGGAAAGAAGCCAGAAGAATGCCTGAAACCCTCCAGAACAGGGTCTGTTTGTTACTCTAGCACAGAAGCAGGCTCTATGTAATATGTATATGTAAGGCAGCCATAAAATCCTGAATAAGAATAGAAAGATCCTCTCCATGAAAAAGGTGGATTGTAGATGGATCCTCACTTTCTATTAGGGGAATCTCTCTTTCCTCTTTAGACTCAACATCTGGAGGCGGGGACCGGTGCTAACCGTGCAGTATCAATATTGGAAGCTGCATGGTTAGCACTCGAGGCTAACCATGCATCATCCAATATCGATGCTGAACGATTAGCCTTGGCGGCTTCCGGGCAGCACGATCGGACCCAGATATTCATTTCCACTGCTGCAGAAGTGAATATCCGGGGTTTGAGGGTGGGCGGGTGGGCAGGGATAAGCGGCTACGGTGCTTAGCCCTGCCCAGTTGAATATCGTGCCCTTATTGAATTAGATTTACTGGTGGAAAAGGTGAACTCTCAAGTTAAAACATTGCAGGCTGCTGTATCTACTTCTGTGAAAGATAGATGTATAATCCATCAACAACTAGAGAATTTGGAGAATATTTCTAGAGCTAGTTATTTAAGACTCTTGGGGCCGAATATTCAGCTGCCCGGATCTTCAAAAAGCTATGCACTGACGGGTGCATAGCCCTCCCCACTGACCTCTAAACTGGATATTCAATGCCGCAGCACCATTGTCTCTCTCCTCTCCGCAATGCCCCCAACAAGCACCGAAGCTAACCAGATAGCATCGGGGCGAGTAGAGGACTTAGATGGGGATGTTTTAATGTTTCTTTCAATTGTTCCCTGTATCAATCTCAGTTCCATGTAAACCGTTTTGACTTGTAGAAAAATGGTATATTAAAATCTGTTAAATAAATAAATATTCAACGGCACTAACCGGGTAGGTGCCGTTGAATATCCCCATCATCTTAGGAATTTACACAGTTTACTAAGCTATAAACTGTGTAAATGCCTTTCAAATATTGGGCTCTTGAATTTTTCTTCTACATGTTACCTGGCTCCCTCAACATTGTTTAAGAAATATTTCAAATAGGTTTTATCTTATCCAGATGTGGAAACTTTGAATGTGGTTAATATTTATTATTTACCTAAGGGCTCCAGCATGGAGGAGGCTGAAGGAGAGGGTTTTGATCATATTGTTTCTGAGGACAATCTTGATGTTGCTGCCTTTATAGAATGTGACATTTTGCTTACCAGTTAATGTCCTTTCCTTGAGTCTTGCTAGACCAGTCCACATAAGTGGGTTGTGTTCCCCTATCAGCAGATTGGTGGAGACAAAGAACCAATGAAAAGCCTAGGTTTCAGTGACATTACCCCCATGCCTCTATTCACCTCAGCCACCAGAAGACCTTCAGAATTCATCCCAAAGAATATGGGAGAAACAGGGAAAGCATCACACAACCTCTATGTGGGCAACGAGTAACAAAACAGAGAAGCAGGTACAGGAAAACATAAAACAGAAGGCTGTCAGTAGACGATGAACCTGTAGAGCCAAGTATAAAATCACATAAAAGGAAAACTCCCCCCGGGTCATAAAAGATCCACTAGGCCCAGAAAATCACAATCCATACAAGAAAGTGGAACTCAAAACAGAAAACTTCCAAAAGAAGTGATGAGAATTAATAATAAAAAAAAAATGGAAAAAAAAATTTTGTCGGACCAATGTCCTCCCACCTACATAAGAGTCAAACACAAGCTCCGGCAGGAACCAGACCTGTCCATTTTATTCAGAAAAAAAGAGAGCAGTTAATACAGGTGGCCCAAACCTTTAAACACCAAACTTCAAATATCAGCTTTGAAAAATATTCAAAAAGTGTTAAATATCCAGTACTTAACTATAGAAATGACAAAGGAACATCCAACAAGGGTAGTTGACACAGTCCTGTGTTTCGGGTCGGCAACTTAGAGACCCTGCATCAGTCATAACACTTGTCCCTGCTAAACCAAGGAACGCCTCGAACAAAACTTTCCAGGAAGCCACTTTAAAAATCGGCATCTGACGTAAGGGACTGATCACCTGCTCACTGCTCTTCCAATATGGGCGGAAAGCATGAATTGCTAACGCCTCCAAAACGAAAATCACAGCAAGCCGTGCCAGTCCAATTCCAAATTAAGACCTTTTGGAGCAACCATATCCAACCTATAAATCCAGCATTGCTCAGCGTATTGTAGCTTGAATATTCTGTTGCCCCCCATGATTGAAGGAGGAATCCAATCTATGACCCTCCAAGAAAATTGTTCAAAGGAATGATCAAATGCAATAGGATGCTGAACCAAAGGGGCCGATAAAACCTTTTTTTGGATATGTGAGGCATGCTCCATCAAACGTACCCGAAAAGGGCGAATAGTACGGTCCACTTATTTAAGGCCACAAGGGCAAAACAGCAAGTACACAACAAATGATGACTCACACGTTGTTCGAGACTTCAATGACCAAACATTTTGGGATGAAGGGTCGGTCCATGTGTCCCCCACCAGGGAGCCTGAACAGTAGGAACACTGCCCACATGGGAAGTGACCAACTTGATCAGGTATTACCTGGATTTTTTTGGGAACCGTTTGGACCAACCACTCCCGAAGGTTTTTGCCCCATGTGTGAGCCACACATAATTGTTTACAAAGACAACCATGTAAAGAGAGCACATGCCAATGTTTACGCAAAATCAATTGTATCAATTGGGTTTGATTATTAAAAGGTAAGACTCCCACGATCTTGTCCCCCAAAACATTCTTATGGGAAGAGGGGGTCAATAGCCACTCCCTGTGATTGAATAAAGCCCGTTTGTAAGCACGATGTATTTTGGATATCCACGGACTTGCAATCTATGGCTTAAGTCCAGTGCATGTAACTTAAAGTCATCACATGATGAGCAGATCCTTCGCAAATGTAAGAATTGACCAAAGGGAAGCCCCGCTTCAAAGAAGGTGTATGAAAACTTGAAAACTGAAGAAGGGTATTACGTTGCACTGATTTTCTGAACAAAGATGTGGTCAAAACACGATCTGATAATGTGACCAGAACATCCAAAAGTTCAATCTTATGAAAATCATGCCGTAAAGTGAATTTAATATGAGAATCAAACTCATTTAGAGCTTGAACAAAAAGTTCTAAGGTGGAGACATTTCCCTTCCATAAGAGGAAAATGTTGTCAAGAAATCTTTTCCACAATAACACCTCAGAAAAATAGGAGGATGGATAAACAAAACATTCCTCAAAATCAGCCATAAACAGTGTGGCTATGGAGGGGGCCACTGTAGCCCCTACAGCCACACCAAAGACCTGCAAATGAAAAGGAATCATCATAAAGGAAATAATTCCTCTCCAACACTAATTGTAATAAAGACAAAACAAAATGTTGTGGCAATCTTGATGGTAAGATAAGAGGCAGTTGAGAAATCACCTTAAATGTGATGTGATGTGTCACGAATGAAAGACCATACTTGACTTGCCAAAGGCTGTAAAAATGAATCACAAAACTTAGGTAAGGGCTCGAGAACCGAGCCACAACACAAGACTATGGGACGTCCCGGAGGGCAATTCAATGATTTGTGAATCTTAGGTACAGTATAGAATATTGGAATCCTTGGTTGGTCCTGTATCAAAAAATGACATTCCTCCAATTGAACATTTGTTAAGGATTTTCCGCTGAGGTTGAAAATTGATGTTTGCGTCGTTGTCTGGTGACCGGACCCCTCCAAGGGCCCTGTTTGTATCGGGGTCGGATCGAACCCCGGTACCGGTCCTCCTGAAAATCCTGTTGGGGAACTATTTCATGTCATACATCCCAATCATCAGCAGAGGAGGGTCCCATATACTGAAAAGGGAGGAATTTTGATTTATTTATTTATTTATTTTTCTTATATACCGCGCTCTTAAATCAGTGCGGTTTACACATGAACAAATATAAACACAATTGTACAAACAGCATTGGTTTTTTACAATGAACAAGGTAAATAAACTTGGTAAAACATGGTAATTATATATAAATAACTATATACATGGTAACTATATACATGGATATTTTGGTTAATTATTAATGCCGTGGATAAGAGGTTAATTAAATTAAGAGTAAATATGCTAAATATAGTGAGAATAAATATGTCCTATAGTGAGCAGGTAATAATCATCGTAATTATCCATTCTCTACAGGGGTCAAATATGAAAGATCTGCATGAGAGCTGTTTTCAGATGGAGTAGCTTCGGATGGAGTAGCTTCGGGGTAGTATGTTAGATTTGGATTTAGAAAAACCCTTCTTATCTTGCTGTTTCTGCAGAAGTGGCAAGCTTTGGCATTGGAGTGGATCATCATTGGATCCATTTCAGGGTGGCCACAGTGGCACAGAATCAACTGAAACCCCTCGACTCAACCCCCACTCTCCCGGATCCAGAAAGTGCCAGCTGAGGAAGTCTGCTTCCATACTGTCCACCTCAGCAAGGCTACGAGGTTCTTCTCTGCCCAGGAAAACAGGACAGCCATCTCCAGAGCTACCCTGACACACCTTGTACTGCCTTGCCAAATGACATAAGCCACCACCTTGGCATTGTCCAAAAACACCTGAACTGCCCAGCCCTCGACCAGGGGCCGGAAACACAGAAGAGTCAACCTGATGGCCTTCATCTCAAGGCGGCTGATGGACCACACCACTTCCTTGCAGTTCCAACAACCTTGGGCCATTCTGTCTTGGCAATGGGCCCCCGAGCCTGAGAGACTGGCATCCAGCATCAGCAGGATCCAAGAGAAATCATCCAGTGGCACACCCTTCCTCAGATGATAGGGCTGCTGCCACCACCGCAGGCTGGACTTCACCATTAACGGGAATGGGAGCCGATGTTCGAACTCCTGAGAACTCGGGGACCACTGAGCCACGGCACCATCTCTAGGATCGCAGCCATCAAGCCGAGGAGCAGAAGGTAATCCCAGATCCTGAGAGACAGCTGCATACAGAACAGTGCCAGGCTATCCAACAGTCTTTTGACCTCCTCCTCTGGCAGGAAAACTCTGCCCATTCGAGTGTTGAAAGTTGTTCCCAGAAACTCTAGAGACTGGGAGTGCAATAGCTGACTCTTTCCCTGATTGATCACTCAGCTGAGGCTTTCCAAAAAGGAGACAACTCAGGATGCCACCCGAGATGACTCTGAAAGGGAACAGGCCTGGATGAGTCAGTCATCCAGATATGTATGGACACAGATCACTTGGTACCACAGCGCTACCACCATGACCTTGGAGAAGATCCTCGGGACGGTGGATAGCCCAAAGGGGAGGGTGGCAAACTGTTAGTGAGAGCCAAGCATGGAAAAATGCAGATACTTATGCTGATCCATCTGTATTGGGATGTGACTATGCCTCAGCCAGATCCAGAGAAGCCAATAACTCCGCTCAGTGCACTGCTTGAATTACAGGGCACTAGGTTTCCATCCAGAAGCGCAGGACGCACAAGTGCTTGTTGAACTCTATGAGTTCCAGAATGGCCCACTTTGGCACCACACAATAGATGGATTATCTATTCTTGCCCTGCTCATCCGGGGGAAAGGGCACTACGGCCCTTAGGAGCAGTAACTTGGGCAAGGTGGACCACACCTCGGCCCTTTTGACTGCAAACCCACAAGGGGAAATGATGAAGGCATCTGGAATTTGTTACCATTTTAACAAAAAGGTTGGTTGCCCTTAAAATATCTCCTTTCATGTTTGCCCTCTGTTTTTCTACATCCCCCAGCAGTTCCCATCCCGCTAATGACTCCTTGAGGGGATGTAGAAAAACAGAGGGCAAACAAGAAAGGAGATATTTTAAGGGCAACCAACCTTTTTGTTAAAATGGTAAATAAAAGTAAAAGGTAAAGGAGACCGCTATAGTTTTCGAAAGAAGTAGCTGAAAGGTGAAGAATAAGAGGGAGGCCTTCATGGAATACAAGAGATCACAGAGAGAGGAAGATAGGCATCTATATTTGGAAAAATTTAGAGAAGCTAGCAATGTAGTCAGGAAAGCAAAGATTCAAAAAGAGGAGGAAATAGCCAATGTAATAAAATGAGGGGATAAGACATTTTTCAGATATGTTAGTGAGAAGAAGGGCAAAAGTGATATTGTTAGACTCAAGGGTGAAGGGAAGGAATATGTAGAAGTTGATGGGGATAAAGCGAAATTGATTAACAAATATTTCTGTTCTGTGTTCACAGATGAAGAACCAGGTACAGGACCTCAGAAAACAACCACAAACAGGAACAGAAGTGAGGGGCATCATGAACGATTTTCAGAAGACTGCATTCGTGAGGAAATAGCTAAACTTAAAGTAGACAAAGTGATGGGACTGGATGGGTTATACCCGAGAATACTGAGGGAACTTGGAGGCATTCTAGCAGCTCCACTGACCAATCTTTTCAATGCCTCTTTGGAGTCAGGAGTGGTACCAGAGGACTGTTAAGAGGCACATGTGGTCCCCTTACACAAAAGCGGAAGAAAGGATGTGGTTGAAAACTACAGACTGGTTAGTCTAACCTCTGTGGTGAGTAAATTATTGGAAACACTGCTGAAAGAGAAAATAGCGAGGTTTCTGGAGTTGAATGGATTACCGGATCAGAGGCAGCATGGATTTTCAGAGGCAGGTCTTGTCAGACAAATCTGATTAATTTCTTTGACTGAGTGACCAGGGAGAGCATTTAGATTCAGTAAAGCCTTTGGTACACGATCTGCAAGGCGACTTATAAACAAATTGAGCACCCTAGGGATGGACCCTAAAGTTACTGCTTGGGTAAGAAGCTGTTGAGTGGGAGGAGGCAAAGGGTACAGGTAAATGGAGCTCACTTTGAAGAGAAGGAGGTTAGCAGTGGTGGGCCCCAGGGATCTGTCTTTGGTCCGATTCTTTTAAACATCTTTGTTAGTGATATTGCGGAAGGGCTGTCGGGTAAGGTTTGCTTCTTTGCAGATGATACCAAAATCTGCAATAGAGTAGATACTCAGGAAGGTGTAGATAACATGAGGAGCTAAGCTTGAAGAATTGGGCAGCTGAAATTTAATGATAAAAAATGCAAGGTCATGCATTTGGGCTGCAGCAATCCAAGGGAGCGATATGGTATAGGGGGGTGAAGTACTTCTGTCCACAAAAGAAGAGCAGGACTTAGGTGTGATTGTGTCTGATGATCTTAAAGTAGCTAAACAGATAGAAAAGGTGATGGAGAAAGCTAAAAGGATGCTTGGTTGCATAGGGAGAGGAATGGCCGGCAGAAGAAAGGAGGTGATAGTGCCTCTATATAAGACTTTGGTGCAACCTCATTTGGAGTATTGTGTGCAATTCTGGAGACCGCACCTTCAAACAGGTTGGAGTCAGTGCAGAGGGTTGCTACTAAAATGTTTAGTGGTCTTCATTATAAAGCATATGAGGACAGACTTAAGGAGCATAATATGTATACTTTAGAGGAAAGGGGGGATAGAGGTGATATGATTGAGATGTTTAAATCCTCCGTGGCATAAATGCACAGGAGGAGAGCCTCTTTCGATTGAAAGCAAGCTCTGCTACAAGGGGACACAGGATGAGGGTGAAAGGGGATAGACTCAGGAGTAATATGCGTTAATATTTCTTTACGAAAAGAGTGGTAGATGCATGGAATAGTTTCCCAGTGGAAGTTGTAGAGAGGACGACAATATCTGAATTAAAAAACATGGGACAAACATAGGATCTCTAAAGGAAAAAAGGGACTGTTGTACTGGTTGATATGGAAGGGCAGACTAGATAAGCCATGTAGTCTTTTCTGCTATCATGTTTCTATGTTTCTACTGAAGCAGGGCTCAAGAAGTCAAACACGCACATACTGACAACTGAAGGATAACCGTTACTGCAGCAAACTGATTCCTCAACAAAGCATCCACCCTTCAGTCCAGAGGATCCTTTAAGGCCAAGCCGCCTTCCACAGGGATGGTGGTCCACTTAGTAACCACAGTGACCTGCACATTCATCTTGGGAATATCAAACCACACCACACACTTCTCTGGGAGAGCATGCATCTTCTTACACACCCTTAACCCCCAAGGAAGGGGGCCGGGAGAGTCCCACTCTAACTGGATCATATCCTTGATCACCTCCAGGAATGGGAAGATTGTAGTGGATTTCTGCACCTCTCGCAGAAACGGGTGCACCTTCAGCTCCTGCTCCATCCCTGGAGCATCTGCAAGTTCAAGGCTGATGAAACCCTGGCAGTCAACACTATCAGCACCTCCTTCTGGAAAAGACTATCACCCCGGTCTCATTATAGTCCTCTGAAGGCAAGAATTCTTCCTCATCCACATCACAGCCCAGCACCAAGATATCTGAATCCATGTCACAGTCCAAATCTCAAACCGGTCCAAGACGACCCCATCTCCAAGAGATGCCCCTCGCCGGGGATGCTTAGCCAAAGGCAGTTTAACAGGGCAGCCTGCTCCCATGAAACTGCATCCAGGGGCACCCAGAGGCCGCAGGGTATGAATTTCCACACCATAAGTACCAGGCCTGCTGCAAACAGGAAAAGAATTCTGGGGAGGACAATCCAAAATCTGGAAGCTCACCTCTCAGAAAAGACTCCCCAACACTTAGGGACATCACCGCCACAAAGCCCCTAGAGGATGAGGAGCATCTCAGGGCCTGGTCGCCAGACCCTCCAGTCAGCTGGATATCCTTTCCCACAGCGCCATCTATCACCTCATGCCCTGAGGCAGGCAAGGCCAGACTAACTGCATTCCCCGGCTGAGAGAGACGAAGCAGGGCCTCCAGAGTTGACTTAAAGGCTGCCATACAGGAAGAGCAAAGTCCAGAATCCAGAGATGAGGCCTCTCACTTGCCACAGGTCAAACAACATTTCCTGGAAGAAAATATAGAGGGTTAAGGCAAATATCACAACAGCGTGCACTAAAACCATAGTGACCTGAAGGCACGCAGTAACTGCGCTTTTACTACAGTGTGCATTAACTGCATGTTTAATGCAGCACACATTAACTGCGCTTTTAAGAGCAATGAGTATTACAGGTTCAAGAGAAGGAACATGTGTTGGAGCCGCTTGGGTGGAACATGTATTGGGACCGCGTGACTGCCAGATGACAATAAGTAAAAACTCTAATGCTTGCAAAATGATGGGAAACCCCCACACTGCACCAGTGGCCAGCAGCAGTCCACCCTGAATTGCGCCCCAGGAAAACAGAATTGGACAGTGATGAGGTCAAGCCTTGGTACTCACCCCTTGAGACGACAGGCCAAAAATATGTGCAGGCTCAGCTCTACTCCCCAGGAACTGTTTCTCTGGCTTTGCAGCAGTGCTTTTAAGGTGGCTAGCAGGCAGATCCCTCTGACAGCCTTCTGCAATTTGCGAGAGAGAGCAGGGGGAAAACAGAGGAGGAGGGAGGGGGCGTTGAGGTTGTGTGAGGCAGGTCTTCTAGATCCTTCCAAATCCTTCCAACTTCTGGCTGCTCAACAGACTTATCCAGGGTAAGATTGCGGAGCTGAACCAATTTTCCCTCCTCCTATGGCTACCAAAAAGACTGCAGTCTAGTGGAGCTCCCACATCGCACTCCAGAGAGAGAGCCAGCTGCAGCTGTCGTTCATGAGCATTTTAAATCAATCTTTTCCTCTCAAATCTTCAGAATTTTCCTGAGAGAGAAGAAAATCCATCCACCATCTGCTGGAGACAAAAAAATACTGAAGGGACCTTTGTTGGCTGAGGGGAATAGAGGCATGGGAGTGATGTCATTGAAGCCTGGACTTTTCATTGGTTCTTTGTCACCACCAGTCTGCTGGTAGGGGAACACAAACCACTTGTCTAAATTAGTCCAGCAGGACGATATGGAATCTTCTTTGAATGGAATCTCAACTTGTGCAACTTTATTGGTTATTTTTAATTCTTTCCTTGAATAGAATACTAAACTAAAAAAAGAAAATTTCAGCATAAGGAAGCTTTATTTTGTAGACAAAAATTGAATATTTTTTCTGATGTGGCTAGAGCTATTCAGCTATGCTGGAGAGCTTTTCTGGATTTAAGGCCCCAAGCTTTTGGCTTTGGAAGCTTCATGTTTTCTTAAATTTCTTTTTTTTTTCACTTTAGATGTTTATTATCATTTTTTCCAAATGTAACAACATAATAATTATAAACAAAGAGCCCCATGCAGAAAGGGACACGTCCGACTCATCCTGGTGTCCAAAATCTGGACGGGTCAGATTTGCAACTGATTCTGATCCCACGGGAACTGAATCGGGTGCAAAGGGCTTGGACGGGCAGGACGTGCCCCGATTCAGGCCCTTTGGATGACCCTGCTCCCTCCCCGTTGTTGGGCTATAAGTGGGGGTTGGTTAGTGCAGTCCGTCCACCCTGCCACGGCTCCTGTATGAAGCCCAGTGCCATGGCATCCCATCACCATAGCGCTGGGACGCCATGCAATAGCCATGTTCACCTCCGGACCCAGAATACCTTCCTTTCCCTGCCACCTGATCACCGAATGGGTCTGCCGAGGCTGGGGTTGGGCTGTGAGGAATTTCCTGTGCCCTCCCTACCATTCGGGGGGGGTCCGCAGCCCCATATTCCCCAAGTTTATACTCCTGTTATATGTAACACCGAACAACCTGTTGTTCTGGTCTTTGTGTTTCTCTGTAAACCGCGCTGATTATAAATAGTGCGGTATATAAAAAATTGAAATAAATAAATAAATAAAGGTGGAATAAGTCACCCTTCCATTTTATCCAGCATGGACATACAGGGTCATGAATGGTATCGGCCCTGTATGTCTGAGTCTAAGACCCACCTCTGGCCCACCCTGTCTCCTCCCCATGCCCACCCCCTCCTGCACCGAGTTCCCCGCACAGCAGCCCTGAATGTGTGGGGAGCTCTGGTCCAGGAATCGGATCCCAACAAATAGCGGGGGATGGATGTCCATCCCAGACATCCGATCCCACTATTCTGGACTCTGCATGCTGCCCATAGTTTAACACCAACCCCATTACCTCCCCCTCCCCCCTCCATCTTCACATATATCCGTTATGGTATCGCTACTTTCTACATCCGTCTCCCCCTCCTGATGTACATCCTCAAACTTCAACATCCCCAACCTTCTTCTGTTCCCCCACTCCCCCAATGGACTCCAACCATCTCCACACACAGGCCCATTGTGCATTAACCACCTCAGCCTGGCCTTTTTTAAGTGCCATTAGCTTATGCATCGAATATAAGTTGACCATTCGTTGAATAAAGCCTGACACCCCCCGCAAATTAGGCCTGCTCCAGTGTGTGGCGATCTCACATCGCTCCACCACTATACAATGTTTTACCATCCTCTGCAGCCTCTTTGGTACTGTATCTATTTGCTGGTGTAGCAAAAAGGCTGCTGGACACCGTGGATGGGCATAACCACCATCTCTTCTACTATGGCAATTATTTTGCCCCAATATCACTGGACTTCCTGGCACTCCCACCACATATGAAACAGGCTCCCTCTCTCCCCACACTGCTGCCAGCAGGTATTAGATGGCAACACGCCTGCTTTATGTATCCTCTCGAGGGTTAAGAACCAGCGTAGGAGCATCTTATCTTAAATTTCCTTTTAAGTGCCTTGTAGTACATCAAGGAAAGTGGTATGTTTTTCTTGATCCAACACAGTTACAAATATTTCTACAAAGTAAATGATGTAATATTTAGGTAGGGTCTCGATCTCCTAGGATTTTTTTTTAAAGTGCCATCAATGCTGAATCCTGGCGACCCAGCAGCTGCTGCGTTTTCTTGGCAAGGTATGACTGAAGCAGATTGCCAGCTCTTTTCTTCCGAGGCAATGGAGAGTAAAGTGACTTGCCCAAAGTCACAAGGAGTGCCAAGAGGATTGTGAAAAATTACAAGAGGACCATGATAAATTGGAAGACTGGATATCCAAATGGCAGTTGAAATTTAATGTGGACAAAGGCAAAGTGATGCAAGATTCCACATTAGGAACCATCACCCAGGAAAAAGATTTAGGCATCATCATGGATAATATATTGAAACCTTCTGCCCAATGTGCAGCGGCAGCCAAGAAAGCAAATAGAATGCTAGGAATCATAAAGACAAGGATATGATAATGCCTCTGTATCGTTCCATGGTGCAACTGAAGATTGTGTGCAATTCTGGTCACTATATCTTAAAAAGCATATAGCAGAATTAGAAAAGGTACAGAGAAGAGCCACCAAAATGAAAGGCTTAAAAGGTTAGGGCTCTTCAACTTGGAAAAGAGACAGCTGAGGGGAGATATGATAGAGGTCTATAAATTAATGAATGGAGAGGAACGGGTAAATGTAGATCGGTTGTTTACACCATCAAAAAGTAGAAAGACTAGGGGACACACAATGAAGCTACAATGTAACATGTAGCCTTTCATTTTAACATCTTTGTTAGTGATATAGCGGAAGGGCTGTCGGGTAAGGTTTGCCTCTTTGCAGATGATACCAAAATCTGCAATAGAGTAGACACCCAGGAAGGTGTAGATAACATGAGGAGGGATCTAGCTAAGCTTGAAGAATGGTCTAGAATTTGGCAGCTGGGATTTAATGTTAAAAAATGTAAGGTCATGCATTTGGGCTGCAGCAATCCAAGGGAGCAATACAGTATAGGAGGTGAAGTACTTTTGTCCACTAAAAGAGAGCGGGACCTAGGCGTGGTTGTGTCTGATGATCTTAAAGTAGCTAAACAGGTAGAAAAGGCGATGGCAAAAGCTAGAAGGATGCTTGGGTGCATACGGAGAGGAATGGCTAGCAAAAAAAAGGAGGTGATAATGCCTCTGTATAAGTCTTTGGTGCGACCTCATTTGGAGTATGGTGTGCAATTCTGGAGACCGCACCTTCAAAAGGATGTGAACAGGATGGAGTCGGTGCAGAGGGTTGCTACTAAAATGATTAATGGGCTTCATTATAAAGCATATGAGGACAGACTTAAGGATCTTAATATGTACACCTTAGAGGAAAGGCGGGATAGAGGTGATATGATTGAGATGTTTAAATACCTCCGTGAACACACGCAATAATAGGTCAGCTCGTAAACGCTATACAATGTACTTCAAAAAATCAGGCGTTCAATGTAACAAAAAATGGGAAATACATTTTTTGTTACATTGAACGCCTGATTTTTTAAATACCTCCGTGGCATAAATGTTCAGGGAGAGAGCCTCTTTCAATTGAAAGCAAGTTCTGCTACGAGGGGACATGGGATGAGGGTGAAGGGAGATAGATTCAGGAGTGATATGCGGAAATATTTCTTTACACAGAGTAGTGGATCCATGGAATAGTCTCCCAGTGGAGGTGGTAGAGATGAGGACAGTAACTGAATTCAAAAAAGCATGGGACGAACACAGAGGAACTCTAAAGGTAAAAAGTGGACTGTTGTAGTTGTTGTTATGGAAGGACAGACTAGATAGGCCATGTGGTCTTTTTCTGTCATCATGTTTCTATGTTTCTATGTAACCCAATTAAGACTAATAAGAGAAAATATTTTTTTCACTCAATGTGTAATCAAACGCTGGAATTTGTTACCGGAGGATGTAGTAAAAGCTATTAGTGTATTTGGGTTTAAAAAAGGTTTGGACAAGTTCCTGGAGGAAAGGTCCATAAGCCATATCAAAGAGGACCTGGAAAATCCACTGCTTACCCTGGATCAAGCATTGTGGAACCTATGTACCTTTTTGGGAATCTGTCGGTTACTTGTGAAGTAGATATTGGGCTTGATGGACCTTGGTCTGTCCCAGTATGGCATTTCTTATGTTCTTATGTTCACTGGGCCCCAGGCCCCCTAGAATGGTTCTTCTTTCCTATATTTGAAATGGAGTTCTTTTTCTTTCTATTTTAACTAGAAGTTGTTTGCAAACCGCATTGCTTCTTTGCACAAATGCAGTATACCAAATAAAGACAAACATAAACATACTGATAATGCTGAAAAAACTGTGCTCTAAGGATCCCCATTGCACAAGAAGCAAATGCCCTGCTGCGGAGCTGACCCAATAGGAGTCGCAACAGACACACTGCCCAGCACCTAGCAAGACAAAAAGGCTCCATGTAGCAAAAAAAAAAAGAGATCCTCCCCAAAAAAATTTAAAAAAAGAAAAACAAAAGGCACAGGCCACAGCCATTACAAGCACTGTGGAATCTGTGTCTTTTGGGGAAACTGCTAGGTACTTGTGACCTAGATTGGCCACTGTTGGAAACAGGATACTGGGCTTGATGGACCTTGGTCTGACCCAGTATGGCATATCTTATGTTCTTATGTGAGACCTGAAAAGGGAATCCCAACACTTGAAAGATAGGTCGAGGAAACCAAAGAAAGGCTTCCCCAGCTACCGCCATAGGCCTCGCTGCCAGAGAAAGGGAAGAGCCCTTTTTTTAAAAATTTGGAACTGCTTTATTCCAAGCAGTAAAGAGAGACAAATACAGGCAATTGAAAATAATGGTTAAAGACAGAAAAATACAAATCTGAAAAAATTAAAGCACAGCTCAGCAAGCAGAGAGAGGACAGCAAGACAGGAGGGGGGTCTGGGCTCAATCTTACTGACCCCACCTCAGGCCTCACTGAGTCCTCCTGTCCGCTCTCTAGCCCACCAAGCACTAGAAACCTGTGGGGAGCAGCATGGTACTCAAGCATAGCTGTCAGCTCAAGGAGATAGGGGCGTACTAAAGTTCAGAGCAAACACTAGACGTACAGGCCTGAGTCACACAGGCCACAAGACCTTGGTCCGGGCTAGGCGTAACAGGCCTATCGGCACTGCTGCACCGGTCAACACACCTTGCCACCTGCTGAGGCAGACAAATACTGGCTTCTCTCAGTGCTGCAGCAGCAGATACACCAAGTGATGGCATCCACCTTCTGGCAAGGGAGTATAACCCATTCATCTGGGCTAGCATAGCAGAATGAAAAGGAAAATAGACATTTTCTTCCCATGTTGTACCTATATCAATAGACTGAAGATGGCCCTCTACAATTTGTAAAATGTCAGACAGCAGTAAAACAAATACAGCTGTGCATTAAAAGGTAATTCTAATAAAACATATTTTCACCAAGAAAAAAAATGCAATTATGCTATTCATTGACACTGTAATACTCTATTTCACTTTGTTAGCATAAAGCTAGTTTTCCAAAACAATACAAATGTGTATTAATAAATATATTTTCTTGTATATATTTCAACATGTATTTTTTACTACATAACTTGGATTTGTGATACTAATACAAAAAAATTTGAATTATTTTGTAGAAAGGTTAAACCAACGTAACTTAAATCAAACCCATGGAACTGAAATGGCAAAAAAATAGTTGGTTTACAAAAATACGTTACCTGAAAGTCACATCTAAAGAAAATTAAACGAGATGCTTTTTGGTGTGAGGCATATATCAAATTTAATAAAAGAAATGAAGCAAAATGAAACATAACAATGACAAACTTTATGAAAATGTGAAAGAAAGTTTTCATTAAATACTACCTCCATTATCTCCTTGTAGATCACAACCAAAAGGACCAAGATAAAGACATTAAAAGATACTGAAAATATTTCAAATGCTATTTGTTTAAATGAACATCAAGAACTGGAAACAGTTATAAACAATTATTTAATTTAGAATCAACCTCTGAAGAGAACACTTTCTAAACTATCACATTTAAGCTAGCTTCCTTCCTTTTCATATAGCTGACTGTAGCAAATATGAACTTCAGGTAGGATTTGCCAGTCATGGTTGTTCATGGATGACTCAACATATTATTTCATGGAATTATTATATCTGCTTTTCAATAAAGCAACTCTTTGAAAAATTACAAATCATATTACATCTGTAATTGCAAAACAAAACCCCATCTCTCCCTCAGTACAGATTTTCTATTTAGTTTGCTACATATAAAATGTTCACTTTCCTATCAATTCTGGTACTTTAGCTAGTATTAAATCCTGAACTTTGCATATAGAACAAAACATTTAACATTAATGCACAAAAAAAAAACCAGTTGTTTGCCCATTCTCTGCCACTGCTTTGTATACCCTTCACAAGCATGTTACATGAGCTGTGTATTAAGTGTTAGCTCTATCAAATCACTTGTGTGCAGATGCTGGGCAAATTATGATCCATACTGACCAGCATCACGAAGGTTCTATCTGTCCATGGTGCTGAAATGAACAATTTACCCCTCCTCTTTCCATCCCCACCCCGCCTCTTTTGCAAGAAAGAGTGTGTATGTATACATATGATTTGGGTTACTGAAATCATTAAAAAGACTTAGCAACAAGTATCCACAAAACTAATAAAAGCAAAGTGTGATGATTCTGTATTATTATGAACAGCTACTGTCATAATTATGCAAAAATGTATTAGCCATAAACTTAGCATAATCAATAAACGCAGTACCTATTTAGATTACCACCTACATTCCATTCCCTACAATGGAAGACTAATACAAATGATTTAAAAAATGCATCGTGCAAACATTACCATAATCGCTATCTGGCCAACACATTCAGATTAAGCTACACAAAACAATGGCGTGAAAAATCGACCATATGGTATTTCTTCCCTTTCTCCTTTGTGCTAAAGACACAATTGTGGGTAATGTTTGCAACTCCAAATATCACCAGAAAAAAAAACAAAGAAGAGTAAAGCGTAGTGAGATTAATTTCCTACATAATTCAGAAAATAGCATCTCGCGTAAGGATTACAGATGTCGCCCTTACCATCCCTATCGCACAACTGAATAGCTTCCAAGCTCAGATTCTTGATCACTTCCTCGCAGGGACTGGTCGGGCTACTAATGTGGCTCAGACGTGGAACCTCCATTTCCCCCTGCTTTTCTCCTTTCCCCCGTTCTTGTTCTTGCAGTGGAGTGCTAAGGTGAGACGGATCTGTCTGTCTTTCTTCCTCGCTGATCGGGGCAGACACTCACTGTTCCCTTTCAGTGCTCCGGGGAAAGCAGCGTCAGCGCTCGCCGTCACTTAGCACACACACCACGCCACCGATTTGTCGCTGCGACGATGCAGGGGCAGTGGAGGAAAGCAAGGAGGAACACAGAATCAAACTCCAGATCTTCCTGGGCAGAGCAAAACCTGAGCAGGCAAGGGACCGGAGTGCTCTCAAGCGGAACACATGGCGGTGTAATAATGGTACTTTCTCATCGTACAACGGCAAATAGTGCGCTACAGCAGAGTTACAACGCTGCGGCTCTAATGCCGCCCCCAAGCTCCTTGCAGCGGCTCTCGACGGTCACGTTATTCGCCGGAGGGTGTATAAGGGAGGAGTCCTGCGGGCTCCAGCATAGCTATTGATGCCCTAATGGTGCTACATATAGGGCTGGAAAAGTAGGGAGGAGGTGGCAGAAGCAGTCGAGAAGATGAGGTCCTGACTAAAACCTGGGGCGAGAGAAGTAGAGAATAAAGAGCCTCTGGTTCCTCCTGGAGGGAGGAGGCTTACACCTGCCTGCCACCAGTATTCGATCAACAATGGATTAAGGTAGGGAGGGAGAAGAATGCTGATCCCTGCACGCATTGGGTGCTCGATACAGTAACTGCTGTAACCTCAGCAAGCTGTACTGTAGCAAGACAGTGTGTTTTATTGTTTTATAGCTGGCTGGCTTTGTGGCACTTCTCCCGCCATTGCATGTCATACAACCCCGCATAAAAAGGGATATTCTTTAATCTCACAGATAACTAACAGGAACTGTAATAATACGGTAAATAAAAAAATATATTTTCCAACCAGTAGTGGTGGTTCTTCTGAAATACCGGAAAAGTCAGGTAGCAGCCTTAATAGAAAAGTCCAGAAAATGCAGGTTGCATTCCAACATAGCCCGTCGTCTTTCCATAACTTAAAAATCAATACCTAACCCTACACTTACCACCATTTTCCTTTATTCCGTTGTTTCTTTTGAAGATGTCTGGCGTGATCTATAAGAGAGTTCATCTTTCTCCTTTTTTAAAGTATTTATACTGCACTTATTTACAGTAGTATCTTCAAGACTATAACCCTTTTATTAAAGGAAAGCAATATCACTGTATCAGGGACCATTCATCAATCCCAAAATCCTGAGGGTCCAGAGCTCAAACTGAAGAACCCCTCAAAAATGAAACCACTAATAACAAGCCTCTTCAGATTAATTACTGCCACAATTCCGATAGCAGGAAGGTAACATTCTAAATTAAAACAGGTAGCCGACACCATGTGAACATAACCTGAAAATAGCATGAAATTCAAAAGCATTACACTAAAATTGCTACCAAACCCCACACTATGAAAAAAGAATCTAAACCTTAAACCAGACACCAAGAAAGCAGGGCCCACAAACTAGAACCGCCTTCACCTAAAGTCCTTAGCAAGTTCTAACTGTTAGGTGTGAAACTGCCCCATGCTGCATGTTGTACTTGCTAAACTTGTACAAGGAGGACCCGCCAGTGTATAACACTCACGAGGCGGTTTTAGGAAGGAGGTGGCCCGTTTACACAGCAGGCGGGGCTCCAGTCGCCTAGCTAGGCCCTAAAGTAGGCCGCGTGCTGCTGAAGCTGAGTTCGTTGCTCCCGTGGGGGGAGCGACTTGTAATGCCTAGCTGGAAGTTTCTGAGTACCATGCTCGACTCTGGCTTTACGTGAGGCTGCAGTTAATTTTTTTTCGTTGTAACCACTGTAACAGTTTTCTTCCTATGGTATTTTTAATTTTGCTGGCGGTTTCAGGAACATTTGATCACAAAACTCATGGTACTTCTGGAAGTTTGCGCAGACTATTATTGAGGGAAGCTGAACTTTCTTTATCAGAATACACCTGCCTTTTGCAAATAAACACTTTTTGGTGAAAAAAATGTTAAATGGGACAATATTCTCACTCCCCCTACCAAATCTTGAATCCTATACTCAGATGCTGATAATTTTCCAGTAATGTTAAGTCAGCTAACAGCTCTTTAAAACTATGAACTGCCAAATCCAGGGTTGGAGCAGGTTACACCTGACTTGGAAATGCAGAGAAAAATGGGGGTGGGGGGGGGGGTCACTCTTTCCTGCCTGCCTCTTCCCTTTTCCCAGCTGTGTGTTCTGTGGCAGGGTTTAACAGTATAGGCAAAAAGGGGACCACTGTGTTCTGCACACTTGACTGAGATTGCCCTTACTACTTATGGTCTTGGTTCTCAACTCTTTGCAGCTGCTAGGTATTTGCTGTATCCTTGGCTGCAGTTCCAGGCAGCCCTAGGGATGCTGTGTTGGTCTGGCTAATTGTAGCTGCTGTGCAGAACATTGGTCTATTCACAAATAGGTACAAACATTGGAAGGCCCCTCTGGTTACATGTACCTCACTCCTGATCCTATTGCCAGCTGCCCTACCCATCCTCTTCAATGGAGGCTCCCTTCCTTGGATTTCTGGAATTCCACACAGTGCCCCCTTGTCACCTTGTTACAACATATTATCTTTCTGTTTATTAAATTTTGCTTTATTAAATCCCGCCTTTCCCAAAAGCAGTATAGCGGTTTACAACAACCAAACATAACAGTAAAAGGGAAAAACCAAAAACATTATATATAAAATACAAACATACGTAGAAAGTGGCATTTTAGAAAGGACACCCCAGTGCAATCTGGGACATCCAGGGCAAATCTGAAGGAAAATGCTGATAAACAGGGATCGTTTCTTACATGTCTCTGTACACTATTACTACTACTTATCATTTGTATAGTGCTGCAAGGCGTATGCACCACTGTCCAAAGACATGTAAGAGTCCCTTCTCTAAGAGCTTACAATCTAGTCAAGACAGACAACACAACTGGGAACTAGGATATATCTAGGAGAATGGTAAGGAAATCCACAGGAGGTGAGCAGGAGACTAGGGAGATCAGGATCCAGAAGTAGTCTCAAAGAAGTGAGTTTTTAGTCTGGATTTGAACAGGGCCACAGATGGAGCCTGGTGTACTGACTCAGGTAGTTTCTTCCAGGCATAAAGAGCAGCAGCGTAGAAAGACTGAAGTCTGGAGTCTGGAGTTGGCAGTGGAAGAGAACATAAGAACATAAGAAATGCCATGCTGGGTTAGACCAAGGTCCAACAAGCCCAGTATCCTGTTTCCAACAGTGGCCAATCCAGGTCACAAGTACCTGGTAGGTACCCAAAGGCCACAGCTTCCACAATGCTCATCCTGGGATAAGCAGTGGATTTCCCGGGTCCTCTTTAATAATGGTTTATATACCTTTCCTCCAGGAACTTGTCCAAACCTTTTTAAACCCAGCTGCACTAACAGCTTTTAGTACATCCGCTGGTAACAAATTCCAGAGTTTGATTACGTGATGAGTGAAAACATATTTTCTCTTATTAATCTTAAATAGGTTACATTGTAGCTTCACTGCATGCCCTCTAGTCTTTCTGCTTTTTTGATGGCGTAAACAACCGATCTACGTTAACCCGTTCCACTCCATTCATTAACTTATAGACTTCTATCATATCTCCCCTCAGCCTTTTCTTTTCCAAGTTGAAGAGCCCTAATCTTTTAAGCCTTTCTTCATAGAGGTACCCTTCTATCCCCTTTACCATTTGGTGGCTCTTCTGTGTACCTTTTCTAATTCCGCTATATCCCTTTTAAGATATGGCGAGCAGAATTGCACACAATATTCAAGGTGCAGTCGAACCATGGAATGCTAGGCATTATAATATCCTTGGTTTTATTCTTCATTGTTTTCCTTATGATTCCTAGCATTCTATTGGCTTTCTTGGCCGCTGCTGCACACTGGGTGGAGGGTTTCAACGTATTTTCCATGATGACCCCTAAATCATTTTCCTGGTGGTGGTTTCTAAAGCGGTACCTTGCATCGTGTAACCAAAATTTAGGTTGTTCTTTCCTAGGTGCATAACTTTGCAATTGTCTACATTAAATTTCATCTGCCATTTGTACGCCCAGTCTTTCAATTTGTCAAGATCCTCTTGCAATTTTTCACAATCCTCTTGGGTTTTAACAACTTTGAATAATTTTGTGTCATCTGCAAATTTGATCACCTCACTTCTTATTCCTATTTCGAGGTCATTTATGAATATGTTAAAAAGCAGTGGGCCCAGCACAGATCCATGGGGTACTCCACTATTTATTTTTCTTCATTGAGAAAATTGGCTATTTAGCCCTACTCTCTGCCTTCTATCTTTTAGCCAGTTTCTGATCCACAATACTACACTGCCTCCAATCCCATGACTTTTTAATTTCGCCAAGAGTCTCATGAGAGACCTTGTCAAAGGCTTTCTGAAAATCCAGATACACTGTATCAACCGGCTCACCTTTGTCTACCCGTTTATTCACACCTTCAAAAAATACAACAGATTAGTAAGACAAGACTTTCCTTGGCTAAATCCAGGTTGGCTTTCTCCCATTAAACCATGACTATATAGAAAATCAGTAATTTTATTCTTTATAATGGTTTCTATCATTTTTTAATTTATTATCAAAAAACCCCCACAATAGCATACCGTTACACCAACAACTCAGTACCCCTAACCACCCCCTCCCCCCCTTTTCTGTTTCCACCCGATATCCCATAACAGTCGGATACTAAACTACCTCCCCCATGTTATACATACATTAATCCACACTAACCAAAGGGGGTACATATCAAAAAAGATATGTGATCTTAAGGCACTCAAAAAAACGTGCTAGAGGCCATAGCGCCCCGCATCCATCCCCCACCCCCTTCCCCCCACGTCCTCAACCATTACTCTCCTTCCACCACTCCTGATACCTTTCCCATATTTTTAAGAATCCCAGGGGTCTCTTTAATCTCATGGCCGTAAGGCAATACATCAGATACAATTGTTCCACTCTCATTTGAATATTCTTCAATGAGGGTGGCTCCACCCTCCTCCAGTGCTTAGCAATCCCCTGCCACGTCGCCACACAAACTATTCCACACCATCCAGATGCTTCCCCTGCACCTGACATGCTCCCTACATTTAAAAGGGCCATACAGGGACCAAGAGTGAAATCCTTCCCCACTATCTCCCGCACCCACAGTTCCACTTCATTCCAAAGTACCCTGATTTTTGGACATCCCCACCAAATGGGAAGAAAAGAGCCCACCTCCCCGCATCCCCTCCAACATAATGCCAGCCCTCCCATCCACTTCTGTATTTGCAGCGGGGTCAGGTACCACCTATACAACATCTTATAGTTGTGCTCCAATATATTACTGGCCACCACTCCTTTAAACAACCCTTTACAGACTCTCTTCCATTGGTCCTCATCCCAACATCTATTCAAATCTTTCCCCCAGGCCAACCTATGAGTCCACTCCCCGCACTTCGCTGTCTCCATCAGTTTATACAGTTTAGAAATTAGCCCTTTAACACACCTACCGGCAAACAGTTCGTCCACCGCCTCCCCCCTTACTCTCCTCCCTCTCTTCTCCATCGCTTGACAGTAGTGGATCGATTGCACGTAGCAATACCGATCTTCCTGGGGCAGCCCAAATTCAATCCTCAAGTCCTCAAAGTCCACCCACTCTCCCCCTTCCTAAAGTTGACCGACATACCGCAACCCTCGCTCCTCCCACCTGGCAAAGGTGGGATCCAATAGCCCTGGTGGGAACTCAGGATTACCCACTAAGGGCATGAATTTAGAGAACCCCTGTCCACCATACCACCTTATTTGCCACTTCCGCCAGTGCGGCAAATTCATAAACAGATACAAGAAACGGGGTAGGGCAATAATTTTCAACAGCTCCATCCTTCCCAGGCATGAAACCTCATAGCTTTCCCCTCTCTCCAATTCCTTAAACATATTAGCCCTAGCTGGCCGTAATTTGCTAAAAAAAGCTGCTCTAACTGACCCGTTATCTGTACACCCAGATACCTAATGCTACTTTTCACCCACTTAAATGGAAAAGTCTGTTTCAATCTATCCACTTCTTCCCAAGGCACCGAAATATTTAACAATTCATATTTGGTTGCATTCATCCGAAACACGGACACCTCTCCATACCTAGTTAATTCCTCCTGAACTGCCACCAAGGATCACTCTGTTTCTGTTATATAAAAAAGCACATCGTCTGCGAATAAAGATATTTTGTGATGCTGCACCCCCCATTTGAATCCCTGGGATCTTCTCCACCCTTTCCTGGATCCGCTGTGCCATTGGTTCCATCGCCAAAATAAAAAGCAACGGGGATAGGTGGCACCCTTGCCGAGTTCCCCTATAGAATTCAAAGGCCTTTGTGACTGCACCATTAATTTTTAAACACGCCAGCGGCTTGCTATACAGAATTTGCACCCATGCCAAAAAGGAGCCCTGTATTTCCACCTTTTCCAATGTCTTAAACAGAAAGGGCCAACTTACCCGGTCGAAGGCTTTTTCCGCATCGACCGCTAAGAGCGCCATCGGCGTTCCCCGACGTTTACCATACCAAATTAAATTCAACGCTCAACGTATATTGTCAGATGTATATCTACTGGGCACAAACCCCGACTGGTTCGGGTGTATTAAACGTCCTAAGCTAGGCAACAGCCTATTCGCCAACAACTTAGTAAAGATTTTTAAATCACTTCTCAGGAGAGAAATAGGTCTATAGGAACTGCATTCATCCGGGTCCTTCCCTTCTTTGTGTAAAATACTAATGCCCGCTAACCTCAGGGACACCGGCATCACCTCTTCCTGTCTGAATGAGTTGTACATTTCCGTAAGCAGCCCAACAAGCTGTCCGGCAAATACTTTATAAAACTGATTGGAGAACCCATCCATCCCCGGAGCTTTATGTGGTTTCAAACCCTTAATCACCGTCAAAACATCCTGCTCACGTATTCTGCTAGAGATCCCCTCCATCTCTTCAGCTGAGAGTTTTGGGAAACAAACACTATCCAAATACTCTAACATCCTTTCCTCCACTACCTGCTGCTCCGGTTTGTACAAGGTTTGATAGAATTGGATAAACCGATCCTCAATTTCTTTTCCTACCCACAATGGCCTACCTTTCTCATCCTTAATTCTCACTATAGTATTTCGCGTTGCCATTTTCCTAACCTTACGTGCAAGCAATCTCCCCTCCTTATGTCCAAACTCAAAATTCCTTTGCCTCAAGACATTTAACTTATGCTGGACGTCATGTAGTTGCAATTCGCTAAATTCCCTCTTCAATCTATTCAATGTACCCCGCAGCTCCACACACTGAGGGTTCCTTTTTAACTTATTCTCAATATCCGTTATGGAGTCAAACATCTGCGTTTGATGAAGCAACCGGGTGCGTTTACGGTGGGACCCCACAGCTATCAATTTCCGCCGGACCACTGCTTTCAAGCAGTCCCAGATCGTCCCCGGGGAGACCTCTCCCGTCGCGTTCAATGGCAGATATTCAACAATTGTCTCTTTAATCTGACTCACCACCTCTGGGTCCTCTAGGAGAGATTCATTCAGTTTCCACCATGCCCTACACGGACCCTGCGTGCCCAACTGGATATTGAAAGTTACGGGGGCATGATCCGACCAGGTTCGCTCCCATATCTTACAGTCCCCTACCCCCGCTATTAGGGCCTTATCTAGAAGAATTAAGTCAATCCTAGAGTGGGTCTCATTTATTTATTTATTACAATTTCTTATATACCGCACTATTCGATATCAGCGCGGTTTACAATATAACAAAATGACCAGAACAACAAGCTGTTCGGTTTTACAGAGAACAGGGGTACAAACTTGGATAACATGGGTGAACTATATACATAAAATATTTACAAAGAACATGGACTGGGGAGTAAAATGAGTAGTCTCTCTGCCCATAATTCACTTCACGCCACACATCTACCAAATCTAACCTACCCATCAGCTGTTTCAGCCGGAGCCGATGCGCTCTGGGAGTGGATGCTGCCCCCTTGAGGTATCAACAAGGGGGTTAAGGGAGACATTAAAGTCGCCCTCCATAATCAACTTGCCTTCTACCCTCCCAAACACCACCCTTTGACGCTCAAGAAAGAACTCTGCTTGATTAGTGTTCGTGGCAAATACACTAACCAGGGTATATAAGTCAGATCCCACTTTAAGTTTAATAATCACATACCTCCCACCTTTATCTTTTACACATTCCACTGCAATAGCGAAGTGCACGCAATGAATACACCAGGAGTCTATTTACTAGAATTCAGACCTGTTTATTTTGTGCACAAGCTCAGACACCTGTCAATATCACTTTCAAAATGGTCTGAGCAATGGCGTTCAATAAAACAACAGCATTTATAGTTTTCCTCATCAGTTCTATACAGGCAAACTCCTCATTGGTCCCGGTGGCCCCCTCCCCCCCCCTCCCCCCATTCAATGGAAAATTTCTGACCGGGCTCACACCACTCTTCCCCCCTGCTTTTAGGCCTTCCTAGCCATGCTCAGTAACTAGACATAACATTCTGCCTTGCTTTTTGCTGACAAGGTCACTCGCAGCACAGACACTGTGTGAAAAGCAAGATTCTGAAATACATCTGTGAATAACATAAACTCAATGGAAAGTTTTACTTTCTTATCAGCAAAAGCAGCTTGAAGCAAAATTCTATTTTCTCTGGCTTTTAGCTCTACTCAGTTCTAATATTCTGAAGTGGGGGTTGGGGACGCAGGCCTAACCTACAGGCTTGCTTCTGCTACCTAACATTTACAGGCTATCCTAGGCAATAGCCTATCACATTCCCCTCTTTGATTATTCTCACCCGCAAGTGAGAAAGGGTGAGAATTAAATCACATATGGTACTCTACACTAGGGTGGAGGGATCACTGTGTGATACAGGGTTAGGGTAGTAATGCCACATTGCTAGTAACTGTGAATCTGCCTTGCATTCAACAATTCTATCAACGGTTGAGTTCAGCATACGCAAGCATAAGGGAAGGAAACATGGGATACATAAGCAAACAGCCACAATCAAGAAAACTATCAATACAAGTGTCTTCAGGCCGCCCATACCTGAAAACCACGAACCAAACCAGCCATCAAGTTGCAAGCCATGCCAGGTTTGGACTGGGACATAAGTTTGTTTTCTCATGTGATTGGCTATGTCTTCTACAACCTGCCCTTCATTATCAATTTGCAAACAACAGTTCGTTAAATTAAGCTTACCACATACACCTCCTTCAGCTGCAAGCAGATAATCTAATGCTAAGCGGTTCTGGTAAATGGCTGTACGCATCTGTGTGACTTGTTTGGCTAACAAGGTTAGTGCTCTGCTAGTTTCATTGGTTATAATTTCAACAACAGCTTGCAAACGTATAATACGGTCCAACATATACACAGGAGTGCGGTAGCCCCAAGAACCATCTTGTGCCCAGGTAGCAGGTCCATAGTAAGAAACAATTCTCTCAGGTGGCCATTCTTCAGAGGTTGCATCCCATTTGATTAATATAATATAATAATATTATATATTAATATAATATAATATTAATATAATAATAATATAATATAATTTTATAATATTATATAATATATAATATATTATTTATAATATATAATATATAACTAATATAATAATTATATTATATAATAATTATATATTAATATAATATAATATTAATATAATAATAATATAAATGATTTCCCTGTTTACTTCCCTGTTAATTTTCCTGTTACTTGTAATAGGTCTGTTATATCTGACCAATTGTTGTATTGTTTCAATGTAAACCGCACTGATGACAAATAGCGCGTTATATAAGAAAATTAAATAAATAAATAAATAAATTTGTCCCACTGGCCGATTTTGAGAGCCTCTCGCTTCTGTCGGCTTTTGTATACAGGGAATCCCAATTGTTCTCCGAGGGACAGGGGCAAAAGGAAGAAAGAGGGTCGTATAGTTCCTAGAACACACGCTCCTCCCCAATTGGAAGGGAGTTTAGCATATGCTCGAGTGCCACAAATCCAATAAAGTCCAGGTGGAGCTTGCCAGGTGATATGCGTAGCCAGATTTGTCCATATCCTGGCCAAGTAAGGAAAGACGATCAAAGGATTAGAAGGTTCCGGAGTATTGGCACCTGACCACCAAGATGTTTTCTCAGTAGTAGCATTGTAATATTTCTGGTTCAAACAGACCAACTGTCCTACTAATGCAGTCAACTGTGGTCCTGCCCGTACAAAACATAGTCTACCCACTATGGCAGCGATGGCGAACCTATGGCACGCGTGCCAGCTGTGGCACGCGAAGGCCTTGCAGCTGGCACGCGTGAAGGTCCGCAAAAAAAGAAAAAGCGGGCTCTGGCTGCTGCCGCGGACGCGGCAGCATGCAGTGTCCCGCGGGGCCCCCTCCGCCCGCTAAGCCCCTCTGCAAGGGCTTTCAGATTCGCGAGGGAGACAGCGTCTCCCTCGCGTCTCTGTTAAGCCCGCAGGGGTTAATGGGAAATTTCCCATCAGCCCCTTTAGACGCGAGGGACTGATGGGAAATTTCCCATTAGCCCCTGCGGGCTTAACAGAGACGCGAGGGAGACGCTGTCTCCCTCGCGAATCTGAAAGCCCTTGCAGAGGGGCTTAACGGGCGGAGGGGGCCCCGCGGGACACTGCATGCTGCCGCGTTCGCGGCAGCAGCCAGAGCCCGCTTTTTCTGTTTTTAAATTTGCCGGGGGGGGGGGGTTAGGACTGCTAATGGGCTAGGGGGGGGGGGTTTAGGACTGCTAATGGGCTAGGGGGGGGGGTTAGGACTGCTAATGGGCTAGGAGGGGGGGGGTTAGGACTGCTAATGGGCTAGGGGGGGTTAGGACTGCTAATGGGCTGTGGGCTGATGGGGGCTGTCTGGAAATGGGGTGATGGGGGGTTAGGACTGCTAATGGGCTGGGGGGGGTTTGGACTGCTAATGGGCTGGGGGGGGTTAGGACTGCTAATGGGCTAGGAGGGGGGGGTTAGGACTGCTAATGGGCTAGGGGGGGTTAGGACTGCTAATGGGCTGTGGGCTGATGGGGGCTGTCTGGAAATGGGGTGATGGGGGGTTAGGACTGGTAATGGGCTATGGGGGGGGGTTAGGACTGCTAATGGGCTAGAGAGGGGGGGTTAGGACTGCTAATGGGAGGGGGGGGTTAGGACTGCTAATGGGCTAGGAGGGGGGGGTTAGGAATGCTAATGGGCTAGGAGGGGGGGTTAGGACTGATAATGGGCTGGGGGGGGTTAGGACTGCTAATGGGCTAGGAGGGGGGGGGGTTAGGACTGCTAATGGGCTAGGGGGGGTTAGGACTGCTAATGGGCTAGGAGGGGGGGTTAGGACTGCTAATGGGCTAGGGGGGGGTTAGGACTGCTAATGGGCTGGGGGGGGTTAGGACTGCTAATGGGCTAGGAGGGGGGGGGTTAGGACTGCTAATGGGCTAGGGGGGTTAGGACTGCTAATGGGCTGTGGGCTGATGGGGGCTGTCTGGAAATGGGGTGATGGGGGGTTAGGACTGCTAATGGGCAGGGGGGGGTTAGGACTGCTAATGGGCTGGGGGGGTTTGGACTGCTAATGGGCTGGGGGGGGTTAGGACTGCTAATGGGCTAGGAGGGGGGGGGGTTAGGACTGCTAATGGGATAGGGGGGTTAGGACTGCTAATGGGCTGTGGGCTGATGGGGGCTGTCTGGAAATGGGGTGATGGGGGGTTAGGACTGGTAATGGGCTATGGGGGGGGTTAGGACTGCTAATGGGCTAGAGAGGGGGGGGTTAGGACTGCTAATGGGCTAGGGGGGGGTTAGGACTGCTAATGGGCTGGGGGGGTTAGGACTGCTAATGGGCTAGGGGGGTTAGGACTGCTAATGGGCTAGGAGGGGGGGGGTTAGGACTGCTAATGGGCTAGGAGGGGGGGTTAGGACTGCTAATGCTAATGGGCTAGGGGGGGGTTAGGACTGCTAATGGGCTGGGGGGGGTTAGGACTGCTAATGGGCTAGGGGGGGGGGGGTTAGGACTGCTAATGGGCTGGGGGGGTTAGGACTGCTAATGGGCTAGGAGGGGGGGTTAGGACTGCTAATGGGCTAGGGGGGGTTAGGACTGCTAATGGGCTGTGGGCTGATGGGGGCTGTCTGGAAATGGGGTGATGGGGGTTAGGACTGGTAATGGGCTATGGGGGGGGTTAGGACTGCTAATGGGCTAGAGAGGGGGGTTAGGACTGCTAATGGGCTAGAGAGGGGGGTTAGGACTGCTAATGGGCTAGGGGGGGGGTTAGGACTGCTAATGGGCTGATGGGGAGGGGTTAGGACGTGAGGTGGGCTGTTGGGTGGGGTTAGGACTGGAAATGGGCTGATGGGGGGTTAACACTGGAGGTGGTCTGATGGGGTTAGGACTGGTAATGGGCTATGGGGGGGTTTAGGACTGATAATGGGCTATGGGGGGGCTGGGACAAGAAATGGGCTGATGGGGAGGGGTTAGGACTTGAGGTGGGCTGATGGGGTTAGGACTGGTAATGGACTGTGGGCTGATGGGGGGGTTAGGACTGGCAATGGGCTATGGGGGGCTGACTGGAAGTGGGGGGTTAGGACTGGTAATGGGTTATAGGGGGGGGGCTTAAACTGAAAATGGGGTGATGGGGGGTTAGGACTGGAAGTGGGTTGATGAGGGGGGGATAGGACTGGTATTGGGTTGGGGGGCTGCTAGGACTGGAAATGGGCTGATGCAGGGACTAGAAGGGAATGGATGCTGGGTGAGGCTGGAACTAGAAGGGAGCTGGTGTTGGGGGAGGATTAGAATGGGATGGGGCTGGGAGAGTAAAATGGAGAGGGGAAAAATATTTTCTGTGGGAGGGATAAAAAATCTACAATTGGCCGGGTATTGGGAGAGTAAGTGGGGATTGAGGATGGAGGGGTAAATTTTGAGTAGATGAAATAGGAATGAGGAAAGAGCCAAAGGAGAAAGATTAGTATGTTAAAGCAGATGTAGAGAGAGAATGGAAAAAAAAAACAAGAAGACAGAAGAAAGGACAAATGGACAGCAGATGGAGAGTTAGCAGAAGACACGAAGAAACCAGAAGAAAGTGGCTGGAACAATTGCAACTGAAAAAAAATGCACAAAAGGTAGAAAAATATCTCTTTATTTTGAATTTATTAACTGGAATATGTCAGCTCTGGGAAATGTGCATCATTAATTTTTGCGCTTTGTTTAGTACAAGAGGAAATTAATATATAGTTTTATTTCTACAGTGTTGTTGTATATTCCAAGTTTGGCTTTTGGGGTTCCCAGTTTAATTATTGTCTTCCTGTTTCTAAATTGTGATTCCTTGTTTGGTGATGGTCTGTTCTGCATGTGTAACTGAGCTGAGGTATTCTGTTTATATAATTCCTATTTGACATTGCCACTTGTTCTTTCCCCAGTAGGTCATGTATTGTTGTTCTCTGAGATGTATTGGTTTAATATTTGCAGTGTTGCCTTTTGATAGGTAGAGTATGGTGCTTTGTGAGTCCTGGTAGTGCTGTTAGGATACGGCGGGTTTGCTATGGGTTCTAAATGGGCAGCGTTTGTAGTAGTTCCTAATGTGCCTGGCGGTTGGTACTGGATTATAGTAATGTAGAAACCTTTTAGTCTTTCTTTATCCATATACTCATTAAGAGGCATGTTTACTAAAAGTTAGTGTATGGTAACATTATGCAAATATTTATGCAAATGAAGCACCTTATGCAAATGGGGCTTTAATTGACGTGCTGGCACTTTGAGGAAATTCTTTGGTTTTGTGCGGCAGTTTGGGCACTCGGGCTCAAAAAGGTTAGCCATCACTGCACTATGGAGTGGGCGAGGACCCATTCATTGGTAGTGTTATGAACATCAGTCTGGTTATATGGTACGGAATAGTTCAGTTCTTTTGCTTCCCAAGGCCATTGGTCTCCCATCTGAGTTCCTCCACAAAAGAGACAGTCTGAGACATGGAGGCTGGAGGCCACAGCTCCAGCTAGTTTGATGAACAAATTCTGCGAAGCGTGGGGAACTACAAATTCTGCCTTCATGGCCTCGTGGAAGGTATGATGTATGCGATAAGGTGAAGAAACATGAGTCTTTACATTCAGTTGGATGAATACGATGGTTCCAGGATCAGTTCCACCTCCTGCTATGCGCAGGCCAAATCAAAATCCTTGCTTCCATTGAATGGGGTCGGAGATCTGGAGTCGTAGGGGATTGCATGTACTTTTCTTGCACTTGTTGGGTTCTAGCAGGGGTAATCTTTCCAATATAGCTTTACGATTATCTCCGGTTTGTCCTGTTGGGCCACCAGACCAGGTGGCATAGTACACACAGCCCCACTTTGGACAGTAGTAGTCTACTTCTGATGATTTGCTATACGTTGTTGGTGAGCGTGTTCCAGTGCACATTCCCCATCTGTATGCACCTTCAGGACACATATATTTCTCATCATAATAGTAAGCTTGTTCCCATGATCCACACCTGTAGTAATTATTTCTGTTAATTAAGTCACAAGCACTGTTCCCTCTAAGCTGTGCGCGTGTGCGCGTGCACACACCTCGCCGAGCGAGCGCACATACTTTACAACAGAGCGCACAAAAATTACGGCTCTGATTTTGATAGAAAACACAGACGTCTTAAAATTTAAAAGTTATGATTGTAGTTACTAGAAATTTCCCACTTCATTTAGTAATCGTCTGTTTTCATTTAATTTGATTAAAATCAATGTGGTGTACATACTGTATAGTATCTGTATCTGTATAGTCAGATTTTAAAGTATATAACTCCGAGTGTCGTTATGTGGCGCACAAAAATTTAACCTTCCTTCAAAAGCTGCACATAGCTAATGTTTTATGCGCACACAGCCTACAGAAAATTAGAGGGAACATTGGTCACAAGCATCAAAATACAGGTATGCAGGTTGGGTGGGATCAGAGAGTTGACTTGTGGCGTTGACGAGGGCTCCATCTTCATCATTCCATCTCAGTTCCAGGACATAGTAAGATGGATTCTGTCGAGGTCTGAAGCAAGTACGAGTCTTTCCCTTTGTACAGACGTTCAGTTCTGTACCATTATAGATACACTGGCTGACTATGCCAGTACAAGTATAGTAAGAGTGATAAAGTAGAGTCTAAGTAACTTGCATTCCAGTTCGGGTGGTGGTTATACAGGCTGCACAAGGGGGCACAGCAAGAGTGGTTCTCAAGAGTCCCAGGGCTACCGCAAGAATAAAACAGTAATTAGTAAGCATCATGATCATAGTCTCTAATAATTGATGAGGTAGGTAATGGTTGATTGAGGTAGATAGATAATGGTTGATTGGTTGATAGAGTCTGCAATGAAAATAATGCAAAACTGAAGGACGGCTCTTTCATTGATGTCCAGGAGTAGGTTGGCAAAGTCTTTACGATGATGGATCTTGTCTTCGCAGTGTGAGTTGCAATGGTGATGCAGGATTAGCGATCGAGGTCCAGGGGCGACTCTCAGGAACTGCTGCTGGCTTTACTCGACTGTGGTGGATCCAGGAATCGATTTCTGCCACTTTAACTGCTGTTGGGGTTGATAACAAGACGATGTATGGCCCTGTCCACTGAGGCGCCAACGGTGTCTTCTTCCACTCTTTTACCCACACCGAGGCTCCAGGCTTGAAAGGATGCAAGGGCTCTGTTAGATTGATAGGCAACTGGTCTTGCACCCAGGCATGAAGGCCCTGTAAAACAGAACTTAGAGCCAACAATTCTTGCCTAGTGATTACTGATCCAATTTGATTCATATCCCCTGAATTATGGGCAGGGGCCTCCCATACAAAATCTCAAACGGGGATACTCCTAATGGCGTGGTGGGGGCTGAACGTATCTGGAGAAGGGCTATGGGGAGAGCTTGGGGCCATTTCAGGCGGGCTTCTTGGCAGAGCCTAGATAACTGAGACTTCAGGGTAAACATTGGTGAGCTATTGAAGCTGCCAGGGGCCCTAGCAATGAGGTAGAGAAATGATGCCCTAATGGGGCTAGCAGCAAAAGTCATTTTCCTATGAATAATGCCCTGTTAAGGGCTAGCAGCTTGAGGTTCTTGGGGTAACTTGCACACAATCAGTTTCATTGTTGGTGGCTACATATTGGAGTAAAATTCATTTTCCTGGAGTTACAGGGTAACTTGACAGATCTTGACTGAGGGCTGCACTGAAGATAGTGGGTGAATTCTTGAATCCTTGTGGTAGTCGAGTCCAAGTGAGTTGTCTTCGTCGTCCTGTGGTAGGGTTTTCCCATTCAAATGCAAACAAAAGCTGACTGGCAGATGCCAGGCGTATACAGAAAAAGGCATCCTTTAAGTCCAGAACAGTGAAATGTGTGGCTTCCGCTGGAATCAGTCCCAGGAGGGTGTAAGGATTTGGTACTACTGGATGTATGGTTTCAACTGCACTGTTCACTCGACGTAAATCCTGCACTGGGCGGTAGTCACCTGTCCCAGGCTTCTCGATTGGGAGAAGGGGGGTGTTCCAGGGTGATTGGCATTCTCTAAGGAGTCCATACTGCAGTAGTTTCTTCAGGTGGCGATGGATACCTTCAATTGCTGGTCGTGGGAGGGGATACTGACGCACATGCACTGGTTCTGCTCCTGGCTTAAGGGTGACAAGCACAGGGGCTATATTCTTCGCTAGACCAGGTGGATTATTCTCTGCCCATACTCCAGGCGCGGCTGCAATGCCGGTAGGTATACTGGAGCTTGCTGCTTTGGATGCAGGTAAATAGAACCACCATTCTTCTTCTTGGGGGACAGCTAACACCATCAGGCCAGCAGGTTTTGAATTTATAGTCATTTCCATTTTTCCCCCTTCAACGAAGGATATCTGTGCTTGAAGCTTTGCAAGCATGTCTCGGCCCAAAAGGGGAACTGGGCATTCAGGCATATACAAGAACTGGTGTGTTATCGTCCGTCCCCCTAGTTCACAGGCACGGTTCTGCAGAAAAGACGAACTTGGAGCCCGGTCTGGCCTAGCCCTCATCATCCATAGAATCGTTCTCGGCGGTTGCCACTCCCGCTATGGCAGTCTCTTCTTGCTGTTGAAACTGCGCGCGCTGCATCCCCCCTCGCTGCTGGAATCGCCCCCCCCCCCCCGCTCTCCTAGCGCTCCCGCCTCCCCTCCAGGGGGCGGAGCTAATGTTCGGGCACTCGTTCTTCCAATGTCCTTCTTCCTTGCAATAGGCGCACTGGTTTGCACCTAAGGGGGGCCGAGCACTCCCCCGGCCCTTCCCCATCCTCTGGCTCTTCTATTAGGATATCCTCCTCCGCGTCCTTCCACTAATGCTGCAGCGAGCAAATCCGCTTTCTTCTTCATCTTTCTTTCACTTTCTCGTTGGCATTCTTGATCACGATTCACAAATACCTTTTGTGCGACTTCCATCAACTGTGTTGAGTTCATGCCCGCAAATCCCTCTAATTTCTGCAGTTTTCGTTTTATGTCTCCCTGGGACTGACTCACAAAGGCGGCGTTCACCATACGCAAATTCTCCTGGGCTGCTGGATCATATGGGGTGTAAAGTCTATAGGCTTCAGTCAGTCGTTCATAGAAAGCAGCTGGACTTTCATCTGGGCGTTGAAGAACGTCCGCTACTTTCCCAACATTCATAGCTCTCTGCCCTCCCTTCTTTAGGCCCTGCAGTAAGGCATGGCGGAACCGGGTGAGGGCCTTCTCTCCGACATCATTATTTGGGTTCCATCCGGGATCTTCATTTGGGAAATCTGCGGCTGCTGCCCTTCGGGGATCTAGGTCTCGCCCATCTTCAGGGTTTTCTTCCAACCATCTAGTGGTTGCTCGCACTATCCGTGCCCGCTCTTCAGTAGTAAAGAGGGTAGCCAAGAGCTGGCGACAGTCAGACCAGGTGGGCTGGTGGGTTTGCATAATACTGGACATTAAATCTGTCAAATCTTGGGGCTTCTCAGTATAGGAGGCATAATGCGTTTTCCAGGTCAATAAATCTGTTGTGGTGAAAGGCACATAAACTAGACTGGTCGGTCTGACCACAACCTGACCCTCTGTATTTACAATAGGTAATGTTGGGACTTGCCGCAGTGGCATTTGGCGAACTTCTCTCTGGCCCGCTGTCCTGCTTCTGAAGGCGTAACGCAGATTAGCGGGGGTAGTGCTGCTACTGGTGCTTGGACTAGTGGGTGGCCCTGGACTGGCATCTGACCCTCCGCTAGCAGATCCTTCAGGGGATGCTGATTCTGTTGCAGAGCTCTGCCCAAGGCTTGCAGCGCTCTGCTCAGGACTAGGGCTCCGACTCTGGGGAAGTGGGTGGTCCTCGGGTGGTGGGTGACCAGGTGGAGGTACCTCAGCTGGGGGTACTCTCACTACCTCTGGCTCTACTCGAGGTACTGATGGAGCTGACGGGACTGGTGTATACAGAAATGTGGGCGAATGACCCGGGACCTCTGGAGGCTCTGGGGCTGCAAAAATAGGAGGCTTTTCCTTCTTAGCAGGGACTCCCACTAACAGAATTCTACTCTGCCCCTCACGGCAACGCTTTATCCAAGGGGGTTGCTTCTCACAGATAGCTAGTCAGGAATCTATATAGGAAAACTGCTCGGAACTATATCTGCGCACCACCTGGTGCACTCGGGACACAATTTGAATATCAAAAGTACCTTCTGGTGGCCACATGGCATCCAGCGCCGGCCACACCCTACTACACAATATTTCTAAGCGGGTCATTGACATTTTTACCCCATAATCACCACTAAACCCCTTCTTAAAATTCGTGATCATACAGTTCAACGGAGTTTGTATGGACTCCGCCCCTCCCATTATGACATATGACGGACAAGACAGCAAACAGAAAGGATGGGTAGGATGGCTGCGGGTAAAGGGTCCGCACAGCCCACGGAACAAGGAGGGGGACAAACACCAGACGCTTCCTCCTTTTCGCGACCTGGGCGCAGTCGCCTGGCCAGGAAATGCGCTACTTAGGAGTCCGCTCTCGCTCGGCCTGTATTGCAAGACCTCTCAAGCACACTTCACACAACCAAACATGCTAGCATTTCCCAAATTCCAAATTCCCGGGCTAACTGACTAAACCAAACTTACCAAACCAAAAGGGTCAGTGGCTTCGCCCCGCGCATACTCATGCAGGGTTACTAGGACCGCCCTGGGAGTTGATCAGACTCCCTTTACCTGTTACCATACCATATTAGTCTCGAGACTTTCCCAGAGCTAACTGACTAAGAACCAGAAAAATCAATACTCACCGGATCCGGTAGCTAATGCACTGCGCAACCAGTTCCACCTTGGGTTGAATCCTGGACTCCCCTCCCAGGTTCAAGGTGTTGGCCGGCCGGACCCAGCAAGCCTGCCGAGGCAGGGCGGAACCCTCCGATGCAAGGGACCGGCGGCGCCTGGGCTCCTCTCCGCTGTCGGCCGGCTGCGGTCCCAGCCGGACCAAACCTGGAGGCGGTAATACGTGGTAGTATTCACTTGCGCACCATCCGCATACCCCACTCTTCCCGGTCAGGGAACCAATGCAATAGCGAAGTGCACGCAATGAATACACCAGGAGTCTATTTACTAGAATTCAAACCTGTTTATTTTGTGCACAAGCTCAGACACCTGTCAATGTCACTTTCAAAATGGTCTGAGCAATGGTGTTCAATAAAACAACAGCATTTATAGTTTTCCTCATCAGTTCTATACAAGCAAACTCCTCATTGATCCCGGTGGCCCCCTCACCCCCCCCCCCCCCCCACACTCAATGGAAAATTTCTGACCGGGCTCACACCACTCTTCCCCCCTGCTTTTAGGCCTTCCTAGCCATGCTCAGTAACTAGACATAACATTCTGCCTTGCTTTTTGCTGACAAGGTCACTCGCAGCACAGACACTGTGTGAAAAGCAAGATTCTGAAATACATCTGTGAATAACATAAACTCAATGGAAAGTTTTACTTTCTTATCAGCAAAAGCAGCTTGAAGCAAAATTCTATTTTCTCTGGCTTTTAGCTCTACTAATATTCTGAAGTGGGGGTTGGGGATGCAGGCCTAACCTACAGGCTTGCTTCTGCTACCTAACATTTACAGGCTATCCTAGGCAATAGCCTATCACACCACCACTTGCCCCGCAATTCTATTAGAGAGTAAAATCCCAACTCCCCCTTCTTCTTCTCCAGTTTATTAGAAGCAAAAAACTGTTGCGGGTAACTCTGGTGTCTCATGCGCCCCTCATCTTTCACCTGAAGGTGCATTTCCTGCACAAAAATAATGTTCCCTCTCAGCCTCGTGCATTCTTTTATAAGGAGTTGACGCTTCTGAAAGGAGTTAAGGCTTTTGACATTCATTGTCATCAAATTAAATAAAGCCATTTACATTCCCTCAACAGCATATTGATATCATCTCCGACTGCAAACCGCCGCATTCCCCCCACCCCTCCCCCTTACCTCCCTTCTCCCTATCAACCACGTCTCCCCTTCCCCGACCCTCTACCACCCCACCCCCCACCCTCCTTCCCCCATCCACCAGCAGATTCACTGAGTAGATCCAATTCCTGGTGGCATCAGACCCGGACCACCCACTATTGTGTCTCCTAAAACTCCTATAGACCCCTGCCCTCTGTTAACCTCCCTCATACTACCCCACAACAATATAACTCCCCCATAACCAACATCTCCCCAATGCAGCATTGAGTCAAACATTTGTATAATATACACTGCAGCATTTGCCCCCATATACTAGCCATACAACGCTCCTTATGGCCTAAAACATATAACACCACATTTCACACTTTATCCCCATCTCAAGTGTCCATCTGGGTGCGGTCCTTCGACCCTCTCTGGCGACGCAACCGTTTATCCCCCCCGCTGCTCGACTTCATTGAGTGTAGGCATTCCTTTGCGGGCCTGCTTGTACAGCTCCCCCATCTTCACTCCTCGGGACCGCAGGGATGTCCGACCATCCCATCTGATTCATGTTCAGTATCGCTGCCTCCACTGAGTGCACCACAAAGGATTTGCCCCCTATGGTATATTGCAGGCCTACTGGGAATAGCCAGCGGTAACGGACATTCTCCTCTCTTAGCTTCTTCGTCACTGCATGGTACTCTCTCCGCTTCCTCATAGTCATGCTGGAAATATCTGCAAAAACTTCCACTTCGGCCTCCTTCCATTTGATCTTCCCCAGCCGCCTTGCCGCTGCAGCAACCAACTCTTTGGTCCTATACTCATGCAGACAAAGGACAATGTCCCTAGGCTTGTTGTCCCTTCTAGGGCCTAACGCCCTGCGTGCCCGGTCCACTCTGAGGCATACCCCCTCCCTCTCTACCTCCACCTCGGTACTCTCAGCACTGCTCCGCAGAACTCCTCAGCACTGCTCCGCAGAACTCCTCAGCCAGCAATAAATAATTTACTGACCCTTCTTGCTCTGGCAGGCCTCGAATCCGCAGGTTAACTCGGTGGGACCGGTTCTCCAAGTCCTCAAGTTTTTGCCATAACTCCTCTTGCATGGTGCTAAGGTGTCCACCAGCTGTTCCGACAGCAGACACTGGCCCACGTGCTCCTCCAAATGTGTCTCCACCTCTTCCAAGCGGTTCCCCAGCAAAGCTAGGTCACCTTTAACCTCATGGAGCCAGGAGTGCACATCCTTCTTCAGGCTCTCAAAGTCCTGTTTAGTGGACTCAAACCACCCCTTGAGATCCTCTCTGAGCGCCTGTATTTCACTCGGCCTGCCGTTGCCGTCCCCCGGCTCTCCTGCTCCATTGGTCTCGCCACGACCCGCTGCCATCTTGGCCGCGGGTGTTTGCGGTCATGCCGAAAAGCCTTAAAATAGGCTTTGAGATCAATTCCGGGCTTTCTCCCAGCCATCCGCCTTCACTGCAGTGCACCACTGGTTCCGTCACCATTGGGGTTGTATTCGGGACTCTTCTCAGCGATTTAGGGCACTTTTATTCATCGTCCGAGTCGGAGCATGATCTTCAGGTGTCCATACGTTATCTGACGTCACCGGAAGTCCGGTTTCTACCATTTTGCCTGGTATTGATGTCAGACTCACAGGTCTGTAGTTTCCCGGATCATCCCTGGAACCCTTTTTAAATATTGGCGTTACAATGGCCATTCTCCAAGTACTACAGATAATTAGTTCACAGATTACTAAATAGTAGGTCTACAATCTCATATTTCAGTTCTTTCAATACCCTTAGATGTATATCATCCGGTCCTGGTGATTTGGTACTCTTCAGTTTATCAAATAGTTGTAGTAAATCTTCCCAGTTTATCGATATTTTCACCTTTATATATCATTTCAGGCATGGTAAATTCCCTACATTTTCTTCAGTAAAGACCGAAGCAATGAATTCATTCAGTCTCTCCGCTATGGCCTTGTCTTCACTTAGCACCCCTTTTACTCCTCTGTCATCCAATGGTCCAACTAACTGTCTCACAGGTTTTTTGCTACGAATGTACTTGAAAACGTTTTTATTATGCATTTTTGCTTCCACAGCAAGCTTCTTTTCATATTCTTTCTTTGCCTGAAGGGCACAGACACAGTTGAAGGGATCTGTCAGAAAAGCAGTTCCTGAGGAGGGGTGTAGGGAGAGATAACAGAGGAACGGTAGTGAGGAGCAGCCTAACGAAGGCACTTATAGGTCAGTAATAGAAATTTGAACTGGATGTGGAAATGAATAGGGAGCCAATGAAGTGACTTGAGAAGAGTGGTGACTTGAACATAGCGACACTGGCAGAAGATTAGCCATACAGCTGAGTTTTGAACAGATTGAAGTGGGGAGAGATGATTCAGAAGACCAACAAAGAGGAGGTTGCAATAGTCTAGAAGGAAGGGGACTAGAGATTGGATAAGGGCCTTAGTAGTGTGTTCAGAAAGGAAGGGCACATTTTGCCAGTGTTATAGAGAAAGAAGCAACAGTTCCATATCGTCCCTCCAGTCCAAACAAGTAGGTTGTCTCCCCCAACCAGCAGCTGGAGACTGAGCATGTCAGATTTTGTGATGTCACCGCATAAGGGCACTGCCCACGAACTCCAAGACCAGTATCCTCAGTCTCCAGCAACTAATGAGGAGCTCCTGTGTAATTTGGACTCCACTGAAAGAACAACTTTCATAGCAAAAATATATACAGTCAAACCTCGGTTTTCATGATTAATCCGTTCGAAAAAGTCTGACTAAAACCGAAACGTATGAAAACTGAAGCAATATTTCCCATAAGAAATAATGTAAATCCAATTAATCCGTTCCAGACACCCAAAAATATTCACAAAAAATACATTTTATAGAGAATAACTATATTTTTACATACAGAAAACAATGAGAAATAAATATAAATGACTAATGAAATGGATAAATGAACATTTAACATCACTGAAAGCAAGCTAAGTGCAGTACTGTACAGTACAGTATGTTAACATCTGGCCTTAGCCACCCCTGACAAGCTGCTGTGCCCAGCTCTCTTCAGAATCACATTGGATTCAGCCCATTAAAATACCTTTACATTATCTGCTCAATGCTTCAGAATGGCAGAAAATCTTAATGATATAGCTTCAGACGTACCCTGCAAGAAAAAGAACTGCCTCCCACATTCATGCAACATTTCCTGCTTACGTTGACAGCTTTTCTTCCCTGCTACCTCCGAGCCTGAGGGGGCGCTCCAGAGAACAGGCAGGCGGTGGACGAGATCGGGGCCTTCCTCTCTGCGCAATCCTTGCCTCTCTGACTCTGACCAGGCTCGAGGATGTGTTTCATTTACGTGCTCAGCTGGCTTTCGCTTCTCATCACGCTGGCGATCGGTGCAGTGCTGCCGGGACCGGGCGGGCGTTCCGGCAGTGTATACAGACTGGTGTGCAGCGCGAGGGTGTATGTATTTACAGTACTGTACTTTACGAAAACTGGACCAGTGCTGTTGAGTCAGCCAGGTCTCAGCCTACGGGGGCAATTACTTGGTGGTCCAGGTCCATCCCCCCCCCCCCCCCATCAGCCTGAGCAGACAATTCAGTGCTATTATCTATTTTGTCACTCATTCGCAGTAAGCTGCCACTTTTTTAAAAAGGCAAACCAAAACTCAGCAGAGAGAAACTGGCAGTACAGCTATGTCGCATCTCTTTGTCAGCTGCCTGCCCAACTCATGCCTTCGGCGGTCAAGAGCCTGTGATGTATGTTTTCTCTTCTCTCCTGCTAATTTTTCACTTCGGGTTTGTTGAGGGCAGTTTTATTCTTTCCTGGCCATTTCTGATGCTGTCAGCCAAACCATGTTGCTCAGTGTGTGGGGGCCGACACGGTTCGTCTTCAGCGCTGGGCGTTTGTAGAATGTGTGAGAAGAAAGGGAAAATGGCCAAAATGGTGCTGGCAGAAACTCTTTTGATGTTTCATCCAGAACCTCAGAGCAGGGTCTGGTTCCCGCAGCTTTTGCGGGAGCCGTGGCCATTTTGGCTTTTCTATCCTGATACCAGCCAGAAGCAGGGGAGCTTAAGGACAAGGCAACCTCGCGTCCCTTGGTCTCGATGGGTGCAGAACAGGATATTTCTGGCTCTGGGGAGTATCCTTTCTTGGTGGACTTTGTTTTGTTGCTTCACCAGGCTTCTTGCCTAAAGCAGGGCCTGGTAAGCACCTCTGGCCAGAAGGCAGCTTTTAAATGCATTGGGGGGACCCATTCCGAGTCTCAGGTGGGAGATCGTTCCGGGCTAGGGGACCCTCCAGCTAAGAGGAAGTGAGCAGAGACAGATTTTTGGGATAGCAAGCCTCTTGCCATTCGGGGGTCTCCAAGGACCCGTTGGAGGGCCCTTCAGATCTCTGGGGGGAGGCTCCAGTTCCTGACTTGGAGGAGGATGAGATTCCTCCAAGAGAAGGCCCCCAACATGGTCCGTGTGTTTTGCCGTGAGGAATTGGTAGTTCTTATAGTGCATTCCTTAGCAGCTCTCAATATTTCTCAGCTCTCCCAGGTCCCAGAAGAGTCTTTAGAAGATCCCTTGTTGCAGGGCAGTCAGACTTCGCACGCTTCGTTTCCGCCCCTTAGAGCCATTAAGCAAATGATTGAAGTGGAGTGGGAAGTCCTTCAGGCTGGTTTGCATGGAGGAAGAGCTATGGCTTGCTTATATCCCATCTCTCTCATGGAGAAGAATCCCTTCAAGGCGCCCAAGGTATACGGCCTAGTTTCGGCATTCACCAAGATAGCCATCATGTCGTTGAAGGCGGGGCGGCTATGAAGGACATGCAGGACTGAAAACTGGAGACTATTCTTAAGCAAGCTTTTGAGACCACTGCCCTGAATTTGCAGGCATCCATATGTGAATCCTACATGACTAGGGCATATATTCGCTGGGCCCAGGCCTTGCCTGATCTGGAGGTGCTTCCGCACTTGTCGGAGGCAGCCAAGTTGGAGACCGCCTCAGACTACTTGACGGATGCTTTCTATGACTTGGTGAAGGCTTCAGCCAAGAGTATGATGTCGGTCATTGCCACCAGACGTTTTCTCTGGTTATGCAATTGGTCAGCGGATGTCTCTTCCAAAACCCGGCTTAGTAAGCTCCCATTCAAAGGCAGATTGTTTTTTGGGGAGGCGGTGGACAAATTGATAAAGGATCTTGGGAACTCCAAGTGCGATCATCTTCCAGAGGATAAGCCCAAGGTACTGAAGTCATCTGCGCCAGCCAGAGGACAGACTTGGGATTTCCGCAGATTTTGTTCAGTTCGGTTTGCCCCTTATCAGTGGAGGTGGTTCTCGAACAGAGGTCCATCCTTTCGAGGCTACAGAGGAGCTGATAGAGGATACTATTCTAAAGCCTCAGTAGCCCCTAACAAGCAGCAGTGATGCGAGGCAGACCCATTCGGAGATGATTCCCATAGGAGGTTGACTACAATTTTTTTACTCAGACTGGGTCCAGATAACTTCCAACCAGTGGGTTCTGAAGTTCATTCGCAATGACTACTCTCTCGAGTTGGCTCATCCATTCTCCGATGTCTTCATATTGTCCCCCTGCAAGGCACTGTCAAAGGTTCAGGCTGTGCAGGACACCCTGCAAAGGTTTCTTCAGCTGGAGGCAGTGGTGCCTGTACCATTTGCCCAGTTAGGTCATGGTCGGTACTCCATTTACTTCATGATGCCAAAGAAAGAGGGCTCTTTTCTCTCTATCTTGAATCTCAAACATGTCAACAGAGCCCTCCGAGTCCTTCGCTTCTACATGGAAACCTTGCAATCGGTAATTCTGGCTGTGAGGGCGAGTTTTTGACAGCTCTGGATTTCACAGAGGTGTACCTTCACATCCCGATTCATCCAGATCACCAGAGGTTCTTACGGTTTGTGGTTCCTGTGGGACATTTCCAGTTCCGGGCCTTACCTTTCGGTCTCACCACAGCACCTCGGATCTTTACCAAGGTCATGGTGATGATGGCTGCGTCATTGAGTCAGGAGAGTGTCTGGGTGCATCCTTATCTCAACGACTGGCTGATCAGGGCAAAGTTGCTAGAAGAGAGCAACCAAGCTACTCGTCGAGTAGTGAAATTCTTTCAGAGCCTCGTCTGGGTGGTCAACATGACCAAGAGCAAGTTTCAGCCTTTGCAAGATCTGGTGTACTTAGGAGCTCAGTTTCAGATCGCGAGGAGGCTAGTGTGTCTCCCTGCAGAACGCGCCAGGAAAATTCAAGAACAGGTGAGATGTTTCCTTCAGATGGGGGCCCTGTCGGCTTGGCATTATTTTCAGCTCCTAGGGTCCATGGCACCTACATTGGAGCTCATGCCGTGGGACAGGGCCCACATGCGGCTCTTGCAGCAAGCCCTGCTCTTGAGGTGGTCTCCGCAGCATCACCTGCTGACAAGACACTTGGTCTTCCCTCTAGGGACAAGGGTTTGGCTGCGCTGGCGGGCGTGCCCCTGGAACCTCCTGAGTAGCTCCTCATGGCAACAGATGCGAGTCTCACAGGATGGGGGCACACTGTGAATCTCAAATGATGCAAGGCGATTGGCCTCAGGAGGAGAGTAGTTGGTCCATTAATCGCTTGGAGATGAGAGCAGTTTTTCTAGCACTGCTGTTCTTTCGTCCCCTGGTATACAAGAAAGCGATGAGGATTTGTTCTGACAACACCACCATAGTGGCATACATCAGTCACCAAGGAGGCACTGGCAGAAGAGATCCAGCCATTACTGATGTGGGCGGAAGAAAATCTCCTGGCTCCCTCAGCAGCTCACGTGACCGGAAAAGAAAACATACAGGCTAGTTTTTCTCAGCTAGTATCTAGATCTAGGGGAATGGGAGCTGGATCCCTTGGTGTTTCAGGATATAACCTGTTGTTGGGGCGAACCGGTAATGGATCTCATGGCTTCAGTGACAAATGCGAGGGTGAATTGTTTCTTCAGCAGATGCAGGGAACGGATGTCAGAGGACATCTCTGTGGACTCTGATTGGTCATCTGCTACATAGGATAGAAGCGCACTGTGACCTCATGATCTTAATAGCCTCGGACTGCCTGCGGAGGCCCTGGTATGCAGATCTGTGTCAGTTGTTAGTGGCATCTTCCACCGTGGAACAATCTACTCTTTCAAGGTCCAATCCTTATGCCTCAGGTGGCTCAATTCTTGCTTACAGCTTGGCTCTTGAAAGGGCACGCCTGAGGAAGAAGGGTTACTCTGCATAGGTGATCTCTATGTCACTACAAGAGAGAAGTGGTCTGTGTCATTGTCCTACATCAGAGTCTGGTGAGTGTTTGAGAATTGGTGCATGGAAAGGAACCTTTGGGCCTTTTTGACCACGATTCTGGATGTTTTGGCCCTTTTGCAAGCAGAACTCGACAAGGGTCTTGCATTGAATTCCTTACATGTGCAGGTGATGGCTTTATCCTGCTATCGCGGATGAACACAAGGAGTGGCTCTGGCAGCAGATTCAAATGTGATCCGCTTTCTTAGGGAGGTGAAACATGTCCGGCCTCCAGTGCATTCTGTCATCCCTCTGTGGGATCTGAACTTGGTGCTTTCGGCCCTGGTGGGGCAACCTTTTGAACTGCTGGCAAGGGCTACACTGAAGGACCTGACATAAAAAGTAGTCTTTTTGATAGCCATTTGCTCAACCTGACAGATTTCTAAGTTACAGGCTTTGTCTGTAGAGAGCCCTACCTGTTTGTGTCTAAGGAGAAGGTAGTTTTAAGACCCATTCTTTCCTTCTTGCCTAAGGTGATATCGGTTTTTCATTTAAATCAGTGGGTCACTCTCCCAGTCTTCCCTTTGGGGGATAGAAATCCCAGGCATCGCCAAATACATTTGCTGGATGTACGCAGGGTTCTGCGTAGATACTTTAAGCGGACTGAATCGTTCTGCAAGTCAAATCATCTGTTTGTACTGTTTGGAGGTCCACGCAAGAGAGAAACTGCTTCGAACACCTCAGTAGTCGGTTGAAACAGGCCATTACCTCAGCCTATCTGTTGAAGCTCAAGCCTCTTCTCTGGGGGCTACACGCTCATTCCACAAGGGTTCAGGAGGCTTCCTAGGCAGAGGTGGGCCTGGTCCCGCTTATCGATATATGTAGAGCGACAACTTGGTCTTCCCTTCATTCTTTTGTTTGTCACTATCTGTTAAATGTTCAGGCGCAGAGGGAGGTGCAGTTTGGCACCAGCGTGTTGCAGGCCGGGCTTGTGAGACCCGCCTGATGTTGAGTACTGCTCTGGTACATCCCCCTTGTCTGGACTGGACTGGAGGGACAATAATGAAAGATGAAATTAGACCTTACTTGATAGTTGTCTTTCCTTGAGTTCCTCTAGTCCAGTCCAGGAACCGCCCTATTTCAGGTTTCATAAAAGGAGCGAGCCTGGGTTTTTGGACTGTTTTCTGATAATGCTGCTTGTCCGGTCAGATTCTTTGGAGTTCCCGGGGGGTCTGGGAGGCCTACTTGGGACCTTTGGTCTAGGGAGAGTTCCATTCTTCTTGCTGCTCTTCTCTGGACCTATATATAGTTGTTCTACACTGTTTCTATAATATTAAAAAGAAAAAAAATAAGTTTTTGCTAATGGACTAACTTGTGCTCTCTTTGGAGTTTGCTTTGTCAATAGGATACTGGTCTTGGATTCCATGGACATGCTCAGTCTCCAGCTGCTGGTTGGGGGAGACAACCCACTTTTCTGGATTGGACTGGAGGGACTTGAGGAAAGACAATTAGCAGGTAAGGTCTAATTTCACTGTTTTAGTTGTTGGATGTGTGTGGAGAAGGAGAGGGAGGAATCAAAGATGACCCCAAGGTTGCGAGCCGAGGAAATAGGGAGGAGTAGAATGTTATCCACAGAAATAGAGAAGAGGAGAGGAAGGAGGAAGGGGAGAGGTAGGCTTAGGGGGAAAGATAATGAACTCAGTCTTGTAGTGCTATACAAATGATCAGTAGTAATAGACATCTATTTCCGCTTAGAAACACGGACACCCAGCATCCACATAGATGTCCCCACTACAAACTGTTGGGGCAAGGACATCTGTCTCATGCTAGTTTGTATAAGGGGATGTCCATCAGCATGGCAAAATGAAAACAAAAGCCTTCATGCCCCATCAGTGTTCATTGTCAATATGGAAAATGTTGAGGATGTGAGTGTACCTCCTTCTCCATACCCTCCGGATGTTTGGCTGGCAAAACGAGCACTTTTATGGTGCCTGTTCATGCCTGGAGCAAGTATAAACTTGAACAACTCAGGATGTACAGGGCATTTTTAAAATCAGACGAGGACAACCTGGGTCTTGGGAACGCCCTGGACATGCTTATATCACACTCCCATTCCTACTTTTAAACTGCTTTCTGAAATGGCTGTGGGGACATCTCGGTTTCCGTTTTTAAAGTATTTATGTCTGCATAAGTCGGCAAAACCAGTTTTTTCAATTAGATATGCCGTCCGTTGGATTTTGACATACACAAGAACTTTGTTTTAAAGTTAAAATACTTCATTCCCTGGTGAGTGTGAAATCATGGGTCTCGATAATTTGTCGTGTTAAAATGAAATATCTACGTTAGTTCAATCCTTGGTGAAAATATTTTAGAGTCCTATTTAAATTCATATGTTTTTTAAAAAACTCCACACTATACAATATAGGGCTTATTTTTGACATGATTCGATCAACACAATATAATATAGCCTGTATCCAATAAATAAAAAACATATAATAATATTTATCACTAATTATATATTTTTATGGCAGTATCATATTATAGTTTTCCAACTCTGCATTATTAGGCAGATTTGATCTCAACTTAGGAATCCATGTGGAAGTCTTCTTAAGCAATTTTCCCACAACGTCTTTTAGCCATGGTTTTTAACTACATATATGCATACTAACACAGGTTCTTTTACTCTAGCTTTTTGAAAAAAGGTTTATGGTTTATACAGCAATGTTCATTTATTATCCTTATTCTTTATTTTCAGTGACAATTCTCTTTTTTATTTGACAAGATTTGACAACAACTTAGATTCAATCACCGTCCCAACCAACATAAGACACATGAAAGCCTGCACAAGCAGCAGGGCATTCACCTTCTCTGCCCCCATACTTTGGAATCAGTTACCAAGTCACATGCGATCAAACAGTGACCTAACCGACTTTAGAAAAAAATTAAAAACACACCTCTTCCAAGAGTACTACAACCTGGTATAACCCAAGCCCACCAGCTATCATACTCCATAATCCCATTCATTTGCATCATTTCAGCACTATTGTATATAGATATATTTGCTCCCCCCAAATCGAAATGTATATTTCTTGATTTCTGACCTAATGTATATAATTCTATGTGTCATAATTATGTAACCACTGTTTTTAGCTTGAATAACTTGTAACCGTTTGTGTGAAATCACCGCAGCTGATCACTGGAAGCTGCGGTATACAAATGTTTCCCAAATAAATAAATAAAGATTCTAGAAGGTATTGGCATTCAGTTTTATTTGTTGTGTCCTCCTCATCTCTCTTTTTACCTTTAATGTGGTCCACATATATTTGTGCCAGTCATGAGCTTCATAATACAACACATTAGAATCATACATCTGTCTTTTATAACTTCATTATCAATAGTATTTTAATATCTCACAATATTTATTATTGTGTCTCATGTATAAGGATTTTTTTCATGCTATTCTACATTATTATTTATTATGGTTGCATGTGTATGTGAGTGGCTTTTGTCTCTCTAGACACACTGTTTTATATGCTGTTATTTTACCATTTTATTGTTTTTAACATTTTAAATGTCTTTTATGTTTTATGATTGTTAATATTTATTATTTTGCTGTATTTTCTTCGAGGTTTACTTCCTCAAAATAAAAACCCCCTGAAGAAGGCCGGTTGGCCAAAACGCGTAGGGGTCAATAAAAGGGGTTCTTATACCTGAATTGATATCCGCCAGTCTTTTTACCCGCTTTTTTTGTTCGATTTTGCAATCTGCAGCTACTTTGCTGCTCTGCTTAGTTACACTACTTCTCTTTCTGACACTTCTGGGGTGGCAAAATAGTGGGCCATAATTAGATAGCCTTGGGTCCTTTGCGGCCTTCTTTCCTTTGTTGTTTTTCTTACTAGGTATTTCTTGGTGGGGTTCCTTCACCTTTCTGAGTATTTCTTTTTAATGTATGTCCCTTTGTGGACTATAGGTGTAAACTGTCTTTGGACTGTTTTCCTTATATATTTTGTATTTGTATCATTTCTGGTGATATATGTTTCTGTACAAGCTTTGTTCTTGATTCTATTATGAAAATTCTTTAAATAATAAATTTAAAAAAGTATAAGAAGAAAAATGGGAAAATGTTGTACAATACAGTCAACCAATTTAGAAACAATGCCACCGATATACAATCACTGTTGTGCTTGATCACTTAAAATACTAAACCCAAACCAACAATTCCCTTTTTATGGGCCTAGTGTTCCCCACATTTATGGAGAAAAATGTGCACATAGAAACACTTCCACTGTCCCAGCACAGTTAGGAATAAGCAGCTCCTGTTCAGTGTCTGTGTTCCTTTAGCACACCTCTTGATGTTAATTGAGCTCAGTTAAGCTAGAGTTCTGACCAGAGGTGTGGAGATACAAGTTTAAGTCTCTCCACTGGGTTTTTCACTGATGCCCTCACTGCTGAGTGGGTGTCTCGGTCCATTGTGCAGATCCAGGTCCCATAGAGATCTGCAACACTTCCACTCCACAGGTCCCTTGCTTCTCCCGACTAATTACAAAAATTAACAAAACACTTTTCTAGGCCCTAACCAAAAGTAGGCCTGCCTGTGAAGTATGCACTGACTCTCAACTATATATTAGCTAAAAAGAAAATAAAACAAAGAATGCTTGATCTAGCTAGAGTCTCTAACACTTTTGTCCCTAACAGGAAGGAGATTCATAGTGCTTATAGCACCTTCTGTTTCTGGGTCAAGGGGATTCTCAGTATCTAAAGCAGCCTGCCACTGCTCCGAAGGCTTTTGCACAGCTGCTGTCTCTCTGGTCCCCTTCAAGCTCTGCATCTGTCCACTTTCAGACTTTGGGGCCTGTTGTCTCTCTCAGCACAGGTTGGGCTATAGCCTCTCTGTGGGAATGACACTGTAGTCTGTCACCACTTGAGCTTCCCTTCACAACTGGGTTCAAACTCCTATGCAGTTTTTCACTAAGATCCAACACAACTTTGCTCACTTTATTTATTTATTTATTTAATTCGTTTATATACCGCGCTCTTCAACATCAGTGCGGTTTACACGGAACATGAGGTATTTACGGCGGGGGTTAACACCGTGATACATATAACAGGTAGCTTAACTTGGATAACAGTATTAACTATTTACAATTGTAATGATAACAGAATGATATCCATACTTATATACAATACATGAGGGAGGTTGCATGTGGTCGGGGTTACATTGCGAGCGGTGGAGTTGGTGTGTGTTCATCAGGGTAGCATTTGAGGAAGAGGTAGTGTTTCAATGCTCTCCTGAATTTAGTTAGTTCCGGGATTGCTCGGATGTCGGGTGGAAGAGCGTTCCAGTTTCTGGGAGCATAGAGACTGAAAGCCCTGTTTATGGTTGTCTGAGTACAGTGGGTCATTGCTTTGGGGATTACTAGAGTGTTTCTAGCAGTGGACCGTCGGGTTCTTTTGGGGGGGGTAATGTGGGTGTGGTCAGCGAGAGAGGAGGGGGACGAGTCCATTGATGGTTTTGAATGCTAGTAGTAGGGTCTTGAAGGTGATCCTGCTGTGGATTGGGAGCCAGTGGAGACTTTTGAGGATGGGTGTTATATGGTCCCTCCTGGAGGCGCCATGTAGGACTCTGGCTGCAGCGTTCATAGCGAGTTGGAGCGGGCTCAGAGTGGATTGTGGGAGTCCTTGGAGAATTACGTTGGCGTAATCGAGGTGTGGGATGGTTAGTGCTTGGAAGATTGTTCTGAAGTTGGCTGGTTGTAGGAGGGGGCGTAGATGTTTGAGTGTCCTGATCTTATGGTACGTTGATTTTACTATGTTGCCCACGTGTGTCTTCATATCCAGTCTCTGATCCAATGTGACACCCAGATAGCGGATTGAGGGTTTAGTTTGCAGTTCTATATTTCCAATTTTTAGGCAGGTTGGAGGGGAAAAGTTGGGGTTTCTGGAGATGAACAGCACTTCAGTCTTTTTGTGCTGTATTCGAAGATTCTGGTTTAGAAGCCATTTTTCTGGTCTTCCGGTGACGTCACGGAGCTGATGGCTGCCTAGAAGCCTAGCTCCGTCTGAATCCCGATATTAAGGAGATTTAGCGGTGCCCCAAAAGTTATTAAAGTGGACGGGCGGAGTGCCTACCCCTTGGCAATGGCAACTAAGAAAAAACTGGCCAGCTTCCAATCCCCTTATGTGCGGCGGGAGAGGAAAGACACTGGGGAGACGGAGGGCTCCGAGGACGACGCAGCTGGAGGGAGCTCGGCGGAGGAGGGACCGGAGGGCCTAAAGAAGTGGCTTTGTGAATTTAAGAAGGACTTGCACGGTGAATTCAAAGCCCTGCGGAGAGAGGTTAAAGAGACTTTGGTGGCGATCCAAAAGGAGGTGAGCTGTCTGGACCAGAGAGTTGAGACTCTTGAGGGGCACGTGGAGGCTTGTGAGGAAGGTGTGCGAGATGTGGCGGGGCAGCACCAACAGCTTCGTGCGCAACAGGAGGACTTGCAAGAGAAACTTGAAGAGCTCGAGGACAGAGCGCGCCGGAATAATTTGCGCATTCGGGGGGTGCCCGAGAACGGGGCGCACAAGGACTGTGTTGTTGTTGTGCAGCAGCTTTGTACCCATATTCTGTGGCTGGGGGAAGTGGCTGGTGCTACTGAGGCTGTCATTGGAGTGGAGAGGGCTCATCGCAGTTTGGGGCCCCGGCGGGAGACGCAGGCGAGAGATATTATCGCTTGCATGAGCAGCTTCCCTATGAAGGAGCAGATCCTGGCGACAGCGAGAAAGTTCGGGCGAATTGCCTGGGAAGGTGGCGAAGTGGAGGTGTTCAATGACCTCTCTAAGGGCACTCTGGATAAGCGTAGGGCGATGAAGAAAGTCACCGCCTATTTGCGGGAAAAGAGCTACCGCTACAGATGGTTGTTCCCCTTCGGAGTGCTGGTCTCGGTCAAAGGTGTGACTAAGAGAATGAAGACTGTAGATGAGGCGTGGAGCACTCTCCGAGAATTGGGGTGTGATTGTCCCTCCTCCGTGGCATCGATTGTGCAGCCGAAGTCCGGAAGTTCTGGTTTGGGGAAATTGTCATCGAGCTCCCAGTGGCAGTGGGCAGGGGAAAAGAGCAGGAGGTTGCGGCGGTTATCCAGCGAGCGACAGGGAGCGCCTTCCGAGACTGCTACATGAAGTGGTGAAGATGACAGTTGGACTGTATGCTGGCAATGGAGAGATGGGCGTCTGAGCCCAGGACATTTGCATGGGGGTTGGGGAACGGAGGGTGGTTATGGGGGTTGAGGAGAGGTGGGAGGTGACTGTATGGCATGGGGTTGGGGTGCATGGCTGGTTGGAAGGGGTCCAGAGGGGTTTAGAGGCGGGAGGGGGGTGTGGGGCTGGCCGGGTAGGAGGGGGAGAGGGGCCAGGGCATAAAGGTACCTTCGGGTTTGGGGCATGGTGTGGCGGGAGCAGACATGACGTCTCGGGGTGGTGTGCTGGGAAGACGGGGAGGGGGGAGGGAGGGGAGGGGGGAGGGGCGGGGGGATGCAGTATGGGAGTGTGGGAAAGGGGGGGACAGGGGACTTGCTGCGCATGGGGTCAGTTAATGTTAAAGGGTTGAATTCCCCAGAGAAACGCAGTATGCTGTTTAGGATGGTGTGGAGGCAGCACTGGGATGTGGTGATGTTGCAAGAAACGCATTTGCGTAGAAGTGATGTAGGGCGGTTGAAGAATAAGCACTACTCTGCTCAATATTACTCGTGTTGCCCGGGGAGTGAAAAGAAGCGGGGGGGTGGCTTTATGGGTGAGAGATGGGTGCGGGATTCAGGTGGGGGGTAGCTTTCAGGATGGAGAGGGACGGGTGGTGGGGATAAAAGGGAGTTTGGGGGGGGAAGCCATAGTGATTGTGGTGGTGTATGGCCCCAATGGAAACCAGGGGGAGTTTTGGAACGAGGTTGGGCGGCTTATTGAAAACGAGGGTGGTGGGCGTGTGGTGGTGGGGGGGGGGACTTTAATGTGGTTCTGGAGCCGGGGATGGATAAGGATCCCAAAGGTGATGGAGGGGGGTGTAGGAATCGGCAGGGGTTGAGGGCCTTGATTAAAAGGTTTAATTTGGTGGATGCTTGGCGGGTGTTGCACCCAGCCGTGCAGCAATTCACATTTTTCTCTCCCCCACACAATAGCTGGAGTAGGATTGACTTGCTGCTCCTGGATAGGGAATGGATGTTGGAAGTAATGGAGGGGGACATTAAACCGGTGGGGTGGTCGGATCACAGCGCGGTGGAGATTGGTTGGCGTAGGCGGGGGAAGGGGGGATCGTGTTCTGGAAGTTGAATGAAAGTTTATTAAAGGATGTGAGAGTGGTGAACGATGTTAAGGAGGTTATTAGGGAGTATTTGCGATTTAATGATGTCGGGGGGGATGGCAGCGGTGAAGGTGTGGGAAGGGCTGAAGGCGGTGGTCCGGGGCAGGTTTGTGATGTGGGGGGCTCGAAAGAAACGAGAGCGTGAAGGGCGGGAGGAGGAGCTGGGGAAACGGTTGCAAGAGGCAGAAGAGAAATACCGGCTGTCAGGGGGGAAGCGGGATAGGGAAGGAATGGAGAGAGTACGGGTGGAACTACGGGCGTTGCAAATGGCGCAGGTGGACTTCGCCTTGCAGAGGGCCAAGCAGGTATTTTATGAGCATGGGGATAAGGCGGGGCGGCTTTTAGCGCGTAGACTAAAACAACAACAAGGAGCGGCTTTAATTTATCAGATTCGGGGGAAAGATGGGGAGGTATGCAGAGGGGAAGAGGAGGTTCGGGAACAGTTCCGGGATTTTTATACAAAGCTATACCAAGGGGAGGAAGGGGTTGGGGAAGAGGAGATTAGGGAGTATCTTGATGGGGTGGAGATGCGTGCACTAACAGAGGAGGCAAGTATAGCAATGGAGACCCCAATCTCCCGGGATGAAATTGGGAAGGTGATTAAGGGGTTAGCAGGGGGTAAGGCCCCAGGGTTGGATGGGCTGCCAGGGGGTGTTTTACCGGGTTTTTATTGAAGAAGTTGGGGAGCTCTTAGGGAGGGTATTTAATGGGGTGCTGGAGCCTGGGGGGGCGCTTTCTCAGGAGATGCTGATGGCGGGCATAACGGTGTTGGTGAAACCGGGGAAAGACCCTCTCAGTTGTGGCTCCTATAGGCCCATCTCTCTCCTCAATGTGGACGTTAAAATATTGGCCCGGATTCTGGTGCTACGGTTAGCGAAGGAGTTGCCGGAGATAATTCATCCGGACCAGTCGGGGTTTATCATGGGGCGACAGGCGGGGGACAACATCAAAAGGGCGGTGGCGGTGCTCGAAGAGGCGAGGAAGGGCAGCGAGGACTTCCTGGTGATGTCTATTGATGCCGAGAAGGCTTTTGACAGGGTTCACTGGGGCTTTTTGATGCAGGTGTTGGATAAGGTGGGATGCGGGGCCAACTTTCGGGGATGGGTTAGGGGGCTGTATCATGGGCCTAGGGCTCGGATTAAGATTAATGGACGGTATACGAGAGACTTTAAGTTGGGGCGGGGGACCAGGCAGGGGTGCCCTCTTTCGCCCCTACTCTTTGCTTTGGTGGTGGAGCCCTTAGCGGAATGTATCAGACGGTCGGATAGGATTGTAGGTTTAGTTCGTGGGGGTCAAAATCACAAAATCTCCTTATATGCGGATGATATTCTCCTATTCTTAAGTTCGCCCCTGGATACGTTGCCTGAGGCTATGCGAGTGATGGCACGCTATGGAGTAGTGTCGGGTTTTAAAATGAACATCGATAAAACTGAAGTTATGAAGGTTAAGTTAAGCAGGGAGAGTGAAGGAAGACTGAGGCGGTCATACCCCCTCCGGTGGGTTGACCACTCTTTGGATTATCTGGGGGTGAGACTCACGGTGCGTTATGATGATCTTTTTCGGGCAAATTATCCACGGTTACTGGGGCGTATTGGCAGGGATTTGGATGGTTGGATGCGCTTTGAGACTTCCTGGGTGGGCAGAATTGCTGTGATTAAAATGAATGTGCTACCTCGATTGCTCTATCTGTTTCAAGCTTTGCCTGTGGACGTACCGGATGGGCAGTTGAGGGTTCTGCAAAGGAGGGTTTTCAGCTATATCTGGCGGCGGCGCCCTCCTAGGATTGCGAGGGCGGTGATGTATGCGGCCAAGGAGGAGGGGGGGCTTGGGGTCCCCAATCTGAGAGATTACTATAGGGCTGCCCAGTTGACGCATGTCCTGGGGTGGCGCGGGGGAAGGGAGGAGAAACCCTGGGTGCAGTTGGAGAGCTTACAGGTTAGTGGGGGGCGCTTAGATGCGTGGGTATGGGCACCGCCAGGAGAGAGGAGGTTGTTGGGGGAGGGGACTCCCGTATTGAAACATGTCGTGAAGGTCTGGGATAGGGCCCGAGCGCCGGAGATAGCTGTTCGGGGCTCGGGGTTCTCGGTTGTGGCCCCGTGGAGAGGGTGGAAGGCATTTAGGCCGGGGTGGGAGGGGGGCAGGTTCGATCAGTGGCGGGCGAAGGGCTTAGTGTGTGGATTGCAATTGCTTGAAGAAGGGGGGTTTAGGAGTTTTGGGGAAGTGTGTGCAGACTTTGCTTTGGGAGAGCAGGACCGGTACGCCTATGTGCAGGCATGGTCCTTTCTTTCAAAGGAGTTGGGGAAGGCGGGGCTGGGCCGGGAGGTCTCTCGACTGGAAGCTATCTGGTATGGGAAATGGGGTATGAGAGGGCTGATATCTGGCCTTTATAAAGGGGTCCAGAGAGAGGGGGTACTGAAGCATCGGTATATGGTGGAGTGGGAAAGGGACTTGGGGGAACCCCTGGCTGCGAAGGATTGGAAGCGGATTTGGGACCAAATTAAGAGGGGGCCTAGTGCTAGTAGAGTAAAAGAAAACTATTATAAGGTACTGATGCGGTGGTATTATACCCCGGAGAGGCTCAATAAAATGTATCCCGGGGTCTCCCCTTTGTGTTGGAGAAAGTGTGGGGAGGTTGGAACCTACTGGCATATCTGGTGGGGGTGTATCAAAGCGCAGGTGTATTGGCGGGAAGTGGTGGTGTGGATTAAAGAGAATGTGGGGGTTGAGGTGGCTGTTGCCCCCAGTGTGTGTTTACTTTCTTGGGGTGGGGAGGGACAGGAGCTCCGGGGGGGGGGGGTAAAGTGGTGTTGGCATGTCTCTGTGCCGCACGGGGGGCGGTTGCCCGGGCATGGAAGCAGCAAGAGATGCCGGGTATTGCGGGGCTTATGTCTGGGCTGCGGGATATTGTTTTGATGGAAAAGCTTACTGCGTTGAGAAAACAGAGGGGGGAGAGGTTTGGGGAACGGTGGGGAATGCTGGCTCGCGTGATGGGGGGGGACAAAGGTATCAATTTTTGGGGCTATACTGAGTTTTGGGGTACTGGTATTGCGCTAAGTGGGGGGGGGGGGATTGGGGATGTGCATAACTTGAGGCTGTTGTGCTTCTTGGAATGGGCCGTGCTCCTTGTGGTCACAGCATATGGCGGTCCATACTGGGCATAAAAGGCAAATATGATGTGTTGTTTTATTTGTAGGATATTGGCCTATCCGATTCGTTGTCCGGTCAGGATGGCGATTGGGGCTAGTGATTTCATGGGATGGTTCTGGCTTACCCAGATGGTGTCTGTGGTATTTCATGCCCTACTGTATGTATTACTTTGTTTGGGCGCAAGTTTGTTTTGCTCTTGTTTGTACCAATACACCTTTAATGTGTGGTTTGACAATAAAAATATAAATATTAAAAAAAAAAAAGCCATTTTTCTACTGAGCTAAAACAGTTAGTGGGGTGAGGTCAGTTTGGTCGGTCTGGAATGGCATGTACATGAGAACGTCTGGAATGGCATGTACATGAGAACGTCCTTTTTCTTTCTTCGGCAAATCCGGGCCATTCGTCCTTTCCTCACTTCTACAGCTCTCACCACCCTATCTCTGTCTCTAGTAATGTCACGCGTCGATTTCTCAAACTCTGTTTTTCTTGGTCTCCCTAAAACTCAATTATCTCGGCTCCAAAGGATCCAAAGCACTGCAGCCCGTCTTATCACTCACGCCACTCTCCGCGACCATGTATCTCCACTGCTTTTCCGCCTCCACTGGTTACCTATCTCTGTCCGCTCCCAATACAAATTGCTTACCCTGGTCCACAAAGTTCTCTACACCAGCACCCCTCAATATTTAGCAGATCTTATCAACTTTCACTCTCCCAGGCACACCCCACATTCCTTCCACCTTAACCGCCTCACCCTTCCTTCCCCTTCATCTGCCCACCTACAATCCACTCGCTCCTCTGCCTTTTTCTTCGCCGGCCCTGCTCTTTGGAATGCTCTCCCCTCCTCCTTGCGTTTAGAGACCCACCACACCACTTTCAAGCAAAACCTGAAGACCCATCTGTTTTCCCTGGCGTTTGACCTTCCCTCCCCTTTCGTGTGATCTTTCTCGCTCCTCCCATCGTTTCTACCCTGGAATATATGTTCTTCTGTCTCATCTTATCTCTCCTCTCCCTCTTTCTTTCCTGTCAAAGAATTGTAACTTCTCTTCTTGTTTCTATTGGCCCTCGGCCTTGATTTTTCTTTGTTTTTTGAAAATTGTACACCGCCTTGATTCCTGTAGAAAGGCGGTTCTATCAAATTTAATAAACATAAACATAAATCATGCATTCGACGTTGAATGATCTTATGAGGTCGCAAATTGGCTGCATATAGAGGTTAAACATTAAGGCTGAGAGGGGAGGATCCTTGCGGAACGCCCTGTTTCTGGTGGAACGGTTCTGAGGTGGAGAATCTTGTCTGCACATATTGCCATCTATCGGACAGGTATGACTTACACCAGGTTAGTGCTAGGTCACAGATGCCCTTCTCTTTGAGCTGGCTCAGGAGGGTTTCGTGGCATACTGAGTCGAATGCTGCAGCTATATCCAGGAATATCAGGGCAACTCCATGGCGGATGTTGTCTATTGCGTAAAGTATATTGTTAAAGAGGGTGGTAAGTAGCGTCTCAACACCATGGGATTCTCTGAATCCGTGTTGGCAGTGGTCTAACGGAGAGGTATTGTTGATGTGCTGTTGAATCTGGTGTAGAACATCTTTTTTGATTATCTTTGCCAGTAGTGGAATGCTGGCAATGGGTCTATACGATTCTACTTTCTTGGGGTCCAATTTGTTGTTCTTTAGCAGGGGTCTGATGGATGTGTGCTTGAGATTCAGTGGGAAATAGCCTGATGTGAAAGATGCGTCAAAGAGTCTAGCTATGAATGGACTAAATTCTGTCCGTAGTTCCTTTATCCAGAAGGCAGGACAGGGGTCAGTCTGCGCGGTAGTGGTGTTGATTGCAGAGATGGTGTCGATGATTTGCTCATTGGATGGGGTGGTGAACATTGCTAATGTCGTTGCTTTTGATGGTTCCACGGTGTAAGAGGGAGGGTCAGTCTTGTCTGTCTGGCATAGTTTTGATTGTAGGAAGTCCGCGTAGTCCTGGGCGTGAATCTCAGGTGTTTGTTCGGAACCAGGTTCTTTCGTTAGGTTCTTGACGAGGTTAAATAGGTCGTGTGGTTTCCGTAGTGAATGCATAAGGGTGTCTGTGTGAGTTTGTCTCATTTTCTCAGTTATCGCATTGCGGTGGATGGATAGCTGGAGGTTATAGGCAACCTGGTTCTCTGTGGAACGTGATCGCCTCCATCGCCTTTTGAGTTTTCTGAGTTTGATGAGAGAGGTCCGTAGATCTTTGGAGTACCAGGGGGCAGGAGCTCTTTTCTTAGGGGCTTTCTTTTGGGCTGTGCATAAGGCAATGGAGCCCAGGCTGTCATTCCAGCTGGAGACTAGTGCATCTGGGCTGGTTGACGTTATGTTGAGGAGGGGCTGTGTGTTGTGTAAGATGGAATCCTTGTTAAAAGGTTGGAACCTTCGTGGAGGTAGGCTTGTAGGCTTTGACATGCTTCCAGGGGGCTTCCTGGGCCGTGGATCTAAGGGAATTTGAAATAAGATTAGCTTATGATCGGACCACGGAACTGCGGTGTAGGTAGGTGGGGTGGGGTGGGTGGAGTTGTGGGCGGATAGGGGAGCGAAGATCAGGTCCAGCATGTTTCCCTTTGTGTGAGTTGGTTCCTTGATTAGTTGCAGATAGCCTAGTTCCTTGAGTGCATCTTGGAGGGCTGATGCTTGGGAGTCTTGCAGGGATGGCAGATTGAAGTCACCTAGTATCCAGTTTGGGGTGCGCAGGTTTGGGGGGGTCACAGGCTAGATCGATTATCACAGCTAGGTCGTCAGGGAATGATGATGGGGCTCTGTATACCAGGTTTATGGAACATTGGTCGTTTGCTATGACTACTATGTCGAGGTTGGTCGTGTTGGTGCTATTGGAGAGGTGGAACTTGAGGTCGGTTTTTGTGAGAATGACTCCTCCTCCGCCCCTTTTGCTGATTCTATGGCAACTGTGGATTGAATAGTTGGGGGGTAGAAGGTGGTTGATGAGGACCATGTCATCATTCGATAGCCACGTCTCTGTGATGAGGAGTACGTCAAGGTTGTGAAGGGTTAGTAGGTCAGTGATGATGGGCCATTTATTGCGGACTGAGCGCACATTTATGAGGGCGGCTTTTAAATCTTGGGGAGGTAGGTTAACTTTTTTTACCCTTGTGGTGTGTTGGATCGCAATGTGCAGTAGATGATGATAGGTTGGTTGCGAGCCCTCTACTGGCTTGTGGGTGGGGTCCCTTGACCATCTCCTCCCGGAACCGTGTAGTATAGGTATGTGTTTGTGAGTATTGGTCAGTGCTAAGGAGCTACTGATCAGCACCAAGAGAAGGTAGCAACAAATTATTGTTGTGGTGGTGTGAGCCATTCTATGAGTGATTTATCTATGTTTGTAGGGACGTGTGTGCAGGGGGTATTTGGTGGGCTATTGGTAGTAGCGGGGGTGGTCAGAATACCACTGTTGTAGCAGGCTACTTGGCAACAGTAAAATGTAAAACTTTTCACAAGCAGGACTCCTAGTACTGTATGTCGCAGGTCAGTCTCTAGCTCTGTGGTCTGATCTTGCTTTCAGCAGCTGCTGACCCCTTTCTGCTACCATTCCAGCTGCAGCTGGAAACCCCTGCAGTTCACTCTTTTCCTAGCATTACTGCATCCAGTGCTTACCTTGTTGTGAGCTTCTGCTCTGTTGGACACTGACAGCCTTTTTCCTAGTCCTGCCTACTCCTCTAAGATGCTTCACTGAGGCAGCAGTCTTGACTGTTTTCTGCTCTGATTTTTGTCTGCCTTCCTTTGTGTTTTTCCTCTTCTTCAAGGCATCTCTGCTTTCTAGCTGTCTTTCTCTATCCTCTCCTTCTTCTTTGGGCTTTCTCTTCTAAGCACATGGAGCCTTTGATCTTCTGCTCATGTGCTCAGCTCTTCAGCACATGACTTCTGTATTCTTTTATGGCAGGCTCTGGTTTCCAGGTGCCTGTCACTTGTTCTGATCTTCTTTGAAGCACCATATAAAGTCGCTGATGTCATCCTTCCTTTTTGGTAAAGGGGATGGAAGGATACTTCTATGAAGAGAGGCTAAAAAGGTTAGGGCTCTTCAACCTGGAAAAGAGACGGCTGAGGGGAGATATGATAGAGGTCTATAAATTAATGAATGGATCGATTGTTTACGTCATCAGAATATAAAACGACTAGGGGACATGTAATGAAGCTACAGGGTAACCTATTTAAGACTAATAAGAGAAAATATTTTTTCACTCAACGTGTAATCAAACTCTGGAATTTGTTACTGGAGGATGTAGTAAAAGCTGTTAGTGTAGCTGGGTTTAAAAAGGTTTGGAGAAGTTCCTGGAGGAAAGGTCCATAAACCATTATTAAAAGGGACCCAGGATATCACTGCTCAATACGTCCTCCTGCTGCATGGAGACTGGACACACTGGGGCTGATGGGAGAGACCAGCAGGGTACATCCAGTGATGTCACAATTCTGACATGCCCAGTCTCCATGCTGCAGGAGGAGGTACACTACCCAGAGGTGAGGGACTGAACTGGAGTTCCTCAAGGAACAATTAGCAGGTAAGTCTAATTTCTCTTTTTCAGTTATTCCATTATTCAGTTGGCTTTATTTGGCTCTCTTTGGTTTTCTTTTGATGGCTTGCAATAAAACAGCTTCAAATTTAAAACTGTTTTCCTTTCTCCAGCAGCTAGGCCTCTCAGGCCTGAGGGCGCAACTGGGGCAGTCCTTCTCAGGTTTCCCCAGGCCAGCCTGAAAGATGCTGGGATTCCCTTGTTGGGGCTACTTTTACATTTTGCAGTCTTTTTCAGCAGTTCTTTTTTTTCATTTTTTCTTTCTTTTTGCTGCATGGAGCTCTATCCCAGTGCTGGATGCTCAGCCTTGTGCCTCTCATTGGGTCAGCTCCATGGTGGTCCTTTTTGCCCCGTGTGCGATGGTGATGCCTCATGTGCCATTTCTATGGCACTTTTGGCACCCCCTATGGGGTCTTGGGGCCTAATGCCAATTCTGATGCCTCTACTGAGTCTCCTACGTTTTCCTGCCTATGGGAAAGGCAGCCATCTTGAAGGAAATCATGGTCTCTGCAGGAGGGCTCTGGCAATCTTTGAGCAGCAGCTTCTGAAACAGTTCACTAGCTACTTTCAATTATTGCTAGCTGTTTATCAGCCCCCTTTGGGTTTTGAGGTGCAGGTGTCCCCTATGAGGGACCTAGGGCCCTGTGCCTCTGTTGCTGGCAACAAGCGAGTTAAGCACCCCCACTTCATCTTTTCACTCTTTCATTCCCTCCAGGAGCCCAGCCTTATCCCTTGCGGGGGTTGTTTGGGATGCAGGTGAGGAATCCTTAACTCCAGAGGGTGAGTTAGAGGAGGAAGGGGCAATTCCCTTAATGAAAGGCAAGAATCCATCTCTGATCCCTCCCAATTTGACAGAGGGAACCTTCTATTCTTATTCAGGACTCTGTGTTGGCTTTGCATATTGTAGTCTGCTCCCGTGTAAGCTTCACAAGTGGACTCTATTCTGGAGGGTGTCCTATTGTCCTTCTGGATTTTTTCCTCTCCCTGTGCCTGTTTGGCAGCTCAAAGTCTCCTAGTGGGAGATTCCTGAGCTCAGCTTTAGAGGTCCTAAGGTCCTTTCTCAGCTGTACCCTCTGCCCCAGAGCAAGCTGAATCCGCTTTTTCAGCTCCCTCAGGTGGACACCCTCATCAAACTGGTGTCAAAGCAAACAACCATTCCGGTGGAAGGGGGAGCAGTGCTCATGGAGTGTTATGATAGAAGGGTAGAGGCCCTCCTTAATAATGTCTTTATGGCTTATGCCACAGGCTCTCTCTGGATCCAGCAGCTGCCAGACAGCCCGGAAGCTGCACAATTGGAGTCTGGAACCACATTTGGGGCTGATACTCTGTATAACTTGATCATGAATTCCTCCAAGTCTGTTGTAGTAGTAATAGTAGCTAGGCAGTGGCTTTAGGGGCAGTTTCTCCAAATGGGTGAATCTTGCACATACTAGCCAGGGTATATGGAATGTGATCTCAGTTTCTCAAATTTACTGCTAATGCTAGGCGTAGTACTTGCATTGTGACAAAGAGATCCTCCCTTTGGAGTTCATAAGATGTTACGTGTATGGGTAATTTATCGAGGTGTGCTTGGAAGTTCCTCTTAATTAAACCTGTGGCACCCAACACGATGGAAAATAACTCTGTATCTTTCTGCCACATTTTCTTTGTCTCTGACTGTATTTCTTGGTACTTAAAGATTTTCTCTCTCTCAATGCAATTCACAGAGTAGTCGCTTGGAACAGACACCTCTAAAATAAATGCCGTTCTGGTGTTTTTCTCCTTTACCACTATATCCAGCTTCCTCACATCCAGCTTTTTATTAGTTGGAATGGGAGTATCCCAGGTGATCATAACCTCTTCATTCTCTGTTATTCTTTTAGGGTCATGATCCCAGTGCTTTTCAGGCACAGTGATATTATAGTGCTTACAGAGTGTCCAATGGATAAGGCATGCTACTTTATTGTGCCTTTTTCTATAGAAATTTTCTGCCATCAGAACTTCATAGCCAGCTATAAGGTGAGTCACATTTCCAGCTCTTTCCCATAGAATCAACATGTCTGTTTTGACAGTTTTTTCAATGCTCGCTGTAAACCATCTCGTCCATAAGCCGGTGTTCTGGGCTGCAGCTATCAACCTCTCATCCGTCGATTTCAGTTCACTTCTCCTTAACCTTTCATGTGGCTGTTCTTGATCGACAAAGGGTTCCTGAAGTAACACCCTGTATTTCCCACTTGTTTTTCCTTGTTTGTTGATCTAATTTTTTGAAGAATGTTTTCTCTTGTTTTGCAAATTATGCTACTTCCTTCTCTGTGTATGCTTGTGGATTCTCACTCATTCCTTCTAGTCATTGGAATGCCTGTCCAAGTTTGATGATGGAGACAGATTCTGGACCTTTACTTTCATAGTTCAGCACTTTTTGCGTATTTGGATCTGATGATGCAGTTAGGTAGGCCTGGAGGCCTATGATAGTAGCTCTGTATGTATAACCAATCTCTGAGGCCTAGCCCTCCTTTAGCTCTAGGGATGTACAGTCCTGGCATATACTGATTCTTGTAAATGACCTCATGTACATGGAAGAGTTTTCTTATTCTCACATCCAGTTTTTCAAGATCTTTAAGAGGCCAGGCCACAACCCCAAGGCTGTATGAGAGTATAGGAATCACAGCCGATCGATGGCTTGTATCTTATTCCGTGATGTTAAAGCACTTTTCAATAATGATTTTAATCTCCTGTAGTATTCTTTACTGATCTTGTCTTTTAATAATTTATATTTATGTGTAGTTCCTTTCTCTACTCCAAGATACTTGTATACGCCTTCTTGTTCAAGGTCATTAATGCCACAGCCCTCCACCAGGGTGATGTTTTCCATTTTGCTCAATTTTCCTCTAAGAAAAACGTTGCCTTAGCACATTTTGTCAAGGCCAAAGATCATCCCAATGTCATCAGAAAAATATTTTCACCACACAAAGTTGCTCTGCTAATTGTTGAGCGCTAACTGTGGAGCTTCAGATCATCTACAAATAATAAATGGGATGTTTTTGGGTTGTTATCTTTCTTAGGATTCAGTCTAAATCTGTATCCCAAAGTGTTGATGAGAGTACTCATTGGATTAAACACCACATGAAACAGAAGGGGCGACAAGGAATCCCCTGAAATATTCCTCAATGGATCTTAATGTTAGGAACGATGTACTAACAATCTTATTTCAAAAAGAGTGTGGTTTGCTACATTGTCATGGCAAACTTAATATACTCTATCGAACCAGGATTTATTTTATACATTTCAAGGCAATTTATTATCCAAGAGTATGGGACTCTGTCGAAAGCTTTTGTATAATGAATCCATGCTATTCTGAGATTTCTAAATTTCTTAGCACTGGCCATGGGGTGGCCCAAGGGGGGTGCGGGGCCTCATTTGCATAAGGGGCCTCAATTGCATAAATATTTGCATAATGTTAACATACACTAACTTTTAGTAAACATGCCTCTTAATGAGTATGGATAAAGAAAGACTAATAGATTTCTACATTACTATAATCCAGTGCCAACCACCAGGCACATTAGGAACTACTACAAACACTGCCCATTTAGAGCCCATAGCAAACCCGCCGTATCGTAATAGCACTACCAGGACTCACAAAGCACCATACTCTACCTATCAAAAGGCAACACTGCAAATATTAAACCAATACATTTCAGAGAATAACAATACATGACCTACTGGGGAAAGAGAACAAGTGGCAATGTCCAATAGAAACTACATAAACAGAATACCTCAGCTCAGTTACACATGCAGAACATAGACCATCACCAAACAAAGAACAAAGAATCACAATTTAGAAATAGGAAGACAAACTGGGAACCCCAAAAGCCAAACTTGGAATGTACAACACTGTAGAAATAAAACTATAAATTAATTTCCTCTTGTACTAAACAAAGTGTAGACGTTAATGATGCACATTTCCCAGAGCTGACATATTCCAGTTAATAAATTCAAAATAAAGAGATATTTTTCTACCTTTTGTGCATTTTTTTTCAATTGCAATTGCTCCAGCCACTTTCTTCTGGTTTCTTCGTGTCTTCTGCTAACTCTCCATCGTCTGCTGTCCATTTGTCCTTTCTTCTCTCTTCTAGTTTTTTTGCCATTCTCTCTCTACATCTGCTTTAACATACTAATCTATCTCCTTTTGCTCTTTCCTCCATCTCTTTCTTTATTCCTTTTTCATCCATTCAAATTTTACCCCTCCATCCTCAATCCCCACTTACTCTCCCCAGTACCCGGCCAATTGTAGATTTTTCTTCCCTCCCACACAAAATATTTTTCCCCTCTCCATTTCATTCTCCCAGCCCCATCCCATTCTAATCCTCCCCCAACATCAGCTCCCTTCTAGTTCCAGCCCCACTCAGCATCTGCTCCCCTCTAGTCCCCGCATCAGCCCATTTCCAGTCCTAGCCTCCCATCAGTCCATTTCCAATCCTATTCTATCCTAGCCCCACCTTCAGCCCATTTCCAGTCCTAGCTTCCCCATCCATTTCCAGTCCTGTCCGAGCCCCTCCATCAGCTCATTTCCAATCCCAACCCCCCATCAGCCCATTTCTAATCCTTTCCTTGTCCCACCATCTGCCCATTTCCAATCCTAGCTCCCCTCCACTCAGCCTATTTCCAGTCCTAGCCCCTCCATGAGTCCAATTCAATCCAAGCCCCCATCACAGCCCATTTCCATTCCAAGCCCCTCTACCCATCAGCTATTTGCAGTTCAAACCCCCCTCCACTAGCCCATTTCCAGTCCTAGTAAACCCCTGCCACAGCCCATATCCAGTCCTAGCAACCACCCACAGCCCATTTTCAGTCCTAGCAACCCCCCACGGCCCATTTCAGTCCTAGCAACCCCCCCATGGCCCATGTCCAGTTCTAGTAACCCCCACCCAGCCCATTTTCAGTCCTAGCAACTCCCCACGGCCCATATCCAGTCCTAGTAACCCCCCAGCCCATTTTCAGTCCTAGCAACTCCCCACAGCCCATTTCCAGTTCTAGTAACCCCCCAGCCCATTTTCAGTCCTAGTAACCCCTCCTGCCCATTTCCAGTCCTAGTACCACCCCCAGCCCATTTTCAGTCTTAGTACCCCCCAAGCCCATTTCCAGTCCTAGTAACCCCCAGTCCCGTTCCAGTCCTAGTACCCCAGCCCATTTTCAGTCCAAGCCCCCCCCCCCCTCACGAAGATCCCCGCGGCTAGCTAAGAGGGAGCCAGAGAGGCCCCAGCTCACCTCTATAGCTGCCGAAGTGAAGCACGCTTTTTCCCTTCACTTCGGCAGCTGTACTGACGTGTAGAATGCTGCTATGCTGAGGTCAAAGGGGACTTCCTGTTTCCCGTGCTCAGCACAGTGGCAGCTCAGTACAGCTGCCAAAGTGAAGGGAAAAGGCACGCTTTACTTCAGCAGCTGCTAGAGGGAGCCGGGGCCTTTCCGGCTCCCTCTAAAGCCGCCCTGCCTGACGTTCTTCAATGAAGGATGTTGTTTGCGTGGGGACCCCTGAAACGCGGGGCCCTGTGCAAACAACATTCTTGCTCAATGGACGGGCCGGCCCTGATGATGGCCTTATTCAACATTAACTGGTCTTTGGTTCCATATGCTCATAGAAACATGATGGCAGAAAAAGACCACATGGCCTTTCTAGTCTGTCCTTCCATATCAACCACTACAACAGTCCCCTTTTTGACTTTAGAGATCCTCTGTGTTTGTCTCATGCTTTTTTAAATTCAGATACTGTCCTCATCTCTACCACCTTCAGTGGGAGACTGTTCCACGCTTCTGCCACTATTTCCATAAAGAAATATTTCCATATATTACTCCTGAGTCTATCCCCTTTCACCCGCATCCTATGTCCCCTCGTAGCAGAGCTTGTTTTTAATTGAAAGAGGCTCTCCTGTGCATTTATGCCACGGAGGTATTTAAACGTCTCAATCATATCACCTCTATCCTGCCTTTCCTCTAAAGTATACATATTAATCTCCTTAAGTCTGTCCTCATATGCTTTATAACGAAGACCACTAAACATTTTAATATCAACCCTCTGCACCGACTCCAACCTGTTTATATCCTTTTGAAGGTGCAGTTTCCAGAATTACACACAATAGTCCAAATGAGGTCACAGCAAAGACTTATATAGAAACACTATCACTTCCTTTCTTCTGCTGGCCATTCCTCTCCCTATGCACCCAAGCATCCTTCTAGCTTTTGCTGTCGCCTTTTCTACCTGTTTAGCTACTTTAAGATCATCAGACACAATCACATCTAGGTCCCACTCTTCTTTTGTGGACAGAAGTACTTCATCCCCTATACTGTATCACTCCCTTGGATTGCTGCAGCCCGAATGCGTGACCTTGCATTTTTTTACTTTAAATCTCAGCTGCCAAATTCTAGACCATTCTTCAAGCTTAGCTAGATTCCTCCTTATGTTATTGAACCACTCTCATGTGGTTCCAGTCATACATCAGTGACCGCTGCCAACAAGTCAAAGTAGGTACAAACACCTCAACCCTATTCATTACAGAGCAAGGGTCCTCACTGTCCACCCATAAAGGTCCTCAGTGTCCACGCTACTCTTCAACCTATATGTTTAACCCATTTGCATAATCTTCAACAAGCATAGCATCCAATATGCCATTTATGCCGATGACATAATGGTATACACCCCAATCCACCTTGACCTAACAGACTATATTAACATGACAACATGCATACACGAAATGAACAATTGGCTATCAAATAACTACCTTAACATCAACTTTAAAAAGATTGAAGCCTTAATCATCACGAGGAACACTTCCTTTATACCTCCAGAATCAATCACCTTGGCGAATGTTTCCATCCCTGTAAAAGAAGAAGTGAGATACCTAGGAATCACCCTAGACACCAACCTAAATCTAAAAGCGCACATCAACAAAATCACTAGAAATGCTTATTACAAAATGGCTACTATCCGCAGACTCAAACCTTTCCTCAGCCAGGACCACTTCCGCAAAATATTTTAAGCTATCATTTTTCCATTACTTGACTACTGCAACTCTATCCTCAGTGGTCCCCGATACAAACTATCAAGCCATTACAATTGGCTCAAAATATGGCTGCCCGAATCGCCGGCTCTACTAAATCGTTCATGATGCCCCTCACTTCTGTTCCTGTTTGGGGGTGTTTTCTGAGGTCCTGTACTTGGTTCTTCATCTGTGAACACAGAACAGAAATATTTGTTAAGCAATTCCGCTTTATCCCCATTAGCTTTTACATATTCCTTCCCTTCACCCTTGAGTCTGACAATATCAGTTTTGCCCTTCCTCTTCTCACTAACATATCTGAAAAATGTCTTATCCCCTCATATTATTGCATTGGCATTATTTCGAGTCTGTGCTTTCCTGACTACTTTGCTAGCTTCTCTAAGTTTTTCCAAATATAGATGCCTGTCTTCCTCTCTCTGTGATCTCTTGTATTTCATGAAGGCCTCCCTCTTTTTCTTCACCTTTTCAGCTACTTCTTTCGAAAACTATAGCGGTCTCCTTTTCCTTTTATCTTTATTTGCCATTTTAACAAAAAAGCTGGTTGCCCTTAAAATATCCCCTTTCAGTTTTGTCCACTGTTTTTCTACATCCCCCAGCTGTTCCCATCCCGCTAATGACTTCTTGAAGTATTGGCCCATCTTGGCAAAGTTAGTTTTCCTAAAGTCTAAGACCCTCGCTTTTGAATGGATTTTATCAGCCTAATACTGAACGACACCATCTGGTGATCACTGAATGCAAGATGATCTCCAACTATAACATCAGAAACACTTTCACCATTGATAAGCATCAAGTCCAGTATGGCCCCTTCACGTGTGGGTTCTGTTACCAGTTGCCTGAATAGTTCTCCCTGTAGAGAATCCAGGATCTCTTTATTTCTAGATGATACTGCAGCAGAGAAGTGCCATTCAACATCTGACATACTGAAATCCCCTTCCCCTTTCCTGGCAATGCTGAGTATATCTTTTATTAATTCTCTGTCCACCTCTTCTTCCTGTGAGAGAGGTTTTTATATCATGCCAATGCAAATAGATTTCTCTTTCCCTCTTTCTAATTTAACCCACAGTGCCTTCTCTCTCCCTTTAAAGCTCTGTATTTCCATGGCTTTAATATTATTTTTTACATATAGTGTCACTCCTTCTCCCCTTCTTTCTACCCTGTCCTTTCTGAATAAAGTATAGCCTGGTATAGTGACATCCCAGTCATGGTTTTCCATGAACCATTTCTTTGTTACCACCACTAAATCCAAGTCATCCTCTCCCATTAAAGCCTCAACATCTGGGATCTTATTCCCCATGCTACAGGCATTTATACACACTGCTTTCCATATGTTGCCCCTTTTGCCCATTTTCATAAAGGTATTTAATCTTTCACTTACCTGAAGGCTTTCTTCTCCCATCCCCAGTGAATCTAGTTTAAAGCTCTCTTCAGTAAGTTAGCCAGTCTGCTACTGAAGACATGTTGACCCCTCTTGGACAGATGGATGCCACCTGTGCTCTGCAACCTTTGGAATAGCATCCCATGGTCCAGGAAACCAAAATGCTCTTGATGACACCATCCATGCAGCCATGCATTTATCTCCAGGATGCAAGCTTCTCTGCCTTGGCCTTTACCCTCAACAGAGAGTATTGAAGAGAACACCACCTGCGCACCAATCTGTTTCACCCTCTGTCCCAGAGCTATGAAGTCAGTTTTGTTATGCTCAGAGGGATACCTGGCAATATCATTTGTGCTGATATGGAAGAGCAACATCAAGTAATAATCAGTGGGCTTGATGAGTCTCGGAAAACTCTCCATAAAATCTCAGATTTTGGCATCTGGCAGACAGCATACTTCTCTGGCATCAATCTGGTCAGCAGATGGATGCCTCGGTACCCCTCAGAAGAGAGTCACCATCCACCACTACCCTTCGCTTCCTTGTGGTCACTGATTCTGCAACTTTGGGGTACTTGAGCTCTGGTTCTTCCCTTTCCAGGGATGCTTTCACCTCCTCCACTTCCAGGGCTGCATAATGGTTCTTCAATTCAAGGGCTGGAGAAGTTGGATTGGTGATTCTGCAGGCCCTGGTGACTTGTGTCCAACCTTCGTCATTCTGTCGGCAGCCATCTTCTCCTCTGCTGGAGAGCTTGGTTGCTGCAAGAAGCTTCTCATTAATGTACTTCTCACTGTCTTGAATGCTCCTCAGCATCACCATCTCTTCTCTGAGGTCCTCCACTTGTTTCCTGCGAGCTTCAACATGCAGGCATCCTGCACATGGAACCGGTCCTTCATCTGGCATTGGGATCTCTGTCTGGACAGAGGCAGAAGCTGTAACGGGGGCAACAGCTTGGGCAATAATGAGTTTTTTGAGCCATTGTTCAATTGGTGGAGTTTAAGTACTTGTTGAAGCAAATGAGAGAAAGACCTACCAAAGTACCAGCCAGTTTACCAGCTGACCTTTCAGAGAAAAAGCAATTAACCTCTTTTAAGTGTGTTCTAAATGTGCTATTCCAAGTCCTTATGTGTAGCTAATTGGGGAGGTGCCCTATAAAGCAAGACTGCTCACATGTGGTGGGTAGGAGTTTGGGGGGGGGGGGTTAGGGAGGGCACTAACATCTGATGAGGTGTTAGTAGCTTCAAAGAGCTGAGAAGGATACTAAAAGCCGAGTTTTAAACCTACACCACTAAAGAAAATATTTCCTCTTTTGAACTAAGGCACCAAAAAGAATGTAACTTTGTTTTAAAAATGTACCAAAAACCCTTTTAAGAGCTCTCAGGCAGAGAGCTAGTAATTAAAAGACACACACCCTTACCTTTGCTTGAAATGCAGAGCCTCTGTTAAGAATGCCTCTGTTCTTCTTCTCTTCTTGCTCTTCTTGTTATTGGACTCGATAAGATCATATATTCTGTCTGCATCTCTTTTGTCGCCAAAATAATTGAAAAAACCGTCCTCAACCAACTACAAGACTTCCTAGAAACTAACGCCGCCTTAGATACCCACCAATATGGATTTCGCCCATATCATGGGGTCGAAACCTTGCCCCTAGCCTTAACCGAAACCTGATCAGAGGCATAGACAACCCCAGCCGCACATTCCTCTTAGTCTTTTTAGAAGTCGCCTCAGCATTTGACAATTATAAACCACAAAACCCTCATTACAAGACTTGAATATCTTGGCCTGGGTGGCCTAGTCCTACTCTGGTTGAAATCATACATCTCAGACCGCAAGCTGAGGATCCAAATAGGAAAAGAACCCGCAAACACCTTTCCACAAGAACAAGGTATACCACAAGGTTCCGCCCTCTTTGCCCTCCTTTTCAACCTGTACCTTCAACCTATCACCCACATATTCAAAAAACACAACATTCAGTACTACATCTATGCGGACGACATCATGTTGTCTCTCTCTATAGGTGTAAATAACCCCACCTACAACAACCTGGACGAATGCATTAAGGAAACTGACTCCTAGCTGAAATCCAACAACCTCAACCTAAACTACAAGAAGACGGAAGTGCTGCACATCACAAGGAACCAAGATACAAACCATACTCCAAACCATTACCATCAACAACACCACAATCCCAGTCAAACAAGAAGTTAAATACCTTGATGTAATCCTGGATACCTCTCTCAGCATGATACCCCACCTGAAACGAACAGCCAGAACAATCCTATACAAATTAAAATCCATACAACAACTAAGACCCCTCCTTGAAAATAATGACTTGAGAGCAGTCATCCAATCCATCATCACCCCCCACTTCGACTGCTGCAACAGTTTGTTGCAGGGTCTACCAGCAAAGAGTCTACACATACTTCAACGAATGCAAAACATGACAGCTAGGATCACCTGCAAAGCCAGACTAACTGACCATGTCACACCCCTTCTATATTCCCTACACTGGCTCCCAATAGAAAGCCGGATAAGATATAAACTACTTGTAACATCATTCAAACTCATCAACAATGTTGCCCCCTCTTTCCTCTCAACCCTCCTCCTCACCCCAGCAAACAACAGATCACGCAGGGAGAATGTCCTTCACTCCATAAAAATTCCGCCCTCCATCCGCAAAACAAAACAAACCACTAGCTCCAGAGCTTTCTCCTATGCTGCCCCCAGCATCTGGAACTCCCTCCCACTACACATCCATGCAACAAAAGATCTCAAAGATTTCAGAAAGCAGCTAAAACCCCACCTTTTTACCATGCACTACGGAACAGAAAACTCATATCCAAACACACAAGCAACACAGAGACAGCTCACTAGCTGACACAACCAAGATAAGGGCAGTGCAAGACAAACTTGAGCATGAAGACTTCCTGTATATAGCTAAGCTGTACATAGTTTTTCTAAAATTGTAACTTCCAATTCACTGACCCTACCCGCAAATCAAGTTACCTGTAAAACGTTAGTTCTTGTTCCATGTACTTGTTTCTTGGGTTCCTTGTAAACCGCCCCTGATCTCTGGAATAAATATTGCACTGAACAGCTTGTAGATTGTTATTGGTCTAAACCTTTTGGGAATGTTACTTGGGTCCCCCTTTGGAAAGAGAAATGTTCTTCCTGTAGTAAGCCATTGTGTTGTTAAGTCTGGTTGCCTGAACAATTGATTTTTGTGGTTCACCAGGTCTTGGTGGAATGATGTTAATTGTTTGAGCCAAAAGTTGGTTACTTCATCTGGGCCAGGGTTTTTCCAGTTTAGGGCTTATTTTATCCTGCTTTCCAGCTCTTTCATTGTTGCTGCAGGCCATTCCATAGGTTTAATGTTTGCTTTTTCTAAATGTTCATGTATGCAGGGTAACCATTCTGCTTCTTGATTGTGCTGTATAAGGTCCTCATAGAATTTTCTCCAGGTTTCTGTTTCGGCTTTGGTCGGTGGTGCTTTTACCATATTAATGCTCTTTCCTAATTCCCTATAGAATTGTTTTGGGTTCTCTCTAAATAGCTTATTTTGATATCCTATTTTCTATTTTGTTCATATCTTGCAGTTTTTTCGCTTCTGCTACTTTCAATTTATTGTTGGAGCATGTAAATTTCAGGTTTTTTATTAATGAAGAATGCTTTAGCTTGATGTCTTAGATCTTTCTTAATATCTTTGATCTTAATCCTTTTAGATACCCAACTATCAGGGATACCCATCCTTTTGGAAAAGCCTGTCCCTTCTCCATAATTTTGCCCAGTTCCTAAAAAATCCCAAACCCTCTTCCTTGCACCATTGTCCCATCCATGCATTGAGATTCCAGACCTCTGCCTGCCTTTTGGGTCCTGCATGTGGAACAGGAAATATTTTTGAGAACGCTACCCTGGAAGTTCTAGATTTCAACTTCCTACCTAAAAGTTGAAATTTGGCCTCTAGAACCTCCCTCCCACACTTTGCTATGTCATTAGTACCAACAAATACTAAGACAGCAGGCTCTTCTCCCGCACCAACTAAAACCTTGTCTAGGTGTTGCGTGAGGTCCGCTACCTTCGCAGCAGGCAGGCATCTTACCAGGTGATCCTTACGTCCACCAGCCACTCAACTATCTACATGCCTAATGATTGAATTGCCAGCTACTGTATAATAGCTGTCCTAACCCTTCCCTAATGGGCACATGTACCTGGAGAGACCTCCTCATTGCAAGAGGGTTTTACATCACCTGGAGGACAGGTCCTAGCTACAGGATCACTTCCTGCCACACTAAGGCGATGCTCTCCTTTCACATAACCTCTTTCTTCCATAGCAATAGAGAGGCTGCCACGCTGGAGGTAGAGCTTCAGTACTACATCCCTTTAGGCCTCATCTATATACCTCTCTGTCTTTCCCAGGTCCTCCAAATCAACTGCTCTAGCCTCCAGAGATCGGATTTGTTCCCTCAGAGCAGAGTTCCTTGCACCTAGTGCACACGTAAGACCCCTCACCAGCTAGGAGAAAATTGTACATGTGACACTCAAAGCATTTAGAAAAACCCTTAAGACCCCCCCTATTTATGAACTGTTGCCCAAATGACAGCATATAATCCCACTCTTTTTTGTCCCCTCCTACTCCCTTTACTCATATGCTCCCTTTGTTCCCTCCTACCTTTCATTTGTTGATTCTCTTTCATTTTAAGTTTGCCCCAAGTTTTATTACCTTGTTTGAATGTATTGTGTTCTGTTTTTATTATAAACTGCTTTGACCATAGGATAAAGCAGTATAAAAAAAAGAAAAAGCTGTTAAATAAATAAATGCAAAAGACTGGATAGCCCCCATCTCACTGCTGGACCTTAGTTTTAAGGAATTGTTTAGCTATTTAAGTTATTTACTTAGGTTTGCTAGTAATACTTGTACTAATACAACTAAAGGTCTCTACAGTAGAAACAATTTACAGATTTATCAATTTTAACCCAAAGAATTCCCTTTTCCCAAGATTTAGAGAATTTCCCAGAAGATAAATACTTACAAGTGCAGATTTCTTTCCAGCAGTAGCAGTCCCTTGTGGTAGTCCTTCAAGACAAAATTGCTATCACATTTCCATCAGTAGATTTAACACCACAGCATCTGCCTGCCCTGAGCATGGTTCAAACTTTTGAGCCTTGGTTGCAGGGCACATATCATGACAACTGAGCTATGACAGTAACTCACATATCACTGCTGCCTGGTTATTGCTGGGTGCCATCCCTGCTCCGCCCAGGCTACTTACTGTGTTAATTGTGCTGAATATTGGGCCCTATGTTTATAACTTGAAGAAATGAAGAGTTAACCGACATTCCCAAGATTCCCAAAAGCAGTAGTGGGATTTGAACCTGGCTCTTCCTGGTTCTCAGCCTATTGTGCTAACCTTTAGGTTACTTCTCCACACTTACTAAGCATATATTGCTATTATTCAGTGGATGATGCTTACCCTCTATTTATACCATGGGAGGAAATAAGTGCACCAAGGGACTGAGTGTAGAGAGAGAAAAGTAGAGGTCCCAAAACAGAGCTCTGAGGTACACTGACTGAAAGCAGGATGGCAGTAGAGGAGGATCCACCAGAACATACACGAAAAGTGCGCTGGGAGAGATAAGAAGAAAACCAGGACAGAACAGAGCCACTAAATCCAAGTGAGGACAAGGTATCGAGGAAAAGGTGGTGATCAACAGTGTCAAAGGCAGCAGAAAGGTCAAGAAGAATGAGGATCAAGTACAGGCACTTGGATTTAGCAAGGAACAAGTCGCTGGAGACTTTGGCAAGAGATGTTTCTTTGGAATGTAGAGGATGAAAGCCAGACTGCAGTGGATCCAGAAGGGCTCGAGAGGAAAGAAAGTCAAGACAGAAGTGGTGAATCGCTTGTTCAAGTAGTTTTGAAGCAAAGGGGAGGAGAAAGAGAGGTCGATAGCTGGAAGGACAGGCAGGGTTTAGTGAGGGCTTTTTGAGGAGATGTGTGACCAGAGCATATTTGAAGGCCACAGAGACAGTTACAGTGGAAAGCGATAGGTTAAGATTATGACAGATAGAAGAGATGACAGTGGAAGAGATAGAGCTTAGTAGACTGGCAGGAATGGGATCCGAAAAGCAGTAGTAAATTCAGAGGAGGAGAGAAGATTTGCAGTTTCCTCCTCAGTGATTTCAGAAAAGAAGAAATGGTGATAGAAGGTGAGGAAAGGATTTGGGACTCAAGGAGAGGAGGGGGGGGGTGGAAGGTGACGTATGCCTTGGTAAGACCCAGGAAGGTTAGGAACTTCCTTTGCTGGTCTGATGCAGTGAACAACCTGATGGTCTCCATATGGAAATGAGGGATTCAGAGTTTGGCACTGACCCCTTTCAGGTCCAGAATAGGTCAGAAGGAATCACCCTTCTTGGGTATCACAAAGTAGATGGAATAACACCCCTGTCCCTTCTCTGCATTGGTCCAACCAAAAAGCACTATATCACGTAAACAACCAAGCCCAGTCCGTGTTTGGTATTCAGAATGTTCTTTATTAGTAAATTCTTCACCATGGGTACAAAAGACACCCACATACAGGAATCACTGGCCAAAACCTGGCACGGCCGTTTTTCGGCTATGTCTTCTTCAGGGGTTTTCTTAGCGTACCAAAACTACAACCAATAATATAACACAAAATATATATAAATGCACAAATAAGCTAATTAAAAAACAAATTAGACCAAATGAATAAAACTAAACTAAACCTAACACTGGGCACAGGTAGAATAGCCTGCAACTGCAGGAGGCATTCAAGAGTTTTTTTGACTGTCATCCACTTAAGTGGGGTATCACAGGGAGACTCCACAAAGGTATTCCGTAGAGGCTTTGCAAACTCCAGCATGTAACCCCGACTGAGGTCCTCAAGGATCCACTGGTCTGATATGAAATAGATCCATTTTGAAAGAAACAACTGGAGCCACTCCCCAACTGACTGTATCTCGAAAGAGACTTGCCGGATCTCATTGCGAGGATTTACTAACTCCAAAAGGAGTTGCACCTGAGTCTCGAGAATGCTGAGAGATCTGAAAGGGCTGATCCTTCTCAGGCTTAGACACGTAGGATGAATAGGCCCTATACAAACATCTAATAGACTGATGACACTTCCATGGTCCACGCATGACCCTGTTAGGAGCACTGCTTTCACCTCTGGGCCTGTCTTCTGGGAGCCTCTGTGGGCAAGCCTCTCCAAAGTCTTTCACCAGCTTCTCCAGGTCTTCCCCAAGGTGCAGCCTGTCCTTTAATAGAAGTTTGCTCAACTGTAATTTAGAGGCAGCATCAGCTGACCAACTACAGAACCAAAGTCATATGGTCCACATGGACAAAGATGAATATGCTGGGTTTTAGGAAAGGGAAAGATTACGTAAGTTAAATTTAACACCTAAGGTTAAAAGTATGATTAGAAAGATGAACAAGCCATATCCTGTATAAAGGAACCATTTATTGACATCATCAAAATAAACTGAATACAATATTGTGCAGCTAAAATTATCACTGCAAGAATACTACCAGATAAGTACATGGCCACAAGAAAAATAAAGCAATAACAGTTCCTCCTTGGAAAAAAAAACACGAGAAAAGAGAGGAAAGATAGTGAGGAGCTGCAGAATGAATGTACTTGAAGGTCAGTAGGTGAAGTTTGAACTGAATTCAGAAATGGATAGGGAGCCAGTGAAGTGACTTGAGAAAGAGGGGTTACATGAGCATAGTGACACTGGCAGAAGATAAGCCGTGCAGTTGAGTTTTGAACAGATTGAAGGAGAGAGAGATGATTCAGAGGGAGACCAGTGAGGAGTAAGTTACAATAGTCAAGGTGGGAGGTGACTAGTGAGTGGATAAGGGTCTTAGTAGTGTGAATAGAAAGGAAGGGACAAATTTTGCTGATGTTACAGAGAAATAAGCGGCAAGTTTTAGCTCTCTGTTGGATGTGCCCAGAGACAGAGTAGAGTCAAAGATAACCCCAAGGTTGCGAGCTGAGGAAACAGTGAGAAGTGTAGTGTCAGCCACAGAAATAGAGAAGGGAAGAAGGGGAAAGGTTGGTTTAGGAGGAAAGATAAAAAGCTCCGTTTTGACCATATTCAATTTCAGACGGCGGTGAGACACCCAGGCAGCAAAGTCCTCGATTGCCTATTGGACTAAGGAGGCTATTGGTTCAGCCTATCTTCTGTCTGGAAAACCATGCAGGAGAGAGTCCAAGCTCACCCCACTAGGGCATAGGCCTCCTCCTGGATGGAGTCTGCTTTGGTGTTCTCGGAGGATATTTGTAAGGTGGCTACCTGGTAGTCTCTGAGCACCTTTGTGAAGCACTACAGGTTGCATGTGGGAGCCAGTGTAGATGGTACCTTTGGTAGGGCAGTTCTCTCCAGAACATCGTCTTCCTCCCACCTTGAGTCCTGATTGCTTGGGTATTTTCCACTCGTCTGGACAGATCTAGCAGAATGATTAGGAAGGAGAAATTTACATACTTGATAGTTTTCTTTCCTTGAATCTTACTAGACCAGTCCAGGACCCACCCAGGAAGACTGTTCCTACAGTTTTGTGAGCCCTGCTGCCTCTTGATTGCATGGCCAGTCTCAATTATAAGAGAGCCAACTATTTGTTTCACTTGATTATTCCAGATTATGGTTGTTAGTAAATAACAAGCTTAGTTTTTGAGTGTTTCTGAACTTTTTTCAGTCTTGCTTACTCTTTGGAAAGTTGCATACTGGCTTCTCTCAGGGCTGTACCAGAGGATACTTAGTGATTACATCACTGAAAGCTGCTCAGGTCTGTATTCCACCTGCTGGCTGGGGAGCATAACCCACCTGTTTGGACTAGTCTAGCAGAATTCAAGGAAAGAAAATTTGCAAGGTATGTATAATTCTCATTTTTGTCAGTGCTTGATGAAGAGTCTGGCATGATAAGAGAGCCAAAAGGTTGTACAACATTGTCCAGGAACAAGCAGGAAGTCAGTTCTCACATATGGGTGATGTCGGCACCAACAGAGCCCCTGCAGAAGCTCAGTCTCCCTTTTTCTGTGGAGCCCACAGACGTCTGTCTTCTTTCCTTGGAAAGAAAGTTGATATTTTTATGCATAAAACTGCCCTTCTCCGGTTAGCACCAGTCCCTTTCCCGCCTCCGAGCCCTTTTGCCCTGGCATTGAGTCTCAGAACCGTTTTTAGTTTTTCTTCCAGCGCAGTTTCGTTCCCTTTTCTAACCGCTGGCCACGTCAAGGGTCTTCAACCTCGCAGGGGTCCTTTTTGCGCCAATGGCCAGTGGGTTCAAAAAGTGTGATTGGTGCACAAAGAACATGTCCCTAACCGATACACACGACTACTGCCTCTGGTGTCTAGGTGCTGACCATGACCCAGAGGTTTGTCCCTGTGCAAAAAGGTGTTTGCAAAGGCCATGCAAAGTCATCGACAGAAGCAAGATGACATCTTCCACAGGTCAGAGTCTGCCCCGGTATCCCCAGTAGCCTCACGCTCTAAGGTCCCGCATGGATAATTGGAGTCGCATAAAGCCTCTGTGGTGTCCGATCTGGCCCGTGGATACTCCGACAAGGGTTCTCCAGAGCATGAGCTCAAGAAGAAGAAATCCTCGAGGACCTCATCCTGGGAATCAAACACATACGGCAAGCCCCATGCCAGGTCCCACTGTCCCTGGAGGGTATCTGAGGAGTCGGAGTGGTAGCAGCTGGCAAAGATGCCCAGAACAGATTCCAAGGCCTCGGTGATGGGTCACAGACCCCCGAAGTCTGTCCGTCGAAGATTCCCTCTCCTCACCAATGCCGGACCCAGTCACCCCGGTGTCCACATCAAAGGCTGCAACTCCTGAGTGGGAAGCTAGGATGATGGCATTACAATGGAGTGTCACTGCCTTCCTCGCCTCACAGCAAGCATTGATGCCCAGCCCCACTGATGCTCGTGCCAAGACCACAGGGACCTTGATATCAAGAACTCTCCAGGTCACAGAGATTATCCTCGAGAGCCGATCCTCTGCGAGGGTCTTGATCCTGCTCCCGTTCCTCGGGAGTGAGATCCTCCCCAGCAAGTGCTTGTGGCTCAGGCCAAGCTGCTGCTGTGGATCATCGAAGACCCGATCCGAGCCTGGCGCCTCAGGCACTGTCTGGCCTCAAGTCCTCAACCGACTACTCAGACTGGGAGTTCAAGGATGAGACTTGCCCGGAGACGCATAACACCGTGATCTCCCCTCAGACCAAGAAGAAACCATAGGGAGGAGGCCCCCTTTTCATAGAAAAGGCCAGCCTTACCGAGGCTATCCCCAATATCAGGCCCCCCAGATGGGTCACCAGGACAAAGGAGTGGGCCAAGGCCAACTCACGCCTAAGGGCTCTAAGCCCCAAACACCAGTTCCTGCCCAGATAGAGTCGAGGTTTTGACCCCCTAAGCATAGCCTCTCCTCCCAGGGGGGAGCAGCTGTCAACAGGAGGGGGGGGGGCGGCATCTGAACCACTTTGCCCATCGGTGGCCGGCCATAACCACCGACACCTGGACCCTCCAGGTGGTCAGAGAAGGCTACCTCCTTCACTTGGACCAGACGCCTCCCCCTTTCTTTCCAGGAGAACCCTCTCAGACTCCCCTGCACCAGGGCCTGCTACTGCAGGAACTCACAGACCTCATCAGGGACGGAGCAGTGGAACCAGTACGCCTCCACCTCAGGTGCAAGGGGTTCTACTCCCATTACTTTCTGGTCCCAAAATGAATAGGATGCCTATAGCCCATTTTGGAGTTGCAAAACCTCAACAAGTTCCTGGTGTGGGAGAAGTTCAAGATGCTCTCCCTTGGAACATTGCTGCCCTACCTCCAGTAGGGAGAGTGACTATGCTCCTTGGACCTAAAGGATGCTTACGCCCAGATCCTTATTCATCCCAGTCTCAAGCAGTGCTTAAGGTTCATGGTCGGGGTCGACCACTGTCAGTACAGGGTACTACCATTCGGCTTAGCCTCTGCACCAAGAGGCTTCAACAAAAGCCTCCTTCTCCAAGGGGCCTTCATATTCCCATACCTGGATGACTGGCTCGTAAAGGGGGACACAGTCACTGAGGTGCAACAGGCCACGGCCTGTACCATCAAGGTCCTGCAGCATTTGAGCTTCATGATAAACCACCCCAAATCTCACCTCACTCAAGGAAAGGACCTGGAGTTCATAGGAGCTCATCTGGACACTCTTCAGGCCAGGGTCTTTCTTCCCCAGGATAGGGCAGCTCACCTCAGGGCCCTGGCCACCGAGGTGCAATGCCATCACGTAGTGTCAGCGTGGTCCATGCTCCGCCTACCGGGCCACATGGCATCCACAGTCCATGTGGTTCCCAAAGCCTGCATCCACATGCGGGAAGCTCACTGCTGTCTCCTCTCACAGTGGACACAAGCCACGGGCAGGCTCCAGAACAGGTTCTTAGTGTCCCATCAGCTAACAGAGTCGCTCAACTGGTGACAGGGTATACAGCACCTGCAGGAGGGCATGCCCTTCCAGCCCCCAAAATCCCCAGAGGGTCCTCACCACGGACGCGTTCCTACTGGTCTGGGGTGCCCACTGCGAGGAACTGTGCACGCAGGGCAACTGGTCCATAGCGGAGAGTCAGCAACAGATCAACCTGCTGGAATTCAGAGCCATTTTCCTGGTGATCAAGGCCTTCCACCACTGCCTGCGGAACCAGTTGGTGCTAGTTCAAAATAGATAACCAGGTCGCGATGTTCTACCTAAATAAGCAGGGAGGCACAAGGTCTCAGCACCTCTGCCAGGAGGCAGTAGCCCTCTGCTCGTACGCTATCAGTCAGGGAATGCTCATCAGGGCAGCATACCTTCTCGGCCAAGACAGTGCCCTAGCGGATAGGCTGAGCAGGGTCTTCCAGCTGCACAAATGGTGACTAGATCCCAGGGTGGCATAGCGGCTCTTCCAACTCTGGGGAACCCCAACCAATGCTCAGCTGCCCCACTTCTGCTGTCCCCAAAAAGATGTCTACCAAGGCCCTCAAGAGCCGTCAGCAGCAGCATGACAAGTTTTTCTTGGAGTCTCTGGTGCATCTGAAGGCCAAGGCCCCATCTGAAGCCTCGGACTTTCATGGCGCCCCCCGAACCCCTGTCGATGCCGCGGGTCTTCAGAAAGTGGGTCTCCTTCGAGGAAACACAGGAAGAAGAAGAAACCCTTGAAGGAGGTGTCCCGAACTAGATCCCGCAGTCCACGTTGCTCTCCCGAGGGCTCAGAATGGGAGTGGCCTACCAAGGTCATGCAGAAGGAATTGCCCAGAGATTGATTCCGGACACCCGATGCCATCCTCATTGGTGTCCGCGCCGAGAGCTGTGGAGCCTTCATGGTCAGCAGCGGGCACTGATATCCGGCATGGCTGGTTCCTCTGCCCAGACCACCGGGCCCTTGACGTTGAGGATGTCCCCGGAGGCCAAGCCAATCCTCGAGGCCATATGGCCCCAAGTCAGTCCTCTTGATCCGGGTCCCATTTGACGGGACCGAGATCTTCCCCAGCTAGCATGCATGACACCAACCGAGGGGCCTCCATGGGGCTTGGACCGGGCTTGGGCCTGGAGCCCCCTAGTCATCATCCCCTCGAGTCTTCCACTGCTTACTCGGAATGGGAGACCGATACTCGTCGCCACCATGACGTCCCTTCGGACCCGTCCCCCTCCAAGTCCCAATGACAGTCCCCGCCCAAGGAAATGGCATTTCTCAACTCTGTGCGGGATATGTCAAAGGCTCTAGCATTCCCAACAGAATCATAAGAGGACCCTCATACGGAGGAGCTAGAAATCCTCCAATATGAGACTTCACTGAGGGAATCGCTGATGGTCCCCATCCCGCCCATCCTTGGAACGGCTCATGCTCCGGATGTGGGAAACGCCGTCATCGGTGCCCATCGTGAGCAAGCGGCTCGACTTGATGTATCAGGTCCGCAGGAACCCGGGCTTCAAGAATGCACAGCTGCCGCTTAACTCCATGGTGGTGGAGATGCTTCCATGAAGGCTCCGTCGGTGCTGATATCACCCATATGTGAGGACTGATTCCTGCTGTCCCTGGAACAACTGTTACAGGTGAGTAACTATGTTTTATTGTTGTTGATATTTTTTTTCTAAGTTTTTAAGTCTTGTTTTCTGCTTGTGAAGAGTCATTATTGGCTTTCTCAGTGCTGCACCAGAAAGGTTACAGGTGATGACATCACTGAAAGTTGCCACCTCCATCTGCTGGCTGGGGAGCATTTCCCACTCATCTGGACTGCTCTAGCAGGATTCGAGGAAAAGAAATTAGCAAGTATGGACAATTTCTCCTTTATAAAGAAAGGCAGGTGCCTACTTTTCTTTATAAAATAGGCATAAATGGCTGAAAGTATAGGCACAAGCACTTATACCAGCCCTATGGCTGGCATAAATGCCCATGCCTAGATTAATTAAGAATGCATGGAACCTACTGTATAATATTTTATAATTTACACCCATAAATTTGTGCTCCACCCAAGCTCTGCCCTTGTGCATGCCTACGGTGAAAGTATGTGCCATCAGCCTGAGACACATACTTATAAAATGGCAGCCGGCTAAAGTATTCTTGTAAAGTGCTATCCATGCACATATGTCATTTAAATAAATGATTTACATGTATTGATGGCGTGTAATTTTATATGACATCTTATAACAGGCCCCGACAAATTTTCTTAGGACCAAGGAACCAGCCTAAAAATCTAGGAACCGCCCAACCCCACCCCCCTGCAGCCTCTTTGCTCAATTTTTCCCCCTGCAGTAGCCTCTCTCAAATGATTTTGTGGGCCCCCCCCCCCTCACATAGGCCTCTCAGTTTGTCCCGCCAGCAGCTTTTCTTCTCAGTTTGCTCACCCACAGATTCTCTCAATCCTCTAAAATAGACCCTTTTAAAATTATCAACAGAGATCCTACCTAGATGCTGCTGCCTCAGTTTCAAAAAGCCAAAGCCAGTTCAGCTACTACTGCTGCTACTTTCTCGATTCAGGCCTGCTCACCGCTGCCGCTAGATCAATCATGCTATCCACCGCTGCATCATGATCAGGCCCTGCTCACTGCCACCACCACTTAAGATTAATTCTGCTTGTTGCCATCACCATCGCCGCTAAGCGTTTTAGCTGCGTCTGCAATCAGGATTGATGTTAGCGGCTATGGCGGCAGCAGTGAGCAGGGCCCAATCATGAAGCAATGGTGGAGGGCACAATTGATCTTAGGCTAAGTCCAATCATGCTGTCTACCGCTGCCTCATGATTGGGCCCTGCACACTACTGTCACCAATCAGATCAGTCCTATTTGCTGCTGCTGCCTCAAGATCGGGCCCTGCTGACTGATGCTGCCTTAATATAGTGCCAGCTGCCACTCCCTGCTACCATGCCATCCTGATGACGACAGTGCCAGCACTGCCCAGTTACAGTTTAACACTATCCTAGCAGGTTTGTGCAGCCCCTAGAAGTGTGCTACAGCTCTTATGCTCTCCCTTCAACTCCAGGTGCCAGTTCAGATTTTGTTTTATTTGCCATGATGGCCTGACGCCTGGGATTTGTGGAGCCCTGACTTATAAAAACTCCTCAATGTCGAGATTTTTCATGAGTGGGCCGCTCAACTTGGAACTCTTTGCCATTTGGATTTAAACTACCTGAATCATTACTTCTCTTTCTGGAAGAGCTGTAAATCTTGGCTGATTAAGTCAGCTTATGCTTATTTGAAGTGATACTATAGTGGATAATGATGATTTTATGCTTGTTTCTTCTCTTTACTGTGGGTATACAGGATCTGCAACTTTTTCTGGCTTCGTTGAATAGGAGGTGTTGAGGAGGAAGTGTGCTGGAACAAAAAAATGCTAAACTGTTGACAAATATTTGGTATTGCAAAAACTGTGTATCAATACTTGATATTGCATTGCACATACATCTGCGCATGTGCTGGAATGCTATTCTGTGCATAGATAATAGCATTATAAAAAATGTTACGCACTGAACAGCATTCTAGTACATGTGTGGATGTATGCGCATGAAATCCTAGATACTGATTACTTTTTGTGTGCAAAATGCAGCTGCTGCAAGCACTGATCCGTGTATGCATGTGTTGGTGTGCCCTCCCATGTTAGCGCATACTATTGTTTACTGCATTGGGGCATAGATTTTTTTGCAAGGAAATGCTGCTCGGAGCTTTAGCCAGAGCTCTAACACATTGCTTTCTGCTTTGGCCCCTTGGTATGCGACTGCTACCCCTCCCCCTCAAGTCCTTAACTTGTGGCACCAATTCTATCCATCCTCTATTCTGAATTCACCATGCTTCTCCAGTGCCTACCATATCCTTATATTTTAAAATTGTATTGTGATAGTGGGAACATTGTAAATTTGATAGGTAAATAAAAACATAGAGCGCCTCTCCCTATCACTCTGAACACACTGCAACTTGCAATGAACACTGCAGCGAGGGTCCTATACAGAGCATCCAGGAATGACCATGTGACACCCATACTGAAGCACCTCCACTGGCTTCCGATACATAGCAGACTCAAGTACAAAACCCTACTCCTAACATTTAAAGCCATTCACGGGTTGTCATCCTCATCACTATCTGAATTGATTCAGACCACTCCCACTAACAGGTCCAGAAGATCAGTGGCACTCAACACACTGACAGTACCAAAGGCAATAACCCAATGTACCCAGTCCACTGCAAGCAGAGCCTTCAAATTCTGTGCACCCAGATGCTGGAACGCCCTGCCTCACAACATGCGTGCAATTCCTGACCTATGCCAGTTCAGGAAGGCCTTGAAGCACCACCTCTTCCTCCTGCACTACCCGACAGATAACGCCATATCAGCCCCGTCCATGGGTCCAACACAAAGCTCCCAGGACTAATAAAATGATGCGAACCCGACTTGTGCAAGATTGTAAATAGTTACCCCCTGTTATCCAAGTTTAAACACCCTGTTCATTGTAAACACAAAGTACCCAAGGAAATGTGTAGTTCTATGTTCACTGTAAACCGCACTGGTATTGAATAGCGCGGTATAGAAGAGACTGGAAATAAATAAATAAAAAGAAGGCGCTTTACAACTTGTATTCTCTTATGTGTATTAAATTTAATAAAATAGCACAGAAGGAAAAAAACATTAACACTGAGTACTCAAGAATGGATATCTATATGTGTTTTATTGACTACAGCAAGGCTTTTGACTGAGAAACTCTGGGCCACATTAAGAAGCATGAGTATATCAGAACACCTGATCATTCTCTTGCCCAACCTTTACACTGATCAAGAAGCAACAGTTCGAACAGAAATAGGAGAAACAGAATAATTTAAAATCAACAAAAGTATACGACAAGGCTGCATACTTTCCCACTACCTCTTTAATTTAAATGCAGAACAAGCGGTGACATGGTGGGCTGAGTTGGACGTCTCCTGCTTGGCTCCGGAGCCCGCACTCTCCCCTCGCTTAACTAATCTGCCTGCCGACGTCTAATCACTATCCCGGAACGAGGGGGAGTTGAAGCTCAGCGGTGAGCAACTAACTCTGTGCCTAACGCAGTGCCTGGGTGTTGTGTATGGCCACCAAAACTCCCCGCCGAGAGCGGCCCCGAGGAAGTGAGACCAAAATGGTCGACGGGGCAGCTGAGGGGCAGGTGGTGCTGACAGCCCCGACGATGATCGCGGAGGTCTCGAAGGCAGTGGTAGAAGCCCTGGAAGGGCGCCTGGGCAGCTTAGCATCACAGATCACCGCAGTAGCACAAGCGGTAACCGATTTCACAAGCCGGGTAGAGCTGGTGGAGCACCGTGTGGGGACCCTTGAGGACACGTGTGCACAAGATGCGACCCGTATTAAAAAGCTGGAGGAGGCCCTGGCGAGGCACGAGGAGAAGATGGAAGACCTCGAAAACAGGAGCCGGCGCAATAACCTTCGTTTCATAGGCATTGCAGAGTCGGTGAAAGAGAAAGATCTCAGGCAATACTTAGAGAGCTGGATGCCCAACAACTTACCCCTGGAAGCAGAGATGGGCACCATAGTTCTGGAAAGAGCACACCGACTGGGGCCTTATAGGCCGACCGACAATCGCCCCAGAGCAGTGATCGCGCGCTTCTTAAACGCCTCTCAGAAGGAGGGTGTCCTGCGAGCGTCAAGACAGCAACGCCGTTCGGGAGGTGAGGCGTGCAAGCTCCTGATATTTCAAGATTACTCTGCGGGGGTCTCTCAGCGACGGCGTGCCTTCAAGGAAGTCTGTGGCAAGCTGATCGAAAGAGGTCTGCGGTTCACCGTGGCTTACCCGGCTACACTGAGAGTGGACTGTGAAGGCGGTCGGCGGACTTTCCTGACACCGGAGGCCGCGATGACCTATTACAACAGCCTGGGCTGATCGGAGAGGATCAGAATTGAAGGTTGCCTTTGGAAAGCTGCCACCACTACGTAATGCCCTTTCAGTTTCTGGGACTTTATTGTATTTGTTCTCTACTTTGTTCTGTGATTTCTTTATTCCTTATTTTGCTCCGTTGAATTATTTAACTATTGATTTAATTTCTTTACCTTAATGGGATGTACCTCCTTCTCCCCTGGTAAATTTCCTCCTACGCCATGGGATGCGGTTTGTATTATCAGCGGGGGTTTTACTGTTTGTTGCTACTGTTCCTTTAATTTCCTTTCCTTTACCTTTCTCCACTCCTCCTTTTACATACTTAATTAAGTTTGTACTGGTGTATAGGGACAGTTATTTTGTTAGTATGATGGCGCTGATATTTGTTGCTCCTATGCTGCGCCGTGCTGGCGCGAGGGGTGGGAGTGGGGGGGGGCTTCTTACTTTTATTTATTTACTTAATTTATTTTAATTTATTTCTTTATTTCTTTATTTTACTTTATTCCAATTTATTTACCTTCTTCGATTTATCTTAATTTTTGTCCTCTTATTTATTCCATTATTTGTTCTATATGTTTAGTCAATTAATGTATCCTTTTTCGGGGCAATGCTACTTATCTGCCTGTTAATGGGGGCGGAATTGGATGGCCCTGTTGAGCATGAGTGGCCATTACTGTTTTGGGGGGGGGATGTTTGCAGCGACCCGGGTGATGGTGTATGGTGGCCGGGCTGCCGAGTATATCTCCCCCTGATGGGGGGTGACTATGTTTGGAAACCTGACTATTTGCCTAGCATCCTTGGCTCTAGTTAGCGGGAGTCTATTTGCCCATGAAGAAGGTGGGATGCTTGGGCACTTATCCCAGCGGACCTGCATGCCAACTTTAAGGGGACGTGTGCAGTGTGGGGTTGGCCTGTTCAAGCTGATGGTCCCGATGCTTGAGGGGGGGAGGAGAGAGGAGGCTGGGTGAGTCCTTGCAGAAGGTGCTATGTGAGGCGCTTATGGGTGGACAGCTCCCCTGGGGGAAGGAGCAGTGGCCTAGGCAACGTCCTGCCACCTCCCTTGCCCTGAATTTCTGGCCTTTCGGTCTATTGATCTTGCCTTAGGTTTAATAATGGGCAGTGGGGTGGGACATGGCAAGCATACGGAGAGTTCTTGGCCGGTTGGCTGGGGGTGGGTAGGTCTTGTAATCGGTTCGCGGGGTGGAGAGGGGGGGCTCTACATGCATTGGAGGTCATGGTGAGGCCAGAGGAAGAGGTGGGCTGGCGGTGGCAGTTATATTGGGGGGAGAGAAGGGAAGGTAGGGAGGAGTCAGTGAATGGGGGGGACTGGGGGTGGGGGAACGGGGGGAGGGGAGGGGGAGGGAGGGAAGGGGGGGTTAGGGTTAGAGAGGGAGGGGGGGAGGGATTGTATTGGATGTTTCGGGATTGTTAAGGCTGCATGCTGGCTGTCTGTGGGACTGTGTGCGAGGGTGGATGCTTTGGGGGCTGCTAGTGTGGCTGTTGGGAGAGGCCCTAGGCTGGGGGGGTCCTCCTTTCTTAGGTTCTCATGGTTTGTTTTGTTTGCTGATCTATGGTGTAATGAGTACTGCTTGCTGGCCTTAGGTTGGCGTCATGGAATGTCTGTGGCCTCGGTTCCCCGATAAAGCGTTACAAAATTCTCCAGCAGTTGAAACGTAGTCGGATAGGGGTGGCCATGCTCCAGGAGACCCATCAGACTGATGCTGAACATGCGAAGCTTTGTAAAGGCCCTATTACTAAGGTCTACGGATCCCCGGCGCTGGGGAAGAAGCGGGGGGTGGCGATCTTAATTACGGGTTCTGTAAAATGGACAGAGGAAAGTGTAGACTCTGATTCGGAGGGCCGATACGTCTGTGCGCGGGGATTATTGGATGGGATAAAAGTGGCTCTTTGTGCAGTCTATGCCCCCAATGTATATGAGGCGGGGTTTTTTTTCACGCTCTTGCAAGAGTTTTGGCTGGTACCACTGGATATCAGGTTATTCTTGGTGGTGATTTCAATGAAGTGTTAGACGTACATCTTGATCGCACGGGGCCGACTGGAGGTCGGGGCTTGCGCACTAGGAGGCGTCTCTGGGGGCTTTGTGAAGGGCATCAGCTTATAGATATTTGGAGGATCCTCCACCCGGGTGACAGGGAATACACGCATCAGTCCAGAGCGCATGGCTCATGGTCTCGCATCGACTACTTTCTGATCTCGGAATCCCTTTTTTGATCGGATTCAGGGGGCCGAGGTGGGCCCCTCCGCCCTCTCAGATCACGCGATGGTGACCTTGGAGCTGCGTGGAACCGACTCGGGTCGGGGCAGGCCTTGGCGATATCCATTAGAGCTGGGGGGTGACGTGAAGTTTGAACACTACCTCCGGGAACGCTGGAAAGAATATGAAACCCTCAACGATCAGCCTGGGATTTCTCCTATCCTCTTTTGGGAGGCCGGGAAGGCCGTTTTGCGCGGAGATATTATTAGCTACCTTAGTTCACGGCGAAAGAGACTGAACCTCCAGATACTTTCGTTTGGAAAGGGACTTGGGACAGGCAAGGAGACGGGTGGCGGGGAACCGTTCAGCGGCCAATTGCCGGACTCTGCGGGAAATTCAAACGGAGCTTGAGACGCTGTTGCACCGACGTGCACAGAAATCCCTGATGTATTATCGGTACCAGCTATACCGGCACGGGAACAAGGCTGGTCGGTTGTTATCCTCTTTGGTGCGGCCTCCGGGGGGGTCACGTGTCATAGGGGCGATTAGGCATGATGACGGCACTATTCGGCGAAGTGCAGCAGACATTGAACAGGTTTTCACGAAATTTTTTCGGCAACTTTACGCAGGGGAAGGAGCCTTGGACACGGCGGGTCGGGACTTCCTTCAGGCCTGTCATTTGCCTCAACTTAGTGGGGAAGGTCTGCAGGCTCTCAGCCAGCCACTAACGGGCCGGGAAGTACAAGAGGGGATCAAGAACTTAAAGTCGGGTAGAGCCCCGGGGGTTGATGGCTATCGCGGTGAGTTCTACAAGGCACTGGGGGGCTCGGTGGTGGCGCCCCTTGTGGGATACTTTGAAGCCTTGGTTAGACTAGGGAGGTTCCCGTTTGAAGCAAATAAGGCCCTGATTACTATCTTGCCGAAGCCGGGTCGGGATCCACTCTTACCAGGTTCCTACCGTCCTATATCGCTCCTTAATGTGGACATCAAACTTCTGGCGAAAATCATGGCGGATAGGTTAGCACGGTTCTTGCCGGACCTGATTCACTGTGATCAGGTGGGCTTTGTTCGGGGGCGTCACGCCGCCTACAACGTCCAACGAATATTGCTTTCTCTGTGCGCGGGGCAGTTGACCAAGCAGGATTCCCTGCTTATAAGTTTTGACGCAGAGAAAGCGTTCGATAGGGTAGCTTGGGACTTCATGTACCAGACCTTGGAGGCGATGGGGTTTTCAGGCTTTTTTGTGGATGTGGTCCGTTTATTGTACGCTGAACCACAGGGGGCCCTTATGGTGAATGGCCATATGTCAGCAGCTTTCCCCATTCAGAAGGGAACGCGTCAGGGTTGCCCTCTTTCTCCGCTTCTTTTTGTCCTGACGTTGGAGCCGTTGCTGATTCGGATCCGGTCGGCCACGGAGTTTCGGGGTATCCCAGTGGGGAGGTCGGAAGTCAGGGTTGCGGCTTTTGCGGACGACTTGCTTGTCCATCTGGGAAATCCGCGTGAGGGGCTCCCCGGCCTATTAAGGCTTATTCAAGACTATGGGGTGCATTCCGGGTTCCGCTTAAACTTGGATAAATCGGAGGCCATGTGGGTGGGTCCTGCCGGGCAGAGGGGCTGGAGCGGGGACTTCCCTTTAAAGTGGGCGGCTGGGCACTTTAAGTACCTAGGTATTTATTTGCCGGCGAACGTGCGGGACTTATATCGTCTCAATGTCTCACAACTAATGGATGCTGTCACGATTCACGTGGATAAGTGGCGAGATCTGCCGCTCTCCCTGGGGGGCCGAGTGGCTCTCTTCAAGATGGCGCTGTTCCCTAAAATCCTCTACGTGTTGCAGACGCTTCCACTGCTATTGAAGCGGGTGGACCTTCGGAGGCTGCAAGCCCTTACTAATCGGCTCTTATGGAAGGGTCGGCGGCCTAGGGTACGTTTAGGAATATTGCAACAGCCCCGATCTTTGGGGGGCCTGGGGCTTCCAGACCTTCGAAAATATAATATTGCTTGCTTGCTGCGCGTCGGCCGGGACTGGCTTTGGGACCTAGAGGAGAGTTCGCCGTTGGAGTTGGTGAAGGCGGTTGTCCGGCCCTTTCACCCGAGGTATTTGCTACATGTCTCGGTACGGGGCCCAAGTCGAGAACTTCGGGAGGTGTTATTAGACCCAATACGGCAAGCCTGGCGTCTCTTCTGCGGCGGGCGGCGCCTCTCGTCCCGATACTCTCCTTACCTCCCCATTCGAGGTAATGCGGATTTTCTTCCTGGCCTGGAGGGGCCGGTATTCGAGAGGTGGGAACATATGGGGATAGAAAATCTGGAGCAGGTGGTTTCATCGGATGGGGTGGTGGAGCCATTTGCAGCGCTGGAGCGACAGTATCCGTTGACTAAGTGGGACGTTTTTCCTTATCTGCAGCTTCGTAGTTATGTTCGGGGCATACCGGGGGAGACTCTACGGGGGGAGGTTAGTTCTGCTTTGGAAGGGGCGCTTCGAGGCTCCGACCAGGGCATTCGCGTATCGTGGCTACACCGCGCGCTCTGGGAGGGCATGGAGCCGCTATCAGTGACAGAGTTGGCAAATGCTTGGACTGCGGAGCTGGGGGAAGAGATTACAGCAGATGGATTGTTGCGGGGCTTGGTGGCCATCCCTGAAATGAGTGCCATGGTGACACATAGAGATGCCCAGTTTAAGATCCTACGTAGATTACACTTTGCGCCTCATCGGGCGTGGAGGGCTGGCCTAGCCGCCAGTCCTGGCTGTCCCAGGTGCAGTGAGGCTAGGGCCACGTTGGGTCATATGTTTTGGTCTTGCCCACAGGTTCAGGTATTCTGGAGGAAGGTAGCGGATTATTTGGCTAAATGTGTGCAGCTTCCCGGGCCGTTGCATGCTGGGAATGTGGTCTTAGATATTTGGGATGAGCGGTGGTCGGCGGATCTGGGCCTCACACTGCTGAGGTGGGTCCGCTTGGCTTTGCTGTTAGCCCGCCTGACGGTCCTCCAGAAATGGTTGGACGCAACTGGGCCTGGTTGTGGGCTCTGGAGAGTAAAGCTTCATGAGATGCTACTTATGGCCCGGCTCTATGCTGCTGGACATCCCCGCCGCTGGCAGCGGTTTTTGGAAGGGTGGGGACCTCATTTATCTCTCTTGCCCTCTAGGACCAGATGTCGAATACTGGGTGGGCCTTAGAGACCCGCGGACCCTCCGGGTTGGCTCCCTGTCATATCATTTCATTCTGCTTTGTACATAGGTGGTTTATATGCTGCAGCCGATCCAATACAATAGGGGAAGGGGTGGGGTTTCGGGGGGGGGGGGATAGGTATAGGTTGGTAGGGTATGGATGTTGAGAATGCTTGAAGGGGGTGTTGCCTGTTGGCCTTTAAGACGGAGGGCCTGGGAGAAGACTCCACCCTGGGCCCATCCGGGATAGGTAGGAACCCCGCTGACACCGATTGCTGTGTTGGCGTGTCCCCTTGCATTTCCTTGCCATACTTTCCGAATCTTGTCTTTGATTGCTAGTCTTATCTAATCGTAGTGCGGGGAAGAAGCAAACCCGATTGATGATGCTAGAGAGGGGGGGGGGGGAATAATGGCTACCTCATGTAAGTGTGCCGCACTGCCGATATATATGCTTACTGTGTATGCGGTCCAGCCTGCTTCACCATGGCTACGGCTGCACTCTTTGAAACTGTATACCGCATACCGGGGGCTTTGAATGACGTTGTATGCTGTTTACAATACTTTGAATGACACTGTCTGTTGCTTACATTATTTTGATAAGTTTGCTGGTTACAATGTTTTATATGTAAGCTGCAATCCATGTTTAATATGTTTAAAAGGAATAAAAAAGATTGAAACATAAATGCAGAACAAATCATCAGAGACAACAGAGGTGTGAAGATTGGTGGAAGACTCATCAACAACCTTTACTATGCTGATGATACCACATTACTGGCTGAAAGTGAAGACAATTTGAAACATTTGCTTCTCAGGATCAAGCAATATAGTCTTAAATGGGTCTGCACCTTAATGTTAAGAAGACAAAGATCCTGACAACTGGCAAAATGAATAAGTTCTTCATAGATGGAGAAGAAATTGAAATAGGTGACAATTTTAACCTACTTGGATCAACTATCCTTGCCGCCGAGTGGGAGACCAATGGCGAGGCCTCCCCGGAAACCAGATGGCACAGAGAAGTCCCCTTGAACCCATCTCCCACGGCACCCGGCACCATTCTCCTTTGGAGGATGTGACCTTCCACGACTTTGTCAGGGATATGGTCAGAGCCCTCTTGGTGCAAAGCGAGACAGAGGAGGACCTACGCACCGAGGAACTGGAGATCCTCCAGTTTGAGTCTCTACCCAAGGAAACTCTCACAGCGCTGGTGCAGCCAGTTCTCGAGCGGCTATTGTTCCAAATGTGGGAGACCCCGGCATTGGTGCTGGTGGTCAGCTGACACCTCAACACCATATACCGCCTCAGGAAGGGGCCGGGGTTCCACAAGCCCCAACTCCCACATAACTCCATGGTTGTCGAGCAAACCATGCAAAAACTCAAAAGCCAGAAGACTTACTCTTCTGTACCTCCTTGCAGGGATGCTAGAGCCCTCAACGCCCTTGGGCACAAATGCTACCGGGGTTCGATGCTGGGGTGACGAATCCATGCCTGAGCTATATGCATGTATTTGAAGGCCCTGACCCAGGAGTTGTCCGGATTTTCAGTGAGGCTGGCTGGGGAACCTCTCCATCGTTTCTAAGCTCTGACCTCCAAGGTCAAGGACTCTTCAAAGTTCCTCTCCCGGGTGGCCTACGACTGATTTGAGTCAGTGGCTCGAATAGCAGCAGCCAGCATCGGGGCTCGATGCCAAGTCTAGCTATAGTCCACAGACCTCAAGCACTGGGTCCAGGACAAGCTGCTCGATGTCCCCTTTACCAGTGAGAACTTGTTCAGCAAACCCATGGCCGACAGGGCGACCGAGATAGGTGGTGACCCATCAGAGGCTGTCAAAGAAGACCTCTTCCTTTCCCTGCAAAAAACCCTTGGGGAAAAGGCTCCTATTCCGGGGGAAAAAGGGGCACTTCCAACAGAATCACCGATATCAGTCCTTCTCAGACCTAAGAGGCAGAGCCAAGGAGCTCAGAAGCCCCATACCCCGGTTCCAGCTTTTGATTCCCTGGGAGTCCTTCACCAGCCCAAGGGTGGCCCACCTGGCATTCCTTGCCCACAAGTGGGCCAAGGTCACATCAGACCAGTGGGTGCTGCAGGTGGTAACGGAGGGATACCTCCACTTATAACAACTACCACCCAGGTTCTTTCCAGGAGAGCTAGTGTGACCTCTCCTTTACCAGACCCTTCTGCTTGCAGAGCTCACAGGTCTGCTCAGGGACAATGCAGTGGAGCCTGTACCCAAGCATCTGTACTTCCTTGTCCCAAAAAGAACAGGGGTCTCAGGCCCATACTAGACCTGTGAAACTTTAATAAGTTTCTGGTGAGGGAGAAGTTCGAGATGCTTTCCCTTGGAACACTGCTGGCTTACCTCCACCAGGGAGATTGGCTGTGCTCCTTGGACCTAAAGGATGCGTAAACACACATCCTGATCCATCCCTTCCACAGGCAGTACCTACGGTTTGTGGTGGGAAGAGGGCACTACCAGTACAGAGTGCTGCCCTTCGGCCTGGCCTCCTCGCCAAGAGTCTTTACCAAGTGCTTGGCGGTGAGAGCCGCTCACTTGTGCCTGCAAGGGGCTTTCGTCTTTCCCTATCTGGATGACTGGCTAATCAGGGGTGGTATGGCCTTAGAGGTCAAGCAGGCCGCAGAGCGTACAAACTTCATATTGCAGCACCTGGGATTCGTCATCAACTACCCCAAATCCCATCTCTCTCCAACCTAAAGTCTGGAGTTCATAGGGGCGCAGTTGGACATGTTACAGGTGAAGGTCGCCCTCCCAAGAGAAAGGGCAGACCACCTCATACAACTGGCAGGAGAAGTATAACGCCGCCGGTCTGTACTGGTTCGCTTCCTCCTCGGCCTGTTGGGCCACATGACCTCAACGGTCCAAGTCACACCATTAGCCTGCCTACGCATGCGGAAGCCCAATGGTGCATCCGCTCATAGTGGACTCAAGCCAAGGACAGACTACGGGACAGGGTCAGAGTCACCTGCCAACTGGCGGAGTCCCTCACGTAGTGGCAAAAATTGCACCACCTCCAGACGGGAATGCCATTCCAGGCACCTGCACTGAAGAGGACCCTGACAACAGACGCCTCCCTCCTGGGTTGGTGGGCACATTGTGGGGACCACCGCATGCAAGGTAGCTGGTCCCAGGAGGAATCACTTTTGCAGATTAATCTCCTAGAACTCAGGGCAATCTTCTTGGCCCTGCAAGCATTCTGCCATCGCCTACGGCACCAACCTGTGCTGATCCAGACGGACAACCAGGTGGCCATGTTTTATATCAATAAGCAGGGGGGCACGGGCTCGTACCCCCTCTACCGAAGGTGGCCCTCCTCTCCTTCACAGTACGCAACAGCATTCTCCTGTGAGCGGTATACCTGCCAGGCCAGGACAACTGCTTAACAGACAGGCTGAGCAGGATCCTTTGCCCACACAAGTGGCGCTTGAACCCCAGGGTAATGAAACAACTCTTCCATCACTGGGGCAGACCATGATAGACCTTTTTGCTTCCCTGGACAATGCACTACTATTGCGCTTCTGCTCGCGCCAGCCGGGGAGAGTGGCAGCAGACACCTTCCTAATCTCATGGTCAGAGGGCCTATTCTATGTGTTCCCACCAACCGCCCTGGTCACCAAGACCCTCTTCAAGGTCCAGAGTGAAAGGGCATCAGTTATACTTATCACACACAGGTAGCCCAGGCAACCCTGGTTCCATCTGTTGCTTTCCTTGTTGGTGGCACTCCGAATCCTACTGGGCTGGGCCCAAGATTTCCTGTCCCAGGAGGAGGGCTCCCTTCTGCACCCCAACCTGGGGTCGCTAATGCTAACGGCATGACTGCTGAAAGGGTAGCGCTGGTCCATTTCAACCTTCCAAGGGAAGTCGAGGAGATCCTACTGGCCTCCCAAAAACCCTCCACCAGATGGGCTTATGCCTTTAAGTGGAGAAGGTTCTCCGTCAGGTGTGCAGGGAAGGAGGAGAATCCCTTCTCCTGTCACGTGCAACTGGTTCTTCAGTACCTGCTGCACCTGTCACACACTGAGCTGAAATCCAACTCTGTCAGGGTGTATCTGAACGCCATAGCCACACACCACTACCCTATCGAGGGATAACCCCTCTCTAGCCAGCAGCTGTCTCTAGGTTCCTCCAGGGCCTTCTGTTATCCAAGCCTCCCTCCCCCCTCGGCGGTGGAGTGGGACCTCAACGTGGTGCTCTCCCAGCTCATTAAACCGCCAATCGAGCCCCTAGCGACTTGTCACCTGAGATACTTATCTTGGATAGTGGCCCTGTTGGCCCTCACGTCCGCTCGACGGGTGAGCGAACTCCAGGCCCTGGTGACGGATCCACCATATACAAAGTTCTATAGAACAGGGTAGTGCTCCGCACACACCCCAAATTCCTCCTGAAGGTGATATCTCCTTTCCACCTCAACCAAGAGGTGGTCCTCCCCACCTTCTTTCATGCCAGCAGGGATGAACTAATACTTCATACACTAGATTGTAAGTGGGCCCTGTCCTTCTATTTGCAACAGACTCAGGCCTATCGGAAAGCTCCTCCGCTTTTCATGTCTTACGATCACAGTAGACTGGGGTTCCCCGTGACTAAGCAAACTCTGTCCACTTATTTATTTATTTAATTAACCAGTTTTATATACCACCTTATCCTTCATTCTTAGTGGTTTACAGTGTAACTTGTTGGTATACATTTCACAGGAGGGGTGGGGGTAAGGTTAAGAACAAATAAACAAGCTATATACAGTAATTCTTATACAATTGCATGTGTTGTCGGTGGTCCATTTGGAGCAGTAGTCAATTGCTTGTTGCAGATTATGTTATGTGTCCGAAATATTCCATAAACAGGAGGGTCTTGAGTGCTTTTCAGAGGTCTTTGATGTCTTTTAGCACTCTTATTCCATCAGGAAGGGAGTTCCATAGAGCAGGTGCTGAGAATGAAGGAGCTCTTTTGGATGTTGATTGCTTCGTTCTCTGGTATCCTGCAGGTGTGGTGAGGATGTTTCCTTTGTTGTTTTGACTGGGTCTATTACTTATGTCTCTTGTTATTATGTTCTGGAGCACATCTGCTAAGCAGTGGTGAATTATTTTAAATATGTTCAGAGTTGCTTTGAATCTTGCACGTGCGTGGATTAGAAGCCAGTGTAGCTGTTGTAGTATGGGTGTGATATGTTCATTTTTGGCAGTACCCATGATGATTTGTGCTGCGGTATTCTGTAGCAGTTGGAGTGGGTGGATAGTGTGCTTGGGGAGACCTTGATATAGTGAGTTTCCTAGTCCAAGACTGGCGTGATAACGGTTTGGCAGACTATACGGAAGTGGTCCTGACTTAGGATTGGCTTGAGTCTCCTAATGAGCTTTAGGCGATGGTAGGCTTTTGCTGCAGTTTTGTTAATGTGTGTTTGTAGGTTGAGATTTTTGTCCAAGGTGATGCGCAGGTATTTTACTTCATCCTTTAGTGTTATCGTCTTGTGTAGGATGTTGATTGTTTGTGATGGGTTGAATGTGGAATTTCTAGAGATGAATAGATGAGATTGACCATCAGGTTATTGTTAGTGAGCCAGTTGTTCATGTCTTCAATACATTTGGTTATTGGGGTTAGATCAGGTGCAATCAGGTCTATTGGGGCATAAACCATGATATTGTCGGCATATATGTGCTAATATATCTTGTGCTGTTTAATGATGTTGCATATGGGCTGAATATATATGTTGAAGAGAATGGACGACAATGCAGAACCCTGAGGGATTCTTTGAGTGGTGAGGAACTGTGTTGACTTCTTCTCGCCGCATTTGCGCATTTGACTTGCTGCATTTAGTTGCTCAGGTATGAGCTGAACCATTTTAGGGTGTTGTTGCGTAGCTCGCTATCTTGTAGACGTTGTATCAATATGGTGTGGGATACCTTATCAAAGGCCGCTGAGATGTCCATGAAGACTAGCAGGAATCCACTCTTTATGTTGTCTATGCCTTTTATGAGGTTATCGAAGAGGGAGGTTAACAGGGTTTCCACATTGCCTTGAGGCTTGAAACCATGCTGGTGGGTGTCCAGCAGAGCGTTCAGGTTGATGTGGTCCTGTAGCTGTTTTCGGATGGCTTTTTCGATGATCTTTGGGAAGAATGGTAGGCTCAAGATAGGGCGATATGATTTGGGGTCTAATGGGTTTAGCGTGGCATTTTTGAGGATTGGGTGTATTATTGCCTGTTTGAGTGCCTGTGGTGTGTGTCTGCTTTGGAGAGATTCCTTTACTGTCTTGTGGAGATGTTGGCTGATGTGGTCCTTAGTGGATTTGATCCTTGCCACCGGGCATGGATCGACTGGTGAGGTATTGTATTCAGGGTGTCAACAAAGTTTTCTATTTGCTGAGTTGAAGGTATTATGAAGCCACCCCAGGTTTGTTGGGCCTCCGGCGTTGTTAGGTTGTTTATTGAGGGAGGTAGGTTCGGTATATGTCTGGGGTGTTTGTTCATTAAGTAGTTTGCAAATTCCTGTGGATGTATTTGCTGGACGTTCGGATGTGAAGTGTCTCTGGTGAGTTTTTGTCCTATGTTGAGTAGTTCTCTTGGTTTGTTAGCTGATTTCATGATTAGGTTGGAATGATGTTGTTGCTTGCGGTCGTTGATCAGGTTATTGTATTCTTGCTGTTTGGTCCAATATAAGAGCACGTTGTCCTGTGACTTGTCATGTCTCCATTTCCTTTCCAGCTTCATAAGTACCCGCTTTGCTTCTATGATGCTATTGGAGTACCAGGGAGCATTGGTTTTCCTGCGTGTGTGCAGCTTTTCCTTGCTTGGAGCTGATGCAGCTTTAGATATTATGATGTTCCATTTCTCTATGATTTTGTCCAAGTTGCCGTAATCTTGCTGGATTTGTGGCATTATTTCCTTCAGGAATGCTTTTTTTTGGTAGGCTCTGAATCTTCTGTTTTTGTTCTCTCCTTCTGTGTGGTTGGAGGGATCATCCAGTAGCATGGTGAAATTGAATATATGGGGTCCGACCAAGGCACTGGAGTGATTGTCGGGGTTGTGGCTTGGTCCTGTTCTATTAGATGCTTTGGTATGAAGATGAGGTTCAGAGTAGTACTGTGTTGTTGCATCGACTTTCTGGATGTATTTTAATGTGATTCCATGGCTTTAATGAATGCTCTGGCCTCTTTGGTGGGTGCTGAGTCCAAATGATAGTCACCTAAGGCAATAAGCGGTTTGTGGTGGGCACTGTGTGTGCGTATTAATGAGAGCTCTTCAGACTTGGCATTTGGGGGCCTGTAGGTAAAGCATATACTGAGGTATCTATTAGATATGATGATTGTGCTGGTATCCGTTGAGTTGTTTGTGGAGATAGTTTAAATATGTCATTTTTTCTGGCCAGTATTAGAGCTCCCCCTTCTCTTTTGTGTGTCCTGGGACAGTTGAATGCTGAGTAGTTGGGGGGGGGGGGGATTTGGTTCAGGATGACCTGGTCCGTGTCAGTAACCCAGGTCTCGGTGATGCATATGATGTCCAGATTTTGTGTCTGAATGTAATCGTTAAAGGTGTGTGGCTTATTTCTGACTGACCTAACATTTACCAGGGCACATTTGATAGCGGATACAATGATGGGATTGCTATGTGAGGTATGAGGGGGATGTGTGGGGACACTGCTGCTTTTGGATCTTGACTCACCTGATCTCCTTGTTTCTTTACCATTCCCCTTGTTTTATCCCTGTCTACACCTTCTGTGTTGTCTGTCTTGACTAGATTGTAAGCTCTGACAAGCAGGGACTGTCTCTTACATGTCTGTGCAGTGCTGTGTACGTCTTGTAGTGCTATACAAATGCTCAGTAGTAATAGTAGTAGTATGTGTATGATGTAGTGTGTTTTGCGTGTTGTGTACTTAGGTCGTTGATACCATTGCGTAGGGGGCAGCAGCAGCATTGCTATAGGTGGGATGGGCAGGAGGGAGCATAAGGGGACACTGTGTTGTATCGGGTGTCGTATGATTGTAGTGTTATGGTGTGCAGCAATATGAGGCAACCTGTGAGGTGGAGGTAATTGGCACACATGTTAGCGGGGTTACTGACCTTACACAGGTTTGCCCTTCCGTCGGGTGCACCTACTCTTGCCACCTTGCTGGGCAGACTAGATAGACCATACTGGTCTTTATCTTCCGTCATTTACTATGTTACTATGTTGATATGGGGAAGATTGGCGATGGTGTTTGTTGTCTTCCTCTGTTTTCTTTTTACTTGCGTGTCTTCCTTCTCTTTTAGGCCACTCCTTAGGGCCACCCCAAAGGGCCCTTTGGCTTGACCCTTAGGCATGGGGCTGCCAGGTGTGGGGCGCTTGAAGTGGTGGCTTTAAATAGTGTTCGGTGACGCCAGGTGATGAGGCCTGCAGGTGGAACTTGGCATTTTGCGATTACATCGAGTGTTGAGATCGGAGGCTCACCTTTGTGTTGCTGTCTTTAGGTCTCTTACTGGTGAGATGTGCAGCGTTGGATTCCAGGTGCTGTCCGTGTGTTTGGTGGGTCCTTCGGGTGTCCGGTGTCGGTGCCAAGTGTATATAGAGCCACTTGGGTGGCGGACTGTATTGCCCTTGCCTATGAGCAAGCTGGCCTCTCCCTTGAGCACCGGATCACAACGCATCGCGTGAGGGTGATGGCCACATCGGTGGCCAACCTCCACTCAGTGCCGGTGACAGAGATTTGCAAGGCCGCCACATGGTCTTCAGTTCATATATTTGCACCTCACTACTGCCTGGAGAGCGAGTCTGCAGGGACAGTGCCTTTGGCCAGGCAGTACTCTGTAATATTCTCGGGGTGTAGGCAACTCCGACCCTTCTGTGTTCAGGCTACCGGAGTGATAGTGTCGCTGGATGCTAGGGTCTTGCAGAGTCTCTCAGTGGGGACTCACCTTCTGCAACTTATGGATACCCGATTGGTCGCCAGTGATGCTGTCCTGGTTCGGTCCTTGGTAGCTTGGGGCTAAGGAGTCCCATATGTGAGGACTGACTTCCTGCTTATTCCTGGAGAAAGCGTAGTTACTCACCTGTAACAAGTGTTCTTCAGGAACAGCAGGAATCAGTCATCACAACTCTCCCTACCTTGTGTTAGTTTTTACTGCCGTCCTAGTTATGTCATCTGTCTGATCAAGATGGCATCTTTGAGCGGGAAGGGGACCATGCATGCACGGTAGCATGTCCAAAAAGCTTTCTTTGAAAGCTGGGGAAATGCTCCACGCGGGCTCCATCGGTGCCTTCACCCATATTGATTCCTGCTGTTCCCAGAGAACACCTGTTACAGGTAACTATGCTTTATCTATGGTAGAAATTTTACTAATATTTGACTTATTTATTTTTATTTGGAGAGGGCACATGGGGAGAAATTCACACCTACCTGATCATTTGTATAGCGCTACAAGGCGTATGTAGCGCTGTACAGACACATATAAAAGATGATCCCTGCTCTTTACAGCTTACAGTCCAGCCAAGATAGAGAACACCACAACAGTTGGGGACAAGAATATGTCTAAGAGAATGACTGCAGGAGACTACATGGATTTTAAGCGATGAGTTTTCAGCCTGGATTTGAAAAGAGCCAGAGATGAAACCTGACGCACAGACTCAGGTAGTTAAGACCAGTTTCCAGTAGGAAATTTGACTAAAAAATAAAATTTAAAGCAGTATTGTTTCCAAATCAGAGATTCTCATGGTAGATGATTACGGTGTTCATTTACAGTAAGTATTGAACTATTATAATTACAGCAACCTTTTGTCTGAACATTATCATCAGTGTATTACAATGATACGTTGCACAGATGGAGAGCAAGTAAGGTGTTAATTTGATGCAAAGCTATTAGAACTGTGATTTTCTAAGAATTATTCTGAACAAATTCCAGGAATAGTAAAAAGCACAGAAGCAGAATGTTAATGTAATTCTTTTTTCCTTATCATCCTGCAAAACTATTCCAGATGAGTGGGTTATGCTCCCCAGCCAGCAGGTGGAGGCAGACTATAGCAGCTTTCAGTGATTACATCATTTGGTATATCCACTGGCGCAGCACTGAAAGAAGCCAGTATTGTCTCCTCCAGCAGGTGGCAAGGTGTACAAACTGGTCCTGCAGTACAGATAAGCCTGTCTTCCCTGGCCCATATTACAGTCTTGTGACCTGTGTGACTGAGTGACCTTTGGCACAACATTTGCTTGGAACATGGGTACACCCTTGCCTTCTCAAAGCTGACAGTAGCCTTGTGTGAGTATTGCTAACCATGGTTTCTAGCACTGGTGGGCCAGAAGGTGAGGAGGACAGCCCCTCTGAGCGGGTATAGTAAGACTGCGCTCAGGTCTCTCTTCCTTCTCACTGTCCAATATCTGCAAGTTCTACTCTTTTTCTGGTTTTTGCTAAGGTTTTTAATTCAGTCATATTACTTTAATTGGTCTTCTTTTCTGCTGCTTGAATAAAGCAGCTTCAAATGTTAAAAATACGAAAAAAAGCCCCGAGGCAGCTTCCTTAGAGATTGGAGTGGTTCAAGAGGACTGGAGAAGAATCCATGTGGTCCATTTACACAAAAGCAGAAGTAAGGATGAGGTTCGGAACTACAGACCGGTTAGTCTGACCTCTGTGGTGACTAAATTAATGGAAACACTGACAAAAGAGAGGATAGTGAGGTTTCTGCAGGCCATTGGATTGCAGAGTGGTTTTACTAGAGGCAGGTCTAATTAATTTCTTGTGTCCCAAGAGTGTGAGACCAAGGGAGAGCCCTAGATGTAGTGTACTTAGATTTCAGTAAAGTCTTTAACATTGTTCTACACAGGCGATTTATAAATAAATTGAGCACCCTAGGGATGGATCCTAAAGTGACTAACTGGGTTAGAAACTGGTTGAGTGGGAAGCAACAAAGGATACAGATAAAAGGAGCTCACTCTTGAGGAGAAGGCTGTTAACAGTGGTGTGCCACAGGGATCTGTCCTTGGTTCGATTCTTTTTAACATTTTTGTAAGTGATATTGTGGAAGAGTTGTTGGACAGGTTTTGCCTCTGCGAATGACACCAAAATCTGCAATAGAGTAGACAGCAAGGAAGGAGTAGAAAACATGAGGATGGATCTAGAGAAGTTTGAAGAATGGTCAAAAATTTGGCAGCTGAGATTTAATGCTAAAAAATGCAGGGAGCTGTACAGTATAGAGGGTGAAGTGCTTCTGTCCACGAAAGAAGAGCGGGACCAGGGGTTGATTGTTTCTGATGTTCTAAAGGTAATAACGAAAGACAAAAGGATTCTTGGGTGCATTGGGTCAGCAGTATTGGGGCAAGCAGTGGATTTCCCAGGTCCTCTTTAAAAATAGTGTATGGAACTTGTCCAAACCTTTTTTAAACCCAGCTACACTAACAGCTTTTACTACATCCTCCGGTAATGAATTCCAGAGTTTAATTAACCATTGAGTGAAAAAATATTTTCTTTTATTAGTCTTAAATGGGTTACACTGTAGCTTCATTGCATGTCCCCTAGTCTTTCTACTTTTTGATGGCGTAAACAATCGATCTACATTTACCTGTTCCACTCCATTCATTAATTTATAGGCCTCTATCATATCTCCCCTCAGCTGTCTCTTTTCCAGGTTGAAGAGCCCTAATCTTTTAAGCCTCTCCTCATAAGGGTCTCCTTCCATCCCCTTTACCATTTTGTTGGCTCTTCCCCTATACCTTTTCTAATTCCGCTATATCCTTTTTAAGATATGGTGACCAGAATTGCACACAATATTCAAGGTGCGGTCACACCATGGAACGATACAGAGGCATTATAATATCCTTTGTTTTATTCTTCATTCCGTTCCTTATGATTCCTATTTGCTTTCTTGGCCACTGTTGTATACTGGGCAGGGGGTTCCAACGTGTTATCCACGATGACACTTAAATCTTTTTCCTGGATGGGGGTTCCTAATGTGAAACCTTGCATTGTGTAATCATAGTTTTATTTGTTCTTTCCTAGGTGCATAACTTTGCATTTGTCCACATTAACTTTCAACTGCCATTTGAACGTCCAGTCTTCCAATTTATCAAGGTCATCTTGCAATTTTTCACAATCCTCTTGTGTTTTAACAACCTTGAATAATTTGGGGTCATCTACAAATTTGATTACCTCATTCGTTATTCCCATTTACAGGTCATTTACGAATATGTTAAAAATCAGCAGACCAAGCACTGATCCCTGGGTTACTCCACTATTCACTTTTCTCCTTTGGGAAAATTGGCCATTTAGCCCTACCCCCTGCTTTCTATCTTTTAACCAGTCCTTGATCCACAATTGTACATTGCTTCCCTACCCATGACTTTTTAATTTTTTCAAAAGTCTCTCATGAGGGATTTTGTCAAAGGCTTTCTGAAAATCCAGATACACTCCAAGATATAGACTCATATATCAACCGGCTCACCTTTGTCTACCTGTTTACTCACACCTTCAAAAAAAATATAACAGATTAGTAAGAAATGACCTTCCTTGGCTAAAGCCATGTTGGCTTTCTCCCTTTAAATTATGACTATCTACATATTCAGTAATTTTGTTCTTTATAATGGTTTGTATCATTTTGCCTAGTACTGACGTCAGGCTCACTAGTCTGTAGTTTCCCGGATAACTTCTGGAACCCCTTTTAAAATTTGGCGTTATATTGGCCAATCGCCAATCTTCAGGTATTACAGATGATTTTAATGATAGTTCACAGATTACTAATAGTAGGTCTACAATCTCATATTGTCTCATATTTCAATTCTTTCAACACCCTTGGATGTATACCATCCGGTTCAGATGATTTGCTACTCTTTAGTTTATCAAATAGTTGTCATACATTTTCCCGGTTTATCTATATTTCTTTCAATTCTTCTGATGCTTCATGTTTAAATACCATTTCAGTCATGGATAACTCCCCTACATCTTCTTCAGTAAAGACCGAAACAAAGAATTCATTCAGTCTCTCCGCTATGGCCTTGTCTCCTCTTAGTGCCCCTTTTACCCCTCTATCATTTAATGGTCCAATTGACTTTCTGAAGACACAAGAAGCAAGAGCGATGATGACACAGCAACCTTTAATAAATAGTCCCCAACGCGTTTCGGCAGATTGCCTTCCTCAGGGGGCATAAAACACTCACAAAACATGTAATAAAAACAATATGTTAAAACCTAGATGGGGACTATTTATTAAAGGTTGCTGTGTCATCATCGCTCTTGCTTCTTGTGTCTTCTGTCTGGTTCTGCAAGAGCTGCTGCTCCCTTTGTGCCTGACCCCAATTGACTTTCTCACAGGTTTTTTTGCTACGAATGTACTTGAAAAAAATTTATTATTCGTTTTTGCTTCCACAGCAAGCTTTTTTTTTCAAATTTGCTCTTTGCCTACCTTATCAATGCCTTGCATCTAACTTGCCAGTGCTTATGTTGTTTCCAGTTTTCGTCATTTTTGGCTCCTTTTTCCATTTTCTGAACGATGCTTTTTTGGCTACAACAGCCTCTCTGACCTCACCTTTAAACCATTCTGGCAACTTTTTGGCCTTCCTTCCAGTTTTCTTAAAGCGTGGAATACAGCTGGTCTGGGCTTCCAAGATAGTATTTTTAAACACCATCCATGCTTAATGTATATCTTTAACCTTTGCAGCTGCTCCTTTTAGTTTTTTCTTAACTATTTTCCTCATTTTATCTTAGTCTCCCTTTTGAAAGTTAAAAGGCAGTACTGTGGATTTCCTTGCCATCCATCCTCCATTTATTAAATGAAATGAGATCATGCTATGATCACTATTGCCAAGTGGCCCCAACACCCTTATCTCTTGCACCAGATCTTGTGTACCACTAAGGACTAGGTCCAAAATGGCTTTCCCTCTTGTTGGTTCATGAACCAGATGCTCTAGGAAGCAGTCATTTATTTCATCTAGAAACTTTATCTCCCTAGTATGTCTTGCCGTGATACTGACCCAGTCGATACCAGGGTAATTGAAATCACCCATTACTGTGTTGTAACTTTTGCTAGCTTCCCTGATTTCTTTGAGCATTTAATCATCCATTTGTCTTTCTGGCCATGCGGTCAGTAATATACCCCCACTGCCATTGCCATCCTCTTTTTACATGGAATTTCAATCCTCATTTGGAGTATTGTGTGCAATTCTGGAGACCACACCTTCAAAAGGATATAAACAGGATAGAGTCTGTGCAGAGGGTGGCTATGAAAATGGTCAGTGGGCTTCATCATAAGGCTTATGGGGACAGACTTAGATATCTCAATATGTATAATTTGGGGGAAAAGGTGGGAGAGGGGAAATGTGATAGAGATGTTTGAGTACCTCCAAGGCATAAATGCACAGAAGGAGAACATCTTTCAATTAAAAGAAAGCTCTGCAATAAGGTGGCATAGGATGAAAATGAAAGGGGATAGACTTGAGAATAATTTGCCAAAGTATTTCTTTACGTAAAGAGTAGTAGAAGCATGGAATAGTCTACCTATAGAGTTAGTAGAGACAAGGATTGTATCCGAATTCATTACAAACACAGAAGATCTCTAAAGGAAAAAAAGGAACTATAGTAGCTGGTATGGAAGGACAGATTGGATAGACCATATGGTCTTTATCTGCCATCATGTTTCTATGTTGCTATTGTCATGCAGCGAGGGCTGTTGAGAGCCCAGTTGAGAGAAAAGAAGGTGTTTTTCACAGAGAAAAAGACTTGCAATATTCCCAGGAACCAGCTAGAGGGAGCAAGAACGTCTTCAGGGAGACTGAAGAGCCACGCCCAGCTTGTCACGAGGAAATGCCAACCAGCTTCCAATCCTCGAAAGCAGGAGGGCTTCATAAGGGGAGTGTGGAAGACTGGAAGAGAGGAAGGAGAAGAGGCAGAAGGAGTACCGGTAGCCGCGGAGATAGAAGCACCAGCAGAAGCAGCAGCCCAAGCAGAAGCAAGGGGAGAATCACTGGCAGCACCGAGAGAGAGAGGTGGAAGTGGAAACCTGACTACTCTAGTGCTAGAGGATTCCCAGGAGGGAGAGGTGATTTCTCAGGAGCTGAGGAAGGACCTAAGGAGGTGTCAGCTCAAGCCAAACCGAGAGCTGTTTGCCCTCAGAGGCAAAAGCCCTGCTGTAACTGCAACCCTAAGCCAAACAAGAATCAGCTGGAGAAGCCAAGCCACACTGAGTCAGTAAGCCAGAAGATGGGCTTGTACAGAGGCAGGCCTTCACCAGGAGAAGGAAGTCAAAGGCTACAGGGTAAGCCTAACCGACATAGAAAAGGATTTCACCAAGCTGCTGCCTGGGAAAGGCAGGCAGTGGAAGAAAGCCGGTTACTTGAGGATTGCTGCCATACAAGGTATGAGAAATGTATGCCTAACAAGAAAGTTGTGAATGGTAAAAGCTATGATAAAGCTGCTATAAAGCCTCTAAGAAAAGAGAGTACTTTAAAGCCTAACCCAGCACGTGGCCGATGCCCTAGGCTAGGCCAAGGACATTGGGAACTGCTACAGAAAATATACAAAACCCCTGAATGTGTTTTACAAGAAACCAGGGATATAGAATCAGAGCTTTCTGATAACGTGCCAATGCAAGTGGAACTGGCAGGAGATTTGTCTGACCACGAGATGGACTGTACACTTTGCATTTCTGAAAGTTTAGAGTCACTGCCAGACTTGTGATTGGGTGAATTGCCAGCAGAGCATTCTTTATTTGTTTGAGCACCTCCATTCCTGTGACGTATAACAGTTTTTGCTTTGAACCCTGAGTTTGTTTTCTACCTGCATTAAGGACATTTGCTTTAAAGTTGTAACCCACTATTTAGAACCACTATGAAAAAGGGAAATAAAAGCCTTATTAATTCCCACCGCTCAGCTTGATTGTTTCATTGAAGATTGGAGCTAAAGCAACTACAAGGACCAAGAGCCATTTAGGCCTTTAGAAGACTCTCCAATCTTAACCTTATATTTTTGTGTCCCACCTGCCCTGGCGTCCACAGGCCACCAGGGAAGTGTTGCTGACACTATGTGTAGGTGGCTGGGGAGGACCTTCATGGGTTTTTCCAGCCAGCCTATTGGATAAGAGGATTCCCTTATTGATCAGAGGTTCCTTTTTTGCTGCAGTTTTCTTTTTTGTTTGCTTTATTTTCTTCATGTTTTATTTTTCTTTTAACTATATTTGAGCTTTGCAGTCATTTCTGGCACACAGAGGTGTATTCTTTGTACTTTCTGCCAAGCGAGCTCTGCAGCTGAATCCTTTTGCTTCAAGTGTGATAGGAAGCCTCAGGGCACATTTTTTATCAATGTTGAGACCCCCCATAAGGAGCCCAGGGTCTGATGCCAATTTTGCTGTGTCTGCCGCATCTTCAGTGATTTTTCTGTCAGTGGAAACAGCGGCCATTTTGGATGCCTGCATTTACCTGGCTAAAGGAAGCATGGCGAGGTGATTGCAGCCTCAAGCCAGCAGGTCCCTGAAAGTCCTACAGGGCCCTATCATTTTCATCCAGCTTTGAGCATCAGCGTCTGAAATAGCTCACAGATTGTTTTCAGTCTTTGGTAGCTGCCTGGTAGCCCCCCTTGCAGGGGTCTGATGCTCTGACATCTCTTATGGGAGACTTGGGGATGGCAGTAAAGGGTTAAGTACCACCATTCTTCTTTTACACCTGCCATTTTTCTGGGAGCTGTAGGGCATGGCACCTTTTGCAGAGCATTTCTGTCCCAAGCATTGTCTTCCTCCCACCCAGGGTCCATATTGCTTGAATATGTCTGGACTGGTCTAGCAAGATAATGAGAGGAGAAATTTTCCATACCTGCTAATTTCCTTTGCTTGAATCCCACCAATCCAGTCCAGCACTTGCCCTAGAAGACTACTCCTACAAGTTTTGGCGCGCTGCTGCATTTTAACTGGAAGAGTAGCCTAATGCTTAGAGCAGTGGGCTAGAACCAGAGAAGCCAGGGTTTGAATCCCAGTGCTGCTGCTTGTGATTTTGGGCAAGTCACTTAACCCTCCATTGCCTTAGGTACAAACCTAGATTGTAAGCACTCTAGAGACAGGAAAATATCTACTGTACCTGAATGTAACTCACCTTGAACTTCTGAGAAAGGGCGTAACCTAAATCCACTCTTCCCCATCCTCAACTGTATAATCAGTATCAGTGCCTAATGCAGAGTTAAGTGTGAGACAAAAGTGTTTGTGCACAGTTATTGTTGATTAATACTTTTCTGAGATTTTTAGTCTTATTTCTGCTTGGGAAGTGTCACATTAGCTTCTTTCAGTGCAGCACTTGAATATATACTAATGATGTCATCACTGAAAGCTGCTCTAGTTTGCTTTCACTTGCTGTCTAGGGAGCAAAACCACTCATCTAGACTGGTATAGCAGGATTCAAGGAAAATAAATTAACAGGTATATACAATTTTTCCTATCTTTTGAATTTTAAATAGAACAATACAGACAACATAAGCCTCATTTAACTTTCCCACAAGAGACTTTGAAATGCAGTCTATATGAGCTTCAAATGCATTGGGCATAATGTACTAATGGGCACTTACACACATATTTTAGCCAGTCGCTATTCTGTAAATATGTACCCGAGACCAATCATTGGTATATACATGGGTGGACCATGGGCAGAGCGCAAATTTACACACCTAAATTATACTGTACTATGAATTATGCACATTTTTAAAAAATCTAGACACAAATACTTATACCTGTGCCTAGAATAAATCCACATTTTGGGACACTTATGCGGATGATACCAAAATCTACAATAGAGTAGACCCCCAGAAAGGTGTAGAAAACATGAGGAGGGATCTAGCTAAGCTTGAAGAATGGTCTAGAATTTGGCAGCTGGGATTTAATGTTAAAAAATGTAAGGTCATGCATTTGGGCTGCAGCAATCCAAGGGAGCAATATAGTATAGGGAGTGAAGTACTTTTGTCCACTAAAGAAGAGCGGGACCTAGGTGTGGTTGTGTCTGATGATCTTAAAGTAGCTAAACAGGTAGTAAAGGCGACGGCAAAAGCTAGAAGGATGCTTGGGAGCATACGGAGAGGAATGGCTAGCAGAGAAAAGGAGGTGATAGTGCCTCTATATAAGTCTTTGGTGCAACCTCATTTGGAATATCGTGTGCAATTCTGGAGACCGCACCTTCAAAAGGATATAAACAGGATGGAGTCAGTACAGAGGGTGACTACTAAAATGGTTAGTGGTTTTCATTATAAAGCATATGAGGACAGACTTAAGGATCTTAATATGTAAGAGGAAAGGCGGGATAGAGGTGATATGATTGAGATGTTTAAATACCTCCGTGGCATAAATGCACAGGGGGAGAGCCTCTTTCGATTGAAAGCAAGTTCTGCTACGAGGGGACATGGGATGAGGGTGAAAGGGGGATAGATTTAGGAGTGATATGCGGAAATATTTCTTTACTGAAAGAGTGGTGGATCCGTGGAATAGTCTCCCAGTGGAGGTGGTAGAGATGAGGACAGTATCTGAATTCAAAAAAGCATGGGACAAGCACAGAGGATCTCTAAAGGAAAAAAGGGGACTGTTGTAGTTGTTGATATGGAAGGACAGACTAGATAGGCCATGTGGTCTTTTTCTGCATTATTTTTCTGTTTCTATGTTTCTATTTTATGTAGAAAAGTAGGCATCTGCTAGACCAGTCCAGATGAGTGGGTTATGCTCCCTTGCCAGCAAGTGGAGATAGATTTGAGCAACGTTCAGTGATATTGTCACCTGGTATATCATCTGGTGCAGTACTCAAAGGAGCCAGTAGTTTCTGCCTCCAGCAGATGGCAAGTTGTGTGAACAGGTGCAGCAGTGCAGTTAGGCCTGACTCTTCTAGCCCACACTATGTTGGAGAAGTTTCAGGATTGAGTCTGGAAAGGCCCAGTGGTGTTCAGAGGGTACAACCTTGAATTCTCGATCTGACAGCCATCCATGATTCAGCACTCTTTCCCATGGGTTACAAGTGCTTGGTGGGCCTGAAAAGGAGCAATCTTGTAGGACTTACAAGAGAGGAGCAGCACTTATAAATGTTTACTTGCTGGGAAACTTTCAAAATCTTAGAGAAAAGGGAATTCTTTGGGTTTAAGCTGATAAAATCTGTGTCTATTTAAAATTCTGTGTTTTATTAAGTCAGTTAGAGCATAGTATAACAAGCAAACTTTCAGTTAGTGTTAATTTCCCTCTCACCCACCCCCCTCAGCCACAATCCTTAATTTATAGGCTCTTAAACCAGTTAAGGAGAAAGGAAGGATCATATTTACTATCTCCAGGAACAAGCAGGAATGTAGTCTTCACATATGGGTATCGATGGTACCGACGGAGCCTGCACGGGAACGCTCCCGAGCGTCCAATAGGAAAGCTTTTGGGAGCATCCCACAGCTCCTGCGTGCTGCCTTCCCGCCTTTCCCAACTGTCCCTCTCCAGTTTTTCATTTTCCGCGGAGCCAACAGGTCGCACATCCTGTCACTGCAGAAAAAAATCCCTTCTATTCTTCTTTTTTGTGGTCGCGTCTGCCTTCCCTCGACGCTACACCACTACCGCTGGTTCTTCTTCTTTCTTTTCTTAAAAAAAAAAAAAAAACAACAACTTTCTTCCGGAGTCTTTCCAGTAATTTTCTCTCAGGTGCCACGCACCATTCTGGGCACTAGGCCCAACTTTTCCTTCAGAATGGAAAAACCCGCTTCGGGTTTCAAAAAGTGTTCTAAGTGTGGCGGTACCATCTCTGTCACCGACACCCATGAGTGGTGCCTCAAATGTTCAGGTCCTGACCACTCTATTTCAGAGTGTGTTCCCTGTGGGATGATGTTGAAAAGGGGCCGGCAGAACCGAGCTGCTAAGCTTTGCACCCTTTTTCCCTCCGATGCAGCCTCCATGGCATCGACGTCGTCCAGGGCTTCGTCTTCCTCCCATGAATCTCAGGTAACTAAACATAAATCTAGCCGGTCCTCAAAAGGTAGATCTCCTTCTAAACAGCGAGATGCCTCTGGCGTTGCCCTTGAGGGATTTTCACCAGCAAAACTGCCCCGGCAGGAGGCTTCAGCTTCCAAAGCAATAACGGGGCTCCAGGACATTCTCGAGGCTTCAACCTCAGCAGAACTACTGGTGCCATGCTCTGGGGTACCGGCCGCTTCTTCCGGTACCGATACCCAAGCATCGGCAGCGTCGATAGACCAGAGATTCTTGGCTATTGAATGCAGTCTGACGGCTCTTCTCACGGCCTCAATGCCCTTGAAACCGCTTCAGGCAATTCAACCGGTACCGGCACTGACCCCGGTGCCGTCACTGACTGCATCGACATCGGCAGGTATTCTACCGGGACCGAGTCATGCGTATCCATCCAGTATCGACAGGTCGGTACCGGACCACTCCGATGCCGACTTTGATCGGTACCGGTACCATGCTTTGCACGATCACCCGGATCGGAGATACTTCGAATCCTCGGATGAGTCTGAAGATTCTGAAAGCTCTACCGATACCAGAGTACTTCTTCCTGAGGATTCCTCTTCTCCTCAGCGTAGGATGTCTCCACCAGAGGATATGTCATTTCAGGATTTTATCCGAGATGTGGCTCGAGGTCTTTCCATCACAGTGGCTCCTGAAAAAGAGCCTAGGGCAAAGGAATTAGAAATCCTGCAGTCTCGTAAAGCTCCCAAAGAGGCAGCTACCTTACCTATTCATGAGATCTTGCATGATCTCATGTTAAGGATGTGGGAAACACCTCTAACCACATCTCCTCACTCTCGAAGACTTGACACCATGTATCGAGTTCCTCCCTGTCCTGGGTTTCAGAAGACTCAATTACCACACCATTCCATGGTGGTGGAGTCAGCAATGAGAAGGATAAAGAGTGCAAAAAGGCATGCATCTAATCCTCCAGGACGTGAGTGTAGGACTCTTGACGCCTTTGGACGTCGAACCTTCCATGCTTTCTGCTAGGATCAGTTCCTATATCTTATATATGGGAATGTTCCTTAAGGAGGTCACAAGAGATTTAGAGCTTATGAGCCCTCTCCTTCCTGATAAGAGGCAAGATTATCTCGCCCTTGTCAAACATGCTCAGGATGTTTCCAAGTTTGTGAATCGTGCAGCTTTTGACTGCTTTGAGTGCGTAAGCAGAAACTCTGCCATTGCCATAGGTGCACATAGAATTGCCTGGCTCCAGGCATCTGACTTGGAAATTTGGGTACAGGATAAACTAGGGAATATTCCTTGCACAGGAGAGAATCTCTTTGGCAAGAATTGGCAGGAAAAAGCTAATGAGATAGATGCTGACAATATCACTTTGGATAGATTGTCCAAATCTACTGCTGATCCTGCGAGGAAAAAATCCTCTAAGAAACCATTCTTCAGTAAGAAGAAGAAGTTTTATCCCTCCTATACCCAACAGGGGCATCGTTTAGGTCAGTGCCCAAAAGGGACAACAGCAATAACCTAGACAAAGAAAGTCAAAAGCAGCTAAGCCTCAACCGGCTCAGCAGACTCAGCCTCCACAGGGGCTTTGACTCCTATCTAGAGAACTTTGCCTTCCTGGCCCCGAACGGCTCAGAACCCTCCACCATCCCAGGAAGGTTATGTCATTTTGCCCCCAGATGGGGTCAGATAACAGCAGAAAATTGGACTCTGTCTTTTGTAAGAGAGGGGTACAAGCTTCATTTCCTCAGCATGCCCCCTCCTACAATGGTAAGACAGTTCAATTCTCAGACCTCTTTCAACGACCTGTTAGGTCAAGAGGTCACTGCTTCTTGCCCAAGGGGCAATAGAAGAGGTACCCATTCCCCAACGGGGTACAGGGTTTTACTCCCCCTATTTCCTTATCCCAAAGAAAACAGGAGGACACAGACCCATTTTAGACCTCAGAGAATTGAACAAATTCCTGTTCAAAGAGAAGTTCAAAATGATTTCTCTGGGAACTCTTCTGCCATACCTTCAGAGTCAGGATTGGCTTTGTTCTCTAGATCTCAAGGATGCGTACACTCATGTTCTCATCCATCCAACTCATCGAAAATTCCTTCGCTTTCTGTTTCAAGGGAAGTACTACCAATACAGGCTTCTTCCTTTTGGCTTGGCCTCTGCACCAAGGGTGTTCACAAAATGCATGGCTGTGGTGGCAGCATTTCCTTGCACCCTAGGAATATTCGTCTTCCCTGACTTAGACGACTGGCTCATTCGAGCCCCTTCAGAGCCAGAGGCCAGGGTTGCTCTCTCTCGCGCAATGTGCATCCTTCAATATTTGGGTCTTGTCATAAACTTCCCAAAATCCAACCTTGCTCCCACTCAGTCCCTGGAGTTTATAGGAACTCTGCTGGATACCAGACAGACAAGGGCCTACCTTCCACAGCCCCGCTGCCTTCGCATTGTGCAGTTAGCTTCCCAAGCAGTGCTAAAACCTCACCTCACTGCTCGGGAAATGTTACAGTTGCTAGGCCACATGGCATCCACCGTGCATGTGGTTCCTTATGCTCGCCTCCATATGAGTCAAAAACAACAAGCCACAAAAGAAATTTATGATCAGTACCAGACACACAAAACAAGACTGATCAACTAGAGACATATAACAAAAAAACAAAGAATTTTTTGTAGGAATATCCATCAGGTCAGGGGACAGAAAAAACCCCGTCAAATGAAACGGACTTCTCCCTTTAATATTATTTAAAATCCAGCAACACTCCCAAAAGTAGAGGAGAGACCAGAAACACGGACCCCAAAAGCCACTATGCTAAGAATAGTAAACCAAACAAACGTTAGGTGGTAAAAATACTTAGCCGGCAGTCGGGTCCTATCTTGTGGTTTTCTTCGTTCTCAATAACGAAGGGCATATGAGGGCAGCCCAGTGGACTTTATCCACTCAGTGGACTCAGGCATCAGGTTGTCTGTCAGACAAAATAGCAAACTCAGATCGCCTTATTTTGTCCCTCCAATGGTGGCAGTCACCCCAAAACCTTTTGGTGGGGTCTCCTTTTCAGCAACCCCCACCTCAAGCCACTCTAACAACAGATGCCTCACAGGTGGGTTGGGGAGCCCACCTGCAAGGCCTCTCTACCCAGGGTACCTGGACTCCACGGAAGGCCTATCTACACATCAATCTCCTGGAACTCAGAGCAATCTTCCTTGCTCTTCAAGTATTCCACACCCAGCTCAGCTACAAGACAGTCCTAGTTCAAACAGACAATCAAGTAGCCATGTTCTATGTGAACAAGCAGGGCGGAACAGGCTCTCTGTCGCTATGCAACGAAGCTTTGCAACTAGGGCCCTCGCCAGAGAGCATCAGATTAATCTCCTTGCAGTGTATCTTCCAGGCATTCAAAACTCTTGGGCAGACAGACTCAGTCGAGTTCTGCTTCCACACAAATGGTCTCTCCATGCAGACCAGGTGGCCAAAATTTCAAAATTTGGGGAACCCCAGACATAGACCTCTTTGCAAGTCCGATGAATGCCAAACTTTCCCGGTTCTGTTCCAGAATTCCGGCTCAGGGTTGTCAGGCCAGGGATGCTTTCCTCCTCCATTGGGGCCAGGACTTCCTGTATGCCTTCCCACCCATTCCCCTAATTCCCAAAACCCTGTTCAAGCTTCAGAGAGACAGAGGTCATATGATTCTCATAGCTCCACATTGGCCACGGCAAATGTGGTACCCTCTGCTCCTACATCTCTCTCAAGCTCCACCTCTGGAGTTAGGATCTGCTCTAAATCTCCTTTCTCAGGAGGACGGGATGCTGTGGCATCCCAATCCCCAGTCTCTGCATCTCAGGGCCTGGTTGCTGAAAGCCTAGAACTTCACGGTCTTAACCTTTCTCAGCAGGTAAAGGATATCCTTTATGCTTCCAGGATGCCTTCCACAAGACGCTCTTATGCATTCAAGTGGAAAAGGTTTACCATATGGTGCTCACAGAAGGGTCTTAACCCTCTTGTGATACCCCTGGAATCATTACTGGAGTATCTCCTTCATTTATCTAATGCAGGGCTTAAGACCAATTCAGTGAGAGTTCATTTGAGTGCTATTGCAGCTTCTTACAAGCCTCTAAGGGGACAACCTATTTCCTCTCATCCTCTCATAGCGAGATTTATGAGAGGCCTTCTTTTAACTAAGCCTCCCATTAAACCACCATTGTTGGCATGGGACTTAAATCTGGTTCTTGGGCAACTCATGAAACCGCCCTTTGAACCATTAGCCAGTACCTCTTTGAAATTCCTTGCCTGGAAGGTCATTTTTCTTATTGCAATCACATCAGCACGTCGCATCAGTGAATTGCAAGCGTTGGTGGCTGATCCTCCTTATAAAAGGTTCCATCATGATAAGGTAGTCCTTAGGACTCATCCACACTTTATGCCAAAGGTGGTGTCACCTTTTCATTTAAACGAAGCGGTTTACCTTCCTGTATTCTTTCCAAGGCCTCACGCCTCAAATGCAGAAAGGAATCTTCATACTTTGGACTGTAAAAGAGCTTTGGCTTTTTACTTACAAAGGACACAGCAACATAGAAAGTCCTCCCAACTCTTTGTTTCATTTGATCCTAGTCATGTGGGACTTCCAGTCTCCAAAAGAACACTGTCCAGCTGGATTGCACAGTGTATTTCATTTGCCTATGAGAGGAAAAACCTTCCTCTTGAAGGCCATGTGACAGCTCACAATGTGGGAGCCATGGCAACCTCTATGGCTCATCTTCACTCTGTGTCTATCGACGACATCTGTCGAGCAGCTACTTGGGCTTCGGTTCATACCTTCACAGCCCATTACTGCTTAGACAAGGACTCCCGCTGGGACGCCGTGTTTGGTCAGGCTGTTCTACAACACCTGTTCCATACTTAATCAACTCCTACCCACCATCCCTGGTAGGATGCCAGAGATCCATGGGGGGAAGTGGAGCCCTTTCACAGGGACACACAACTTCTGGGGCCTTCTCCCTGGCATCTGCAGCTAGGGAGTCCCCCATATGTGAAGACTACATTCCTGCTTTTTCCTGGAGATAGCATAGTTACTCACCTGTAACAGGTGATCTCCAGGAACAGCAGGAATTTAGTCTTCACAACCCACCCACCTCCCCTAGGAGTTGTATCTCTCTCTCTTTCTCTCTCTCTCTCTCTCTCTTATCTCAGCTATAAACTCAACTGGAGAGGGACAGTTGGGGAAGGCAGCACGCAGGCACTGTGGGATGCTCCCAAAAGCTTTCCTATTGGAACATGGGGAGCGTTCCCCGCGCAGGCTCCGTCGGTACCAAAGATACCCATATGTGAAGACTAAATTCCTGCTGTTCCCAGAGATCACCTGTTACAGGTGAGTAACTATGCTTTCAGGTTTAATTGGTTGTCTTCCTCAGCAAGTTATTAAGCCTTAGGAATAGATTAATTATGTCCTTGTAGTTCATCTGGAGGTAAACATTAAACAAAGTCCTTTTAAGCATATTGAGGCTGATATCACTGGTCAACAAATTTTTACAAAAGTCATGTTACTGAAATAAAAATAGTAATTTCTTATCAATTTTTATATGCTGAACACGAATATGACAGTGAAATTGCAAAGTTGGCTCTAGTTTTTTTGTAATCTACAAGAATTAGTGTTTACATCACGAAATGCATGTCAATAGTAAATATAATAGGCCTTCGGTTAATACCTGTAAAAAACCAAGTCATAGACTACTTCTTAGATTTTTTCGCCTGTCTCTTGTACAGCTTTTCGGGAGCTTCCCTCGGGAGTGTCCAGCAGTAGTCAGCCAGCATTGTAGTGGACCATTTTCCCTGGTATCTTTGCTCCATCGTTGCGATATCCTGGTGAAAACGTTTGCCCTGTTCATCACTAACCATACCACAGTTGTCAGGAAAGAAATCGAGATGGGAATCAAGGAAATGGATCTTTAGAGACATATTGCAGCCAAGTTTCTGATACCACATCAGCATGTCTTCTACTAGTTCCTTGTAGTTTTCTGCCCTAACATTCACGAGAAAGTTTGTTGACACTAGGCGAAAAGCATTCCATGCTTGTTTCGCATCACCCTGCAGCAAGTTGTTGAACCGGTCATCTTTGAAGAGCTCTCGAATCTGAGGACCCACAAAAACTCCCTCTTTAATATTTGCTTCGCTGAGTCGAGGGAATTTTTCATGAAGTTATCGGAAAGCTGGCAAAGTGCGGTCCATGGCTTTCACAAAGTTTTTCATCAAACCTAGTTTGATGTGAAGGGGTGGTAGAAGGATTTTGTGAGCCTCAACCAGAGCTGGGTGCTGGATATTCTTCTCTCCAACTGTTACATTTTGTCTGCGATTCCATTCCTTCCGCAAGTAGTGCCAATCCCTTGCTATCCCACTCACATACACATGTATTTTATATATCCCTGCTGCAGTCCCATTAAAAGAGCAACTACCTTCAAGTCACCACAGAGGTGCCAGCTGTACTTGTTATAGTTAATGGAAGTCAGTAGATGCTTTAAGTTATCGTATGTCTCTTTCATGTGGACGGCATGCGCTACTGGAATACGGTTTCCATTGTTCAAAAGCACAGCCTTCAGACTCAGTTTTGAAGAGTCTATAAATAGTCTCCAGTCTTGTGGGTCATGAGTGATTTTTAAGGCATTCATGAGGCTTTCAATATCGGAACAGAATACCAGATTACTTTCCTTTCTGAAGAAAGGCTCCAACTGCTGGTGGCGCTTTCGATATGAAGTAATGTTGGCATCTTCTTCTAGAAGATTCCATTGTTGAAGTGTTGATCCTAGCAATTCTGCCTTGTTCTTGGATACGTCCAAATCATGAACCAGGTCATTTAGTTCTTCCTGTGTTATTCTGTGTGGAGTTGATATGCATCCCAGTGAAAATCTGGGTCACTGTATGCTGACGGACCAGGAGAAGAACAGGTCGGCTCACCCTTGTCCTCATAATCCCCTGCATTAGTGGTTGATCAGTGGTAAGTGTCACTTTAAGAAATGGTGCATGCGTTTGAGAATTGCCATAGTTTGAGTTGAACAGGTGCCCTATCTTGTCTTATGGCAGTGCAGTTGGCTACTCCTATCATGGGGGCTTTCACAGCAGCGCATTATCATTGACCTGCTTCTCTTAGTTGCAATGCTGTTACTATGTTATCAACGACTGTACTCTGCACTAGATGTGTAGCAAGGTATTTTAAGTTTGTGGTTTAATGCGCAGTGGCTGTGGCTTTATTGTAAAGTCAGATAGAGCCCTCTTATGATGAGGATTCACAGAAGCTGTTGATTTCTTTGGGTCTAATAAGGTAGCACTGGTGTTGAGTGACACTCTACATTACTAATCTCTCTGGCTCAGTTTGTTTTCCAAAGCTCGGCTATCACTGGTTTCCTATTTCAACCCTTACTTGCCTGTGATTAAAGATGTTCTGCGGAATGCGGAGTGATTTGCAATAAACCACTATAGGAATGTTCTGGACAGGGGGTTCATGTGTCTAGTGAGTTAATGGTACATGGATAAGATCTTACTCGTTAACTTGATTCCTAGAGAGGACATTCTCCCTGAGTAGGGTTCAAGCCTTAAATAGCTCTCCCTGTGAGTTCCTTGCCTTTTAACTCTGACTGTCAAAGAAAAAAAGAGCAAACAAATACATAAAAGAAAGGCAGATGTGGGCAAGTGTTCAGAGTTCTCCTGGCTCTGCTGGTTGCATGTTGGACGGGGGGACCTTGTGAGCCACCTTCCATTTCCCTGGGGTAGGAACTTATGACAGTGCATTAAATATTCTTCGTGCTCCAAAAGTGGATCAGCGGTGCAGTTTGAGTGAGCAATTGAGTTCATGTCCTTTAAAACTGAGGCCAATTCATTCCATGTTGAAAGCAGACCTCTCAGGGCTGTAGGGGCAGAACCGGTCCATAGTGGCAAGTCTCAGGCCCCTAGGTCAATGGCAGTTATGGGCAGCTGTGCTGCACTGTGAGTATGTCAAGCGATCCAGTGCAAGCAGTTGCTATCTGTGCTCAATTCAAGTGGCATGGAATTGGAAGGGTTGCCTAGGTAGGTTCCAGCCAACTGAGAACCGATGCTGCTTGTCGGCTGAGGAGTTGACTTGGCCTGAGGTCTTTGGAAGTTTGCTTGGTACTTTCCTGCCAGAGGGCAGTAATAGGAGTCTCAGAAATGCTTGGAATTCCTGGGCTGCCAAGATTGGCTATTAGTAGAGGCACGGGTACTTGCATCCATAGGTCAGAGATCCGTCAAGTGACGTCAGGTGGTTGTATTTCATGAGCCCTGGAGGGAGGTTGGCCTGACAGACACATCATGCATTTTAAACAGTTGCATTTGACAGGAGACCTGGTATCCTAGTGAGGGACCAGGTTGGGGCTGTGGTCTCAGAGTTGGAGGTTACTTAGAGCAGTGTGTTATGGAGTTACTGCAGAACCTAATTTCCTTGAGGTTTAATGTCTTTTTGACATTAAACCTCAAGGAAATAACTACAACCTTAGGTTGTAGTTATTGGTCTTGCTTTTTTATCAGGTGTTTTTATACTGTTTTATCATTTCAGTCAAAGCAGACTACATTGTAACAAACTTGATAATGTACATTAAAAAAGGAGTATTGATAACTAGTTTTTTTCTGAGGCAAGGGAGGGTTAAGTGACCAAGACCAGAAGGAGTGCTAGTGGGAATTGAACCCTGGTTGCTTGGTTCCCAAGCCAAGGCTCTAACCATTAGGCTACTCCTCTATGCCAATCTGATTTGTTGGGACAAAGAGATGGGTTTTTACTCTCAGGAGTTCGATGGCTGGATATTTTGAGAGGAATTGTATAAATGGAGCTTAAGAACATAAGAACATAAGATATGCCATACTGGGTCAGACCAAGGTCCATCAAGCCCAGTATTCTGTTTCCAACAGTGGCCAATCTAGGTCATACGTACCTAGCAGTTTCCCCAAGGGACACAGGTTCCACAATGCTTGTATTGGTTCAAGCATTGATATCCTGGGTCCCTTCTTAATAATGGTTTATGGACCTTTCCTCCAGGAACTTGTCCAAACCTTGAAGAGATGCAGCACCATTCAAATGTTAGGGGTAGAATGCAGAATGTCTGCCTTCTATCCTGAAGCTCACCGGTTTGAGACCTGCCTCTACCTGTTTAAAATAAAATAAATGACTATATGTATATATAAAACCAGCAGAGTTTTATTTGCCTAAAACCTCTAGTAACTTTTAAAATGAGAGGTAGCTCTTGCCTCTCTTTCGGATGTGTAGACATATGTGCTCTAGGGCTCGCAGTGCCTCACCTTCCTTTTTGTGTCCATACTGGGGTTTAATAGGTGTAGAATTTCCCTTTTTCAAAGTGTTCTGATGTAATCGGCACTGAAAACAATTGGTTTCAGAGGAAGGATGCCAAGGCTCTGATTGTCATGCAGGAGGCGTCTTTAGTGGATATTTTGATCATGTTTTTGAAGACGCTCAGTCCTCTTGAAATTCTCCTTATTTAGGTCTTGGTGGATTCTGCATTTCCTTCAGATCTGTGTCTGCCCTACTATTTGTCTTTAAAAGCTAATGGGTGCCTGCAGTTTCTGGTCCTATGCATCTTTTATGCCTGCCGGCCCTTTGTGTGTTCTTTAAGGGGACGAAGGGAGTTTTTTTGTGGGCGTTGCCCCTAGTGTGGTTTGAGAAGGTTGTGCAGGGTGAATCAACTTCCAAGGTATGGAGGACCAGCCATTCTGGCAGGGATCAGGGTAGCACCCACCAAAGGTTATGTTGCTTGGTCAGCAGAAACTGACTCGGCCTTCCATAGTACAGAGTCGACATAGAGGATGTATGCCTTACTTTCTCCATGACTCAAATCCTTGAGCTTCTACCCAGGGGTGCAAATCCTTGAGCTTCTACCCAGACTCTTCTGTTACCCTCCCTGTCGCTAGGTACTGCTTTGTTACATTCCACATGTCTGGACTGGACTAGAGGGACAATGAGGAAGGTGAAATTAGATCTTACCTGCTAATTTTCCTTCCTTGAGTCCCTCCATTCCAGTCCAGGACTGATCTTATGGTTCGTACCCTGCCTTGTCAGAAAAAAAGCATTCTGAGGCTGTGAGCCGAACTGCAATATTTTGTTTATGGTCCAATTCATTCATTTGTGTTCCCAAGTAGGTTGCAAGGCTCTGCTGGTGCATTGTTTGGATGCCAAGGTTTTCGAGTTAAGGTCTTGACAGCATGAGTATATAGCCCCTGCTTCTGATGCAGTTTGGAGCAACAAAGCTTTTTCGGTGAGTATGCTGTGGTGTGTATGTATTGGATAAGGATTTAATAATCTCTGGATATGGAATCTACTTGGTTACAGGAATACTGATGAGAGTAGGGCTGCACAGGATCCTTATACCATGACGTCATCAAATCAGTGGTTCTCAGTCTCCATTTGCTGGTAGGCAAGAATAGCCCATGCATCTAATTTCACCATTATCTGCAGTTGCCTTGTGATCTCCAGGAACAAGCAGGAATGTAGCCTTCACATATGGGTATCGTCGGTACCGACAGAGCCTGCAAGGGAACGCTCCCCAGCATCCAATAGGAAAACTTTTGGGAGCATCCCACTGCGCCTGCGTCGCTGCCGTCCCGCCTTTCCAACTCTCCCTCTTCAGTTTTTCGTTTTCCGCGGAGCCAACAGGCAGCAAACCCTGTCACCGCAGAAAATTTTCTTTTTGTGGTCGCGTCTGCCTTCACTGTCGACGCCTATACCGGTACCACTGGTCCTTTCTTCATTTTTCCTATTTATTTTCCTAAACAAATAATTCTTCTTTTTGGAAGGTCTGTCCCGTCTAGGTGCCAGACACCATTTTGGGCACTAGGCCCTCTTTTCTTCTAAAATGGAGAAACCATCTAGTGGTTTCAAAAATGTTCAAAGTGTAGCGGTACCATTCCTGCTACCGACACCCATGACTGGTGTCTTAAATGTTTAGGTCCTGACCATTTACCATCGGAGTGTCTCCTCTGTAGAAAGATGACCAAGAGAGGCCTGCAGAACAGAGCTGCAAAACTCGGCACCCTCTTTGCCGCAGATGCAATGTCCATTGCATCAACGTCTTCCAGGGCTTCATCTTCCTCCCATGGATCTCAGGTAACTAAACCCAGGACTTCCAAGACCGACTGGTCTTCAAAGGGTAGATCTCCTTTGAAGCATCGAGATGCTACTAGCGCTGCCCTCGAGGAAAACATACCGGCAAAACAGACCCGGGCAGGAGGCCCTGGCCTCCAAAGCATTAACGGGGCTCCAGGATGTTCCAGAAACTTCCACATCAGGAGAACTCCTGGTGCCATGCTCTGGTGTCATGGCCTGCTCCACTGGTACTGACATCCAGGCATCGGCAGGGGCTATGGATCAGCACATCCTGGCCATCGAACGCAGTCTAGCGACTCTCTTAGCAACATCGATACCACTAAGACCGCTTCAGACGGTTCCGCAGTCATCGGTACCGGTACCGGTACCAACCGCACCTGCTTTAACCGATGTGCTTCCCCCCATACCGGCTCTTGAATCAAGTTTCTGGTATCGAGGGCCCAGTATCAAGACAGTCCGATGTTGACTTCGATCGATACCGGCGTCAAGCAATGCAAGAGCACCCGGCGCGGAGATACTTCGAGTCCTCCGATTCCGATGACTCTGAGGACTCTGCCGGTATCGGGGTGATTTTACCAGAGGATCCCTCTCCTTCTCTTCAACGTAGGATGTCTCCTCCAGAGGACATGTCTTTTCAGGATTTCATATGTGATGTAGCCCGAGGACTTTCAATCACGGTAACCCCTGAGAAGGAATTGAGAGCAGAAGAATTAGAAATTCTTCAGTACCCGGCAGCTCCTAAAGAAGCTGCTACCCTTCCCATTCACCGAATCTTGCATGATCTCATGCTAAGGATGTGGGAAGCTCCTTTAACGGTGTCTCCACACTCTTAGAGACTCGATACCATGTACCGAGTTCCACAGTGCTCTGGTTTTCAGAAGACAAAATTACCACACCATTCAATGGTAGTGGAATCGGCGATGCGTAGGATCAAGAATGCTAAAACGCATTCTTCCAATCCTCCAGGCCGTGAAGCGAGGACACTCGATGCCTTTGGGCGTCAATGCTTTCAATCCTCGATACTATCAGCCAGGATCAGCTCTTACATTCTCTACATGGGAATGTTTCTTAAGGAGGTTACAAGGGATCTAGAGCTCATGGCTCCACTTCTCCCTGATGATAAAAGAACAAACTTTCTCACTCTGGTCAAACATGCCCAGAATGTGTCTAAGTTCATGAATCGTGCAATCTTTGATTGCTTTGAGTGCATTAGCAGAACCTCTACTATTTCCATCGGTGCATGTCGCATTGCCGGGCTTCAGGCATTATATTTAGAACAATGGGTGCAAGATAAGCTAGGGAATATTCCTTGCACAGGAGAAAATCTCTTTGGCAAGGATTGGCAAGACAAAGATAATCAGCTTGAGTCTGAAAATACCACCTTGAACAGATTATCAAGGGTTACAGCCAACCCAGCAAAGAAAAAGACAATTAAGAAACCCTTTTTCAACAAGAAAAAGAAATTCTACCCATCTTACACCCAGACTGTCTACTGTCCAGTTCATGCTCCCCAGAAGGGTCAACAGAAACCCAGACAGCAAAGAAAAGCACAAGTCCCTAGAGCTCATCCAGTTCAGCAGACACAGCCTCCTCAGGGGCTTTGACTCCTTCCTAGAGAACTTAGTCATCCTGCCCCTGAAAAGTCCAGAGCCTCTCTCCATCCCCGGCAGACTTTGTCATTTTGCCAAAAGATGGCAACAAATAATATCAGAACACTGGACTCTTTCTATTGTGAGAGAGGGGTACAAACTCCATTTTCACAGTATGCCCCATCACAAGACAGTTCAATTCTCAGGGCCCCTCCACCACTCTTGTATCAAGAGGTCACCTCACTACTTGCTCAAGGAGCAATAGAGGAGGTACCCATATTCCAACAGGGCATGGGTTTCTACTCCCCCTACTTCCTCATTCCAAAGAAAACAGGGGGATACAGACCCATACTGGATCTCAGAGAGTTGAACAAATATCTGTTCCGAGAAAAATTCAAGATGATCTCCCTCAGAACACTTCTTCCTTACATTCAGAGTCAAGATTGGCTATGTTCTCTAGATCTAAAGGATGCATACATGCATATCCTCATCCATATAGATCACAGAAGGTTTATTCAATTCCTTTTTCAAGGAAGACATTACCAGTACAGGGTTCTACCCTTCGGACTGGCTTCTGCCCCAAGAGTCTTCACAAAATGCATGGCAGTAGTAGCAGTATTCCTGAGAACTCTGGGAATATTTGTCTTCCCTTACTTAGACGACTGGCTCATCCAAGCATCAACAGCTCCAGAAACCAGCTTCGCGCTCGCACAATGCAAATCCTGCAGTACCTGGGACTGGTCATAAACCTCCCAAAATCTCATCTCACCCCTTCTCAATCTCTAGAGTTCATAGGGGCTCATCTGGACACAAGGCAGTCAAGGGCTTTTCTGCCACAACCACATTGTCTTCAATTACTTCAGCTGGCCTCTCAAGCAGCTATGAAAACTCTGCTTACTGCTCGAGAAATGCTTCAGCTGCTGGGGCATATGGCATCCACTGTCCATGTGGTTCCCTATGCTCGCCTTCACATGCGAGCAGCCCAGTGGACCCTAACCTCTCAGTGGACACAGGCCTCGGGTCGTTTGACAGACAATATCAGAAACTCAACACGTCTCATTTCATCCCTACAGTGATGGCAATTGCTGGAAAACCTTCTCGTAGGCTCTCCCTTCCAGCAGGCACTACACCAGACCACCTTGACGACAGATTTATTTATTTATTTTATTTATTTAATTCTCTTATATACCGGGCTATTCTGCATCAGTGCAGTTTACATTGAACAAACTGAAATTACATTGAACAGGGCATTATAACTTGGAGATAGCCCACGTTCCCTGTAAAATAGTTATGGAGGGTTAAGTGACTTGCCCAAGACCACAAGGAGCACCTGTGGGACTAGAAACCCCAGTCCTTCCGGCCCAAGGTTGCTGTCCTCTAGTGGGATTTGAACCCCCGACCCTCCGGCCTGAAGTACCTTGCCCCAACCACTAGGCCACTCCTCCACTCCAAGTTAGGCTAGGGGGCTCACTCTTGCATTGCAATGCGTCCAAGTTAGGCTAGGGGGCTCACTTGGACAATCTCTCCACTCAGGGTCTCTGGACCAAGCAAGAGGCTTGTCTTCACATAAACCTCCTAGAACTCAGAGCCATCTTTTATGCTCTTCAAGTATTCCAGGCCCACCTCAGCTACAAGACAGTTCTGGTCCAGCCGACAATCAAGTAGCCATGTTCTACTTGAACAAACAGGGTGGGACAGGGTCTCTACCATTATGCAACGAAGCTCTACGCCTCTGGACCTTCAACAGAGATCTTCAAATCCACCTACTAGCGGTGTATCTTCCAGGCATGCAAAATCTCTTGGCAGACAAACTCAGTCGAGTACTGCTACCACACGAGTGGTCTCTTCATCCAGAGCAAATTGCTCGAATATTTCAGATCTGGGGAAATTATTTTTTCTACCTTTGTTGTCTGACCAATTTATTCTCTGATCATGCTGGTCCCGATCTGGGGCTTCTGCTTTCCTGTCTTCTCTTAGCTCTCTTTCTGTGGTCTATGGTCCATCTGCCATTTCTTATCTCTTCTTTCGTTTTCTTCACTTCTTTCCATCAGCCTATTTCCAGTCCCAGTAACCCTCCCCAGTATCAGCCGCTTTCCAGTCCTCACTCTATCACGCCGCCCGCTCCCTAACCTTGGGGGTTTAAGGAGGGGTTGCCTTGTGATGCCCTGGAGGCAATTAGTTGTAGTTGTGTTTAGTGCTTCGAGCAGTAAGGCATGGCAAAGAGAAATTTATTTTTCATGAGGTTTATTTGCCAGTTGTGCAGTTCAAATGGTACAGACGGTGCAGAAGTATAAATCCAAAACAAGAGTAAAGAAACTTGCTAAACAGACTTGCAATGCTGTGCTATATTCAGGAATTCACATTCCCTTCATGTGATCCAATCAAAAAAGGGTGAGACAGAAAAGTTCCTATAACAGTAGTGCTCTTGTTATAGCAATCACTGGTACATTGACTCATTCACTTTCTACCAGCTTCTTGTATAGGACGAGTTAAGTGCCTCTGCTATATTGCTTCATATAACAGGTAAACTTTTCCCCTTAATTGTCTTTCTCAATTAAGCATGTAGAACAGTCCATTAACATATCCTCTTCGGAGGAAGGCAGAGAATTAGAAATAGGCATTCCTTCTTTACAGCCAATAACTGGTTCTGGAGCACTGTAGTTAAAACGTGCCTTATGTTCTAAAAACTCTCTGAACTCGTGGAGAAGTGATTCAGCTGGTGACTTCCCTTCACTTAGCTGACGTTCCTTTTCTCCCGTGAGCAATTGTTTGCTGAGCCTCTCTATCTCAGGCTGATTAGCATATTTGTTTGTGTCAGGAAAACAAACATTCAATGTGCTGCTAACGTTATCTCCCCACCTTTCTCTACACGTGGGTGCTGTGCTTAGATACTTAGCAGTAATAGGAGAGTCTTTAAAGAGACATTTAAAAGCACTGACGTCACCCCTTTCCTGGCTAGGTTCTTCAGCTAGCTTGTAAGAATATTCACTTTTATACAAAGCTTCTCCTTGCTGAAAACAGCTGCCACCATTTTGTCTGACTTGGCTTTTAAAACTAGGGCACACTCTCTCTGGCTTTGGAGCATAACACTTATCCACTACTTCTCCCCCACTGGGTACCTTGTATGGAAGTTTTCCCTTGGAGAATTCTTTGTCCTTCTGCCTTTTATTCCATAGCTCTGCCTGGTCCTGTAGCCTTGGATCTCTCAGCGTTCTGAAAGTATTCTGCCTCCAGCAGTTCCTTTCCTCCTCTGAGTCTTCCACCACGCTACCTGCTAGTTGCAGACTATTGGAGGAATCACAGCAGCAAAGATATTTCCTTCCAGATTTTCCCTCTGAAACTCTTGTTTCTCCTTCTGGAAATTCACTCCGTCCCTGTTGTTCTCTTGGCTTCTCTCTTAGCCTCTGTGGCTCTCCTAGTTTCCTTTGCTCTCTTTCACTTCCTGGTTTCAGACTATTTAACCAGGTGCTTCTAGCTTGCACTGCCCGCCTCCTCTTGGGGTGTGCCCAATCAAGAGCTTTACTACTCCCTTCCCCCGAGGTGAGTTGTTCTGCTTGATTAGTTCAGAGTTTTTTTCTTTCTGCATAGAAATCCCTGCTTTCTCCTGCAGTACCGGCTTCTACCACCGGATGCTTATCTGTGTCCATCGGTTCCTGGGGAGCTACTGGGTCACAGATCCCCCCCCTTAAGATATCACGGGCTGGCTGTATCTCATCCGCACAGCTCGTGATACGACTCAATGCATCCGCGTTTTTATGGAGTTTCCCAGCTCTGTGCTCCACCTGGAATTCGAATGCCTGGAGGGCCATAAACCACCGCGTTAGCCGAGAGTTGTGGTTGTACATTTGATGTAACCACTTTAATGGTGCGTGATCGGTGATTAAAATAAACTTTCGTCCTACCAGGTAAAAACGCAGAGCATCAATAGCCCATTTTATGGCTAAACATTCCCGTTCGATGGTGGAATAATTTCTCTCCGCTGGTGCCAGCTTCCTGCTAAGAAATAAGACCGGGTGTTCAATGCCATCGTGCCTTTGCGATAAGACCGCGCCCAGGCCTGTATCTGAGGCGTCTGTCTGTACTATAAATGTCTTGGCAAAATCCACCCCCTTCAAAACTGGTGCTCCGCAGAGTTGCCTCTTCAGGAGGTCAAACATTCCCTCCGCGTCCTCACTCCACTTCAGCTTATTGGGCGCATTTTTTCGCAGCATGTCCGTTAACAAGGCGGTCTTTTCTGAGAAATGGGGAATAAATCTCCGATAATATCTCACCAGTCCTAGAAAGCTGCGCAGTTGTTTCTTGTTAGCAGGGGTAGGAAAGGTCTGGACGCTTGCTATTTTACTGAGCAGTGGTTTAACCACTCCATGGCCCACGACATGCCCCAAATACTTCACTTCTTGTCCCCCGAAGAGACACTTGGCCGGGTTTAAGGTGAGCCCGGCCTCCCGGATGGATAGCAAAACCGCTTCAACCCTCTGTAAGTGTTGTGTCCAATTCTCGCTATGGATGACGACGTCGTCCATATAGGCGACTGCGTAGGCCTGATGTGGACGAAGGACCATGTCCATAAGTCGTTGACAAGTGGCCGCGGCCCCATGCAGGCCAAAGGGCATCCGTTTGAACTGATAGAGGCCTATGGGTGTGCTAAAGGCTGTCTTCTGCCGGGCCTCCCTGGTAAGGGGCACTTGATAATAGCCTTTGGACATGTCCAGCGTTGTCAAATATTTAACCTGTCCCAGGCGATCAAGTAATTCCTCAATCCGGGGCATTGGATAGGAATCAAATCGAGATATGGAATTTACTCTTCGAAAATCAATACAAAAGCGTATTGATCCGTCTGGTTTTGGCACCATGACGATGGGACTATTCCATGGGCTGCGAGACTCCTCAATGATTCCCATGGCTAGCATTTCTCCCACTTGGCGGATTACCTCAGTCTTCTTCGCCTCAGGTAGTCGATAAGGGCGTTGCCTTATGACTTGGCCTGGGGGAGTTATGATGTCATGCGCTATTAACCTCGTTTCTCCCGGAATAGGCATGAGAACATCCTTGTAGCGGGACAGTACTTGATTGAGTTCCTGTCTTTGAGGCCATGAAAGACCCTCATCAAGTCGGGGCTCAGGATTTTCCCTGCACTCATTCAGCTGGGGTCCAAGGTCCTCTTCTTCGACCTCCTCCATCTCCACCGAAGCTGACGAGCCCTGCAGGCTCTTGGTGCCGGTGGATCCGAATCCATGCACACCCCGCAATGTCGCAGACAGGACAGGCACTTCTTCCAAAGGGGGAATCCCAACTCGCTCACAGATCAGCTGTGCTATGCGATCTCCCGCCTTAACATTGAAGTTACTTTTCCCAAAATTAAAAAGAAGCACCTTTACAGAACCGCGGTAGTCTGGGTCTATGACCCCTGCCCCAACGTCTATAAAATGCTTCAGCGCTAAGCCTGACCGGGGTGCTAGTCGCCCGTAGCATCCAATCAGCAGCTCTATTTGCAAAGCGGTGTCCACCAGGGCCCTCCCACCAGCCGGGACTACCACATCTTCGGCGCTGGTGAGGTCAAATCCCGCGGCATTGGATGTGGCCCTTTTGGGTGCCTGAGCGCTGGGCGTCATCCTACAGAATTTCAGGACGAACCTAGGTTTTTCTCCCCTGGGAACTTCCTTCTTCTGTCCATACTTGCTGGCTCGAGCCACTAAGGAAGTAGGAACATATCTTACTTTTTCCGTGGCCAGAGCTTGAACCTTGCTGGCAATTCTTTCTGTGTGGGGATCCTCTCGCTCCTGCAAGCCCTGCTCTAGCCCTTTATGAAATTGGGGCCAGTCTTTGCCTAAGATTACTGCTTGGGGAAGACCTGGGAACACTGCTAAAGGGATAGTCTTATGTGTACCTAACCCGTTTATGTGTAGTTCGTACACTGGGTAAGTGGAAGTTCCACCATGTACGCACCTTATCTTCACTGAAGTAACGGGCTGAATCACTTCTCCGCCTTGCTTGGCCTCTATCTCATGCCACAACTCCTTGGAGAGCATACTCAACTCCGCCCCAGAGTCCAGCAAAGCCTGTGCGGTGATTCCCTGTACTTCTATAGAAAGAAGGAAACCTTGCCTATCTCTCATAGCACTACCCGCTATTAATGCAGTTTTCACATGACATTGTCTTTGCAAATGCCCTTCCTGGCCACATTTGTAACATTTTTGTCTACCTTTTCCACCTTTCCATAAAGGCATGCACATTTTTACAGGACCGCTCTCCTCCCTTCATGCCCTTTCTGATCTACAATAACCAGACTCCTGGGAAGTAGAGCCACCTCTCTGGCCTGTAGAGCCACCTCTCTGGCCTGTAATCTCGGCCTCAATGTATCTTTCCGAGAGTGCTACTGCAAGATCAGAAAAGTACGGATACTGTTTGGAAGAGCGTCCATGTACTGCTCTAATACTAGGTCATTCAAGATAGACTCCACAGCTCTCCCTTCTGGATTTAACCATTTGTTAAGCAAGCTGCGTATGCGATGACATAGAGATTTTGGAGTCTCACTGGGCTTCAATTTCACACTCCTCAGGCGAGCGCGATAAACCACCGGAGTGAGCCCCAACCTCTCCCTGATTGCTCTTTTAATCTCATCATAGCTTCCTGCTAAATCAGCTGGCATGGCACGGTAAGCGGCCAGCGCCTCCCCTGTGAGGGATGCAGCCAGTCTTAGCGGCCAGTGCCCTTTAGGCCACAAGCTAAGATGTGCAACTCTTTCAAAGCTTTCTAAATAATCATCCACATCATCCTTATCTGTAAGCTGTCCAAAATTGAATAAAGTTCCCATCTGTATACTAACAGGATGTACATTGTCTGTTAGTGTGGAACCTGTTGTTGAGGCTGGAACAGGCGCTGGCTTCTTTTCTTGCAACAACTCCTCCATCAACGCTAGCAGGGGTTTTTGCTGCTCATGGAAGCTAGCATTAGCTCTTGCCTGTGCCTCTAGAGACATGTCTCTCTGGCATTCCAACTGCGTCGCCATCCATCCAAAGACCTCTTTGGCTTCCAGCGTCATCTTGGAACCTGCAACAAAAGAGAAACACAGACCAAAGTGCGATACCACTGGATACTGAGTTTTCTATTCTCTTTGGAATATATATATTATTTTTTTTCCTTCCCCCAGTCACCACTAGGAGACCCCCCTGGCCCTGGTATCCTCGGTACCCTGGGTGGATACCCTTTACCTGGCTCAGAAGTTATACAAGCATGTCAGCAAGGAAGTTCAGCAGCTTCCTGCAGTCCCCTTCCACTGCTGGGCTCGGCAGCACCTCTGCTGGGCTTCTCTGGAAGTCTGGCCTCTGCAACTCCTGCTATGGTCACTTCTTGCGTCTGCAGAAATCCTCAATACTACGCCACTCTTATCACGCCGCCCGCTCCCTAACCTTGGGGGTTTAAGGAGGGGTTGCCTTGTGATGCCCTGGAGGCAATTAGTTGTAGTTGTGTTTAGTGCTTCGAGCAGTAAGGCATGGCAAAGAGAAATTTATTTTTCATGAGGTTTATTTGCCAGTTGTGCAGTTCAAATGGTACAGACGGTGCAGAAGTATAAATCCAAAACAAGAGTAAAGAAACTTGCTAAACAGACTTGCAATGCTGTGCTATATTCAGGAATTCACATTCCCTTCATGTGATCCAATCAAAAAAGGGTGAGACAGAAAAGTTCCTATAACAGTAGTGCTCTTGTTATAGCAATCACTGGTACATTGACTCATTCACTTTCTACCAGCTTCTTGTATAGGACGAGTTAAGTGCCTCTGCTATATTGCTTCATATAACAGGTAAACTTTTCCCCTTAATTGTCTTTCTCAATTAAGCATGTAGAACAGTCCATTAACATATCCTCTTCGGAGGAAGGCAGAGAATTAGAAATAGGCATTCCTTCTTTACAGCCAATAACTGGTTCTGGAGCACTGTAGTTAAAACTTGCCTTATGTTCTAAAAACTCTCTGAACTCGTGGAGAAGTGATTCAGCTGGTGACTTCCCTTCACTTAGCTGACGTTCCTTTTCTCCCGTGAGCAATTGTTTGCTGAGCCTCTCTATCTCAGGCTGATTAGCATATTTGTTTGTGTCAGGAAAACAAACATTCAATGTGCTGCTAACGTTATCTCCCCACCTTTCTCTACACGTGGGTGCTGTGCTTAGATACTTAGCAGTAATAGGAGAGTCTTTAAAGAGACATTTAAAAGCACTGACGTCAGCCCTTTCCTGGCTAGGTTCTTCAGCTAGCTTGTAAGAATATTCACTTTTATTCAAAGCTTCTCCTTGCTGAAAACAGCTGCCACCATTTTGTCTGACTTGGCTTTTAAAACTAGGGCACACTCTCTCTGGCTTTGGAGCATAACACTTATCCACTACTTCTCCCCCACTGGGTACCTTGTATAGAAGTTTTCCCTTGGAGAATTCTTTGTCCTTCTGCCTTTTATTCCATAGCTCTGCCTGGTCCTGTAGCCTTGGATCTCTCAGCGTTCTGAAAGTATTCTGCCTCCAGCAGTTCCTTTCCTCCTCTGAGTCTTCCACCACGCTACCTGCTAGTTGCAGACTATTGGAGGAATCACAGCAGCAAAGATATTTCCTTCCAGATTTTCCCTCTGAAACTCTTGTTTCTCCTTCTGGAAATTCACTCCGTCCCTGTTGTTCTCTTGGCTTCTCTCTTAGCCTCTGTGGCTCTCCTAGTTTCCTTTGCTCTCTTTCACTTCCTGGTTTCAGACTATTTAACCAGGTGCTTCTAGCTTGCACTGCCCGCCTCCTCTTGGGGCGTGCCCAATCAAGAGCTTTACTACTCCCTTCCCCCGAGGTGAGTTGTTCTGCTTGATTAGTTCTGAGTTTTTTTCTTTCTGCATAGAAATCCTTGCTTTCTCCTGCAGTACCGGCTTCTACCACCGGATGCTTATCTGTGTCCATCGGTTCCTGGGGAGCTACTGGGTCACAACTCCCAGTACCTTCCAGTGTCAGCTTGCATTCCCATGACTGCCACTGGTGTCCATTCCCTTCCAGTCCCCCTCCTTCCCCACTGACCAGTCCCTTCTAGTACAAATACCATGACAGCCCCTCTCAGATCCACTCCCTTCCAGTTCCATTCTCCATCCCCTCGTATCAGCCCATTTGTAGACTTAGCCCCCAGTTTTCTTCCAGGGCCAGCAGCTCTATCCTCCCCTCCCCACCATTAGCCCATTCCCAGTCGAAGCCCCCCAATCAGCTCACTTCCAGTGCTAGTCCCCCCTCAACCCCATTACCAGTGCTAGTCCCCCCTCAACCCCATTACCAGTGCTAGCCTCCCCTAATCAGCCCAATACCAGTCATAGCCCCCCCTGATCAGCTCATTTCCAATGCTAGCCTCCCATCAGTCCATTATCAGTCCTACCCCACCCCATCAGCCCATTACCAGTCCTAGCCTCCCCTAATCAGCTCATTTCCAGTGCTAGTCCTCCCTCAACCCATTACCAGTGCTAGGCTCCCCTAATCAGCCCATTTCCAGTCCTACCCCCCCCCTCATCAGCCCATTACCAGTCCTACCCCCCATCAACTCATTACCAGTCCTAGCTTCCACTAATCAGCCCATTTCCAGTCATAGCTCCCCCCCCGATCAGCTCATTTCCAATGCTAGCCTCCCATCAGTCCATTACCAGTCCTACCCCCCCCCATCAGCCCATTACCAGTCCTAGCCTCCCCTAATCAGCTCATTTCCAGTGCTAGTCCTCCCTCCACCCCATTACCAGTGCTAGGCTCCCCTAATCAGCCCATTACCAGTCCTACCCCCCCCCATCAGCCCATTACCAGTCCTAGCCTCCTCTAATCAGCCCATTTCCAGTCCTAACCTCTCCAATCAGCTCATTTCCAATGCTAGCCCCCCATCAGTCCATTACCAGTCCTAGCCCCCTATTAGCCCATTACCAGTCCCAACCCCCCCTTGATCAGTCCATTTCCAGTCCTAGCCTTCCCTAATCAACCCATTACCAGTCCTAGCCCTCCCCCGATCTGCCCATTACCAGTGCTAGCCCCCCCATCAGCCCATTATAATCCTAACCTGCACTGTCTCTCCCCTATGTCCAGCATTTATCCCCTGTCTGTCCAGTATGTCCCCCTGTCTCTCTCCTTTGTCCATGTCAGCCCCCCTCCCTCCATCCCTCTATGTCAGCCCCCCTCCCTCCCTCCCCCCATGTTAGCCCCGTTGGCAGGTTCCCTGCACCTTCTCTCCTCTCCCTATGTCTGCCTGCTACTGCCTTGTTCTTCTGCAGCCGCGGCTCCCTGTCTCTTAGGGAACCGCGGCTGTGCCTGTGAAGCCATTGCAGAGCCTGTTTGTCTCTCGACGGGCTCCATGCAGCATTGTCCGGTCTTCCAAAGGAAGTTGTTCATCACTTCCTTTGGAGGCGGGACAATGCTGCACGGAGCCCGTCGAGAGATGGGAAGGCTCCACAACGGCTTCACAGGCACAACCGCGGTTCCCTAAGAGGCAAGGAGCTGTGGCTGCAGAAGATTGGAGGCGGTGAGTTTGCCACTACCGAGAAGTGAACTCGGCAGCGGCAGCAACTTGTGTGCTTTTTTATTTTTTTTTTAACTTGGAGTGAGGCAACCCCTGCTAAATCCTGTGGCGACCCCCGTGGGGTCACGACCCACAGGTTGAGAACCGCTGCTCTAGATTGTAAAAGAGCCTTGGCTTTTTACCTTCAGAGAACTAAGCAACATAGAAAGTCTTCCCAGCTTTTTGTTGCCTTTGATGCTAGTCATCTTGGACTACAAGTTTCCAAGCGAACTTTGTCTAAATGGATTGCGAATTGCATATCCTTTGCATATGAGAGTAAGGGACTTTCTCTCGAAGGTCATGTCACAGCTCACAATGTGAGAGCAATGGCAGCCTCTATGGCTAACCTTCGCTCTGTGTCCATTGACGACATTTGTAGAGCAGCCACTTGGGCTTCGGTACACACCTTTGCAGCCCACTACTGCTTAGACAAGGACTCCCTTCGGGATGCCTCATTTGGCCAGGCTGTTCTCCAGCATCTCTTTCAGACTTAGAACAACTCCTACCCGCCATCCTGGGTTTCGATGCCAGAGATCCATGGGAGGAAGCATGACCCATCTTAGCCTGGGTTTCGCAGCTTTCTGGGGTCACCTCCCTGGCATCTTCTAGCTGGGGAGTCCCCATATGTGAAGACAACATTCCTGCTTGTTCCTGGAGATAGCGTAGTTACTCACCTGTAACAGGTGATCTCCGGGAACAGCAGGAATTTAGTCTTCACAAACCAGCGACCTCCCCTAAGAGTTGTCTCTCTCTCTCTCTATCTCTCCTTTGTCTCAGCTATAAACTTGTTGTCTCCCCCCCCTCGATGTAGTCCCTCTGTTGTCTTGTTGACCACTTTGATTGAAGGATAAGGTGGTATATAAAACTGATTAAATAAATAAATAAACTCAACTGAAGAGGGAGAGTTGGAAAGGCAGGAAGACAGCGATGCAGGCACAGTGGGATGCTCCCAAAAGTGTTCCTATTGGATGCTGGGGAGCGTTCCCGCGCAAGCTCCGTCGGTACCGATGATACCCATATGTGAAGACTAAATTCCTGCTGTTCCCGGAGATCATCTGTTACAGGTGAGTAACTACGCTTTACCTGCTACTGCTCCAGATAGTGTATGCTATCTGCTGCATTAGTAGTTAATGCCGTTTTGTAAATTGGCCCCTTCTTTTCACATTGTTTCTCTTTAAGCACCCCTAGCAACTATGCAGTGCAATGTGTGCCTTCAAGCCAATGCGGACTCCTGGCAACCCAGCAGCTCCTGGGGTTTTTTGGCAGTGTAACTAGAGGTGGATTGCCAGTGGAGGGTTAAATGACTTGCCCAAGGCCACAAGGAGTATTTGAACTCAAATGAAGTGTAAGGAATAATGAGTTTACTAAAATAAAGTATTAGCTACTTATTTTCCATCAAAAAAAATGTGGTCTTGTGAAGGGAGTGTGTAGCCTTTCTTCCACTCTGGTCCAGTCTCCCTGATGTCCTACTCCGTAGTTTGACAAAACTAACAACAGAAACCTAACTCCCTCAAAATATTTTTTTCCATTAGCAAGATAGGCCAGTTTAATTGTTCTGAGTATTTTAACACAGGATCTTCTCCTGTGATGCTGGACACACTAACTAACCAAAATAAAAAATGATTGAGTGACTCCTAACTAAGCCCACCCTTTATCTGCATTCATACACACTCACTCTTTCCCATTCAAAATGTGGCAACACGTTTTTTTTTTCTTTATTTTGTCAGTAGAATAACACACAATCAGTTAACAAATAAAAGCACAGGCAATGTCAACACAATGGGGCAACCCAAAGCTTCTCAGCAGAAATAACTTTTGAAGCTGTACAACCAAATGAGTAGAAAAGGAGCAGCTCAAAACAGTACTTCTGCACCTCTTGTCACTCAGTAGAAATTTCAGTTTTAGCTTGATTTTGAATCTGTGCCCACAAGCTTTCAGCTCTATCTCACACCGCATTCAAATCACAGCAATCCAGCTTTAGTAGTTTGATTAGTAAACCAACAAAAAGGTCTAATCATCTTGCACCTTGCTGATGTCAGTCTTTCAGAGCAGTGCCAGCATGCAGATGCTGTCTCTCAGCCCAATTTTACTGACTAAAATCAGCAGGACGTTTTATAATTTATTAAAAAATCTGTTAAAACTCAATTCACCCAGACACACTCACAGAGATAACTCCTGTCCGAGTCAGACACATTGGCAGCCAGAAATGCCAGTTTTTAAATCACCGATCAGATCAATTAAAATAAAATGTTTCTGCTACAAAAGCAAAGTACTGATAGCCAAATGAGGAATTAAGCTATATAAAGCACCAGCACATATCTCCTCAGTGGTCCAGAATAACTACTTCACTTAAAGATTTTCTCCTGAAAAATAGCACTTCCCAAATTTCTTTTCTTAAATATTTTGGTAGGAAAGCCTCTAGATTCTCTCAAAATCCTCAAGTTCTCTCTCTTTCAGCTTTTAAACAAGACACTTTACTCAGACAGTGCCACACACATCCCTCTTTCACTCATCAGTTTTCCCAACTGCTACAGCATTCCAAATAAGGAGAAAAAATGCTCCTTTGCCTGTTCTATAGCTAAATAGTCCCTGAGTTACTACAGTTAGCCTTTATTCCCACTTTTAAAAGAATTCAGACAAAGAAAGCGTTGATGGGTTTCTATAAAATGTTTTGGAAATCTCACTTTAAATGTTTAAGCTTCTGGCTAAACAGAACAAAACTGCACCATAATAAATAATGTCCCGCCAGGTGCTTCCTGCTCAAATCGGTGTGGCAGAGCTCCCTGTTTATGCTCCTCCGTTAGCCTCAACACATAATCCTTCATGCGACTCAATTCAGCACGAAAGCCCAGCTCAGCCCATGATTGCTCGAACTTCCAGGATTGGCCTGGGTCTAAAACCTCAAAGGTTCCCAAGAGTCTCCACATACTTACCTTACCAGCCCTTAATGGAAATGAGTGCTCTGGTGCCCACTCAGAGCTTCAGCTCTTGCTATGCACCACCACCAGCCAGGACTTGCGGCAAACTGCAGCCCTTTATATCAGTTTAAAATAGCTTCCTCTGGGTGCCCAGCTCCTCATTCTAACCCATCATCCTCCACATGGCCAGGATGCCCCCAGATGTCAGCGATCTGCTTATCCAAGCCACAAACAGAGGGCCTGTTCCTTTAAACAGCAGCTCTGCCTCATGCAAGGCCTCCTACTCCTCTGCTCAGCACCACTGTAGACTCAGACAGGCCTTCCAGCCCCCTATTGCAGCAAGCCCTACTCAAAGCAGCACACATTACTCCCAGTGAACCATGGCCCCTATTTTTCTTTTTTTTTTTTTAAATTTATTAGATTGTGGCCATGCTCCCATTGTCCCAGCTGCAGACACCAGCACCTCTAGGCCCACGATTGCCACGGCAGGCACCCAGGTAATTAAAAATATATATTTTATCAACTGGTTACAGTATTTCATTTCTATTGTATAAAGTCAAGTACACACATACAGTGCTTTATCAAATCAGGATGCAAATAATTGAAATTGTGTGTATAACTTTATGGCAAGATCACTTATGCTAACCATTTGGCTGGTATAAATGCTCACAGTGGATTTTTCAGAAACTCGCATAAATCATAGTATTGTATAATTTATTTTATTTATTTGGTTTTCTATACCGCACTATTCATCATCAGTGTGGTTTACAGGAGAACAACTTAATACATAGAACAAGTTACATTGAACATGTGAACATAATTTAACGCAAATAATAGGTTAATTGTATAATTATATGTTAATTATATAGGTTATATAATTTACATATATAATTTTGCATTCTGTTCACATTCCATCCTTCTACACTTCCACAGTGAAAATATACATGATTTGCCTAACATGTACTTTCAAAATAGCAACTATGTAAAATACACACATTAATGCCCATTTATGCATGTATATAATATACTTAGATTTGCGTGCATTGTTCACTAATACATGTAGACAAATTTATTTTTGGTTAATGACAGAATATGCAACACACAGTAATGTTCTCTTTGTATCAATTCAAAAGTCATTTTTAGGAAAATTTCCCAGTGCCCATGTATGCATTTCCTATGCCTGAAGTTTTAGTTTCAGAAATACACATGCTTCTGAAATTAAACCTTCATGCTATAGGAGCATGAGTGATAACATTATGTAGTCCCGCCTGATCAGTTCTTTCCCTTACTATGGACCGGGTCGCCATGGCTCTCCCCCTCTCAGACTCTTCAACTTTGTAATTGTTGCCAGTCAAACTCATGCAGTTTTCCCTTCTTAGTACTCCTGAATTTTTCATCAGGTCGCACCAGTTTAAATTGTTTTTCTTTTTTTTATGAGAAGCCGCAACCGGCGGTCCGGGAGCTCTCTCCCGCGGCAGTTGGAAACACACCAATAATGAGCTTTAAAGACACTCTGTGACCAACTGTAAAAAAAAAAGATAACACAGCAAGCAACAGTGAACCCTGCCCCATCTGGCCCAGACCAAGCACGATCGAGGCTCCTTAGGGCTGCCAACGCCCTACCAGCACCAGCTTCCTCACAGCCCAATGCCTGCAATCACAGGCCATAAGCTCCACCCCCTCTCTTCTACAGCTGCTGCAAGTAACAGTGGACAACGAGACATCGGGAGGTAAGGCAAATGCAAAGATTAAACATCAGAAACAATCTAGTACAGACAGGGAGGACTCCGCAGGTAAGGCAGCTAAGCGCCCCCACCCACTGAACCAACCAGAGCTGGGAGAGCCCCCTAGAGAGGGCTCTTCCAGTCTCACCATAATTCACCTACTACCACAGCCCCTCCTGCACACATTGTCCAGCTATGCTGTGGTTACAGCTCTCAGTTCCTACTACAGTGCCACTGGCACAAATATTTCAGGGGTACAACAGTTCTTCCACTCCTACCCCAGCTGTAGCTCACCTCCTCCAGCTGAACCTATGCGTATGCCCCTCCCAAACTATGACTATGCACCAATGGAAGAAACATATCTGACAGACCAGAAAAAAACCTGGAGCTCCTTCATATTTCCCTCAACAGCCCTGGCCACCTCTCCAGCTACCATTGAGCCCCTGCTCTGTTCTTTGTCCCCTGTTGTCCATTCTGCCCATAATCTGACTAAGCAAGACAGAATGAGAATGTCTGTTTGCTGCAGTGGTGTAAATTCTGCTCAAGCGGCCCCCAGGGAAGAAGGGGACCCACTTGCAGCTGCTCCACAATCTTTTGAGTTGTGTGACTTTCTCAAAATTGTTGCTTAGGGGCTCATAACTTGATCTTCTGCCATTGTTCTGCTGCCTCAGACCCAGCAGCATCCCTCCCTCTGCACAGCCATAAGCAGAATTTTTAAAATTTGTGGCCTGACAGTGCTAATTTTACATCTGCATGAGAATAGACTTGCAGCCGTGAATTGTAAAAATTCTGCCTAAAGCTGTGCAGAGGGAGGAATGTTACTGGGTCTTAGGCGGCAGATGAATGGATATTCTAATACCAGCCACAGCTGTTGCCTCCGTCTCAAGTAGTAAAGAGATTCCGGTCGTCAGAGTGACTAAGGTCTTCTGGATCATATCCCACCTTCCATGTCTGGTGTCCCATCTTCATCATGAGTAAAAGGAGGAGCTACAGTACCAGGGTAAGTTAAAACCATATGAAAAAAAATCTTGGCAGGAGAACTAGCCCAGTGCCAAGCCTGCATCCAATGAAGAAGAAAGAGGTCATCCAGGGAGGTCCCTTAAAAATATGTATGAAGTGACAAGTACTTCCTATTTCTGACATTGCTCAGCAGGCCCTCTACTTGACACTCTGATCTAACAAAACAGCCTTAGTTTTCACTTTTTCACTGAAAGGGTGATTGCTGCTTGCAATGCCTCCCAATGGAGGTGGTGGGAGCAAATACAGTGACGGAATTCAAAATGGCATGGGACAGACAGAGTGGATCCCTTTATAGCAAGAGGATAAAATCAAAATAAACTATTTTTTTATACTTCAACAAATAGGGAGGGGTGACCTGCACAGAGCAGTGAGTACAACCTCAGACGAAGGCACAGAGGGGGTGACCTTCATGAAGCAACAAGTATACCTACTCTAGCCACCTCACTGGGCAGACCAGGTGGACCATACTTCTCTTTATCTGCCGTCATTTACTATTTTACTATGTAGACAGTTATAAACACCTGCCTGTCAAGACAGTAGATTAAGAGAAAAGGCATATGCCAATAAGTAAACTTGTAATACTCATCTCTAGTGTTTGGTGTGTAAATACTGAGATAAATTTTAAGTAAGGTGCTTTCCTCCATGAACAAGCAGGAAATAAGTCCTCGCATATGGGTGACATCATCGACCGAGCCCTGCACGGGAACGCTCTCCAGCTTTCAAAGGAAGCCTTTCAGAGGTACATCGTGCATGCATGCCTGCCTGCCTTCCCACCTGCCGTGGCACCATCTTCTCCAGTCGTTTTTTTCCACGGAACCCCTAGAACATGTTCTTGCATTACAGAAAAAGTTTTCTTCTTGGCCCATGTGGGCAGGATTTTTCTAGCTTTTCTTGCTGCCTGTCATCATCGATGCTCAGTCGGTCTACTAACTTAGGATATTTTTTTCCACTCATTTTTCTCATTTTGTGGTGTTTTTTGCCCCCTTGAGGTGTGTTCCCGCCCACGGCACTGAGTTTAACTTGTCTAAGGCAGTATTTTTCGATATGTCCAAGCCGGCCAGTGGCTTCAAAAAATGCACCAAGTGTGGCAAGACCATCTCAGTCACTGACCCCACAACTGGTGCTTACAATGCCTTAGATCCGGTCATCAGCCAGTAGCCTGCAATCTGTGCCTGCAGATGATGCCACGAGGACTGAAGGGTTGGGAAAAACAAAAGGAGTCCCTCTGGCTCATCGGAATTTCAGCATCCTCAGCTCCGCCCTCGTCCCCTTTGCCTTCCAAGGTTCCTGCAGAGGCATCTACGGGGAGAGAACTCCACACCCAGTTAGAGCCAGAGGGCCCAAGCGTTGAGAGGAGACTCTCTGAGATCCTATCAACATCAAAGGGTGAGCACCGGGAGAAAGTCCAGATGCATCGTCATCGCAGCCCTTCTTGACACGATGCGAACAGTGAGGGCTGGGAGCAGCCAACCAAGCTTCCCTGGTGGGAGAAATTGACCTCCAGAACAGAGGAGTCGATCCCCATTGCCCAGGAGTGCAGCCAGATGTCTCCCAATGCACCAGTCATCATGGAGTCCCTGCTCGAGGTGTCAACACCGGTGTCAGCCCCCTCGCAGGTGGTGGTTCTGGAGGAATGCCCTCGAAGCTCGGCAGTTCTAGCCATGCAAAACACAGGCTTTGTGGTGCCGATGGCATCATCACTGCACTCCATCCAGCTCTTTCTGGAGACCTATGTCCTGCCCGCTGAAGCAGGAGCATTGGGTGGGAAGTCAGAATCGACACCAGTTCCGATGGCTGTCTTCCTCTCTAGCATATCGGAATCTGATGCCCAGGGGCACCGACGCCTGCACAAGGAGTGGCACATGGGCAACCAGCATCCACCCTCTTGCCCACCAGAGCAGACCCAACACTACTTCAACTTCCTCTCGGAATATGATTTGGAATGGGAGACTGAGGCAGATTTGACAGCTTCAGATCTCTGGTCCCTGACCTGCCATCTGAACCGTCACCTCCCTCTAAGCGGCGTAAATCACCTCTGGAAGACATGTCCTTCGAGGACTTCATCAGGGACAAGGCCAAGGCCATTCCCTTCTCCCTGGAATCAGAGGATGAACCAAGGACAGAGGAGCTGGAGTTCTTCCAGTACACCTCAGCCCCTAGGGAGGTGGTGACAGTGCCCGTGCACCATGTCCTGCGAAGGTTGCTGTTGTGGCTGTGGGAAACTCCCCTCACAGTTCCCGTCGTCAGCCAGAGACTTGATTCCCTGTACCTGGTCGAGAAGCCTCTAATACTCCACAATTCCATCATAGTTGAGTCGGCCTTGAAGCAGGTTAAAAGCACCAAGACTCACTCTTTAGTGCTTCCGGGCCATGAGGCTTGAACCCTTGACTCCTTTGGGAGAAAATGCAGCCAGAGTTCCATACTGGTTGCCAGGGTCCTGGCCTACCAGACCTATATAAGCATGTTCCTCAAGGACATCATGCTGGACCTGGCAGACTTTGCTGCCCACATCTCTGAGGACCATTGCGAGGCCTTTTGGGCCTTGGTAGCCCATGGCAAAGACTGCTCTAAATTCATGGTGTGTGGCGGCTATGACGCCTTTGAGTCTGCCGGTAGAATAGCAGCGGTGGGCGTCGCTGCTCACTGGATGGTGTGGCTGCCATCCTCCAACCTGGAACAGTAGGTCCAGGACAAAATAGCCAACATTCCTTTTAATCTAATCTAATATGTTCTTTCATACCGCTATGGTCCCAAAACTAATGTTGTTCGGTGTGGTTTATAATAAAAAGTAAAATTACAAAAGAAAGATTAAACAAAATTATGAATCAAAAAGCCAAGACTTCAGAGACTTCCAAAAAAGAGAAATTGAGGAGGAGGACCCCTTAATCTTTAGGGGTAATTTAGCCCAAAGTTCAGCTGCCTTATATGAAATAGTGTATGAAAATCTTGTTCTCAAGCTAGCATCTCTACTAGATAGGAATAAAAGGATGCAGGTCAACTGTAGCCATTTAGACTTGACAGCTAGAAACAGAAGTAAGAACAGCGAAAACCGCATGAGGGACTACCTCTTCGGGAAGCTGGTGGAGGAAAAGGTGGAGGAGCTTGAGAAGGGGAATGTGACTCTCTCTCTCCAGGAAGTCACCCAGGTAAAAAGGCCTTCTGCCTGCGCCCGCATTGGTATTGCCCAGCCCAGCCGCATGTCCAGCTGAAGGCGCAGGCCCCCTGCCAACAGCAGAGGGAGAAAACATTGAAAACTCAGCCTCCCCTGCAGCCCAAGCCGCAGGCAGGTTTTTAACGAGTTTCTCTGGAACATAGCCAGCTGGCCACTGTCCGTCGGGGGTACCCCTTGAGGTAGGGGGTGGCTCATCCACTTCACCCACAGGTGGTCCCTCGTCACCTCGGATACTTGGATGTTGCAGATCGTCCAATGCGGATATTGACTGCACCTCGCCCAGCTGCCGCCTCCATATCCCCCAGGGGAGTACCCCTTGGACTCTGCGCATCAGAGCCTGTTCCAGGAAAAACTCCGCTCTGTTGACCGACCTAGCCATTGAGCCAGTTCCCCTGGCTCAGATCGAACAGGGCTTCTATTACAGATACTTCCTGGTTCCCAAGAAGACCGTAGGGTTCAGGCCCATCCTGGATCTGGGAAACCTAAACCAGTTCCTGGTGTGTGAGAAATTCAAAATGTTCTCACTGGGGACGCTGCTCCCGTACCTTCTACAGAACGATTGGCTATGCTCCTTGGATCTAAAGGATGCATATACACACATCCTGATCCACCCGAATCACAGACAGTACCTATGGTTTGTGCTTGATGGCCAGCATTATCAATACTGAGTGCTTCCCTTAGGGCTGGCCTCAGCTCCACAGATCTTCACGAAGTGCCTGGTGATCCATGGGGGTCTTCATCTTCTTATACCTGGATGATTGGCTCAAGGGTCCCACTCCGAACAGCGTCCAGTAGTCTGCCAAGCTCACCATTCAGGTGCTCAAGCACCTCAGCTTTGTAATCAATTACCCGAAGTCCCATCTCTAGCCCACACAGCAGCTGGAGTTCATCAGGGCCCTCCTCGATATCACTCATTTAAGAATCCTTCTACTCGAAGACTGCATGCAGCACCTGTTAGTGATGGTGGGCAATGTGCTGCACCGGCGATGCACAACAACCTGTAGGATGCCAAGGGTTCTCAGCCACATGGCAGCCACGGTGCATGTCACTGCTCAAGCCCGTCTCTTCATACGGCAGGCCCAATGGACCTTAAGCACACAGTGGAAACAGGTGACGGGCCACCTGCAGAACAAAGTTGAGGTCACTGTGCCCCTGGTGCGTTCCCTCGACTGGTGGCTTGAGCCAGTGAATCTGCTAAAATTTGGCACTTCGTTTAGTGAATCTGCTGCGAGGCCTCCCGTTCCAGATGGCTGTCCCCCACAAGATGCTCACAATGGATGTGCCCATGCTCGACTGGGGGGGGGGCCCACCTGGATGGCCTGCATATGCAGGGTCTTTGGGCTGAGCAGGAGAGTCTGCTGCAGATCAACGTTTTTGAGCTTCGGGCGATTGCCAATAACTTCCATGCCTTCTTAGCGCACCTGGCCAATCAGGTGGTCCTGCTCCAAATGGACAACCAGATGACAATGTTCTATGTGAACAAGCAGGGGGGCACGAACTTGTACCTCCTCTCCTGGGAGACTGTCCGGTTGTGGAAGTTTGCCCTGCTCCATGGCATGGACCTTCAGCCACACAAGTGGACCCTCAAGAGGGCAGTGGTGAACCAGATCTTTCAGGAGTGGGGCACTCCTGTGGTGGATCTCTTTGCCACGGCACACAATGCCCAGGTGGCCTGGTTCTGCTCTCGGAGGCTGGCCAGCAACCACCTGGCCTCGGATGCCTTCCTCCTCTACTAGAGGGAGGGCTTGCTGTATGAAAATCCCTGATACCATTCATGGTGAAAACCCTCCTGAAGCTCCTGGCTGACAAGGTCTCCATGATCCTCATCGCTTCTTATTGGCCTCGACAGCTGTGGTTCCCACTACTGCTTCAACTCTCGCAGAGGGAGCCTCTCCCTCTGGGTTTCACCCTGGACCTCATCTCACAGGAGGGCAGAACCTTGCTGCACCCCAATGTCTGCTTGTTGGCCCTCATGGCATAGATGCTGAGCAGGTAGTCCTCTCAGAGCTCAGTCTTCCCGAAGGTGTTAATAACATCCTTCTGGTATTGCAAGAACTCGACAAGCAAGTGGTGGAGGTTTGCCGCCTGGTGCTCAGATAGGGCACTGGACCCCTTCTTGTGCTCTATGGACCAGCTTCTGGAGTACCTCCTGCACCTCTCCGACTCTGAACTGGTTCAGTTTGGTGCGAGTTCATCTCAGAGTGATAGGGGTGTACCATTGTGGCTCCAGGGGGAAGCTCATTTCAGTCCTGCCTCTTGTAACGTGACAAACCACTCCGTATTATACAGGATAGTCCTGTATTTTAAGGATTTGTCCCTGGAATCGTATGGGACGCCTAAATGACCCCCATTTTAAAACACATGTCCCACTCCTACAGTCCTCCACATTTACACCAGCAGACGTCTCCACTGCAGCTGAAATTTTCAAAAGGAAACTATTTATATGACTATTTCCATCAGAGACACAGAAACCTATACATATGCATGCACTCTGTTGTACTTCAGTCACACCCATATGCATTCATCCACCCCCCAAATCAGATACACACATGCATTCTAGCACTTTTCAGACAGACACATTCTATCTCTGTCTACTGGTACTGTGCTGTTTCTGCACTCCTCTACTTCAATGCCCCAGTTCTTTTTTTTCAGCCTGCAATAGCCTCCTCACACTTTACCCCATTCCTCTTATATTTCTACCCTTTCTCAGCAGCCCCACTCACCCCTACCAAGAAATACACTTATTCCACTGACTTTCTCCCAGATGTTATGTAGAAAATCAGCCCACCCTTCCTGTGACTAGCCTTTCCATTAGCTGGAAGTTGGAACCTACCACTTACTCTGCAGTGAGGGGTAGCACTGGCGAGCTGTAGAGCTAAACTCTAAAAAAATACTCAGTCAATTTAGACATCATTCTGACTAAGACAGCTACTGTACAAAGTTGTATAATCCTAAAATAATTTAGTTGGTTGGCAATCCTAAACTCCTGAGTCCTCAGCAAATCTGACAAATCTGGCTCTGTTTCCTCCCCAGGGCCTAGGCAACCATCAGTCAGACAAAGGACACAACTAGCCAATAGGGAGTAGGGGGAGATGGGAGCACTAGTTAGGATACAGACTTTTTTTTTTGTTTGCCAGGTTCCAATGCTCCAACTGAAAAGTACTTTTCAATCATGAACAAAGTGTGGTCTACAGAGAAAACCAAACTGCATGTAGAGACTCTCAAATGTCTAATGATTGTAAAGTAGAATTTTGAGTTGAGTTGCCCAGAATTTTTTAAATTATCTCAGTGGAAATGTTGTGATTTTGAAGAAAATTCACTCTGTAGAGAAGTACAAGGAATAGGCCTGATTGGCACATTTGTAAGTAAAGTTATATACCTAGCCTACTGATTAAAATTTTGAGTTAAAATTGTAATTATAAATATATTTTTTATTTTGCTTAACTTTGAACTCCCTGGCTTGATTGAGTGTCCCGTATTTGAACCTAGAAAAGATGGTCAGGGTACCTCTTGTGACTCACTTCATGTGGAGTCTGCTCCTCTTGAAGTACCCTGTGGGAGCTTGGGATCTCAACGTGGTACTCATGCAACTAATGTGGGCCCCATTTGAATTGCTGGACTCGTGTCCCCTGAATTCCTGACCTGGAAGGTTCTCTTTCTGGCAACAATATCGGCCCGATGCATCAGTGAGCTTCCAGGCCTTGGTAGCTCACCCCCATACACCAAGTTTCACTAGAACAGGATTGTTCTCCGCACACACCCTCACTTTCTGCTGAAGGTGGTTTCTGCATTCTGTCTCAACCAGTCAATAGTCTTACCAACGTTCTTCCCCCAGCCTCATGCTAACCAGGGAGAGGTGGCGTTGCATATCATGGACTGCAAACGAGCTCTCGCCTTCTTCTTGGAGCACATGAAGGCGCACTGCCAGTCCACCCAGCTGTTTGTTTCTTTTAACCCTGATAGGCTGGGCATCACTGTCTCAAAGTGCACACTATCTCTTTGGCTAGTGGGCTGCTGCACTCACGCCTGTTCCCAGGCTGGGTTGTGCCTTGAGGGTCATGTCACAGCCCGCAATATCCGTGTGATGGCTGCGTGTCTGCTACATGGTCTTTGGTCCATTCTTTTGCAGCCCATTACTGTCTGGATGGGCATTCCCAACGGGACAGCAAGTTTGGCCAGGCCATGCTCCAGCATCTCTTTGGGTCTTAGAGTCAACTCCTGCCCACCGACCCTTCTGTCCATCCATGCTACCTGCTAAAATCTCTGAGGTCAATGTCAGCCGAGAATCTGTGGATCTCCTCGGGTTCCGGTAGCCTGTAGCTTGAGAGTCCTATACATGAGGACTTATTTCCTGCTTGTTCATGGAGAATGTGTAGTTATCCACCTGTAGCAGGTGTTCTCTGTGAACAGCATGAATAAGTCCTCACAACCTTCCCACCTCCCTGGGGAGTTGCCTTTTTGTCTCCTGCTATGTTATTAGACTGGAGAAGATGGCAGCGTGGTAGGCGGGAAGGCAGGCACGCATGTACGGTGAGCCTCCCAAGGGAGCTGGGGAGCGTTCCCATGCGGGGCTCTGCCGGTGATGTCACCCATATGTGAGGACTTATTCCTGCTGTTCACAGAGAACACCTGCTACAGGTGAGTAACTACGCTATCTTGAAAACTGCATAGATTAAGATGATTTTCAAACATAAGATACCTGCATACACTGAGTTAAACAAGTTGAAAAGCCTAAACATTCCTGGGGACGGGAGGAGGGAGAGTAGGAGGGAAAGGATGTCCGGACAAAAGTAGTGTTCTTTCCCCCATGCTACCTTGTTGCCATGTCTGGCAGTGTCCTCTCCCTCTCCTGAGGGTTACCTAGTATTTACCCAAGCCATGTGCTATTTTTCAGTCCTCTACTGGGTTGAACATACATGATCTGTCTGTGATCAGGGCACAAGACTGTCATTTCCAGCCAGCATCTCAAGTCAGTAACACATTGTTTTGAGAACCACTGCTTGTCGAGAACTATTGCCAACAGTTAGAACTCAGTGTTGATATTGCTGTTCATCAATTCTGCTGTGATCGCTTCTCTGGGTCAACTGGTTCCTTTTGTATGGGTATGTCCTCAATCCCACAGCTCTAGTTTTTGTTCGCTCTTGTTTTTCATCCAGCGAGTCCTACAGGCTCTCACTGTGGTTGGTACCAAGTCTCCATCCAACCTTGCAGGCATGCTCCCATTACACCTCTCACTTTCAGTTGTTCTTCCAGTTTATCTGTCTGTTGCCAAGCATTGGCTTGTCTTCCTTGGCACAGCATCCTCATGCATCATAGTCCAGAGTACTGCAATCAAGGGCATCATAGAACAGATAGATGGATAAGGCAGATACATAAGCCATTTTCTTCAGAAAGAATACTGAGAAAACCTGTTTTTATGTGGTTAAATGTACATTTGGTTACATTTGGGTGAAATGCAGTGGGTCTGTAAAGTCAGATATGTTATCAGCATGTGAGTGATGGATCTGGACTTTTGCCACTGCTAGGCACTGTTGATGCTAATGCTTTACCATCACCTACTTGCCCCTTCTCCATAGAGCACTAAACTACCTGCTGACCTCTGATTCCCTCCTATTCTATCTCCATGGATCTACAATTCATTTGTCAACCTCCTTCAGTTTGGACTTTCAGACCTTCCCTTCTTGCCTTCTTCCTCAATGCTCTGGCTGTACTGTCATCAGTGTGGGAATTGAGTCGATTTGGCATAGAAGCCTAGAGGGGTCATTATGACTGCAAGGGCTAAATGCCAATTAAGTCCTCATTCTCACTATCTTTTAATGACTGCATCTGAGTAACTAAGGCCTGCAGGAGACATTGGGAGTAAAAAAATCAGAGGTCCATGGGAGGGCAGGACTTGGAGGTCTGTGGGACAGCAAAGAATAGGAGCCATTCCACCCAGAGAATTTTGCTACCATAGTCTCATACATACATTCAGGACTAGGCAAGCCACCTACATGAAAATTTAAGAAAAAAGGGATAGTAACATAGTATATGGCAGCTGATAAAGACCAGTATAGTCCATCTAGTCCAGGAGTCTCAAACTCAAATTGCTTTGAGGGCCAAATGAGGACTTGTAAAGTAACCCGCGGGCCGCATTGTCAGATCTTTTTTTTACAATGGAAAAAAGTCAATAAAAAAGTCAGCATAATAAGAACATAGTGCTGACTCATAGTGCCCAGAGGGGGAGTTTATCTTGTGTTCTCTTCAGAGTCACCCACCGGATGTCTCATGTCTCCACCGGATGGATCAGCTTCCCGCTCGGGCCATGTGGAACGCAGGACCCCTCATGCGTTCCACCTCCTCGTGGTAATGGTCACAGCCATCCAGGGACTGAAAATCACCCTCAGGCAGCCAAATCTCAGGGCCAGAACAGCAAGAGCTCCTCATTCACCTCTCAACATGCCAGCCTCTCCTGCATTCGATCTGCACTCAGTAGCACTTTTTTTTAATAGGTGTGAGTTTTGCCGTTAAACCGGGCTCTCCGATCCCTCCATCAGCTCATTTCCAATCCCAGCCCCCCCCATCAGCCCATTTCTAGTCCTTTCCTAGCCCCACCATCAGCCATGTCAAATCCTAGGATTTCCAATCCAAGCCCCCCATGAGCCTACTTCCAGTTCTAGCCCCTCCATGAGTCCATTTCAATCCAAACCCCCACCACAGCCCATTTCCAAACTTAGCTCCCTCAACAGCCCATTTCCAGTCCTATCCTAGCCCCTCCATCAGCCCATTTCCTGTCCTAGCTCCCCCCCCACTCAGCGCATTTCCAGTCCTAGCTCCCTCCCCTCACAGCCCATTTCCATTCCAAGCCCCCTCCCCATCAGCTATTTGCAGTTCAAGCCCCCCCTTCCACTCAGCCCATTTCCATTCCAAGCCCCCGTCCACATCAGCTATTTACAATTCAAGCCTCCCCTTCCACTCAGCGCATTTCCAGTCCTAGCAACCCCCCAACCTATTACCAGTCCTAACCCCCCCATCACCCCATTTTCAGTCTTAGTTCCCCCCATAGCCCATTACCAGTCCTAACCCCCCCATCAGCCCACAGCCCATTACCAGTCCTAACCCCATCAGCCCACCTCGTCCAAACCCCCCATCAGCACATTTCGAATCCTAGCCCCCCCCATAGCCCATTACCAGTCCTAACCCCCCATCAGCCCACTTCCAGTCCTAACCCCCCCATCACCCCATTTTCAGTCTTAGCTCCCCCCCCATAGCCCATTACCAGTCCTAACCCCTCCATCAGCTCATTCATTACCAGTCCTAACCCCCCTCCCCCCCATCTGCACAGGGAAAGTTTAAAATAAAAAAAAGCTGGCTGGCTGCTGCCACTGCCGCCGTGGCAGCGGCAGAATCGAGTGTCCTGCGCCCCCCTCTGCCCGGCAGAGCCCTCCCTGCATCAGTCCCTTCAGCGCGGCTTTCAGAGACGTGAAGAGAGAGTTTCTCCCTAGTGGCTCTGTTAAGCCCGCCGGGACTGATGGGAAACCTGGGCTTAACCTGTTTCCCATCAGCCCCGGCGGGCTTAACAGAATCACGAAAGGGAAATTCTCACTTTGCGGCTCTGAAAGCCGCGCCAAAGGGACTGATGCAGGGAGGGAGGGAAGGCTCTGCTGGGCAGAGGGGAGGCCGCGGGACACTCAATTCTGCCGCTGCCATGGTGGCAGCAGCCAGCCAGCCAGCCATGCGTCGCGGGCTGCACAAAATTGTCTTGCGGGCCGCGTGTTTGAGACCCCTGATCTATTCTGATGGGGTTGGTGAGTTTAGATAATAAGAAATTTTCCAACTTTTATGAAGAGCAATATTCAAGCATCCTGGCTTTTGCCGTCATCTTTTCTATTCTTTTGGACTACCTTAATATCAAAAGATAGGATCAGCCTCACATCCTGTTCTTTTGTGCACAGAAATACTTCACCCCCTGTACTATACTGCTTTTGGTAACAGCCACAAAGAAGCAAACCTTTCCCGACAGTCCTTTCACAATATTGCTTACAAAAATGTTAACAAGAACTGGGCCAAGGACATCCCTGTGGCACACCACTGGAAACACCATATCCTTAGAATGAACTCCCATTTATTGCTAGCCTTTGTCGCTTTCCACTCTACCAGTTTCTAACCCAGTCAGTCACTTTAGGGCCCATGCCAAAGGTGCTCAGTTTATTTATAAGTTGCCTAGGTGAAACTGTATCAAAGGCCTTGCTTAAATGGAAGTACACCCTTACTTGTTATGGAAGGCATTATAGAAAGAATCTGAATAAACTACATCACATTTAACACTCTCCCCCCAATCCAACTCTGAGTCAAAGAAATCGATCAGATTTGTCCAAGACCTACCTCTAGTAAAACCATGTTGCTTGGATCGTGTAATCCACTGGATTTTAGAAGCCACATTATCTTCCATTTTAGCAGTGTTCCCATCAATTTACTCATCACTGAGGTTGGACTAAGCAGCCTATAGTTTCCATCTCCTCTTTTCTTCTGCTTTTGATGAGAACCAACCATATCTATCTATCTTCAGTCTTCTCAGGACTACAAATTACTGCCCAATTTCCTCTCTTCTTTCTTGTCAAAATTACTGGAAAAACACGTATTCTCTCAACCTTTTTGGTTTCCTAGACTGTCAATGCACTTCATCCACGTCAGACTGGCTTTTGTCCTGGTCACAGCACCGAAACCATTCTCCTTTCTCTCTTGAATGACCTGCACCAAACTCACGATCATGGTGAAATTTCAGTGGCAGTTCTCTTGACCTATCCTCAGCTTTTGATCTAGTTGACAATGCTACACCCCTTTCCCAGCTCTATGACCTTGGACTTCGAGGTGCTGTGCTCAGTTGGTTCCTCTCTTTCCTATCACTTCGGTCTTTTTTTGTATCTGTTGGTTCTTGCTCTTCTTCTCGATCACTTCTCTGTGGTGTCCCCCAAGGTTTGGTCCTCACCCCACTTTAATATTTTTTCACTCCTCTCACTCTTTTGGTCCAACAGCATGGTATCATTGCTGACTTCTACGCTGACGACATACTTCTTGTCCCTCACACCAATCCATCATCCTCTGATCTCTCACCCCTTAACACTTGCCTTTCCACTAAGCTAACTTGGTTCTCTGACAAATTTCTTCATCTAAAACCAGCAAATTCCGCTGCAATCTGGTTTACTTTTGGTCACCCCTCCCCCACAATTGCCCCCTCTCTACCTGGCACTCCCGTCCCCCTGGTTGATACTATCCATTACTTGGGAGTCATCCTTGACTCTTCACTTTCATTGTATTCAATACTCACTTGTCCTCTAGTTCGCCGCTCCTTCTTTACATTACGTCAAATTCATGCTGTTTGTCCCTTTCTGGCTCCTTCTTCCCTCGTTACTCTCCTCCTTTCTCTTGTTATTTCTCGACTAAACTACTGTAATATCATCTATCTTGGTCTTCCCCAGTATCAGCTACGTCGACTTAAGCTAATTCAAAATACCGCTGCCCGTATCCTTGCCCATGCCTCCCGCTATGATCATGTTCCTTCGCTTCTAGTTCCGTATCATTGGTTCCCCATAGAATATCACCTGCAATACAAAGTTTTAACATTTGTTCATAATGCACTTCACACTGGCTATCCCCGCTATCTCTCTGATCATCTTCTTCATTATCCACATCATTCCCTCCATAGCATCCACGGCAACCATCGTCATCTGCCTGCAGTAACTCAGGCTTGCCTTGAAACTACTCGCTCTGCTGCCTTTTATTCTCTTGCACTTGCATCCTGGAATGCGTGTCTCCCTGCCCTCCTCTTGGAGCAATCATACCCTAAATTCAAATCACTATTGAAAACTCACCTCTTCAGTATAGCCCATAATCTCCCATCTTCCTAGTTTGTCCTACCTCTCTCCCTCCGGTTTCTCTCTCCAGACCATCTCCTCCTGTGTTTTTAAGTATGGATGATTTTAATGTTCCCCCTTTTCTTGTTTTTATTGGCGTTCTTTTCATCCCCTTTTTATATTGCTTTTACACAGCTCTGTTATTCCTATGAAGAGCGGTCAATCAAAAACTAATAAACATAAAGACAGGAGAGCTTCTCTAAGGTCCTTCAGTACCCTTGGATATATTAAGAGAGAGGCCAGAATTTTATCAGTACTTGGTAGAGTAGGGTTCTTAATATTTGATGACATGATAGAGTTCCTGGTAGAAGAATCAATACGGTGTTGCCAGCAGGTGCAGATGCTTCTACATTACCTACTCACTTGGGCTGCATAATTAACTCATTTCTAATAAGGTAAATTAAAGAATAGCTGGTATAAGAGAAATTAATTTACTATTTCACTAGTATGCCTGGGTGAGACAAATTTTTGTGTTAAAACGTTTTTTATTCTATAGTATTTGGCAAGATATTGAAATGTGGAAGAATGTCTAAGCCTTATAAATGCAACAGTGGCATTAACAAAAATTTAGATTCATTATAGGTTGTGATGCATTTGACTGTATCAGTATAAATAATGTTCTTAAATACTATTGTGCACTAAATTGCACCACCACATTTAGAGCTGCATAATCAAGTCTCTTTGCTGACAAATAAAAGGGTATAGTTGAACATTACACAGAAAACAAGGCTTACAATTAATTTACAATGGAATGCAGTCTTTATTACTGACATTAGTATGCTAATCAAATTCTTATTTGTACTTGGCAGCTGAAACATTCTGGCTTGTAATAGTTTTGTTCATTAGGTCAGCTGAATAGTATGTTTATATGCTTCTATTCATCTAGATCCGGAGGAAAACAGATAAAATCCCTTGTTTAATTAAATAGGGGCTTTCTTGAGCTGAACAAATGTAAACTTATCATGATTACTGGTTATTTTGGCATGTTAGAAAAAAATGAAATACCATCAAAGGATCATATTTCTTGGGCCATTCTGTATATATGGCAAAAGGCTTAAAAACGGGGCTCAAATATTTGATTGGAATGTTCATTCATTTGGGTGCCTAAAAAAGTATAATATAAAAAATGCCAAACTGGGTCAGACCAAAGTCCATCAAGCCCAGTATCCAACAATATCCAATCCAGTTCACAAGTATCCGTTGGTTCCCAAAAAGCAGTGGATGCAAAATCGATTTACACTACACCTACAAATTATGCACATACAATCAATTTACATGCATACGAAAGTTCTAACATAACTTTTTAGATTAAAACGAATAGGGAAACGAACTGAAAAAACACCCAAAGATTGGTGAAAAATTAGGAAAATTTGAAAATCTAAAATTTCTAGGCCATGTACATCTCTAATGTTTTTGCAGATACAATACACTCAAGTCTTCATTTTCAAAATCAGTTTTATGCTTTCCTTCAAGTAGGAAATATGCCTTTAGAGCAGATGCCCTTTGCATTCACTGTTGTCAAGTTTTCCCTCATGCATTTGTGTGGTACAAGGCTGAAACCTTGGGGCTAATTTTCTAAAGTTATTTTTGTGCATATGTGGCCTGTTATAAAATTCCTACTGGCATAAACGTATATGTGTGTTGACACGATGGTGTGTATTTTGCTGGTAGGCATAAGAACATATGATATGCCATACTAGGTCAGACCAAAGGTCCATCAAGCCCAATATCTTGTTTCCAACAGTGGCCATTCTGGTTCCCAAAGGTATATGCATTCCATGCTGCTTGTCCCAGGGGTATGCAGTGGATTTCCCCAGTCCTCTTTAATAATGGTTTGTGGCTTTTTCCTCCATGAACTTATTGAAACCTGTTTTGAACCTAGGTACACTAATAGCTTTTACTACGTCCTCCATTAACAAATTCCAGAGTTTGATTACATGCTGAGTGAAAAAATATTTTCTCCGATTAGTCTTAAATATGCCGCATTATAGCTTCATGGCGTGCCCCCTAGCCTTTCTACTCTTCGAAGCAGTAAACAACCAAACTATATTCCGCTCCATTAATTATTTTATAGACCTCTACCATATCTCCCGTCAGCCATCTCTTTTCCAAGTTGAAGAGCCTTAACCTTTTAAGCCTTTTCTCATAAAGATATCCTTCCCATCCCCTTTACCATTTTGGTCGCTCTTCTCAGTACCTTTTCCAATTCTGCTATATCCTTATTAAGATTTTCACTGATTTTGACTCTTGGCTTTTCTTATTCCTGGATTCTTCTTCCCCCTTCCTTATTCGTGGTGACTTTAATTTTCATACTGATAACCCCTCTGACCCCTATGCGTCCGAGCTCCTTTCCCTTACCTCCTCTTTCAACCTCCAGCTTTTCTCTTCTGCCCTCATTCATCAGCTTGGTCACCGCCTAGACATTGTTTTCTAATCTTAATTGTTTATCTTCTAATTTCCATACCTCCACTTTTCCTTTATCTGACCATCATCTGTTAAGTTTCACTCTTCATTACTCCCTCCCCCTCAATCTCCTCCTATCTTTTTAGAAATCTCCATGATCCACTGACTCTATCCACTACCATCTCATCTCTTCTCTCTTCTACTTTGTCCTCTAAGTCTGTTGATGAAGCCATAGCTTCCTATAATATCGCTTGCTGTCTCCTCCACTCTGGATACCTTTGCTCTGCCCATTCCAAGTCCTGTGAGGCGCATCTCACCTCAGCCCTGGTTGTCTTCAACTACCCACTACCTACAATTCTCTGCCTGCTTAGCTGAGCGCACTTGGCTCAAATCCCACTCTCTCTCTCTGACTTTCTTCACTTCAAATTCATGCTTTCTTCTTTCCAGTCTGCCATTGCACATGCTAAGCAAAACTATTTTCTCAATCTAACCGTCTTGCCTCTAACCCCTCCACCCCTAACCCTCCACCTCCAACCCCTCCTTCTCTCTCTATCCAAATCCTAGTAGACTATTTCCATGACAGAGTACATACAATTACTCTTCAATTCCCCACTAAATCTTCTTCACCCCCTTTTCCCCCTCTCCATTACCAACATTTCCCCTCAACCTCTATCACCCTGTCATCCTTTTCTAAAATCTCTGTTGAGGAAACTTCTCTTCTTTCTTCCTCTAAACTCACTACTGTTCTTCTGATCCTAATCCCCACCCATCTCCTCAACTCCATCTCCTCCTCTGTCATCCCTTTCATCTCGCACATTCTCAATCTTCCGCTTTCCACAGCAACCTTCCCTGCAGCCTTCAAGCATACTGTCATCACTCTTCTCAAAAAACCCTCACTTGACCCACCTTGTCCTTCTAATTATTGACCCATCTCCCTTCTTCCATTAATTTCCAAAATTCTTGAATGTGCAGTTCGCTGCTGCTCAAATTTCTCTCCTCTCAAGCCCTCCTTGATCAATCTGGTTTTCATCCATTTCATTCTACTGAAACGGCTCTTGCCAAAGTCTCCAGTAATCTGTTCCTCGTTAAGTCCAAAGGCCTTTACTCAGTTCTCATTCTTCTCGATCTTTCTGCTGCTTTTGATACTGTTGACCACCTCCTCCTCGACACTTTATTCTCTCTTGTTTTAGAGGCCCTGTACTATCTTGGTTCTCTTCTTATCCCTCCAATCGCTCTTTCAGTGATTGTTCTGGAGGTTCCTCCTCTTCTGCCATCCCTCTCTCAGTTCTGCCATCCCTCTCTCAAGGATATGTTTTGGGCCCTCCCTTTTCTCTCTCTATACCCAGTCCCTTGGTGCCCTGAACACTTCCAGTGGCTTTCAGTATCATTTTTATGCTGATGACTCTCAAATCTATCTGTCTACACCTGACATCTCCCCTTCGCTCCAAACTCGTATTTTTTTTACTTGCTTATCTGACATCACCGCCTGGATGTCTCACTGCCGCCTAAAATTGAATATGGGTAAAACTGAACTTCTTATTTTCCCCCTAAATCCTCCTCCCCCTTCTTCCTTTCTCTCTCACTTTTGACTTCTCTCTTCTTCCTGTTTCCTCGGTCCGCAACCTTAGGGTCATCTTTGACTTCTCCCTTCCCTTCTCCACACAAATTCAACATATAGCTGGACGGCCCGCTCATCATTCGGGCACTGCTGCCTTAAGAGGAGGTGCCATCGGGCGCTCTTCCATCGAGTTGGACGGCCCGCTCATCATTCGGGTCCTGCTGCCTTAAGAGGAGGTGCCATCGGGCCCGCGCCAGAGGGCCCTTAGGCGTGGCCCTTCGGCGGGGACCAAGATGTTTTAGCATGCCACTCCTCTACACCTTGCCGCCTGACCCTATCCAACTTCCTCACGAGGTAAGCACCCCTCTCCTAGTGCTACCCACAGCCATATGACTCCACAGCTACCCATCGCTCCCTCACTACCTCTCTCCTGTACTGCAGCTAACCCTGCATTGTACTAATCAGGTTAACTACTGCTTGCACTGAACTGGTCACCCTCTGCTGAACTGGCTACCCATTGCTTGCACTAATCTGGTCACCCGCTGCTTGCACTGAATTCGTTACCCACTGCTGAACTGGCTACTGTCGCACCCCCAGGTGCCCTACCGGTGAGGCCTTGGTACTGCCTGAGGGTGGTAGTTGTACCTTCTCTATAAACCACAAAAGACACTTGTGTTCCAAACTCAGGGTTTTATTCCCCGTCCGTGAGGTATTTTCTCCTTGGCAAAACAAAGCAAATAACCCACTTCGGGCATATAACAGAAATCAAAAGGTTAAACAAAAATAGCTTACTTCAGCTTAAATGCAAAAAGAAAAGAATTAAACATTCTCAATGTTTTTCACAGGCTTTCCTTTTTGCTGCTACAGCACAGCTCATTCACATGGTTTTCTGTGAGACACGTTTTCCAGCCCACACCTTGTGACTCTTACTCAGGTTATCTTCAACCCTTTTCACCTTAAGGAAAACTCTGGGTCAATTACCGAGACTGAGCATTCCATGGGCTCAGGAACTGTTGCTAACTCTGTATTCTCATATTCCATAGATTCTGGTTCATTAACACTCACGTTTTCAAGGTCAGCTGTTTCAAAAGGATAATGTAGGTTTCCCTCGTCAAGCAGGAAGTTGTTCTGTCCTTCTGACTCAAAGCCTCCCTGGGAACTACCATATACTTTTGCATGAGGCTTATGAGAACTCAGCCCCTGCTGGTAAGCATAAGGACATTCAGGAACTTCCCTGGCTCTGCTGTTAGAGTGATTACGGTAGACTCTGAGCGTGCTCGGGTCTAGCCTTTTCCTCACAGCTGCCCTGGATTGCACTGCTCTATACGGAGGCTGCTCAAACTCTGGGAGTTTAAAGTGGATACTAGAATCTCTAGCTTTTCCAAGTAAGTGAGTTTCTCTTCTCCTGGGTTTTCTAGCACAAGGGAAGGGATTATTTCCAAAGCTTATTTCTGGGTGGCTTTTTCTATTGCTGCAGGGTTTTACCCACTCGGGTAGAAAACAGCCACTATCAACACTTCTGGCTTTGTTACCTTGTACTGCAACTCTCCCACGTCTCCCGTGCTCTTCACACATGCATTCAATATCTGGCTTCTGCCTTCCAAATGTTTCACTCTGGGTTTGAGACTCACTCAGACCTTCGTGTGGGCTTGCATGCTGTCCCAGTAATTCAGACTCTCTTTCATTCCACTTCCATACTTTTCCCAGCTTCTGCTGCGCTGACCGTTGTCTCCCCTGCTGTGAGACTTGCTGGTTCACCTCCTCTCCCTCTCTAACTATTTGGGAGCGTATTATATCTCTGTGTTTCTGGGCTCCACCTCTACCCAGCTGATTCCTATCAGGCCAAGCAAACTCCCTTTGCTTGCTATCTGGGTGTGTCTTCTCAGCCCTTACCCACGTGTGCCTAGGTTGTCTGTAGCAACCATCTGACAGTTTTTTGTTTATCCTGTCATCTCTTCCCTGATCACTGCTGCTGATTTCCATTTTCTCAGGCTCCGATAGGTCCACCTTGTGACACTACCCATTGCTCGCACTGAACTGGTTACCCACTGCCTGCACTGAACTGACTATCCACTGGTCACCCGCTGCTTGCACTGAACTGGTTACTCACTGCCTGCACTGAACTGACTATCCACTGGTCACCCACTGCTTGCACTGAACTAGTTACCCACTGCCTGCACTGAACTGACTATCCACTGGTCACCCGCTGCTTGCACTGAACTGGTTACCCACTGCCTGTACTGAACTGACTGTCCACTGGTCACCCGCTGCTTGCACTGAACTGGTTACCCACTGCTTGCACTGAACTGACTATCCACTGGTCACCCGCTGCTTGCACTGAACTGACTATCCACATTGCTTAAAATCCAAAGACATCTCATCACCTGCAAGATAACTCACGCTGCCTTGCTCCCTGTACTCCCCTACTATGGCCCCACATCACATTGTCCTTCTCTTCCTCATACTCCCCAATTGTCTCCCCTCCTATCAACACTCCCCTCTCCCCTACTCTCCCTCTAGCCTCCTCACTACTCCCTCCATTCTATCTTCCAACCTAGCTTCAGCCCTTGAGCTACATCTCCCCCTCATTCAACCAACCCCTCTCTCGTTAAGACAACCCCACCCTCGCTTCCGCCGTACTGTCTCAACCCTACCCCGCTCTCTACTACTCCTTCTCCTTCTCTCATCAGGTAATATTAACCCCAACCCTGGCCCCCCTTGATATCTTTCTCTTTCCAAGAACAGCTCCTCACACACCTTATCTAATCTCATCCATATCCCTCTACTCTCCCCTTCACTCCTTCACTCATGTCCCAGTCTCTCAACCAGAGATATCGACCCCAACCTCAACCCTAACCAATGTTCCCTCTAATTTTCTGTAGGCTGTGTGCGCATAAAATATCAGCTGTGCAGCTTTTGAAGGAAGGTTAAATTTTTGTGCGCCACATAACGACACTCAGAGTTATATACTTTAAAATTTGACTACACGTCAGAATACAGTATGTACACCACATTGATTGCACTAGAAAATATTGTATAACTTGTGAAAACCGTAAATGCACAACAACTTTTAAATTTTAAGACGTCTGTGTTGTTTTCTATCAGAATCAGAACTGTAATTTTTGTGCGCTCTGTTGTAAAGTATGTGCGCTCACTCGGCGAGGTGTGTGCGCGCGCACACGCGCACAGCTTAGAGGGAACAGTGACCCTAACCCCTTTAGAGTCTTGTCCCACCCTAAAAAGAAATCCTCACACACCCTATCTGATATCATCAATGCCCCCCCTCACTCCCCGTTCACTTCCCCTCCCTCATGTTCCTCTTGGAGGGCACATTCATCCAGAGACACCCATCCACACCCTGGTCCATCCAGACCTCAGTATTTCCCTGGCAATAGATCCTCACATAACAGTCCCCCTAGACCGCTGCCTCATTGTCGAAAGAAGTCCTCACGAAACTTATCCATATCCCTCTCCTTTCCCCCTCCACTCTCCCATTCTCATGCGCCCTATGGAATGCATGCTCACTCACTAGCAAACTTCCTTTTACTCATGATCTCTTCATCTCTAATGCACTACACCTTCTTGTCCTAACTGAGACCTGGCTCCACCCAGACGATACTACATCCGCTGCTGCTCTCTGCCATGGGGGCTACCAGTTCTCCCATACACCTCGCTCCACTGGCCGCGGTGGGGGTGTTGGGCTCCTACTTTCTCCCTCTTGCCAATTCCAACCCCTCCTGCTGCCTCAATCTCACTCTGCCCTCTCCTTTGAAGTCCACTCCATTCGTCTCCTCACACCACTTCCCCTCCGTGTAGCTGTTATCTATCGCCCACCCAACAAATCCAAATCAACCTTCCTCACCGACTTTGACTCCTGGCTTTCCAACTTTCTAGATCCCTTCTCCCCCACTCTTATTCTTGGCGACTTTAACATTCATGTTGATAACCCCTCCGATCCCCATGCTTTAAATCTCCTTGCCCTCACCTCCTCATTTAAACTCCAACTTTGCTCCACTGCCCCCACCCACACGCACGGCCATTGCCTTGACCTGATATTCTTCTCTAACTCTTCACCCTTAATCTTCCACAACTCAATCCTTCCCCCATCTGACCATCACCTTTTAACCTTCAATCTTCAGCTTCCGCTGCCTCAAGCCCGGCCCGTCTCCTCCGACCTATTCAGAAACATTCATAATATTGATCCCTTAACTCTCTCCTCCACCATCTCTCCATCTCTTTCCTTCATTTTGTCCTCCAAATCCGTCAACGAGGAAGTAGCCTCTTATAATGCTGCACTATCCTCGGCTCTGACACTCTTGCCCCGCCCACCCCTCGTCCCATTAGATGTTCTACTCCTCAGCCCTGGCTCTCATCTACAACCCGCTACTTACGCATCTGTGACCATTCTGCTGAACGTGTCTGGACCAAATCCCACTCCCCTGAAGACCTTCTACACTTCAAATTCATGCTTGGCTGCTTCCAGTCAGCCATAGCACTTGCCAAACAAAACTACTTCACCCATCTGACCAACTCCCTAGCCTCTGATCCTCGCCGCCTCTTTAACACCCTCAATTCTCTCCTCAAAGTCCCCCCTCCCCCAGTTCCACCCTCACTTTCTGCCCAAACCCTTGCAGACTACTTCCATGACAAAATCCAAAAGATTACCCTCCAATTCCCCACACCCTCATCTACCTCCCCCTCCCCATTTCTCCCCCCATCCCAACTTCCTCTGCTACCTTCTCCTCCTTCCCTACGATCTCTGATGAGGAAACCGCACTTCTCCTTTCCTCCTCCAAACCCACCACCTGTTTCTCCAACCCCATCCCCACCCATCTTCTCCATCCCATCTCCTCCACCGTTATCCCCTCCATCTCTCATATTCTCAACTTATCACTCTCCACTGCAACTGTCCCCATCAAGTTCAAACATGCCGTTGTCACACCTCTCCTCAAGAAACCCTCACTCGATCCCACCTGTCCCTCTAATTATCGACCCATCTCCCTCCTCCCCTTTATATCTAAACTTCTTGAACGAGCAGTCCACCGACGTTGCCTCGACTTCCTCACCTCCCAGGCCCTCCTTGACCCACTCCAATCTGGCTTCCATCCCCTACATTCCACTGAAACGGCTCTTACAAAAGTCTCCAATGACTTGTTCCTCGCTAAATCTAAGGGCCTTTACTCTGTCCTCATCCTTCTCGACCTCTCCGCTGCCTTTGACACTGTTGACCACAACCTCATCCTCTCCACCCTCTCCTCACTTGGCTTCAAAGGCTCCGTACTGTCCTGGTTCTCATCCTACCTCTCCCATCGCTCCTTTAGTGTAAGCTCTGGTAGCTCCTCCTCCTCTCCCACCCCGCTCCATGTTGGTGTACCCCAGGGATCCATCTTGGGCCCCCTCCTCTTCTCTCTCTACACCCAATCCTTTGGCACGCTTATCTCCTCCCATGGCTTTCAATATCATCTCTATGCCGACGACTCCCATATCTACCTCTCTACACCTGATATCTCTCCAGCAATCCAAACCAAGATCTCTGCCTGCCTTTCTGACATCGCTGACTGGATGTCTCATTGCTGCTTGAAGCTGAACATGGCCAAGACTGAACTCCTCCTCTTTCCCCCTAACTCCTCTCCTCTTCTTCCCCCCTTCTCAGTCTCCGTGGATGGATCTACGATCCTTCCTATTCCCTCGGCCCGCAATCTGGGGGTCACCTTTGACACCTCTCTCTCCTTCTCCTTACATATCCAGCACTTTGCTAAAACCTGTCGCTTCTTTCTCTACAACATTAGCAAAATCCACCCCTTCCTGTCGGAACACACCACCAAAATGCTTATCCACTCCCTAATCTCTTCTCGCCTCGACTACTGCAACCTACTCCTTGCTGGTCTCCCCATGAGCCATCTCCTCCCCTTCAAGCCATACAAAATTATGCTGCTCGACTAATCTTCCTCCAATCCCACCATGCCCACATTACTCATCTCCTCAAGTCACTTCATTGGCTCCCCATCCAATTCCGCATCCAATTCAAACTTCTCCTACTCAACTATAAATTCATTCACTCTACAGCTCCTCCGTACCTCTCATCTCTTATCTCTTCCCACATCCCAGCTCAGGATCTTTGCTCTGCTAACAAATTACTTCTATCTAGGCCTTTCACTCGTACCGCTAACTCCCAACTTCGCTCTTTTCACCTTGCTGCACCCTATGCCTGGAACATCTTACCAATGTTTATACGCCAGGCACCTTCCCTGGCCCTCTTCAAATCCATGTTAAAAACCCACCTCTTCACTGTCGCGTTCAGATCCTGACCTCTATCCTTCATCTTAACCTAACCCCCATCATTTTCATGACCAAACTGTAAAACCCATCGAATTGACTAATGTTTTGTATTATCTTGTTGATTAATGTTTTGTATTATCTTGACTAGATTGTAAGCTCAGACGAGCAGGGACTTTCTCTGGTACATTTGGTTGTACAGCGCTGTGTGCGTGGCGCTTTACAAGTGTTTAATAATAGTAGTAGTAATATAGCTAAAACTTATTGTTTCTTTCTCTACATTAACAAAATTCATCTCTTCCTCTCTGAACACACTCCTAAAGCTCTTATCCACTCTTTAATCACCTCCCGTATTGACTATTGCAACCTCCTCCTTGCTAGTCTCCCTCAGTGTCATCTCTCTCCTATTCATTCTATTCAGAACTCTGCTGCGCGGCTATTCTTCCACCAGCCCCGATAACTCATATAACCCCTCTTCTAAAATCACTTCACTGGCTCCCCTTCTGTTTCCGTATCCAGTTCAAACTTCTCCTTCTAACATATAAATGCATTCACTCTACTGCCCCTCATTACCTTTCCTCTCTTCTCTCTCTCAACACTCCTCCTCGTGAATTCCACTCCTCCTCTGTCTTTCTTTTCTCTATGCCTTTTTAACTCCAGAGTTCGATCTTTTAACCTTGCTGCTCTTTATGCATGGAACAAACTTCCTCTATCTTTACATCAAGACTCTTCTCTCCCCCTCTTCAAATCCATGCTTACCTCTTTGCGGCCGCATTTGGATCCTAATCCCTTGTTCTCCATGTGTCTCCTTCCTTATTTGAACCCCCCTTGTTTCTCTTGTATTATTTTGTCTGTCTTGATTAGATTGTAAGCTCAACAAGCAGGGACTGTCGCCTTTATATGTTTGTACAGCACTGCGTATGCCTTGTAGTGCTATATAAATGATTAATAGTATTAGTAGTCATATGGCAACCAGAATTGCACACAATATTCAAGGTGCAGTCACACCATGGAGCAATACAGAAGCATTATAATATCCTTGGTTTTATTTTCTATTTCTTTCCTTATGATTCCTAGCATTCTTGGTTGCAGCTGCACAATGGGCAGAGGGTTCAACATACTATCCACAATGACACCCAGATCTTGTTCCTCAGTGGTGATTTCTGATGTGGCTTGCTTCCTGTAAATAGTTTGGGTTGTTCTTCCCTAAGTGCCATAGAGGTGCCATCTGAGTCGGAAATTGTAAGTGCGTGCATAGATTATAAAATATGTTAATTTGCATGCATACTCCCCTAATGTAGGCATGGGCATTTACCACTGCTCTAAAGCACAGGTAAATATGTCTGCATCCACTTTCAACATGCAAGCTCTTGCACTTGTATTTTATAAAGGCCTGTGTGTCCTTATAAAATAGGCACCTGCTTATCCTCTTATTCTAGGTGCCTGTTATAAAATCACCCTTTTTATGTTAGAACCACAGAATAGCTCAAATAGAGATAGGCATCAGGTAGCTTTATGTATGGCCCTGCCGTTGAGGCTCTAGATTGGTCCTCAGGGATACAAAAGGGTTGATGCCCAGTCTTCCAATTTATCAAGATCCTCTTGCAATTTTCCACAATCCTCTTGGGTTTTAACAACTTTAAATAGTTTTGTGTCATCTGCAAATTTGATAACCTCACTCGTTATTCCACTTTCCAGGTCATTTATGAATATGTCAAAAAGCAGCGGACCCAGCACAGATCCCTGGAGTACATCACTATTCACCTTTCTCCATTGGGAAAATTGGGCCATTTAGCCCAACCCTCTGCTTTCTATCTTTTAACCAGTTCCTGATCCACAGTAGTACACTGCCTCCTATCCCATGACTCTTTAGTTTTGCCAAAAGTCTCTGATGAGGAACCTTGTCAAAGGCTTTCTGAAAGTCCAGATACACTATATCAACCGACTCACCTTTGTCCACCTGTTTATTCACACTTTCAAAAAAACATAACAGATTAGTAAGACAAGATCTTCCTTGTCTAAAGCCATGTTGGCTGTCTCCCATTAGGCCACGACTATCTTACATGCTAAGTAATTTTATTCTTTATGATGGTTTCTACCATTTTTTCTGGTACTGACGTGAGGATCACTGGTCTGTAGTTTCCCGGATCACCCCAGGAACCCTTTTTAAAAATTGGTGTTACATTGGCGATCCTCCAATCTTCAGGTATTAGAGATGATTTTAATAATAGTTCACAGATGACTAATAGCAGGTCATATTTCAATTCTTTCAGCACCCTTGATTGTATACCATCCGGCCCAGGTGATTTGCTACTCTTCAGTTTATCTAATAGTTGTAATACATCTTCCCGATGTATCGATATTTCCTTCAATTCTTCTGCACCTTTAAATACCACTTCAGTCATGGGTAACATCCCTACTTCTTCCTCAGTAAAGACCGAAGCAAAGAATTCATTCAGTCTCTCCGCTATCGCCTTGTCGCCTCTTAGTGCCCCTTTAACTCCTCTGTCATCTAATGGACCATCTGACTCTCTCACAGGTTTTTTGCTACGAATGTACTTGAAAAAATCTTTATTTCGCGTTTTTGCTTCCACAGCAAGCTTCTTCTCAAATTCTCCCTTTGCCTGCTTTATCAATGCCTTGCATTTGACTTGCCAGTGCTTGTGCTGTTTCCAGGTTTCATCGTTTGGCTCTTTTTTCCATTTCCTGAAAGATGCTTTTTTGGCAACAACAGCCTCTCTGACCTCACCTTTAAACCATGCTGGCAGTTTATTGGACTTCCTTCCACTTTTCTTAAAGTGTGGAATACTGCTGGTCTGGGCTGCCAGGATAATATTTTTCAACAACACTCAAGCTTGATGTAAGTCTTTAACCTTTGCAACTGCTCGGCTAGGCTCAGCAGCAGGCCATGTGCTTCGGCACATATGGCCTGCCGCTTCTGAACCCCTTAATTTATGCTGGAGGGTGGTCAGAAGTGGCAGGCGAATGTGCTGAAGTACATGGCCTGTTGCCGAGCCTAGGCACCTCTCCTCTGACCCCCCGACCCTGTGCATCCTCCCCCCCCCCCCCCCGTGACCCCGCCACTGGAATCGGCGGTAGCATGGAGGCATAGTGGCGCGGCTCAGGAGGGATAGGGGGCAGTATGGCTAATGCTTCTGCCTAGGGCAGCAGAAACCCTTGGACCGGTCCTGGCCAGGTTATACTTATGTGCAGTGGTGAATAAAACCAACATTCTAGTATTGCTGAATTACTTTTTGTTGTGGAAGCATCCAGCCTGACATCTCGTAAGCAATAATAGGCTGACTTTACACAACTCTGTATGTACTGTGAAAGCAATGCACCAAAGCTCAAAGTTTCAGCACCTCTACAAATACTGCATGGGGTGTTAACACAGAATCACTGAAAATAAAGACAAAAATTCATTTTCAGTTCTTGGTTTTTTCTTCTATTCAATAATATTGTTACCAGTTTATGAGGGGAATGAGCAATACAAATGGCTATTCTCTCTGGCTCCTGGAAATGGATAGATCAATGGATATTTGGGATCTGCAGAGAGACAGTAGAGTATCTATGTACAGTATATGTTCCCTCTTACTAAAATGCACTGTAATCTTGTTTGTTCTCCTATCCTAAATCTTGTCAAGTGCAATTGGGGACTCAAGGTCTTTTGAATAATTTTTACCACTGGTTAATTGTAAATCACTATGATATTAGATTCAAATGCTGATATATCAAATCTGTATAAATAAATAATGCTAAGACTTATGAATAAAACCAAATAATTCTCCAGAACCAAGCAGGAAGTCAGTCCTCACTTATGGGTGACGTCGGCGCCGACGGAGCCCTCGCGGAGAAATTTCCCCAGCTTTCGAAGAAAGCCTTTGGGATTGCAGCGCGCATGCGCGGTCCTCTTCCCGCCCAAGGATGCCATCTTGCTCAGTCTTCTTTTTTCCGCGGAGCCCTACAGACGTAGTTTGTTACCACCGCTGAAAAAGTTGATTAATTCTTTGTTGTTTTCTCGGTTCGCGTGTCCTTTTCCTGCCCGGCCTCGATTTTTCCTTATCGAGTCCGTTCACATTTCTTTTTTTGTTTTCAGTTTTTAACTGGCGTTCCCGCCACTTATTTTCCACCCCTGGCGGCTCGGTCTTTCGACCTCGCGGGGGCCCTTTTTCCCCCGATGGCTGCCAGCGGGTTCAAAAAATGTGATCATTGTTCTAAATTAATGTCTCTTACAGACACGCATAATTTCTGCCTCCGTTGCCTCGGACCCAACCATGACTCTGGGAGCTGTGGTCCGTGTGGCAAGATGTCCTCCAAGTCGCTGAGGAGTCGGCAATCGCAAAAGGACGGAATCTTCTCTGACCCCGGGTCCAGTCCGGCCCGGACCTCGTCGGAGGCTTCGACGTCTCGTGACTCCGGCCACGAGCTCTGTCGGAGTTCCTCTGAGCGGGGGTCCCCTGGCCGGGAGCATCGTCGGCAGAGGAAACTCGCGCGGGTGGCGTCGGAGGACGCACCTGGTCCCTCGCGGGCCGGGTCGCATAGCCCCGCCAGCCGCCCTGAGTCCTCGGAGGCGGAGAGACCTTCTAAACTTCCTCGACTCGAGGTGGAGCCGCACATGAGTACTACTGTCCTCCTGAACTCCCCTACGGAACCGTTGTCGGGCCCGACGCCGTCGGGGCCCGAGTCGGTGCCTGCCAGGTCTTCTGGGCTTGACCTCAGATTGACATCCTTGGAGCGCAGTATCTCTGCCTTCTTGGACCAGCAGCGGGTTTGGATGACCGGCATCGCCAGTGCATCTGCCCAGACCACTGGGACGTCGACGCCAAAGTCGACCTCGGCGGCCGAGTCGATCCTCGAGTCGATGCATGCTCGAGTCGATCCTCGGTCGAGGTCTCCCTCGGCCTCCCGTTCGGGACCGAGGTCGTCGACGCCGGCGTCGGCGTCGGGACGAACCCTCGCCCGCACGGAGCCCCTCGATTCCTCCACGGAGGCGTCGGACTGGGACATGGAAGGGGACGAGTCGCCCGGCTCTTTTCAGACCCAGTGCGTCCCCTCTGACTCGCCCGAGTCGGAGCCTCGAAGGCGATCCCCTCCGGAGGATATGCGCTTCTCTGATTTTGTGCGGGATATGGCCAAGGCTTTGGCTTTCCCCGCAGATCCCGAGGAGGAGCCTCGCGCGGAAGAGCTCGAGGCACTCCAGTACGACTCTCCCCCGAAGGAGGCCTTTACTGTGCCGGTCCCTCCGATGCTGGAGCGGCTGCTCTTCCGCATGTGGGAAAGCCCGGCCTCAACACCGGTGTTAAGCAAGCGGATCGATTCGATTTATCGAGTCCGCAAGAGCCCCAGGTTCCAGAAGGCGCAACTGCCACACCACTCCATGGTTGTGGAATCGGCAATGCATCGGCTTAAGAGTCAAAAGATGCACTCCTCGGTGCCCCCGGGTAAGGAGGCCCGTAACCTGGATGCCCTCGGTAGGAAGTGCTTCCAGGGTTCCATGCTTGCCTGCAGAGTCCAGACATACCAGCTGTATATGGGCATGTTCCTCCGAGACCTGGCGAAAGAGCTCGCCGGGTTCTCGGCTGGTCTCTCCGACGAACCTTTGCAGAGGTTCCTGGCCTTGTCCGATAGTATTCGAGAGTGCTCGAAGTTCCTTTCTCGGGCGGCCTACGACGGCTTCGAGGCGTCGGCCCGAGTAGCCGGAGCCGGCATCGGTGCCCGCCGACAGGCCTGGCTCCAGTCATCCGACCTCAAGCCGTGGGTACAGGACAAGTTAGTCGATGTCCCCTGCCGAGGTGACAACCTTTTCGGCAAGCTCATGTCCGATAAGGCTGCGGAACTCGAGTCCGAGACTCTCACTCGGACTCGACTGTCCCGAAAGACCTCCGCTGCCACGCAGAAGAGGAAGGGTCCGGGGGAGAAGCCTTTTTACCCGAGGAAGGTGCTTGCCTATAAGCAATCCCACCTTCAATACCAAGTACCGGCGGCTTCCACTCAGTGCCCACAGACTAAGGGTCAGGGGAATGGCCCCCGTAGGCCGCGGGCCCCCAAGCCCGTTACACAGCCCCCTGCCACGCAGGGTGGGGGCTTTTGACTATGCCAGCATAGCCTCTCCCCTTCCGCGCCCGTCGCTCAGCACGGGGGGCAGGCTGATCCACTTCGCTCACAGGTGGTCAGCCATAACATCCGATTCCTGGGTGCTGCAGGTGGTTCAAAGGGGCTACCTCTTGCATTTCACCAGGTGCCTCTCCCCTACTTTCCGGGGGAGCCTCCGAGGCCCCCTCTGCGCAGAGACTTACTCCTTCAGGAGCTGCAGGGTCTACTGGAGGAGCAGGCTGTGGAGCCAGTGCCCCAACCTCAGTGGGGTCAGGGGTTCTACTCCAGATACTTCCTGGTCCCAAAGAGGACGGGAGGCCTCAGACCCATTCTGGACTTGCGCAACCTCAACATGTTCCTGCAGCGGGAAAAGTTCAGGATGCTTACCCTTGGAATCTTCCTGCCCTACCTCCAGCAGGGAGATTGGCTATGCTCCTTGGATCTAAAGGATGCCTATACTCACATCCTGATTCATCCGGACCACCGACAATATCTCAGATTTGTAGTGGCCGGGAAACACTATCAGTACCGCGTGCTGCCTTTCGGCTTGTGCTCCGCCCCCAGGGTGTTCACAAAATGCCTGGCGGTGGTCGCGGCCTTCCTGAGGCTTCAGGGCCTGTTCGTTTTTCCTTACCTGGACGACTGGCTCGTACGGGCGCAGTCGGCCCCAGAGGTCGCTCAGACCACGCAGCGTATGGTGGCTCTGCTTCAGCACTTGGGCTTCGTCATAAACGTCGGGAAGTCCACGTTGCGCCCCTCTCAGGATCTCGAGTTCATAGGAGCTCGGCTCGACACTCTGCAAGCTCATGCCTTCTTGCCTCGAGAGCGAGCCGACAGGCTCATGGCTTTGGCCGGCAGGTTCCACAGTGCATCTTCGGTTCTGGCCCGGAGGTTCCTGCAGCTGCTCGGTCATATGGCCTCCACGGTCCATGTCACGCCGAACACCCGACTGCATATGAGGCCTGTCCAGTGGTGTCTCCGCACTCAATGGCATCAGGCCACAGGAGGTCTGGCGGACCTTCTACAGATCTCCAACTGCCTGGTCTCCTCTCTGCAGTGGTGGCTTCACCTGCCCAACCTGGTACGGGGTATGCCCTTTCAGTCTCCCACACCCTCCCAGGTGCTGACGACCGATGCCTCTCTCTTGGGATGGGGAGCGCATTGCCAAGGAGCGCGCACTCAAGGCCTTTGGACTCCTTGGGAGGCGGCTCAACAAATCAACTTCCTGGAGCTGCGGGCGATCCACCTAGCTCTGCGGACCTTCTCTCACCTCACCTCTCGCCAGTCCGTACTGGTGCAGACGGACAATCAGGTGGCCATGTTCTACGTGAACAAACAGGGGGGCACGGGCTCCCTCCTGCTCTGTCAGGAGGCCCGGCGACTGTGCTCCTGGGCTGTCGACCACAACATCCTCCTCAAGGCTGTTTACCTGCCCGGGCAGGAGAATTGCCTGGCCGACAGGCTGAGCCGGGTCTTGCAGCCCCACGAGTGGAGGTTGAACCCCGGCGCTGCCCAGCAAATCTTCCGCCGGTGGGGCACCCCCACCGTGGACCTCTTTGCCAGTCCCCTGAACCGGCAGCTCCCCCGGTTCTGCTCTCGGCATCCGCATCCCCTCAGAGTGGCCCCGGATGCTTTCCTCATTTCGTGGTCCACAGGCCTACTGTATGCCTTTCCTCCCACGCCGCTGGTGTCCCGGACGCTCTTCAAGGTTGCCCGGGATGGGGCCTACGTGATCCTGATAGCGCCCTGATGGCCGAGCCAACCCTGGTTTCCTCTGCTCCTGCAGTTAGCGGTGGACACCCCTCTCCCTCTGGGGTTTCAGCCCGATCTTCTGACCCAAGATCAGGGTACTCTTCTGCACCCCAACCTCCGGGCCCTTCACCTGATGGCCTGGCTGCTGAGAGGGTAGTCCTGGCCCCGCTCTCGCTCCCCCCAGAGGTGGAAGCTGTCGTCCTGGTGTCTCGGCGACCTTCTACCCGGAAGTCTTACGCACTCAAATGGCGTCGCTTCTCCGCCTGGTGTTCTCAGCGTTCTGAGGACCCATTCGCCTGCTTAGTGTCGGTGGTACTGCAATACTTGCTGCACCTCTCCGATCTAGGCTTCAAGTCCAACTCTGTCAGAGTCCACTTCAGTGCTCTCTCTGCACATCATTCACCGGTGGAGGGCCAGCCCCTTTCCTCGCATCCCTTGGTGGCGCGTTTCCTCAGGGGCCTGCTTCTGCTTAAGCCCCCGTTGCGCCCTCCGGCTCCTGACTGGGACCTCAATGTGGTTTTACAAAGGCTTACTTGCCCGCCTTTCGAACCCATGGCTACCTGCCCCCTCCGCTTCCTCTCATGGAAAGCTCTCTTCTTGGTAGCCCTCACCTCCACTAGGCGCGTTAGTGAACTACAGGCCCTAGTGTCGGAGCCCCCTTACACTAGGTTCTACAGGAATAGGGTTGTCTTACGGACTCACCCTAAGTTTCTTCCTAAGGAGGTTTCCTCTTTCCACATCAATCAAGAGGTGGTTCTTCCGACCTTCTTTCCCAGGCCACATACCAGCAGAGCTGAGACTGTTCTGCATACCCTGGACTGTCGAAGAGCCTTGTCCTTCTACCTTGACCGTACGCGTGAGCATAGGAAAGCTGCCCAGCTTTTTGTTTCCTTTGACCCCAATCGGTTGGGATTATCTGTATCGAAGCGTACTCTGTCCATCTGGGTAGCTGACTGCATCGCCTGGGCGTATGGGGCAGCCGGCCTCTCTTTGGAGAATCGAGTCACGGCGCACCGTGTCCGGGCGAAGGCGGCGTCTGTCGCACACCTCCGCTCAGTTCCGTTGGCAGACATCTGCCGGGCCGCTACTTGGTCTTCTAGCCAGACTTTTGCGGCTCATTACTGCCTGGAGAGGGAGTCCCGCAGGGATAGTGCTTTCGGACAGGCAGTCCTCCACAATCTCTTTGAGGTTTAGGCAACTCCTACCCGCCGGCCCCGATGTTGGCTACCGGCCGGATTCGTATTCAGAGAAGATTCCTTCCTTCTGTGCGGTTGAGCTGGAGGGAGCTCTCTTTTTCCAGCTTGAGGTCTCCGGTAGCCTTAAGCTAGGGAGTCCCATAAGTGAGGACTGACTTCCTGCTTGGTCCTGGAGAAAGAATAGTTACTCACCTGTAACAGGTGTTCTCCAGGAGCAGCAGGAATCAGTCCTCACTACCCTCCCTCCTCCCCTGGAGTTGCAGTCATTCTTATGGTTGCTGTCTTCCGCTATGTCATTCGACTGAGCAAGATGGCATCCTTGGGCGGGAAGAGGACCGCGCATGCGCGCTGCAATCCCAAAGGCTTTCTTCGAAAGCTGGGGAAATTGCTCTGCGAGGGCTCCGTCGGCGCCGACGTCACCCATAAGTGAGGACTGATTCCTGCCGCTCCTGGAGAACACCTGTTACAGGTGAGTAACTACTCTTTCTAGAAGATCAGAAAGCCACCATATATTTAAACGCTGTGGCTGACCACATTGATGTTTAAAAATTCCCCAGTTATTCAGCGGCAGGCAATATCCAAATAGTAATTGTCTCCAGGAACAAGCAGGAATGCAGTCTTCAATATGGGTGATATTGGCAGTGACGGAGCTCGTGCAGCAAGGTCCCCAGCATCCAGTTGGAAAACCTTTAGGAGCAGTGCACTGCACCTGTGCATCTGCCTTCCCACCTTCCCAGCTCTTCTCCTCAGTTCTTCATCTTCCACAGAGACAGCCGGTTGTTTTTTTCTTGTCACCGCCAAAAAACGTCATTTTTTTGTTAAATTCTATGCTCTGCCTTTCCGTTGATGCTGGTTCCTCTTCTGACACCAGCCTCGATATTTGCTTTTCTTTATGTAATAAAACATAACTTTTTTACACAATAACAGATTCCTCAGTGAAGCAAAGGGTTACTTTAATTACATTCTTGCAAGAATGGTTGCCTGAATGATGTAGACACATTTATCCTCTGTTTCACAGTTCTTTTATAGTACACTATGTCCTCTCCCTCTTCCAGCATGTCATTAACTCATTGGTTAATACTGTCTCACTCCACTTCTTGCACTTCCGCACCTGTGGCAGGCTACGTGTTACTAGCCATGTAGTCTCTCCTTCCAGGATGCAGATATACAACAAAGGGAATCAGAAAGTTATTACATATAAAATTATATTACAGTTTGGTAGATGAGTGGAATACAAAAATTATATTACATTGTAAAAATAACATATCACATTTGTTTATATCAAACCCCTCCCTCTTTCTTTTTAGAGTTTTCTTGTTACTTTTACACTTACTCTACAGTTCCATAGGAAGCTTCTAATTTAAATAACATCCTTCCTAATTCTATCTCATCCCCTTTATTGTCCATTAATAACATTGCATCCTTGTGCACTGGAGGTGATACAATCATTTGTTTAGTGCTTGCTGTTTCTATCAATCTTTGAGTTATCCCTCCTATACACAGTATTATGCAACACCCACCATAATTAATACTCCAATTACAACAAGTACAGAGGTAAATATTGATACTATCGCCCCTTTCCACTTCCCAAACCATGACTCCAACCATCTAGTGAGAGAGGTATCCATACCTGAATTTTCTGCCAATTCCTCTGCCAAGGTAGCTAGTCCTCGCAGGGCTTTAGTGATAGTGCCATCAAGGGCCGTGTTATTGTGGATGAACATACAACATTTCCCCCCCCCCCCCCAACATCACACACGCCCCCTTTTTCAGCCACCATCATATCTAACACCATTCAGTTCTCCCAGGCCATTCTGCTAGTGACGTCCAATTGTTCTGCAATCCCCTTTATTGCATCCCGGGTATAATTGATAAACCGCTGTTGGTTATAATATATATAATTTATCCAATCTACATTTTTGTTTATCGTGATTACCCATAACCGGGATTCGAATTTAGCTGCAACCTGGTTTCGGGCTTTATACTCATCCGGGACTCCCCGAGGGACTCCTATTGCGTCTATATATATCCTGTCATCAAATGAGGCTCCCAAGGTACTCCTCCTTTTCCTTTGTATTTGACCCTTGTCCTTTTCTGTGAACGCCAAGGTGAAAGGAACTGCCAATTGAACTATTGTACATGTTCCTGAACATAGGGTAGGCAATGTTGGTCTCAACATCTGCCTTCCACAGTACCACCACAGGTCTGCCCTGGGGATTACCAGGTTGGAGTAGTTCTTCTCTCCTCCTTCCATCCCTGTCAGGTTTAAGCTTAGAACGCAGGTGTTCAGTTCCCCCACTTCCCTTGTATAGTTCTTCCTCCACCTGATGAGACAGGCAGAGTGATTTCCAAACACTGCTGAAAATGTGGGGGGAACTTTCACATCCTTCAAGTCTGTAGGGAGGAAGAGCAAACTCAATGGCTTGCAACTTTCATTTCCCCAAGCCGTTTTTTTCCTGATACAGAGATATGAGGCATCTTACTCCATCGGGATCTGTATTCCACCTCAAGGGCAAGGGCACAACCTGTGCAATGGGCCTCCCAGAGGCACATGCATAGCAATTGCTATGGTTGAGACTTCCTACAGTATATTTAACCCATTCCACCAGACGTTTACATCCCCATAATCCATTTCCACCTCTAGAGTGTCTCTTTAATCTCCACTATCTTGACTGCCTTAGGATCCTTATTAGGTTCAAAGGATATGCTGGGGAATGGTATGGAGACCTGAGTCTGATTCTTGAGGGGTATTTTTATCCTCAGTCTTTCCAGGGGATCTTGCCCACTAACAGACATCCTAGTCCATAGGTCCCATCCAGTGAGTCATCCCTTCCAGAGAGGGTGACCACGTTGGGGTTGCAACTTCCTGGGTTACATTGCTGAATGCTGTGTTTCTTTATCATTGTTATTTTCTTTTGAACTGGGTGCCTCTTCCCCTCTGGGGAGACCCAGCCTCCATCCTCGGTGGTCCACCACACTTGTGACCACCCATGCCAGGTCATCCCATACACAAGTGTCTGGGCAGTCTCTGGACACATATACTTATGACTGTTTCCCCACAACTTTTCGTAGTATCCCCCATCACAACTTATCACTTGGCAGGCATCAAATTCTAGGCTCACTAGTCCTTCTCCCTCTGGTACAGTTACAGTAAATATGTTAGGGTACGCCGTTCCCCATCGTGTCTGTGTTTGTATTTGTTACTCCGTCCATCCTTTTCCCCGTCCTAGATCCCATGTCATTCCCCTTAACAGAGAAAGTGATCCCCCCCATCATAGCAACACCATCCACTTTTCTTTGTCCATGTTATAATTTTTATTAGTACTTTTTAACCAACTCCTCTCCTGTTTTTCTGTTTTTCCTTGTTATTTTCAGGCACAGAGGGTCATTAGTTCCCTGGACCTTCCATTATCCGTCTGAAGGAGCTTTGACTGGACCTTTAATTTGTGTATAATGAGTCCAACCTTTTTCTGCAGTTCTTACAGCAGTCTCAGTAAGACCTGGAATGGGCCTTCCCAGTCTGGTTAAAATTTGGACTCCTTCCAGGATTTTATCAAGACCCACTGTCCTGGTTTGAGACCGTGGACTGCAAACTCCAACGGGGGTATTTGTGCCAAAAGTCCTTTATTCCTGAGAACAGATAAAGAAGAGGACAGCCCAAGTATATATTTTTAAGAACCTTATCTTTAGTTTCAAACTGAGGAGTTCCTTTAATTGTCCCATATAGGGTAATCCGAATAACATTTCGTAGGGGGACAATCCTAAATCTTTCCGAGGGGCTGTTCGGATTCTTAACAATGCTAAGGGCATACACTGAGTCCAAGGTAATTTTGTTTCTAGCATCAATTTGGCTAGCTGCTTCTTTATGGTCTGATTCATGCATTCCACTCTCCCTGAGGAGGGTGGATGCCATGGAGTATGGAAATTCCAGGATACTACCAGAGTTTCTATTATGTTTTGCAATACCTTGGCTGTGAAGCGACTTCCCTGGTCCGAGTCAATGTGACCTATTATTCCATATCATGGAATGATTTGTTCCAAGACTATTTTTGCTACTCCTATTGCCGTGGCAGCTACTACCATGGGATATGCCTCCACCCATCCCATCAAATGGTCCACTATTACCAAAAGGTACTTCACCCACCCAACCAGGGGCAACTCAGTGAAATCAACCTGTATACTTTGGAATGGACGAAGACCAGGGTCTCTGCCTCCCTGCGGTTGTTTCCTCAGGACCTTTTTGATTATTTTCTTACAGGTTATACACCTCTCACACACTTGCTTGGCTTCTGTGTATATTCCCATACACCCATAGTGCCTTAGAACCAGATCACACATTGCCTGTACACCCCAATGACTCCCTTGATGTAGAATGGCCATAATTTCTCTCATTATTTGTTTGTTTACCATCTGCCTGCCATCAGGTAAAAAACATTTTCCCCCTTCAGTTTCTACTACCCCTATATCTTTGAGTTATCGGTTTTCCCTTTCAGAAAATATGGGATTTGCTGCATGACTTACTACTTCTGGGGTTAAATTGTATATAGGGGTTAGGTCTTCCCCTAAGGCAGCTTCCTTAGCAGTCTCATCTGCTAATCTATTTCCTCTAGCTTCAAAAGAATTTCCTGCTTGATGTACCACTGCTATTTCTTGTGGCAGCAAGCAAATTCTTTAACACTTGTTGAATTAATTCCTCATGCACCAACTCCTTCCCCCTGCTGCTTATCAGGCCCCGTTCCTCCCAAATTTTTCCAAAGGTATGTACCACCCCAAAGGCATATTTTGAGTCCTTGAAGATGGTCCCATCTCCACTCTGTAATAACTTCAAAGTCTGATTCAAGGCATATAATTCACATGTTTGTGCTGACCAATTGTTGGGTAGCCTACCAGTTTCAAGCGGGTAGTGACTTTCTCCATCCACTACAGCATATCCATTTTGCCTCTTTCCTTCAATCACCCTAGAAGACCCATCCACAAATAGATACTTCCCTGCATGCAAGGGGTTTTCCCTTAAGTCTGGTCTTACCGTGGCCTGGTAATCTATGATGTCTAAACAATCATGCTGTGGTTCCTCATCTTCCCCGTCATCTCTCCAAAGGAAGGCAGCTGGGTTTAAACACTGATCTGTGGTTAACACTAGGTCATCTTTTTCCATTAGTATTGCTTCATATTTCAGGATTCGTGAGTCAGTGAGACACCTCCCAGCCCTCTGGGTTAAGATGATTCTCACTTGATGTGGGGTACTTACTACCAGAGCCCCTCCGAATGCCAATTTCCTACTCTCATCTACCAATAGGGCTGTTGCCGCCACTGCTTGGACACATTCTGGCCATCCCCTAGACACTGAATCTAAGATTTTAGATAAATATGCTACTGGTTGTCTCTTCCCTGCCCATTTTTGAGTGAGGACCCCTAAGGCTACTCCCACATTTACAGTGACAAACAAATGAAAGGGTTTGTCCAGTGAGGGTAAGGCCAGAACCGGGGCTTCTACCATGATCCGTTTTAAATCCTTAACCAACTCTTTCTCTTCTTCTGTCCAAGTTATAATGTTAGGTTCTTCTTCTAACAATTTTGAGTATAATCTCTTAGTCTTTTGGGCATATAAGTCTATCCATCTACAATACCCGGTTAGTCCTAGGAACTTCCTTAGTTCCCTCTTTGTCCTAAGAAGAGCTAAATCTGTAATCCCTTTTATTCGTTCTGGACCTATTCTCCTTTTTCCTTCACTAATCAGATGTCCAAGGTATTTTACTTCTTTCTCTACAAATTGTAGTTTAGTTTTCGAAACCCGGAACCCTTGCCTTCCCATAAACTCTAATAGGACTTTGGTGGCTTCACTTACTTGGGTCTTCTTTCTCCCTGATACTAAGAGATCATCTACATATTGCAAAAGGGTTACGCTGGATGGTTTAGAAAATTTTTCTAACACCTGTTCCAGCACTTGTCCGAACAAGTTAGGTGATTCCGTGAACCCTTGGGATAACACTGTCCACCAGAACTTTTGTTTCCGGCCAGTATCGGGGTCTTCCCATTCAAAAGCAGACATGTCCCTACTGCTTGGGTCTAAAGGACAGGACCAAAATGCGTCCTTCATATCTATAACACTAAACCATTTGTGCTCATGGGGTATTTTACTCAGTATTGTGTAGGGGTTCAGTACCACTGGGTGCCTTATCCGTACTGTTTGGTTCAGTTTCCTCAAGTCCTGCACTAACCTATATGATCCATCTGGTTTTCTTACTGGCAAGATGGGAGTATTAAATGGGGACATGCATGGTTTTAATAGTGCATCTTTTAGCAAACTTCTTATAACAAGCTGGAGGCCCTTGCGACCTTCCAAAGAAATGGGATATTGTTTTTGGCACACTACTTCACCTTCCTTATTCAGTTCAACTTTCAATGGCAGGATGTTCAATCCTCCCCTATTTCCTTCCCTTGCCCATACTATAGGGTCTATTTGACTTTCTTCTTTCTCGGTGAGGACAGCCATTTCTACAATGATCTGGCTGTCTTTCACCTTTATTTCTAAGTTTAACTGTGTAATCATATCCCTTCCTAATAGATTACTCCCTGCTTCTGGGATATACAACAACTGTTCTCCAGGACCAAGCAGGAAGTCAGTCCTCACATATGGGTGACGTCGGCGCCGACGGAGCCCTCGCGGAGCAATTTTCCCCAGCTTTCAAAGAAAGCCTTTGGGAATTGCAGCGCGCATGCGCGGTCCCCTTCCCGCCCAAAGGTGCCATCTTGGCCAGTCTTCTTTTTTCCGCGGAGCCCTACAGACGTTGTCTACCAGTCACCGCTGAAAAGTTGATTTTCTTTCTTATTTTAAGTATTTCTTCGGTTCGACGCCGGTCCTTTTTCCGGCCGGCCTCGCGACGCCGGTTGCGAGGCCTCCCCTTCTTTTTCGGTTTTTCTGTTCTTCGTGACAAATTCGCGCTTTTTCACTTTTCCCTGGCGGCCCGCACGTTCGACCTCGCAGGGGCCCTTTTTCCCCCGATGGCCGCCAGTGGCTTTAAAAAGTGTGTTAAGTGTAAGAAACTGATGTCTCTTACTGACACACATGATTGCTGCCTCCGTTGCCTGGGCCCAGATCATGAAGAAATGATCTGTGGGGCCTGTAGCAAGATGTCCGCGAAATCTTTGCGGAGTCGGCAGCATCAGCGGGAGAGAATCTTCTCTGACCCCAGCCGTACCTGGACCTCGTCAGAAGCTTCGGTGTCCAGAGAATCTGGCTCTGAACACCGTCGGAGCTCCTCTGAGAGGGGGTCCCCTACCCGGGAACATCACCGGAAGAACAAACCCGCGAGGGCGGCGTCGGTGGACGCTCCTGGCTCCTCGAGGGCCAGGTCGCATAGCCCCGACAGCCATCCCGGGTCTTTGGAGCTGGAGCGGCCGTCCAAACAGCCTCGTCTGGAGATGGACTCCTCTGCTCACGTAAGTGCTGTTGTCTTCGTGGACTCGCCTCCGAGGGGTCCGCCGTCGGGGCCCGAGTCGGGGGCTGCTGGGTCTCCTGAGTTCGGACTCAGGTTGACGGCCTTGGAGAGCAGCCTGGCTGCCTTCATGGACCAGCAGCGGGCATTGATCGCTGGCCTCGCTGGCGCTTCTGCCCTGACCGCCGGGACGTCGACGTCTAAGTCGACCCCGGAGACCGAGCCGATCCTCGAGTCCATGCGGGCTCGAGTCGATCCTCGGTCGCGGTCGCCTTCAGCCTCCCGTTCGGGGCCGAGGTTGTCGACGCCGACCCAGTCGGCATCGGGGCGGACGGCGTCTGTGGCCGCCCGGCCGGAGCCGCTCGACGACTCCTCCGAGGAGTCCGCCTGGGAATCCGAGGTGGATGAGTCGCCTGGTTCTTTTCGGACTCGGTGTGTCCCTTCAGACTCCCCCGAGTCCGAACCTCGGAGACAGTCCCCTCCGGAGGATGCCCGGTTCTTGGACTTCGTGAGGGATATGGCCAAGGCCTTGGCCTTCCCTGCGGATCCCGAGGAGGAGCCTCGAGCCGAAGAGCTCGATGCCCTCCAGTATGACTCTCCTGCAAAGGAGCATTTTACTGTACCGGTTCCTCCGATGCTGGAACGACTTCTCTTCTGCATGTGGGAGAGTCCGGCGTCGTCGCCGGTGTTAAGCAAGCGGGTCGATGCCATCTATCGAGTCCGCAAGAGCCGTGGCTTCCAAAAAGCACAGCTGCCGCACCATTCCATGGTGGTGGAATCGGCCATGCATCGGCTCAAGAGCCAGAAGATGCACTCCTCGGTGCCTCCCGGCAGGGAAGCCCGCAGCCTGGATGGCATCGGTAAGAAGTGTTTTCAGGGCTCTATGCTTGCTTGTCGGGTCCAGACTTACCAGCTCTACATGGGCATGTATCTCCGAGACCTGGCTAAAGAAATAGCCGGATTCTCTGCTGGTCTCTCCGAGGAACCTTTGCGGAGGTTCCTGGCCTTGTTTATCTCTCGAGCAGCCTATGATGGCTTTGAGGCATCGGCTCGGGTAGCCGCAGCCGGCATCGGGGTCCGCCGACAGGCTTGGCTTCAGTCATCCGACCTCGAGCCCTGGGTGCAGGACAAGTTGGTCGATGTCCCCTGCAGAGGTGAAAACCTCTTTGGCAAACCTATGGACGAGAAGGCTGCACAGCTCGAGACAGAGACTCTCACCAGGACTCGGCTCTCCAGGAAAACCTCTGCCCCTTCCCAGAAGAAGAAGGGCTCGGGGAAAAAGCCCTTTTACCCGAGGAAGGCGGCTGCCTATAAACACTACCCTCATTATCAGGCCTCAGCAGCTCCCCAACAAGGTCAGCAGGCCAAGGGACGGGGTAACGGGTCCCATAGGCAGCAAGCCCCCAAGCCTGCACCACTGGCCCCTGCTCCGCAGGGTGGGGGGTTTTTGACTCTTTCAGCATAGCCTCTCCCCCTCCGCTGGTGTCTCTCAGCACGGGAGGCCGGCTGGTCCACTTTGCCCACAGGTGGTCCAACATCACGTCAGATACCTGGGTGCTCCACATAGTCCGAGAGGGCTATCTTCTGCACTTCCACCAGGTACCTCCCCCCTACTTTCCAGGGGAGCCTCTGCGACCCCCTCTTCACCGGGACTTACTCCTTCAAGAGTTGGCAAGTCTTCTTCAGGAACAGGCGGTGGAGCCGGTGCCCCACCACCTGAGAGGTCAAGGCTTCTATTCCAGGTACTTCCTGATACCAAAGCGCACTGGAGGCCTCAGACCCATCCTGGACTTGCGGAACCTCAACAAGTTCCTGGAAAGGGAAAAGTTCAAGATGCTTACCCTTGGAATCCTGCTGCCCTACCTCCAGCAGGGAGATTGGCTATGCTCCTTGGATCTAAAGGATGCCTATACTCACATCCTCATCCACCCAAGCCACCGACAATACCTAAGGTTTGTGGTGGCAGGCAATCTTTACCAGTACAGGGTACTGCCCTTTGGCCTATCCTCCGCACCACGAGTCTTCACAAAATGTCTCGCAGTGGTGGCGGCTTATCTCCGGCTTCAAGGCCTCTTTGTCTTCCCTTACCTAGACGACTGGCTCATCAGAGCTCCGTCCTCCACGGAGGCCACTCACGCCACGCAACGTACTGTGACTCTGCTCCAGTACCTGGGCTTTGTCATAAACTTCGAAAAGTCCACTTTGCTCCCCTCTCAGGATCTCGAGTTCATCGGCGCCCAGTTAAACACGCTTCATGCGCGCGCCTTTCTGCCGCTCGACAGGGCGCAGCGGCTCATGGCTCTAGCCAGCCGCTTCCGCTGCCATTCCCGGGTCTCGGCCAGGCACTTTCTGAAACTGCTCGGCCATATGGCTTCCACGGTCCATGTGACCCCCAATGCCCGCCTGAATATGCGGCCCGCTCAATGGTGCCTTCGCTCACAATGGCGTCAGGCCTCGGGGAGACTGGCGGACTCCGTACGGATCTCCAGCCCGCTGGTCTCTTCTCTACGGTGGTGGCTTCATCTGCCCAACCTAGTGCTCGGAATGCCCTTTCAGTCTCCTCCGCCTGTTCAGGTACTGACGACCGACGCTTCTCTCCTGGGTTGGGGAGCGTATTGCCAAGGGACATGTACTCAGGGTCTCTGGACCCCGTGGGAAGCTGCCCAGCAGATCAACTTCCTGGAGCTCAGAGCGATCCGCCTGGCTCTCCGGGCCTTCTCCCACCTTACCGCTCGCCAGTCCGTCCTTGTCCAGACGGACAATCAAGTGGCCATGTTCTACGTGAACAAGCAGGGAGGCACGGGCTCCCTGCTTCTCTGTCGGGAAGCACAAAAGCTCTGCGCTTGGGCCGTCAGCCGAGGAATCCTCCTCAAAGCTGTCTATCTCCCAGGTCAAGAAAACTACCTGGCAGACAAACTGAGCAGACGCCTCCAACCACACGAGTGGCGATTGGACCCGTTGGTGGTTCAAAGGATCTTCCTCCTGTGGGGCCTCCCCAAGCTCGATCTCTGCCAGTCCTCTGAACAGGCAACTTCCTCGGTTCTGCTCTCGGGAACCGCATCCCCTCCGAGTAGCGGCGGATGCTTTTCTGCTCTCATGGTCCACGGGCCTTCTGTATGCCTTTCCTCCCATGCCGCTGGTGTCCCGGACACTTTTCAAGGTTCTCCAGGACAAGGCTTCGCTGATCCTGATAGCTCCCCGGTGGCCCAGGCAACCGTGGTTCCCGCTTCTGATGCAACTGGTGGTAGATACTCCGTTGCCTCTGGGGTTTCAGCCCGATCTCCTGACCCAGGATCAGGGGTCTCTCCTACACCCAACCTCAGATCTCTTCATCTGATGGCCTGGCTGCTGAAAGGGTAGTCCTTGCTCCCCTCCTGCTGCCTCCAGAGGTAGAAGAGGTCGTACTGGCTTCCAGGCGACCCTCTACCCGGAAATCCTACGCCCTTAAATGGCGTCGCTTCTCCACATGGTGTACTCAACAGTCTCAAGACCCCTTCTCCTGCTCGGTGTCGGTGGTCTTGCAGTACTTGCTTTCCCTCTCCAATCTTGGACTAAAGTCCAACTCGGTCAAGGTTCACCTCAGTGCTATTTCTGCACATCATGTGCCGGTGGAAGGCAGGCCTCTTTCCGGCCACCCTCTCGTGGCACGGTTCTCCCGAGGTCTCCTTCTCCTTAAACCGCCTTTGCGCCCCCCAGCCCCCGACTGGGACCTTAACGTGGTTTTACAGCGGATCACCTGTCCGCCCTTCGAACCCATGGCTACCTGTCCTCTCCGTTTTATTTCTTGGAAAACCTTATTCCTGGTAGCCCTCACTTCCGCTAGACGCGTTAGTGAACTGCAGGCCCTAGTGTCTGATCCCCCTTACACTAGGTTCTACAAGAACAGGGTAGTCCTGCGGACTCACCCTAAGTTTCTTCCAAAAGTGGTCTCCCCTTTTCACATCAATCAGGAGGTGGTGCTTCTGACCTTCTTTCCCAGGCCACACTCCAGCCGAGCTGAGATGGTCTTGCATACCCTGGACTGTAGAAGGGCGCTGAACTTCTACCTTGATCGAACGCGGGAGCACCGTAAGACTGTCCAGCTCTTCCTGTCTTACGACCCTAATAAATTAGGGCTCCCTGTCTCCAAGCGTACTCTGTCCATCTGGGTAGCTGACTGTATCGCTTGGACTTATGGGGCGGCAGGCCTCTCGTTGGAGAGTCGAGTCACGGCTCATCGGGTTAGGGCGAAGGCTGCGTCAGTGGCTTACCTCTGCTCTGTTCCATTGGCAGACATCTGCCGGGCCGCTACTTTGTCTTCGAGCCAGACTTTTGCAACCCATTACTGCCTCGAGAGGGAGTCCCGCAGGGACAGTGCTTTCGGACAGGCAGTCCTCCGTAATCTCTTCGAGGTTTAAGCAACTCCTACCCTCCATCCCGGATGTTGGGCTACCGGTTGGAGATTAGTCAGAGAAGATTCCTTCCTTCTGTGCTGCTGAGCTAGAGGGAGCTCATTTTTGTGCTTAGGGTCTCCGGTAGCCTTAAGCTTGGGAGTCCCATATATGAGGACTGACTTCCTGCTTGGTCCTGGAGAAAGCGTAGTTACTCACCTGTAACAGGTGTTCTCCAGGAGCAGCAGGAATCAGTCCTCACAACCCTCCCTCCTCCCCGTGGAGTTGCAGTCATATGATTTAGTTTTTGCAAATTTTTTGCCGTCTTTTCGCTATGTCATCAGACTGGCCAAGATGGCACCTTTGGGCAGGAAGGGGACCGCGCATGCGTGCTGCAATTCCCAAAGGCTTTCTTTGAAAGCTGGGGAAAATTGCTCCGCGAGGGCTCCGTCGGCGCCGACGTCACCCATATGTGAGGACTGATTCCTGTTGCTCCTGGAGAACACCTGTTACAGGTGAGTAACTACGCTTTCCTCTATCTCCTCATGGTCCATTTTTAACAGGGTGGGCTCAAATATTGAGACCGGAAAACCCTCTCCTTTTACTCCTGAGACTGTAAGCTTCTGATTTGATAATCTCATTCCCTCTGATATATAATTTAAGGATGTCCGGGCAGCTCCTGTATCTACTAAAAATACTACTTTTTCTCCCTTTGGCCCCACCTTTATGTTTACCAAGGGTTCTTGGTGGGACCTTAGATTGAGAAACCCCTGACACTCCTAATCTTCATCAAAACTCATCAGTGGTAGCACTCTCTCTTCTCTTTTTAATTCAGGACACTCTCTTTTAAAGTGACCTATTTTTCCACATGGATAGCATCCTGCCCGGACTTGGGGTCCAGACTGGAAATTACCAACTTGGTACTCCAGCTACCCTTGTCCTGCACTCCTGTCAGCCCATCCTCTCCCTGAGCTTCTTCCGCGTCCTCTTCCCTTTTGCCATATACCTTCTCCCTCTCTTCCGCCCATTTCGTCCTTCCTCCTTAATACTTCTTCTATGGTGTTAACCATTATCTTGGTTTTCTGTTTCTGTCTTTTGTCTTCCTGCCTCATAAACACTTTCTGAGCTTCCCTCAATAATTCCTCCAATGTTTTAACCTCCCACCCCTCCATTTTCTCCAATTTTCTTTTGATATCCTCTCCCTCTTCCAGCATGTTTATAACTCATTGGTTAATACTGTCTCACTCCACTTCTTGCACTTCCGCACCTGTGGCAGGCTACGTGTTACTAGCCATGTAGTCTCTCCTTCCAGGATGCAGATATATAACAAAGGGAGTCAGAAAGTTATTACATACTGTCGTCAGGTGCCCCCAGTGGCCAGTGGCTGTAAGGGCACGCTGAGCATTTTTATTATTTTTAAGGAGCAATGGCTCTTTAAGGTCCAATGCAGTGTGGTCCTTGAAGTTTTAGCTCCTTGTGAGAACAAATTATATAAGCCAAGAGTGGAGGGTAATAAGGCTTTATTTCCCCTTTAACGCAAGGGTTCACTAAGACATAAGAAAATAAAGATAGTCCTTCTTTATAAAGGGTTCCACCAAATAAGCAGGCAAACAACTGTTATAAGCTTCACAATTGAATGCAGGGATTAACTGAGGATTCTTTCATTTCAAAGTAAATTAAACAAGCAGGCAAACAAACTGCTATATGCTTCACAATTGATTGCAGGGTTTCTTTTATATTTACAGTTCTACTAAGGACTCAAGACTAGTAGTAGCACAAAAAGTACAATCCATGGATTCATCCTGAGGAATGAGAATAGTATTCTCAAACTCTATTTCCATGGACTCTGCGTCACTGGCTTCTCCCTCTGAATAAGTGCTTTCCCTTACGGCTACAAGTTTAGAGGGTCTGTCTCTGCTTCTTTGCTTCCAGTAAGACTCTTCTGTTAAGCCCTTAGGTATTGTTTTGAAAAGCTCTGCTTTGTTCCCTCTTCTCATATATTGAGTGTCTGCTTTATCAGAGTTCTAGGAGCAAGGCTTTCTTTTAAAAGTAAAGAGCCACCATACCTTGGCTTCCTGCAGCTGCTACACCTGTAGCTTTCTCTCCCACTTACTTCTCTCTGGAGACAGGTTTTCTTGTGCAGTGCTTTGCCTTCCTGAAGCCCAGGAAAACCTGATGAGGATTCCCAACCTCTGTGCTTCTGTGTAAAGGTAGCTTTGCTATAGGATCCTCTCCTCCTTGTACCTTGTAATCCTGGTCCAGCGAAGTCAGGTGAATGTAGGCTTCTCTTAAAGCATGGCTCCTTGGTTTTCTGTGCTCTTCTTTCAGCTGTTGCTGCTCTTGTTGTGCTGCTTGATCCAGCTACGTTACTTGGGCTGGGAGTGTCACTCCTTCCAGCCAAACTGCTTCTCCTGGCAGCCTCTCTCTGGACTCCGTCTCCCTGTGCTCTGCCCCTCTGGACTCTATCCCTCTGGAGAGTCTCCATCTGGATTCTGTCCCTCTGGGCTTGCTCCGTGTGGACTCTCTCCTTCTCCACACTCCTTCTCCTTCCTTCTGGCTGAACTGCTGCCGGCTGAGTTCCCTCTGAATGGATTCCTCCTAACTGGATTCCTCCTCCACACCACTTCCTTCTGGCTGTCTTTCCTTTATAAAGGCATTTTACCTTTGAAACTCCCGGGCTTGCCTTCAGGTGCAGCTGGTTAACACTCATACAATCAGTGGCTGGGCACGTTGACTCAGCCTCTGTAGGATTACTCCTGCCCCCTCTAGCTGTGCTGCGGGGTAATTGCATCTTCTGCCCATCCATAGCTCTATGAAAGACAAGGTTTTTTTCTAAACCTGCACCTTCCGTGGCTCCAGCCTCATGACAATACAAAATGATATTACAGAGTGGTAGATGAGTGGAATACAAAAATTATATTACATTGTAAAAATAATATATCACATTTGTTTACATCACTTTACAACGATTATTTCTTTTTTTTGTATTTTTCTTTCAATTTTGGTGGTTTCGACCATCAGCTAGGCCTTGGCCTACTTTTTCCTCACTATGATGGAAAAACACATCAGTGGTTTCAAAAAATCTACCAAATGTTCTGGTACTATATCAGTCACAGATAAACATGATTGATGCTTAAAATGTTTGGACAAGGACCATGTACCAAATGATGGTCCTTTGTACTACAAATAACAAAAAAAGGCTTAAAGAACAGGGCCAGACAGTATGGTTTTCTGTTCACCCCAGACTCGATTTCAGTGGCTTCCACATCATCGACGACATCGGCCTCCTTGCATGATTCTCCTCAAAGTCCAAACACAAAACCAATAAGTCATCGGCATTGAGAACTGATACCGATTCCAGAGGTAAATCCCTTCATCACCATCGAGACTCACCAAAAGGTGCATCCGATGCTGACTGGCCTGCCAAATAATCCCGTCAGGAGGACCTGTCCTCCAAAGCACAAGAGAGGCTCCAGGATGCTCCCGAGGCATTGACCTCCAGAGAGCTACCGGTTCCATGCTCTGGGGTGGTGGCTCAAAACCTCATACATGATTCTACCCAGGCATCGGTCAGCTCCTTCGACAAGTGCATACTGGCTATCAAGTGGTGTTTGGCCGCACTCCTGGCAGCCTTGGTACCGATGGTATCAACAGCTCCAGCAGTGCTGGCAATGACACCCTGCCTGTAGCCGCCGGTTCTGGGGCTGATGCTGGCACTCGAACCTGCATCGGGGGATCCCCTCCCTCCGATGCCCCCATTAGAACCGATGGGCATCAGTGGTACCCAGCAAGCTCCTGATGCCGCACTGACTGATCATCGGTATGATATCAATCATTGACACTGGGGAAGTATCAAGATCTGATTTCTTGTCAGACTTTGACTCCGCTTCATCTGAGTCTGATGAGGCATTGGAGGACTCCCAAGAAAGCTGGGATATCCCTTCAGAGATTTCCCTTCCTCATGAGCGGCTTCGATCCCCACCAGAGGATATGTCTTTCCAAAATTTCATTCAGGACATAGCATCAGGCTTGCAGATTACTGTGGCATTGGAGATGGAACCAAGAGCAGAGGAGTTCAAAATCCTCCAATACCCCTCAACACCTAAGGAGGCTGCCACTTTACTGGTGCATTGCATCTTGCAGGTTCTAATGCTCAGTATGTGGGAGGTTCCTCTAACGGTTCCACCTATTAGCAAAAAAACTTGATATAATGTACCAAGTTCCAGCATGCCCAGGCCTTCAGAAGCCTCAACTTCCACACCACTCTATGGTGGTGGAATTGGCGATGCACTGCATCAAGAGTTCTAAGAATCATTCTTCCATGTCTCCAGACAAAGGCGCCTTTGGGCATAGATGTTTTCAAGCATGCATGCTCACCTCTAGAATTACCTCCTATATGCTCTACATGGACATGTTCCTGAAGGATGTATCCAGGGATCTAGAGAACTTTGCACTTCTTCCCGAAGACAAATGTAATGCATTCCAAGTCGTAATCAGGCAGAATCAAAATACATCCAAATTTCTTACCAGAGCATCTTTCAATGCCTTTGAGTCATCCAACAGAGTCTCAGCAGTCTACATCGGTGCTCACTGAATGGCTTGGCTCCAGGCTTCAGATCTTGAACAACGGGTCCAAGACAAATTGGCCAATATTTCCTGTTCTGGAGAAAACCTCTTTGGAAAGGGTTGGAGGGAAAAGGCCAGAGAGATTGAGACAGATGATCTTACCCTCAAATGCTTCTCCAGAAAGACAGCGGACCCCTCTAAGAGGAGGGCTAATACAAAGAAATCTTTCTATTCTAAGAAGGAAATTATTTAATTACATCGTCCTTACAAAGAGGGTTTATGCTAAGAGGCATGTTTACTAAACTGCAGTAGTCTTTTACAGAAAAGGCTCATGGTTAAGTCCAAAACCCCTGCAGTATCTGCAGGGGGTGTTCTGAGCTTTTCACCTGTAGATACCATGGAGATTGTGGACTTACCGGAGAGACCTATGATACCTGTATTGGCAAGTAGCACAGGAAGTCTCATGGTGCCTGCCAATCCAGGCATTGCGGATCTCCATGGTAAGTCCAAAGGGTATACAAGTAGCGATCGGGTGCACAGAGCTCTCTCATTAGCTCTGACCCCCGATCGCTATTGGGCCCCCTTCCAATGACCCCTCCCCCAAATTGACAATATTGTCAGTGCCATAGATATACAAATCCATGGTACTGACAATATTTTAAAGAGTGCCTTCCCCCACTTCAGCACTCATTTCACACCCCTCCCCCCCAGACTGCTATCCTCCTCATTAGTACAGATATGGCTGTGATCTTGCAGTGCTGCCCTCTATGTCTAGAAGGCAGTACCACATGATCGTGGCCATTTTGGGTCAGGACTTTGACAGGAGTGGGGAGGAACACTCCAGCCCCCATTGACCACTGGACTACTAGGGCCCCCTTTAGGCCGACTAGCTAGCCCTTATGTGTAGTTTTGAAGGGAGGATCAGGACCCGACTAGCTAGCCAAGTTTTTCTTTTTAAACTGATGGGGGGGGGGGGGTGTTTGGGTGCCCATCTGACTAACTGGGATGTTCATGATTGTCAGGAGGTGCAATGATCCCTTCCCGGATGGTTTTAGAAATGCATATTTTGCATTTTTCCTCTAAGAAACATTTAGAAGGAATTCTCAAAACATCTCGGCACCCACAACCTGAGCTCCTTTCCTGAGTGGATATAGATAGATCTGAATACACCCCAAATGTTTGTTGCAGAAATGAGATAGTTTGAATACAAAACATCAAAACATAAGAGGGGAGAGAGATACCATATATTTGTCTTGTTCAAAGGTAGAGGGCAGTAGAAAGATGGCTGTTTAAATGGCATGCCAAGGGCAGGGCGGTGGATATGGCCCACCCCGTGTGCTGGCCAGGAGGGGTGTGCACCCTTGCCGGCCCCATATAGGCAGTACAGCAAACTTCTATTAAGTTAGCTTGCCATGGTGCCTCACACTACAGGGGCTGGCTGGTGTTCTCCCAGCTGAAGTTTCAGGAATCACAAGACTTTGGCTGGGAGAGAAGACTTGTTGGCCCCTGCAGCACGAGGCACCTCAGCAAGCCAACTTAATAGCTTAATAGTAAGTTTACCATGCTGCCAATGTGGGGCCAGCAAGAGGAAGGTGGGTGTATCATGGCACACAGTGCCTTACCACGTGGAAGGATTGCTGTCAGCGCGGGGGGGGGGGGGGGGCTAGGTATGCCACTGGGATCTGGTAGATTCCTCCAGATCTCTCCAGTATTGTTGTTAAATACAATTTCTAAAAGAGATTTAACATACTTATTTGTACTACAGTCAAACCTCGGTTTTCGTATGCCCCAGTTTTCGTATGCTTCGGTTTTCGATGTCTTTTTTCATTGAGATTTTGTCCCGGTTCTCGTACATCTGCTCGGTTTTCGTACAATTTTAAAATGGTCCGTTCCAGGGGGGGTCGTTCAGTAAAGTACAGTATTTAGCTTGTTTTTGCGATCCAGACCTCTTTACTTTCAGCGATCCTTTGAGAAATACAGTAGCAAGAATCAAGGAGTGAGAGTGTGGCTGATCTGATGCTTCTGACACGCTCAATTAGAGGACTCCCTGCTGACGGCGAAACTTTGATGGGTCTTCCAAACATGCCAGTCCTGATGGGTCTTCCAAACTTGTTGCTGAGCATTTCTTCCAGCTTGCAATTTGCTTTTGAGACGGAATCGGAGGCGGGTGAGAGAGTCGGCGATCAGATTACAGTGCTGTATCTGTGTGTGTGTGCTGTCCTGTGACGATCGGGCAGGTGAGAGAAGTGACAGGAGCTGTTCTACTGCCTGGCTGAGACTTCGGGGGCCCGTGCTGCTGCGGCCATTGCCACATGGCTCTGGAACGCATGCGTTCCAGGTTGCCTGAGCGTGAGAGTGGTGTTTCCGATGGCTGTGGCTGTGGCTGGTGCCTTTACAGGAGGCCTTTTTTTGTGGATCCTTCTTGGTTTTTTTCTTTTTTTTTAAATTCCTGTGCCAGTAAAAGACAAAGAAGGGAAGTAACCCTGGATAGGGCCTTGATACCTGAGGTCCTTATGGAGGGGGATTCCCCTTCCAAACAATAACCTCTCCTCCTCCCTCTCCCCTCCTCGCCGTCATCCATATGCCAACAAGAGTCTTCAATAAAGGTAAAAGTGATGTTAAATGTTCATTTATTCATTTCATTAGTCATTTATATTTATTTCTCATTGTTTTCTGTATGAAAAATATAATTCTCTATAAAATGTATTTTTTGTGAATATTTTTGGGTGTCTGAAACGGATTAATTGGATTTACATTATTTCTTATGGGAAATATTGCTTCAGTTTTCATACATTTCGGTTTTAGTCAGACTTTTTTTGAACGGATTAATCATGAAAACCGAGGTTTGACTGTATATACAACTTGTACAGCATTAGTTAATATGATTTTCTCTGAGACTTCTTTCAAATACCTGTGTCTCTTAGTTACAGATTGAATCACATTCTCCTGGTACTCATTCTGAGTTTCATGTTTAGATATTAAAAAACAAACAAACCTAAAGTTGTAGAATATTAAGACAATGCATGCTCCATTTTCACCAGAACTGCACTATGGGTAGCTTCATTGTAGCCGTATTCAAACTGGATGCAGGGAGAAAGAAGCCAACCTGACCAAATTTATTTATTTATTTGAATATTTGATATATTGGCATTCAAAAGCAAGAACATTATGGCAATTTACAAATATTTCGTTTGACTATCCAGCACACCAATCTTAAAAATAAGTTGTTAAAAAGTATACACTAGCAGTGTGACACAATGATGTGTTTCCCCCATTTCCAGAATCAGGCATGTGGGGAATTCATATATGTGTCTCATAGGAAGTGTTGGGGGCTGTGTGTGCGCGTGGTGTGCTGCATGTTCGTGTATCATGGGAAGTGTTGGGCTGCATGTGGGTCATGGGGAATGTTGGGGGCTCTGTGTGTGTGTGTGTAATGGCAGTGTGTAATGTGTGTGTGTGTGTGTGTAATGGCAGTGTCAGCTGTGTGTGTGTGTGTTATGGCAAGGGTTGAGGGGAGAGAGTGTGTGTGTGTTATGGTGAGTGTTGAAGGCTGTATGCGTGATGGGGAATGTCGGAGCTGCGGGGCTTGTGTGTCTCTCAGGATTCCCCTCCCAGGCTTCCTCTAGACTTTCATAACTTCTCCCTGCTTTCTCTCAGTATCTCTCTTTCTTTCACTTATGACCCCCCCCCCCCTAGGATTTACTTAGTATCTCGTTCGCTCATAACCAAAGCTTCACCCAGTCTGTCTCTCATATCCCCCACCATTCATCCAGTCCTTTCACTCACCCATTCTTGTCTTTGACCGAAGCCCTTCAAAATTTCAGTTTACATCCCCTCCCTCCTGCAAGCCTAGTCAAAACACTGTGGTTAGTGCACCACTGCAATTGGCTGTCTGCATGGTGGAGCCGTGTGGTGATAGAGGGGTAAAAGGAGCACTAAGAGAGGACAAGGCCATAGTGGAGAGACTGAATGAATTCTTTACTAAAGAAGATGTAGGAAACTTACCCATACCAGAAGTGATATTTAAAGGTGATGTATCAGAGGAACTGAAACAAATTTCCATAATTTGTGAAGATGTAATACAGTTATTTGATAAACTAAATTGCAGCAAATTACCTGAACCAGATGGTATACTTGCTACGCAAGTTTGGTCAATTTTCCAGACTGAAAATCAATATAGAGAAATCGGAGGCATGGTTGTTGGGCAAAGGGAATCCTGTGGGAGTGGACAGCGCTTTTCAGGTAGTCAGCAGAACTGATCAAATATTTAAGTAGCTGCTTACATAAAGACCCACAGAAGGTGTATCAATACAATATTCAGGACAAAATCCAGCAATTTAAAAACCTGTGTAGCAGGCAGGCAGACTTACCTTTGTCCGTGTTTGGGAAAGTGGCTGTTATTCGTATGGTGATTATCCCCAAAGTTTTTACAAGATCCAGATGCTACCCCTGTGGGTATGATGGTAAGATGAAGCCCTGCTCAAAGGAGCTTTATGGTAGTTCATCTGGCGAGGTAAACAGGCATGGATGAGTTATGCAAAACTCATACTGGAGGTGAGGGGGGCCTCCCAGATCTCATATAACTTTGCAGCCCTGAAATGGTAGATCCACAAAGCTTTTATCGGGACATCTCAATATGCATCGGCAAGCCTGCTGGAAAGCTGTTGCCGGCCCTACAGCTTACTGAGTGCTCTGCACTTCAACAGAGTTCATCTCCAGTCCCCGGAGTTTGGTGGCTTGTTTTACCCACTTTGGTGGGCATGGAAATGGTGGGCCGGATTACACAAACACAGTTGGAGGGTCATGCCCTTCTTACAGGTGACAGAGAATCCAGATTTTGTACTGGGACAAATGTACTCTTCAGAAAATGGGGCATCAAGGGTAAGGTAGACTTAGGCCAGATATTGAGCTGGGGAGGGGGGTTTCCCCACTTTGGAGCGAATTAAGGAGGAACTGGGCCTTCCTGAGATACACTAATATTCTTATTGGCAGTTGAGACACTACTGGAGGGCTTTGGAGACAGAGCATTCTGGGGAGGTGGAGGTGAAAGTTAGTGATCGTAATTTCCATAACTTGTCCCCGGTATGAAGTTGGTTGAGTAATTGATACAGAATGCTTCAGGAGGCTTTGCCGGCCCTGCATTTGGCGGAGCTAGCAAAACAATGGGAAGCTGAGTTGGAGGAAAAGGTGGAGGAGGACCAAATGGAATGCTACTTTCTTCAGATTCCGAAGGTGGTAGCTGATACCAAGAACTGGAATTCCAACTACTACACAGGGAATATCTGACCAGAGAAAGTAGGGCCCAGATAGGTTTGTGGGCACAGGGAATGTGAGAAAAATGTTGACTGTGGATGGCTACCTTTTGCCATGCTTTTCTGGACTGTCCTGCCCTATCCATGGTGTGGGGAGGCGATGCTGCATTGCCTGGAGACTTTAATCAAGAAATGGATCCCCTGGACATACAGCATGTTCCTCCTGGAGAACGAGAGACCACTGCATGAACAAAATATCAGGAAGACAGAGGGGACGTTCATCATGGCAGATGTCTGGTGCATCAAAAAACTAATTTAAGACATTGGGTGGGAGACACAGTTCCTTCATTCCAATACCAGATAAATGTTATGCATGTCCTGGCAAGGGAGGAACTGAACGTCCATAGCAACTTCCAAACCCACTGAGAGTTGCGCTATCAATGGTTATGGACACAGTTTATGAATCACTACCCGGGTGAGAGAGAGGGGGGATAGGGAATAGGAGGAGCGGGCTTGGATGGGAGGGTTCTTCGACACAGGTTTTTGACATGGCATGCGAAGAGGCTATGATGTCCCTACTATTTCATTTGTTATGATGGTGTTGCTAGAATGATGATTATTTTTAAAAAAAACAGATAAAGGTGAGCTGGTTGATATAGTGTTTCTGGATTTTCAGAGAGCCTTTGACAAGGTCACTCTTGAGAGACTCTTGTGGAAATTAAAAAGTCATGGGATAGGAGGCAGTGTACTATTGTGGATTAGGAATTGGTTAAAAGATAGAAAACATAGTAGGGTTAAATGGTCAATTTTCTCAATGGAGAAAGATAAATAGTGGAGTACCCCAGGGATCTGTGCTGGATCTGCTGCTTTTTAACATATGATTACAGTGGGGCAAGCATGGACTGCAGTGTTTTGACTAGGCTGTCATACCCATGTTTGTTTGTGCTTGCTTACATGTGTGCAAACAAATATGCATACAGACAATTTCTCCGCTGCTGAACCCTTGACAATAGGCACTATGCTTTGATGAAACACACCTAATATATACCAAGACATGGAAAAGCACAAAAGTAAGGGTACAACACTGAGGACAACAAATTACACTTTCAGAATGCTTAAATTGTATACACTAGGGGCAGTAGAGATCATTTCTGAGACCCAAAGACCCAATCAAATATGATCAGAGAGAAAGCTTAAACTAGTGGTTCCCAAACTTGGGGTCGGGATCCCAAATGGGGGTCACAGAAACATGGTCATTTCCCCTTCTTTCTAAACATTTGCTGTGATCTATGCCAAATGTGGCAGTCAGCAGGTGAGCCAATGGACATCCATAGGCCCTTGCCCCTACTTGGGTAAACTTCCTCTTAGGCTGGAAACCCATGCTGAGTACTGAGGTCTGTAAGCACACACTGCACACTGATGCAAAGGACCCTGTGCGGACTGTTGCTGCTTTATTTATTAATATTTAACTCATGCCTTTACAGTAGTAGTTCAAGGCATAGTAGGAATTTTCCTATCCCTGGAGAACTTACAATCTAAGTTTGTACCTGAGGCAGTGGAGGGTAAGTGACTTGGCTAAAGAGTACCAGTGGGATTTGAACCCTGGTCTTTCTGGTCCCAGGCTGTGGCCTAACTACTCTACTTTGAAGAAGGAGGCTGCAAACCTGCTATTTTGATTTCATACTCATCTTTCATACTCAGTTTTTAGTTGCTAAAATGGGGTCATATCGGATAAAAGTTTGGAAAGCACTGGTTTAAACAATCAAGTGTTTACTCCTGCTTTAAACTTTGTTTAATTCTTTTTCTTTTTTAGTTTTTATATTAATTTCTAAATTAAAAATATAGACCGCATCATAGAGAGACACCAGGAAAAGCTAGGGAGGGTAAAAAAAAGAGAAAACCCCCATAGTAAAATAAATCATAGCAAAAACAAAGTGGACTAACAGTTTTTTTAGGATTGCTCCTTACTGGACAAAAAGGACTCGAGCTGAAGAGGGTCAAGACATACATAGTAACAGTACATTTACATGTAAATCTTAAAAAAAATCCTCTAATGGCTAGGACTTGGTCTTTTAATTGAAGAAAACTTCCTTCTAACCTGTGTAATCCTTCACACATCTGGAAAAATTAAAACTTTTCCACCACAAAAATCCAGATCCTTTTTCTGGAGATATGCTTTCATAATCGACAATGAGCCGCCTGACTGAAGACCCAATACAGTTTAGGTCAACTATCCAAAGGGTTACAACAACCAGAATTAAACTTTTGTATGTCTCATTAACTAAAAATACATGAAGAGTTGCTCTTAAAGAAATCTCTTGCGAGGTTCCAAGAAATTCAGTCAAGTCAAATGTGGTTGGCGGGTCAGGTGATCCAGCAAGTGTACTCCCCAGTTCGTCAGCCAAATTCCTAGGCAACAGATAATAACAGTAAGAGAAGAGTTTCGGAGCTATCCAACTGCAATATATCTTTTGGGTATTTTCTCAGAAGAAATAAAAGAGGAAGCAAATATACTTGTGGAAAGTTTTAAAAAAACATTCCTACTTCTCCATTGATTTTCCAGTAACTCTAATTGGTTATAAACATTTAAGCTGTCCTTTATGTTAGACAAACAGGTTGCTTGCAGAGTAACACATTGAGAATTCACTTTTTCCAATCTCTGAGAAACTTGGTGTAGTTGTTTATTCTGGCCTCTCAATTTTAAGGAAACCTCTTGGGAAAAAGTTAATATTTGCCCATAGAATCCTTAAGCAATGAATTCATCTATGTTGCAAAATGCCACACATCTGCTAGAGCAACATTCAGTGTAGAACCAACAGCTGTTTTCTGAGGCAGAGCTTCTACATTTAAGGCAATAGATTTAGGAAAAAAAAGTAATAGGCACCTCTTCCCAAACAAGGCCTCCAGAGACCCTTGGCTCCTTCAGTCCAATCTCCAGACTGAACTGCAAGGAGAATCTTGTTAAGATCCACCAGTCTCACTGCTGGGACAGGGAGGAGTTCTTTCTATAGGGCTCAGTGTAACCCCCAAACAAAGTAGAGGCTGATAAATCAGGAATGCTTACCCAGCCAGGAGCCCATAATATTTGGGAATGATGTTTTTATCGGGCCCATAATATTTGGGAATGATGTTGCAACTGCTTTCACAACTGAGGCCCTTCCTCTTATTAACCCCTCTCAGCATACTGAAGTTGCTAATAGAATAACAGGCCAAACGTTTCCCCAAAGGGGAATGTGCACCTTAGGTCATGCATTTCATGGCTATGTGACTGCAGCCAGACAGCGCCACTGTGATTTTTATGTCCCATCAGCAGGCATCCAAAGATGGTGTTTGAGGGTAGGTAGGGCTCTTACCAACATGCTCTTGCCCCCAGCAGAATGAAACTCTCCTCTGTATGGCCACTACACGTGTTGCCTTGGACTCTCAACCACAGCGATCTTGTTCTCCCCGCTTTAAACTTTGAATAAGAAGAATCAGAATGTAACTCTGTTGAGAATTCCAAAGAACCGGAGCTAAGAAACAAAATGCTCCCCACTTGGTAGCTGCAAATTTAATCTTCACTAATGGGAATCAGTCTTACTTCAAGCAGTATGTCTTTAGTGAACTGCATCTCCAGCTCAGATGACCCATTCTCCAAACAGGGAAAGCTGATTCAGTTTCTTGTGTAATGAGCAGCAGGTGTAGAGGCTTCAGAGAATCTCATTGCTGGGCATCCCATTGTGGCTCCTCAGTTGGTCCATTCGCACACTTCGCTGTTACGAAGCTTCAGCTTTGCACCAGAGGAGTATGTCTAGTGTTGGGACTAAGCATAATATCTAGTTCTATGAAGGCCATACACTCCTTGGTTCCACCAATGGAATTCACCATCACAAGAGCAATGGATCCACAGACCACAAAAGAACCTATCCTATTCTTGGATCTGAAGCCATAAAAAACATTTCCTTATCATCCTGCTAGACCGTTGAGACGAGTGGGTCATGGTCCTTTGCCAGCAGGTGAAGGCAGACTTGAACAACTTTCAGTGAAGTCATCATTCTGCTGAAGTACTGATGCAACACTGAGAGAAGCCAGTATTTGCCTCCAGCAGTGGTAAGGTGTTTGGACTGATGCAGCAGTGCAAATAGGTCGATCTCCTCTGGCTCATACTGTGGTTCATTTGCCAGTGTGGCAGAAACCAGTAGGCCCAATGTTGTTCAGAGCTTGGGTACGGTCCTGTTTCCTTGAGCCAACAGCTTCTACTGAGTCCAGTGCTACTACCCATGGGTTTCTAGTGGTTGGGCCAAACAGAAGGACCCCACCGATCCCCTAAGAGAAGTTGGAAAGTTGGGCCCAGGTCCCCTTTCTGCTTTCTTAGCTTCACTGTATTTTTTTTCTTATTTTTTTTTCCAAAACCTATAGGCTATAGTATAGGCTATATTTGCCTGTCTTACACTGCTTAGTAAAGCAGTTCAAAATTTAAAAGCCAAAAAATAATTTTTTCTATTTCTGTCAGCTGGATCTCAGACTGTGGGGATTGCAGGGGTTTTCTTTCTTGGGTTTCAGCCAGCCAGCCTTGCAGGTGCTGGGAATTCTCGTTTTGCTGTAGCCTGTTTTTTTCTTTTTAGTGGGCTTTTTCTTCACGATTTTTAAAAACTTCTCCACATGTAGCTCTGCTGCAGTGCTGGGAGCCTGGCACTGCACCTCTTGCATTTGCTACTGGGTTAGTTCTGTGGTGGGTTCTTTTTGGCCATGGTAGGGCGTGTCAATTTTAGGAGTAGATTTTTATTTTTCTAAACTTTACAAACTACGAATGATCAAATTATGCAGTTTTGCATGCTGAATCTAAAGCTATCTTCAGAAACTGCTTAAAGTGAGTCTTATTTACTTCAAATCACAGTTAAAATATGTGGAAATGAAGTAATATTTATTTGAACGTACAAATGGTCTGAACAACATCTGTAGCCACATAATTGTCTTTAAAATGCCATTTATGCAGTTAATTTAATGTTAATTAACCCAGACACATCATTTTACTGCATGGATAAGATGATGGTGGAAGGAGGAGGAATTTAGATTTGTTAGGAACTGAGCAACATTCTGGAGGAGGAGGAGCCTATTCCAGAAGCATGGTCTCCACCTTGTCGAGGATGGAACAAAGCTGCTGGCACTAATTTATACAAAGGATAAATCAGCTTTTAAAATAGATCTTTTGGAAAAGCCAACAGTCGCTTAGGAACATATGGTTTAGAATAGGTCATTTTCAAGAGATACTGGCAAAATGTATTGGGACACCATTATATCAAAATAATAATTATACTGATAAGATAGAGTAGAAATTGGTAGAGAGGTGATGCTATATCTTAAGGGTGGCCTAGAGCAGGTTCTCAAACCTGTCCTAGGGGACCACTGGCCAGTCAGGTTTTCAGGATATCCGCAATGAATATGCATGAGAGAGATCTGCATGCCTATTACCTCCAATATATGCAAATCTCTGTCATGCATATTCGTTGTGGATATCCTGAAAACCCAACTGGCTGGTTGTTCCCAAGGACAGGTTTGAGAACCCCTGGCCTGGAGACAAACCAGATAAAGGTTCTTCAGGAAATTAAATTCAATGTGGAATCTTAATGGATGGAAATTTGTGTGATGGGGAAAAGCATACTGGTGGGGATATATAACTGTCCACCTGGACAGGATGAAAAGACAGACAGTAAAATGGACATGCTCAGTTAGAAAAGTTTCTAGATGCCATAAATGACTGCTTCACAGAGCAGTTGATCCAGGAACTGAAAAGAGGGGAATCTACTTTAGATCTAGTCCTTACTAGTACACAGAACCTGGTGCAAGGGGTCATTAGGCGTGGTAAGTACAAGGCAATCAAATTTGTCTTCAATGGAAGGAGAATGCTAAAATAACTACTGCTGTTGCACTTCATTTTAAAAAGGGAGACTTGGAGAAAATGAGGAAATTAGAAAAAGCTAAAAGGATCAGTTGCCAGAGCAGAAAGTCTGCATGAGGTGTGGACATTATTTAAAAAGACTATTTTGGAAGCTGAGAAAAAATATTTATTTTTATTTATTTATTTAAAAAATGTATATTCCATGCTATTTCCTAGGCAGATTACAATAAACATACATAAAATAAATAAAAACAAGATCACAGTGGTACCACATAATACAAAGCCCATACCAAGCCTGCAAATACTGCCATAAATGCCTGATATTACATTTACACAGTCTTAATTTACTGTATAAAGAAGGTTAGGAAGGCCTGGCAAAACAAATGGGCTTTCAATTTTTTTATGAAATACTAGAATGTCAAATGTGTTTCTTAATTCCACTGGCAAAGTATTCCAAAGCTTTGGTGCCGCCACAGAAAACCTGAAAATGAACATGCTGGAAAAGAGGAACATCTAAAAGCAAGGCCTCTTAAGAGCACAAAACACGTGGGGCCCAGTATTCTACTGAAACAACTATGCGCCACTATGGCACATAGCCGTCACCACCAACCTCTAACCCCGGATATTCAATGCCAGGGTCATATGCAGCTCCAGCATTGAATATCCAGGATCACCACACAGCCTCTGATGCCACAGAATAACTGGGTAGCGGCAATATTGCACCACTACCTGGTTAGCTCCCGTGGGTAAAACTAGGCCAGTTTTTACTTCGCCTAAGTTTACCCACAGGTTATTAACCAGGCAGCAGTGCAATATCATCGCTACCTGGTTAGTGACTGTCATCGCCCACGACACGCCATGGAATGCTCAAGACACACCCCAATGCTAAGCAGTTAGCATCGGGGCATATAGCGGCATTAGTTGGGGATATTCAGTGGCACTAACTGTGTTAGTGCTGTTGAATATCCCATTCAGTGGCATTTACATGGTCTACAGTTTAATAAACCATGTAAATGCCTTTAGAATATCAGGCACATTGAGGGCAATAAACCCTGAAAGCTGTGGACAAACTGAGTGGGACTTTTTGATTTAAACACTAGCATAATTATTTTGTACTTGATCCGCGATCTGATAGGTAATTAGTGTAGGTCAGCGATGGCGAACCTATGGCACGCGTGCCAGCTGTGGCACGCGAAGGCCTTGCAGCTGGCACGCGGGTAGGTCCGCAAAAAAGAAAAAGCTGGCTCTGGTTGCGGACGCGGCAGCGGCAGAGTGCAGTGTCCCGCGGGGCCCCCTCCGCCCGCTAAGCCCCTCTGCAAGGGCTTTCAGATTCGCGAGGGAGAGCGTCTCCCTCGCGTCTCTGTTAAGCCCGCAGGGGCTAATGGGAAATTTCCCATCAGCCCCTTTAGACGCGAGGGACTGATGGGAAATTTCCCATTAGCCCCTGCGGGCTTAACAGAGACGCGAGGGAGAAGCTCTCCCTCGCGAACCTGAAAGCCCTTGCAGAGGGGCTTAGCGGGCGGAGGGGGCCCCGCGGGACATTGCATTCTGCCGCTGCCGCGGCAGCAGCCAAAGCCAGCTTGTTTTTTTTTTTTTAATATGCCATGGGGGGGGGGGGTTTAGGACTGCTAATGGGCTAGGGGGGGGTGTAGGGCTAGGGGGGGTAGGACTGCTAATGGGCTGGGGGGGGTAGGACTGCTAATGGGCTAGGGGGGGTAGCGGGTAGGACTGCTAATGGGCTAGGGGGGGGTAGGACTGCTAATGGGCTGGGGGGGGTAGGACTGCTAATGGGCTGTGGGCTGATGGGGGCTGTCTGGAAATGGGGTGATGGGGGGTTAGGACTGGTAATGGGCTATGGGGGGGTTAAGACTGCTAATGGGCTTTGGGCTGATGGGGGCTGTCTGGAAATGGGGTGATGGGGGTTAGGACTGATAATGGGCTATGGGGGGGGGGCTAGGACAGGAAATGGGCTGATGGGGAGGGGTTAGGACTGGATGGGCTGTGGGCTGGGGGGGTTAGGACTAGTAATGGGCTATGGGGGGGTTAAGACTGGTAATGGGCTGTGGGCTGATGGGGGCTGTCTGGAAATGAGGTGATGGGGGGTTAGAACTGCTAATGGGCTATGGGGGGGGGGTTAGGACTGATAATGGGCTAAGGGGGGGGCTAGGACAGGAAATGGACTGATGGGGAGGAGTTAGGACTTGAGGTGGGCTGATGTGGTTAGGACTGGTAATGGGCTGTGGGCTGATGGGGGTTTAGGACTGGCAATGGGCTGTGGGGGGCTGACTGAAAATGGGCTGATGGGGTTAAGACTGGAAGTGGGCTGATGGGGGGTTAGGACTGGTAATGGGCTATGGGGGGGTTAGGACTGATAATGGGCTATGGGGGGGGTTAAGACTGGTAATGGGCTTTGGGCTGATGGGGGATGTCTGGAAATGGGGTGATGGGGGGTTAGGACTGGTAATGGGTTATGGGGGGGGGCTTAAACTGAAAATGGGGTGATGGGGGTTTAGGACTGGAAGTGGGTTGATGGGGGGCTAGGACTGGTAATGGGTTGGGGGGTTGCTATGACTGGAAATGGGCTGAGTGGAAGGGGAGGCTTGAACTGCAAATAGCTGATGGGGAGGGAGCTTGGAATGGAAATGGGCTGTGAGGGAAGGGAGCTAGGACTGAAAATGGGCTGATGGAGCAGCTAGGATAGGACTGGAAATGGGCTGTTGGGGGGAGCTAAGATTGGAAATGGGCTGTGGTGGGGGCTTGAATTGAAATGGACTCATGGAGGGGCTAGAACTGGAAGTAGGCTCATGGGGGGGGCTTGGACTGGAATTGGACTGAGTGGAGGGGAGCTATGATTTGACATGGGCTGATGATGGGGCTAGGAAATGACTAGAAATGGGCTGATGGGGGGCTAGGATTGGAAATGAGCTGATGAAGGGACTCAGACTGAAAATGGATGGGGGAGCTAGGACTGGAAAGGGGTTGATGGGGTCTAGGACTGGAAATGGGCTGATGCAGGGACTAGAAAGGAATGGATGCTGGGTGAGACTGGAACTAGAAGGGAGCTGATGTTAGGGGAGGATTAGAATGGGATGGGGCTGGGAGAGTAAAATGGAGAGGGGAAAAATATTTTGTGTGGGAGGAATGAAAAATCTACAATTGGCCGGGTATTGGGAGAGTAAGTGGGGATTGAGGATGGAGCGGTAAAATTTGTGTGGATGAAATAGGAATGAGGAAAGAGCAAAAGGAGAAAGATTAGTATGTTAAAGCAGATGTAGAGAGAGAGAATGGAAAAAAAGACTAGAAGAGAGAAGAAAGAACAAATGGACAGCAGACGATGGAGAGTTAGCAGAAAACATGAAGAAACCAGAAGAAAGTGGCTGGAGCAATTGCAACTGAAAAAAAATGCACAAAAGGTAGAAAGATATCTCTTTATTTTGAATTTATTAACTGGAATATGAAACCTCTGGGAAATGTGCATCATTAACGTCTGTGCTTTGTTTGGTACAAGAGGAAATTAATTTATAGTTTTATTTCTACAGTGTTGTACATTCCAAGTTTGGCTTTTGGGGTTCCCAGTTTAATTATTGCCTTCCTGTTTCTAAATTGTGATTCCTTGTTTGGTGATGGTCTATGTTCTGCATGTGTAACTGAGCTGAGGTTTAATTGACGTGCTGGCACTTTGAGGAAATTCTTTGGTTTTGTGCGGCAGTTTGGGCACTCGGGCTCAAAAAGGTTAGCCATCACTGGTGTAGGTTATACAAATGGGTAGTAATGTGTTCAAATCTCCTACTAATTGTAACTTAACGGCACAGCCACATTTTGTATTCTCCGGGAACAAACAGGAAATCAGTCCTCACATACTGGTAATGACAGCGCTGACGGAGCCCACACGGAAGCATCTCCCCAGCTTTCAAAGAAAGGCTTTGGGTGATGCACCACACATGCGTGGTTCCCTTCCTGCCCAAGGGAGCCATCTTGCCTCAGTCTCCTTTTTTCCATGGAGCCCACTGGATGGCTTTCTCGTTTCCCCAGAAAAAGTGTTTCTTTTTGTCTTAAAATTATTCCTTTTCTAGTACAGAAGTGACTGTGTTAAAAGTTGAAGTCTCTAAACATCAGGAGCAACAGATGAACTCCTTGTCGCAGCTTAAAGAGGAACTTTTGGTGGTTAAAAAGGAACATTCGGCTCTTATTAAAGAGCGGAATGTGTTGACCCGGAAAGTGGAACATATAGAAAATCAAACTAGACGGAACAACCTGCGCGTCTTGAACTTTCCAAAGTCCCCACTTTTATCTCCTTCAGAGATGTTTCGGAAATATCTTTTGGAGGTCCTTAAGATTCCTGTGGATCAGCTTCCTCCATTGACGAGGGTTTACTATCTGGCTGACACTATGGAGTCGAAAAGGGAGACGGTGGGGGCTTCTGTAGCCCAAGGGTCTGGATTTGGAGACCTGACGGGCTTTTTGGAGAGTTCGTTGGAAGTCATCACAGAGAGGAGAACTCTGTTGGTTACGGTAGCATTGGAGACGGATAAATCCTTTATTCTCAGATTTTTCTTTAAGAATATGAATGAGCTGTTTTTTGGTTCAAAAGTTAGAATATTTCCTGATCTGTCTCGGCCCACCCAGTTGAGGAGACGAGAGTTCCTGACCTTTAGGCCTAGAGCTCTTGCGCTGGGGGCATCCTTTAAATTGAAATATCCATCTAGATGTGTTATTTCCTTTCAAAATAAGATTTATCTTTTTTTTGATCCTTCACAGCTTTCTGGTTTTCTTAGTGGGAGGGAAGAGGTTGGAGCTGGGGGTGTACCTGCATTGGCTGACGCTTAAGTCTTAAACCGCTTGTACTTGGTTTTTTCTTACTTTTGTTATATTGTTAGGTGTACTATTATGCTTGATTGTTTGGATGGGACTTGACAAATGTTATTTCTTGTGGCCTCTTGCTTGATTTGTGGGCTTAGTAGAGGGATGATTTGAGGGATGACTTAATTTAATAATTTGCTGTTTGTTATTTCTTTTGTGTAAGATTATTTAGACTATGAAGTTTATCCCCAGACATCGTCATTTCTTTGATATGCATATTCTTGTTGTATGTATAAGTTGTATAATTCAATAAAAATAAAATTTAAAAAAAAAAAATTATTCCTTTCCGGTAAGCGTACTGGTTCCTCTTCCCGGCCCCGAGCCAGCTCGCCTCACTGTCGCTCCTTGGTTCATTTTTCTTGAGGCATCCCTTGACCAGCGCTTTGTGCCCTTTTTTGGCTGGTAGGCCTCAGACCCTTGTCTGTATCCAAGGACCCATTTTTCCCATGGCTTCTAGTGGCTTCAAAAAATGTGATCGATGCAGTAAGATGTCTCTCACCGACCCATATGACTGCTGCCTCCATTGCCTCAGGCTGGACCACAACAACTCGGGCTGCGACCTTTGCAAGTTCATATCCGCAAAGACCATTAAGAGCCGTCAGCTGCAGCAGGAGTAATTGCTCCATAGATCCAACTTTGCGCTGGAGTCACCATGCTCCAGGGCCCCCTCCAGTACCTTGATGCCCTGCAATGCTAGGCCACTTCGGAGTCCAGTGGCCATGGCTTCTGTGAGAGGAACTCCCTGGAGGTGGAAAGCAAGAAGAGCTCAAAAACCTCGAAAGCCGCCTCGGAGGACAGGTCTGGAAAAGTGGGTAAATCCCACACCAGACCCCGCAGTCCGAACTTGAGTCTGAGGGGTCAGAGAGGGAGCTGTCTTGGAAGGAGTTGTCAACATCGGGCGACTGGCCTCGGACCCTCGAGGCCATCCTGGTCAAGGACTCCCCCTCGATGGAACCAACGCCAGGCTCGAAGTCATTGATGCCTGCATTGAAGGCTGCGGAGCCATCTTCATGGAGACCAGAATGGTGGCCTTGGAGCACAGTATCACTGTCGTCCTGGCACAGCAGCAGGCATTGATGTCTGGTTCCTCCTGTTCATCCATCCCAACAAGTAGACCCTTGATTTCGAGGACTTCTCCGGTCGTCAAGCCAATCCTCGAGAGTCACCTGCCTTGAGAGACCTATTGGCCTGAGACGAGTTCCCAGTCCCATTCCTCGGGACACGGGTCCTCTCCAGCGAGTGCATATGGCTCGGACCACATGTCTCCCGGGGGTCACAGGCCTTCGGGTTCGGGGCCTGACCACGGGAGCCGCGGAGGCTTGGATTCTTTCTCTGATTTTGAGTCAGACTGGGAGACCGAGGACAAGGAGTCCCCGGACACCCAGCAACACCAAGATGTGCCCTCTCACCCATCTCCCACTGGTGCACCATTCACTGCCCGAGGACGTTGCCTTCTTTGACTTTATGCGGGACATGGCAAAGGCATGCGAGTTTGAGACCAAAGCAGAAGAGGACCCCTACACCGAGGAACTTGAGATCCTCCAGTATGAGGCCCCCCCCCAAAGGAGGCCTTCATGGTGCCCATCCCTTTGATCCTCGAGCGCCTCCTCCTCTGTATGTGGGAAACACTGGCATCAGTGCCCAATGTGAGTAGACAACTCAACTCCATTTACCGAGTCCACCGAAGTCTAGGGTTTCAAAAAACCCAACTCCCTCACAATTCTATGGTCATTGTGTCAGCCATGCAGTGACTCAAGAGCCAAAAGACTCATCCTTCAGTGCTCCTGGGTAGGGAGGCCTGGATCTTGGATGCTCTCAGCCAAAAATGCTACCACAGCTCAATACTGGTTTGCCAAGTCCAGACCGACCAGTTGTACATCGGCATGTACCTAAAAGAACTGGCGAGGGAGCTCGCCTGTTTCTCGGTTGGCCTCAGTGGGGAACCTCTTCAGCAGTTCAAGTCACTGGCTTTGGTAGTCAAGGAGTGCTCAAAGTTCCTGTCTCGAGCAGTGTATGATACATTCAAATCCTCAGCCAGAGTGGCCGCCGCGGGCATCAGGGCCTGATGCCAAGCATGGCTGCAGTTGTCTGACCTTGAGCAATGGGTCCAGGACAAACTCATTGAAGTCCCTTTTACCAGAGAGAATCTCATTGGAAAACCCATGTCAGACAAGGCTGATGAGATAGAGACTGAATTCCTGACCAGGAACAGACTCTCGAAGGAGACCTCAGTGCACCCCCGTAAGAATGCCCCCAGGGAAGAAGCCTTTCTTCCCGAGAAAGAAAGGGGTGTTCGGTAATGCCCAACAGTACCAAGCCTTCTCTGCCTCACAGCAGGGGCAACTGCTCAAGGGGCAAGGACATGGCCCCTGCAAGCCTAAGCAGGTTGAGCCAGGCACCAGCACCGGCCCCAGTTCAACATGCAAGGAGTTTTTGACTCCTGGGGTATGGCCTCCTCTCCTCCCAGGAGGCCCTCAGCAGCCCACAGGGGGGTGTCTGGCCCTGTTTGCCCACATGTGATCCTCCATCTCTACCGACTCCTGGGTCCTGCAAGTAGCCAAGGAGGGATACCTTCTTCACCCGCAACAGACACCACCCTTGTTCTTCCCAAGAGAACTCGTAAGGCCTCTCCTTCACCAAACTCTGCTACTCACCAAGCTCACAGGCCTCCTCATGGACAGGGCAGTAGAGCCAGTGCCCAAACATCTTTGGGGCAAAGGCTTTTACTCCAGATATTTCCTCATCCCCAGTGGACAGAGGGCTTGTACAGATTTCTGGTGAGGGAGAAGTTCAAGATGCTCTCCCTTGGAACACTGCTGCCTTACATCCAGCAGGGACTGGCTATGCTCCTTAGAACTGAAGGATGCTTATACACACATCCTGATCCATCCCACTCAATTCGTGGTGAGAGGAGGTCACTACCAATAAAGGGTGCTACTCTTCGGACTGACGTCATCGCCAAGGGTCTTCACACCATGTGCCTAGCGGTGTTCGTGGCCCACCTTCATCTCCAAGAGGCCATCATATTTTCCTTCCTGGAAGGGGAGGCATACCTGCAGAGGTGCACCACGCCACCGAGTGCACCATCCATGTCCTGCAGCGTCTGGGGTTTGTCATCAACTACCCCAAGTCCCACCTCTCTCCAGCACAGTGCCTGGAGTTCATAGGGGCTTCCCTCCAGGCCAAGGCCTTCCTCCCTCTAGAAAGGACAGAGCACCTCATGGCGCTAGCCACAGAAGTGCAACACCTCCGGTCAGTGCCCGCTCACCTTCTTATATGCCTGCTGGGCCACATGGCCTCTATGGTCCATGTAACCCTGTATGCCCGCCTGCATATGAGGGTGGCTCAGTGGTGCCTCCACTCCCAGTGGACATAAGCCATGGACAGACTTTGGGATAGGGTAAAAGTGACATGCCAGCTGGTGTACTCCCTCCACTGCTGGAAGATCCCTCGCCACCTTCGGGCCGGGATGCCTTTCCAGGCATCCACTCCCCAGAGGGTCCTCACTATGAACGCCACCCTGTGAGGATGGGGGGCTCATTGCGAGGACTTCCTCACCCAAATCACATGATCCCAGACAGAGTGCCAGTTGCAGATCAACCTCTTGGAGCTCCAGGCGATATCTCTGGTCCTCTGAGCCTTTCGCCACCGGTTGCAGCACCAGTTGGTGCTGATCCTGATGGACAACCAAGTCGCAATGTTCTGTGTCAACAAACAAGGAGGCATAGGATCATACTCCCTCTGCCAGGAAGTGGTAGCCCTCTCCTCATATGTGACATGCAACGTGATACTCCTGCAGGCGGTCTACCTCCCGGGCCTGACAACACCCTGGTGGACAGGCTGAGAAGTGTCCTCCAGCTGCATGAGTGGTGCCTGGACCCCAGAGTGGCCTCTCGGCTTTTCTGACTTTGGGGCATACTCTAGTGGACCTGTTCACCAGCCTGGACAACATGCAGTTGCCCTGCTTTTGCTCCCACCAGCTGCATCCGTCCCAGGTGGTGGTCGATGCGTTTCTCATCCCATGGACATAAGGCTCCTTTATGCCTTCCTGCCAACACCACTGGTCGCCAAGAACCTCTTCAAGGTCCAGCGCAACAGGGCATCACTGATTTTGGTGGCCCAGGCAACCCTGGTTCCTGCTGCTTCTCTGTCTGTCAGTGGCACTCCTGATTCCCCTGTGCTACACCCTAGGACTGTTCTCACAGGAGGGCGACTCTCTCCTGCACCCTAACTTGGGGCCCCTGTTGCTCACAGCATGGCTGCTGAAAGGGTAGTGCTAGCGTCCTTCAACCTCCCACATGACATGGAGGAGGTCCTTCTGGTCTCCCTTAGGCCTCCATGAGAAGGGAGTACAACTTCAAATGGTGTTGATATTTTGTGTGGTGTGTTGAGAGGCAGGTGAACCCTTTCTCCTGCTCAGTGCACTAGTGCTCCAGTATCTACTCCACCTGTCACAGTTGGGACTGAAGTCCAACTCAGTCAGAGTGCACCTGAGCACTATTGCGGCACACCACCGTGCTGTTGAGGGCAAGCCCCTCTTGGCTCAGCCCCTTATCTTTCATTTCCTGCAGGGCCTTATGTTGTCCAAGCTCCCCGTCTGCCCACCAACAGTGGCGTGAGATCTCATTATGGTGCTTCCACAACTCACTGAATTGCCGTTTGAACCCTTTATTATTATTATTATTTACATTTCTTATATACCGCACTATTTGCGATCAGCGCGGTTTACATAAAACAAAAGGTATATGACAATGAACAAAAGTCAGGTCATTACATAGAACAGGAACAAGTAACTTGGAAAACAGGGTAAACTATGACTACCTGCCACCTGTGGCACCTCTCCTGGAAGGTTGACTTTCTCATAGCACTCATGTCAGCTCACAGGGTCAGCGAGCCACAGGCTCTGATGGCAGAACTGCCCTACACGAGGTTCTATAAGAACAGGGTGGTGCTCCGCACACACCCCAAGTTTCTGGCAAAGGTGGTGTCCCCCTTACACCTCATTCAAGAGGTGGTGCTCCCCACCTTCTTCCTGAGGTTTCAAGATGGTAAGGCAGAGACCGTTATCCATACTCTGGATTGTAAAAGGGCCCTGTCCTTCTATCTGCAATGGACTCAGGGCCACTGCAAAGTGCCTCAGCTCTTTGTTTCCTATGACCCCAGTCAACTGGGGCTTCCAGTAATTAAGTAAACTCTGTCCATTTGGGTGGCAGACTGCATTGCCCTAGCGTATAAGCAGGCTGGGATCTCACTAGACCACTGGATCATTGTGCACCGCATCAGAGCCATGGCTACCTCTGTAGCAAATCTGTGTTCCGGAAATCTGCCGGGCTGCCACCTGGTCTTCAGTCCATATCTTTGCATCTCACTACTGCCTGGAGAGGGAGTCCCGACGGGACAATGCCTTTGGCCAGGCCATGCTCTATATTCACTTTGTGGTGTAGGCATCTCCTGCCCTCTGACTCCTGTGTTCATGCTACTGGAGTGTTGGTTTTCCACTGGACACTTGGGTCTTGTGAGAGTCTCTCAGTAGGGACTCAACTGCTGCAGTTCACGGCTCACCTTCTCTTGTCGCTGTGGAATTTTGTACAGGTTCTTGGTAGCCAGTAGCTGGGGAGTCCCATATGTGAGGACTGACTTCTTGCTTGTTTCCGAAGAAAACATAGTTACTCACCTGTAACAGGTGTTCTCTGGGGACAGCAGGAATCAGTCCTCACAACCCTCCCTCCTCCTCTTGGAGTTGCTTCTTTACCGTATCTAAATTTTTGCCATCTTAGCTATGTCATTTGACTGAGGCAATATGGCACTCTTCGGCGGGAAGGGGTCCACGCATGCGTGGTGCATCTCCTAAAGGCTTTCTTTGTAACGCCAATTTTTAAAAAGGGTTCCAGGGGTGATCCAGGAAACTACAGACTGGTGAGCCTGACGTCAGTACCGGGAAAAATGGTAGAAACCATCATAAAGAACAAAATTACTCAGCATGTAGTCATTGCTTAATGGGAGACAGCCAGCATGGCTTTAGACAAGGAAGATCTTTTCTTACTAATCTGTTATGTTTTTTTGAAGGTGTGAATAAACAGGTGGACAAAGGTGAGTCGGTTGGTATAGTATATCTGGACTTTCAGAAAGCTTTTGACAAGGTCCCTCATCAGAGACTTTTGGCAAAACTAAAAAGTCATGGGATAGGAAATGATATACTATTGTGGATCAGGAACTGGTTTCAAGATAGAAAGCAGAGGGTAGGGCTAAATGGCCAATTTTCCCAATGGAAAAGGTCAATAGTGGAGTACCCCAGGGATCTGTGCTGGGTCCACTGCTTTTTGACATATTCATAAATGACCTGGAAAAGGGAATAACGAGTGAGGTTATCAAATTTGCAGATGACACAAAACTATTTAAAGTTGTTAAAACCCAAGAGGATTGTGGAAAATTGCAAGAGGATCTTGAAAAATTGGAAGACTGGGCATCCAAATGGAAGATGAAATTTAATGTGGACAAGTGCAAAGTTATGCACCTAGGAAAGAACAACCCAAATTATGGTTACACGATGGAAGGTTCCACATTGGGAACCACCACCCAGGAAAAAGATTTAGGCATCTTCGTGGATAAGATGTTAAAACCCTGCGCCCAGTGTGCAGCGGCGGCCAAGAGAGCAAATAGAATGCTAGGTATCATAAGGAAAGGAATGGAAAATAAAACAAAGGATATTATAATGCCTCTGTATCGTTCCATGGTGCAACCGCACCTTGAATATTGTGTGCAATTCTGGTCGCCGTATCTTAAAAAGGATATAGTGTTATTAGAAAAGGTACAGAGAAAAGCCACCAAAATGGTAAAGGGGATGGAAGGATACTCCTATGAAGAGAGGCTAAAAGGTTAGGGCTCTTCAACCTGGAAAAGAGACGGCTGAGGGGAGATATGATAGAAGTCTATAAATTAATGAATTGAGTGGAACAGGTAAACGTAGATCAATTGTTTACATCATCAGAATATAAAAAGACTAGGGGACATGCAATGAAGCTACAGGGTAACCTATTGAAGACTAATAAGAGAAAATATTTTTTGACTCAACGTTTAATCAAACTCTGGAATTTGTTACCGGAGGATGTAGTAAAAGCTGTTAGTGTAGTTGTATTTAAAAAAGGTTTGGACAAGCTCCTGGAGAAAAGGTCCATAAACCATTATTAAAAGGGACACGGGATATCACTGCTTGACCCAATACAAGCATTGAGAAACTTGTGTCTTTTGGGGAAACTGCTAGGTATTTATGACCTAGATTGGCCACTGTTGGAAACAGGATACTGGGCTTGATGGACCTTGGCCTGACCCAGTATGGCATATCTTATGTTCTTATGTTGAAAGCTGGGGAGATGCGTCTGCATGGGCTCCATCAGCACTGACATCATCCATATGTTAGGACTGATTCCTGCTGTCCTCAGAGAATAGCTGTTACAGACAAGAAACTACGCTTTACTTGCAAAGGTTGAACAACATATGATGGCAGGACAAGGAATAGACTGTTACAATAGTCTAAAGGTGAAAGAACAAAGGTCTGGACAACAGTACATAAATATATTCTCTGTGGACAAGCAGGAAAACCATCCTCACATATGGGCGATATCATCTGACAGAGCCTCATGTGGGAGCATTCCCAGCTCCTTCTAGAAGCTTTTGGCAGCTCAACCACGCATATGCATGCCTTCCTGCCTGTCACAGCACTGTCATATTGCCCTCACTTCTTTTCTTTCTGCAGAGTCCCCCAAACATGTTTTTTGTCATTCCTGTATCTCTTCAAGTATGCTTTTTTGTAAAACTTTTTTTGGGGGGGGGGGTTAGCCCTGAACTTTCTTATTCAGGTGGTAGCCGTGGCATGTTACTAGGGATGTATCCAAGGCATATCCTTGGTGACGCACTTCCTCAGCGGATTTGCACTCCACTGCATCCAGTGGTCCCCCATAGGAGCCTTTCTCTAGTGCTGAAGGCATTAAAAGGGCTTCCCTTCAAGGGAAACAAAGCAAGGGGGAAGGGGGGTCGAGGGGGAGGGGGAAGAGGGGTTGGGGAAGAGAAGGGAAGGTAGAGGGAAGAGGGGTTGGGGAGGGGGAGGGGAAGTGGGGAAAGGTTGAGGGGAAGTGAGGGAAGGGAGAGGGGAAGTGAGGGAAGGGAGAGGGGAGGGGGGAAGAAAAGGATCAAATAAAAGGACAAAATAAAAAACAACTCCTTCAGCATGTAAAAAAACATATAAATAAATAAGTCAAATATATTGGAGATAAGAACAATATTAATGGAGGACTAGGAAAGGCAGTTGCCAAGTGGCTGAATGCCATCCACATTTGGACATTTACCCTGAAGGGGAAAAAAAGGGGAGGGGGGAAGGAGAGAGGGGAAGAAGGGTAGAAAGAGAAGGAAAGGGAAGAAGAAAGACTCACATGAAAAAGCAAATAAAACCATAAAACTAAATATATATTAAACAAAAAATGTAAAGATAAAAAGTTATATCTAAAGAAACATAGAAACATGATGACAGAAAAAGACCACATGGCCTATCTAGTCTGTCCTTCCATAACAACAACTACAACAGTCCACTTTTTACCTTTAGAGATCCTCTGTGTTGGTCCCATGCTTTTTTGAATTCAGTTAATGTCCTCATCTCTACCACCTCCACTGGGAGACTATTCCATTGATCCACTACTCTTTCTGTAAAGAAATATTTCCGCATATCACTCCTGAATCTATCTCTCTTCACCCTCATCCCATGTCCCCTCGTAGCAGAACTTGCTTTCAATTGAAAGAGGCTCTCTCCCTGAACATTTATGCCACGGAGGTATTTAAACATCTCAATCATATCACCTCTATCCCGCCTTTCCTCTAAGGTGTACATATTAAGATCCTTAAGTCTGTCCTCATATGCTTTATAATGAAGCCCATTAAAGCCTAGATAAAAGTGAGGAAAGGGTGGGGGAGGGGGAGGGGAAAAAGCGGGAAGGGGGAAAGGAATGGGAGGAGTGAGGACTATTTATTTTTTATTATTAACCGCCTAGATGTGATTCATAATAGGCAGTATATCAAATAAACTTAACTGTAACATAACTGCTATACTGTCCATCAAGCCCAGTCTCCTGTTTACAACAGTGGCAAATCCAGGTCATAAATACCTGGAATATCCCAAAAGCCTTTCCTCATAGGAGAGTTGTCCCATCCCTTTATCATTTTGGTTGCCCTTCTCTATACCTTTTCTAATATTGTTATATCTTTTTTTTTTAATATTTATTTATTGAAAAACACAAAATACATTGCATAACAATACAAATTATTTCACTTTTCCAATATACTGTCATAAGAAACCAACATACCTAGGGCAGGGTTGTGTTTTGTCCACTGCCCCAGGGTGTCACAACGGTACAAAACAGGGTTATCAACTGCCTACCCAACCTCTCCCCCCCTCCCCCCACCCACTCCACCCTCCCGGGACCTAGGGGACTTATCGAGCCTATTCTCAACAGTCGGCTAAGGACCCCCCACCACACCTACCCCAGGCACAGAATTTCACTACGGATTTTAGGCTGTAGCACTTGAATATAGGGTGTCCACACCAAGAGAAAAGAGGCCCAGCTCCGAGGGTGCCTCTGTGCACTCCTCCGTTCCAGGAGCATAAACTGATGGAACCCATTGTGCCACTCCCAAAAGGAGGGGGCCGCAGGCTCCAGCCACCGCCGCAGCACAGGACTCTTCCCCACCAGACATGCTTTTCGTATCAACAGTTTCTGCCATCGGCCCTTGGGGTGGAGTAGTCCCAACTGATCCAGTGCGACGAGCCGCCCCGCCCAGCAGACCTGTTGTTGCAACAAGCCGCTTAAATAGTTTGCTATCCGAAACCAATAGCGGCGAATATGAGGACAACCCCACCACATATGGCCCAAGTCTGCTAATGAACAGGCACATTCCGGGCACCCACCATATGCAGTAAGACGACTATGTAGTGCTCGCCTCGGGGAAAAATGGGCACGTACAATACATTTAAACTGGATTTCCCGCCATCTAGCTCCTTCCGCCAGCCCAGCAACCTGGCTCAGCGCAGCGCGAACAGAACCCGGGGCCACCTCGCAACCCAGTTCTCGCGCCCAGGAAGCCTCCTCTGCCGAGTAATCTAACGGCGCCCCATAAAGCTCCAATGCTTTTTTGAAACTTGCAATAGTGAGTGGGGTCCCTGTCTCAAGGGCGAAGAATGCTAGTATCCGTGCGGAATGGTCACCCAACAACTCTCGTCCCGAAACTGAATTGTTATATCTTTTGCAAGGTGTGGAGGCCAGAATTTTACACAACATTCAAGGTGTGGTTGCACAGAGGCATTATGATAGCCTTTGTTTATTTTCTATTCCTTTTGTAATGATTCGTAACATTCTGTTTGCTTTTATGGCTGCTGACATACACTGAAAAGAAGATGTCAACGTATTGTCCACAGTGAAGAACCTACCATTATGTATCTATAGTTTGGGTTATGGCCACATTAAATTTCATCTGCTATTTGGATGCCCAGTCTCTCAGTCTCACTCTGCAATTTCTCACAATCCTCATGTGATTTAACAACTTTGAATAATTTAGTGTCATCTGCAAATTTATTCACCTCACTTGTCGTTCCTAATTTCAGATCATTTATAAATACATTAAAAAGCACTGGTCCCAGCACAAGTCCTTGGGGTACTCCACTATTCACCCTTCTCTAATGAGAAAATTGACCATTTAATCCTACTCGCTATTTTCTCTCTCTCTCAACCTGTTTCCAATCCACAATAGGACAGTGCCACCTATTCCGTCTCTCATTTGGAACTTTATCAAATACTTTCTGAAAAACTAAAGAACATGTTTACTAAAACATGGTAGCCAGAAGCATGGGGTCAAGCATATGAATAGGGTGTGTCCTGGCCCCATGGTAGCTGGGAATGCACGGCAACAAGGCATCCATGCTAAAAATGCCACACTATTGGTGTACTGTGGAGAAAAGCAGAGTTGGGGCAGAGGATGAGCGGGAACAGCCACATGTTGCTAGCACAGCCACACCTGGCGCTGCAGACCAGGAACGACACCGCTAGCATGGGTGCCAATAACGTCAGCTGTGCCAGCACAATCCAAACGTGTTATGTACATGATCCTCATACAAGTAATCACCCAGAGCAATCCCACACAGAGAACAGGCAAGACATCCATGGCTGGTACAGTACTGAGGCAAATCAGGCAGTAGGGGCAGTGGCAATTGGGGGTATCCTGCTGACCTTTAAGTGCATTCACTCTGCAGCTCCTCACTACCTTTTCTCTCTTATCTATCCCTACATGCCTCCTCAAGAACTCTGCTCTTCTGAAAAATTGCTTCTATCTGTGCCTTTTTCTTCTATTGCTAACTCTAGACTTTGCTCCTTTCACCTTGCTGCTCCTTATGTCTGGAACAAACTACCTGAGTCTGTACCTCAGGCTTCATCTCTGGCCCTTATCAAATCTAGGCTGAATGCTAATCTCTTCACTGCTGCTTTGGAATCTTGATTCGCCTAATAATCTTTGTGTTTCCTTACCATTCACTCTAAATGTATTCTATGTCTACAGCTACTGTGTTGTCTGTCTTGACTAGATTATAAGCCCTGATGAGAAGGAACTGTCTTTTACATGTGTCTGTGCAGTGCTGCTTACGTCTTGTAGTGCTATACAAATGTTCAGTAGTAGTAGTAGTTGTAGGTATCAATGAACAGTAGCCAGGACAGCAAAACAAATGACCCTGACAAAAAACAGAACCATCAGCAGAGGACTATACTCATTGGGAGAGTGTGCACACATATACCTACAAAGCAACAGTAGTCTGGAAAGTATAACATGCAGATCTGCACATGCACTGGCAAAACATTAGAGGGCAGCTGCTGTAATGAGCTGGGGAGGATTTAAAAGATGTGGAATGTGCTCCGTGAAACTATCAAAGTGGGCCACTCAGTAAGGGTTGGAGATGGCTGAACACAGTTTTGGGTGGGGCATGCAAATGAGGTGTTACAACTACTAGGAAAATCTTGGTCTGACACAGATATGTGCAGTCTGACCACCACCTCACCTGATGGAGGACCATATATCAGTGTACACATGCACATGGGGAGCCACGCCAGAACCATGGGATCTGTTTCACTCACCCTAAGTAGAGGAGGGCATGTCTGTGACCTGTTGGCTAAGAACACAGGCTCACCTTTAAATCTCTGAAGGAGACCTAACTACATGGGAGCTCTCTGGTCAGTGGACCTCCATTCAGCATATTGCAGACGGAATGAGGTGTTCCACCTAGCTGGAGAGCGTTTGTGGGCTCTATAGAGTTTGGGGGCCTCAACTTCCTGAAAGCTGGCTTGGGTTGGCAACCGATTAGGGGGAGCCCTGCTTTATGGTGGTATGTGGTTTGTACTACAGTGTGCCCTCAGAGCCCTCAATACATTAGGAGCAGGGGTGGCTACTGTGGAGTGCCTACCACCCCAGGAACAACAGTTGTTTTTTGGGTGGGTGGCCTATATGCCTGTCCAAGGGGCTGCCTCTGGATAGCCTCTGCCACTATAGGTGGGAGTGGTGGATGGCATAGAACCCCTGCCAGAAGCACCCCATATCTGTGTGGCCTCTGTATTAGAAGCTGATCTGTGCATCAGGCCATAGAGCCCCCCTTCATCCATATGAGGGGTCCATACTCTTCCCTAGCATAGGTATGCTCCAGAATCCTTTACAAGGCCCTCCTCACTACCTTCAAGGCCTTCAACAAAATGTCAACTGCATCTATTTCCAACCTCATCATACACACTGCAAACAACAGACCTAGGAGACCGCTGGCTGCAGACACGCTTCTCATACCAAGTGAATCTACAAAGCTCAACCAGGCCACCATCAATAGGGCATTCCAGAACTATGTTCCTAGATGTTGGAACAAGCTCCCTCCCAACATTAGAGCAATCAAGGACCTTAGGCTGTTCAGAAAAGCCCTCAAACACCACCTTTTCCTCATGTATTTTACACATCTAGATATTCCCCCCCCCCCCCCCACACACACACACCCTTCCCCACCCTCCCAACCCCAAACCGCAGCTATATGAGTCCAAAAACCTACAGCAAATTCAGACCTAAATGCACTTGTACTAAGAATGTAAATAGTTCACCCAAGTTACCTCCATGTTAAATCCCTGTTCTATGTAGACGATGGTCTAATTCAATTGACCAAGTGTGATATTGTCCGATGTAAACCGCACTGATGACAAAGAGCGCGGTATATAAGAAATGTTAAATAAATAAAATAGGTCAGTGGCAGATGTATGAGGGGAGCAACAAGAAAGTATTTCCCCTCCCCCCATCAGCACACCAGAAGCCTGTTCATCTGTCCATGAGGGTGAGAGGGTAACATACTCCAGAGCCTGCATGCTGTGAAAATGTGGTCACCAGGACGGGGGCCCACTACACATGAAGATGCAGCATTTGCGCCCTAATTCCCACATATGTGGCTGCAACTCAGTCTGTATGGTTTGCTTCCCTGATTTGCATGCCCTGCTCCTTTGTACTTTGGCTCATATCTATGTGCTATGCAGTGGAATGCACATATTCCCCAATCAGAATTTTCTATCCCTCGCTGGCCATTTGCACTGTTCTTTGTTGGTGGGATTGGGGACCATGTATTGCCTGTTCTCTGGGCTGAGGTGTGGTGGGCAATTTCATCACATAATGCAATGTGTCACTGCTGTATTTCTGGACCATGGGTACATGTGCTCCAACCCTCCACACAGCATGGTTCTTTGACTCCAATGCCATACTTCTGTCTAAGGGGGTTGCACTGGTGTTAGCACACAAAAGTAGATGCATGTAGCACATGCTTTCACAGCATGCATGCACATCTGACTCATAATCGCTATTACTCCGTGACTGACACGCCTAGCACAGCATTACTTCTCTGCCACAGGTTCGCCCCCTGCTTTAACCATAGCTCCTGCCATAGTAAAAACACACGCTAACCATGAGTTAGTCCCGTGCTACATGCAGCATTTTAGTAAACAGGCCCCTAAATATATAATATATCAACTGGCTTACCTTTATCCACGTGTTTATTCCTGCCTTCGAAGAAAAAGAGCAGATTGGTGAGCCAAGACTTCCTCTAGCTAAATCCATCTTGACTTTCCCCATTAAACCATGTCTGTTCATGAGTTCAACAGAAAACAAATGAAAGTGGTATATAAATCATATCCAAATAGACCCTAAATGCCCATGTTTAGCGATTGCCTTCATCAGGGGTATTCTGTAACAACATACATCTGTAAAAAAAAAAAGACAACAACCACATATTAAACATCATAGCAAATTCTGCATACAAAAGAATGTAAAAAAACTTCCAAATAATAAAAATTATGTTCTACATAGTCTCCAAAGACACTACAAATATTCAGAATCCAAAAGTAGTGCATCAAAATATAATACTGATATAGACCAACATAAAAACCAATACAAATAATAAAAATTCATTACTAGTATGTACTGTAACTTGTAAGATAAAAGAGATGTGACGACACCAAAAGTGTAAGTATCTATGATTAGTGTCACTCTTATTAGCAAGACAATTGCATATGACTAATATCTGAAAAAAACATAATTTAAAAAAATTAGATTCACGCAATAAATAAGATTAAAAATATAGTGGAGATATTCAATAGAATAAGCAAAACCATAGACGTCATCAAACCACATCATGAGTATCATAATTCAAATATATTAGTGTGAAAAAAATGTTATATAACATCATATGAACTCCACATACTGATTACCAATGTAATACATAAACTGCATACGAGCCCCATGAACAAACTAAATTCCCATATGTGAAAAACCTACACATATTCAATGACATGTTGATCAATTTTTTTAACATTGTTTATTTATAATAATGAGGATTTTTTAAAGTAACAAACTTTGTAAACACATCGGTACAAATATCAGTACTGTGAGAATTCAAATGACCATCCGCGAGCAAAGCAAATAAACCATGTAGACAGAAGAGAAGAGTGAATGTTGTGAAACAGCTTGTGTAAACGACAGAATAAATAGTGCAAAAGACCACTCATAATTTGGCAACCTGAATGTTTAAGTTATAAAAAAACATTATTGAAACACAAAGTATTGGCAAAATATGCTTTCATAAAGATGAACCAGTGATCCCATATATGTGGTGGAATAGTATTTTATTTATTTATTTAGACAGTTTTGTATACCGCTTTATCCTTCAATCAAAGTGGTCACAACACAATTGGGGGATACATTTAACAAGCGGGGATATGAGACACATACACTAATACTTACAGGGAACATGGGCAATGGAGGGTTAAGTGGCTTGCCCAAGACCACAAGGAGCATCTGTGGGACTAGAAACCCCAGTCCTTCCGGCCCAAGTTTGCTGTCCTCTAGTGGGATTTGAACCCCCGACCTTCCGGCCTGAAGTACCTTGCCCCAACCACTAGGCTACTCCTCCCACATAGTCTAATGGTTAGAGCACTGACATGGAAACCAAGCAACCAAGGTTCAAATCCCACTAGCTTTCCTTGTGGCTGTGGGCAAGTCACTTAACCCTCCAATGTCCCTGTTTAGGAAAAATCATTTTTATTAGTTTGCAAAGATATACATAGCCTCTTAGAACAAGCCATCATTACACTTCTACAAAGACAAGCTATACATCAAATGCGTGGGTACACATGAAACAAACCAATGCCCCCGCCGCGTTAACTAAAGCCCATTCAACACCGCTGATTCTCCCCAAAAAAGATTTGGACTCCCATTACCCCTTATCCCCCCCTCTCTCCCCTCCCCACCCAGCCCTATTTCTCCCTAACCCTCCACCCCTCCCCCCCAACCTCTCTGGGCCTTGACCCGCTCCCCCTTTCCCCCTATGAGCTACATTCTCGCACGGGACTCCACACTCTGCTAAAACGCTCCCAGGCCCCACCGGCTAACAGCCGCGCGGTGCGCTGTTCCATCTCCATCAACTCCATCATTGCTCGCTCCCACTCCCCCACTGTGGGGGCCGTTTCCCTCATCCAGTGCCGGAGGATGCATTGTTTTACTATTACAAACCCTTTTCCCCAGAGCTTACACTCACTCTCACCTAGGGGGATATCTCCCTCATAGGAGCCGAATAGGCACAACTCCAGGGTCAACTCCACCTGCGCCTGTAACCACCTCCCCAAGTGATGTCCCACTCCTATCCACAACCTCTGAATATGGACACAGAACCAGAACCGATGTGCCAATCCCCCCTTCTCCACTCTACCGAGGCTACACACATCTGTCATCGCCAGACCCACCTTGGCCGCCCACACATTATGCACATAAGCCCTCCACAGAAACTTATATTGGACTTCCTGTAACTGTACTGCTTCAGACACATACTTTATAGCAGCAAAAGCCCCTCTCAGGCGTTCCACCGTGCCCTGCCGTACCCCATCCTTGCTCCATTTCTCCGCCAGAGCGACCAGTCTTATCCTGTCATCCTCCGAGCTGAGCACCGCCTCAAGCCTTCCCGACGTTATCTTCCCATCCAAACTACAAAACAACTCTAACATCCCTCCCTTCACCAGCACTCTCTCATTTTCCTTCCTCAAAGTGAGTAGGTAGTGCCTCACCTGGAAATAAAAATACTGATCTCGGGGCCCTAGCGTGTACCTTTCCCGCAACGATAGAAACGAGTCCACCTCCGCGTCCCCTTCCATACGCATATGCCCAAGATAGCGGAGACCCTTCTCTGCCCACATTTTTGCCACTGGAGCCTGCAGTCCAGGGAGGAAAGCCGCATTCCCCGCCAATGGGAGACAATCCGTCATGTTCCATCTCACTCCTCTACACCTACAAAGGACCTTCCAGGCCAATCGTAATGCACTCCAAAAAGAGGACTGCTTGCAAGCCTCCAGGATATGCCCCTGCGCCTCCTGCAGCACCGCCATTCTGTGCTGCGGAGCAGCTATCTCATCCATGACTTCTACTGGAACCACCTCTGATGTTCCCTCCACCATATCCCGCAGCACCCTCATCCAACATACCATGTTGTAGGACCATACTGAGAGCAGCCCCGCTCCACCCCGCTTTTTAGGTTGCATCAGGGTATCTAACGCTATCCTTACCCGCTGACCTTGCCACAAAAAACGCAACAGATGACTCTGCAGGAGCCTAACATCCCTCCGCAGGAGCCACACGGGAAGGTGCCGCATTACGTACGTCCACCGAGGGAATTCCACCATATTGAACAGTGCTACCCTGCCGCTCAACGATAACGGTAACTCTTTCCATTTCTTCAGCTGGCTTGCACTCTCCTCCAACATAGGCTGGATATTCACCTGGTACAACTGATCCATCCACGTGGGAATCTGGATGCCCAGATATTGTATCTGCCTATCGGCCCATACTAGCGGGAAGTTGCCCTTCCACGATGCCCGACTACATCCCCCCACATCTAGCCCCAAAGACTTAGTTTTATTAACTTTCAGGCCCGAGAAGGTGCCAAAGTGATCCAGGATATGCAAAGCAAGTTCCAAAGATCTTTGCGGATCTGCTAAACAAAGCAGCATGTCATCTGCAAACGTGCTCACTTTCAGCTCTCCTGCTTCCCACCCAATCCCTGTCACCCCCTCATGTTGTACCAATTTTAGCAAAAGAGGCTCCAAATGGAGTATAAATAGGAGCGGGGACAAAGGGAATCCCTGTCTAGTTCCCCTTCGCAAGACGAACGGCGAGGAAGTCTTCCCCCCTACCGATATAAACGCCCGCGGCTGGGAATATAAAGCGCGCACCCAGCCCACAAACTGTCCGGAAAATCCATGTCGCCTCAGGGCTTCAAATATATAATCCCATGAAACGCGGTCAAAGGCCTTCTTTGCATCTAAGCTGGCTAAGAGCAGCGGCGTACCCCGCTGGAGGCATCTTTCCATGCCCAAGAGTACATGAGCTATGTTACGAGCCGCCATTCTACCCTTCACAAATCCCGCTTGATAAGGTCCTATAATACGCATCAAAATTCCCTGTGCCTGTGCGACCAAGACCGATGCAAGAATCTTCATATCAAAATTAATGAGCAAGATCGGCCTATAAGATGCTGGATCTTCCGGGTCTTTCCCTGCTTTGTGTATGAGCGAAATCAAAGCAGTCCGCATGTCTCTCGGAAATTTCCCGGTGTATAACACTTCTGCATATACAGCCGCTAGGGTAGGCACTACCTGCAGCTCTAGGATTTTATAAAACTCTGAGCCAAAGCCATACGGGCCCGACGTCTTATGGAGCTTCCCTGCTTTAATCACCTTCTGGATTTCTGCACCAGAAATAGGCTGGTTTAAGGCCTCTCTTTCTTGAGAAGTCACCTGTGGAAGATCCAAACTATCTAGAAAACTCTGTTCCTGAGCCCGATCCTCCTGCCCTGGGGTGTACAATGCAGCATAGAAGCGCTTAAATACCTCTGCTATTTGCTTAGGTTCCGTTTGCTTATCCCCCTTACTATCCCAAATCACCGTCACAAAATTGGTGCCATTCCCGTCCTTCACGAGTCATGCCAATAATTTCCCCGAACGATTCCCAAACCGAAAGAACTGATGCCGATAGTACTGGATATTATGTATCGCCCTCTCCTGCAGGCGACTGTTCATCTGCCTCTGGATTTCCAAATAGTTCTGCACTGCTCCCCCTCCCGGCTGTCACAACGCTGTCCTTTTATGGTACTGAAGCTCTTGCGCTAGACGCACTAAGTCTTCGTTGACACTCTTCCGTTCCTTGGCCACATACGCAATGATATGCCCCCTAACTACCACCTTCCCCGCCTCCCATAACGTAGCCACCGATGCTACACTCCCCTCATTATCCTCTAAAAACTCCCTCCACTTCGCCCGCACAAACTCCTGGAACTCACTCCTGTTCCAGAGATGTCGGGGAAAGGACCATCTTCCACCCAACACACGTCGCCCTTTCCAGTCCATGCTCACCATTGCATGATCCGACACCAGAATCGAGCCAATCTCTGCTCTGCTGACTTTGCCAAAATCCGCCTGCGTTACTAAAATGTAATCAATCCTGGACCAAGTTTGGTGGGCCCTCGACAGATGTGTATAGTCTCGTTCTCCCCCGTGCAATATCCACCATACGTCCAGCAGCCCACCCATCTGACACAAGTAATTTACTCCTCTCGTCACCCAGCCCCTCGCTCCTTGTGAAGGTGTCGATTTATCTAAGATAGGGTCATGTGGACAATTAAAGTCACCAGCTAATATGGTCGGCACATTGGGTATTTTGCTCGCTTTCTGCACTAAGGACTTGAAAAACACATGGTTATAAACATTAGGAGCATAAACATTCCCCAGGACCAATTCCTCCCCATTAACCCGCACATGCATCCATAAATACTTCCCTAGGGGATCTCTGTCCTCACTTATTATATCCACTTTGATCTGCTTATTAAACAGAATCGCGACCCCTTTCTTACGCCCCCCTGCGTCTGCCGCATATACCTGACCCACCCAAGCTCGTTTAAGCTTTACATGTTCTTTCTCATTGAGGTGGGTCTCCTGCAGAAACGCCACGTGGGCCCCCTCTTCTTCAGCACCTGCAGTACTTTAGTACGCTTCACTGGCGTGCCTAAATCTCAACTCAGTCAACATCTAGCCACCTTCCCCCTCTCTCTGCTCTGCATAGCCCACACTGTTAATCATCGAATTGGGAGCTGCCCAGCCTCAGCCCCCAGCCTCCTCCCTCTTTTCCACCTGTACCACCTCTGACAAGGCCCCCCGCTAATGAACTGGCACACATCTGTAGAACTCCCTCCCAACACCTCCCCCCCTCCGTCCCCCCTCTTTAGCTCTACTTATCCCTGGCACTGCCTCGCCCCACCCCCTTCCATCCCACCTGCATCTCTTCCACCCCCAACCTCCGCCCCCCCATCCTTCCCCCCTCACTTCCCCTCCCCTCTCCTCCCCTCCTCCCCATTAAAATAATTTGTCACACTATCCCTGGCTGGCTCCGCCAGGGTCGAGTCCCACCACCGTGCGCTGCAGGGCTGTCCCGCTCCTCCCGCCTGTACTGGGTCCGCTACGTTTTGACATATTCATAAATGACCTGGAAAAGGGAATAACTAGTGAGGTTATCAAATTTGCAGATGACACAAAACTGTTTAAAGTTGTTAAAACCCAAGAGGATTGTGGAAAACTGCAGGAGGATCTGGATAAATTGGAAGACTGGGCATCCAAATGGCAGATGAAATTTAATGTGGACAAATGCAAAGTTATGCACCTAGGAAAGAACAACCCACACTATAGTTACACGATGCAAGGCTCCACATTAGAAACCACCACCCAGGAAAAGGACTTAGGAGTCATCGTGGATAACATGTTAAAACCCTCCGCCCAGTGTGCAGCGGCGGCCAAGAAAGCAAATAGAATGCTAGGTATCATAAAGAAAGGGATGGAGAATAAAACAAAGGATATTATAATGCCTCTGTATCGCTCCATGGTAAGACCGCACCTTGAATATTGTGTGCAATTCTGGTCGCCGTATCTTAAAAAGGACATAGCGTTATTAGAAAAAGTACAGAGAAGAGCCACCAAATTGGTGAAGGGGATGGAAGGCTACTCCTATGAAGAGAGGCTAAAAAGGTTAGGGCTCTTTAACTTGGAAAAGAGACGGCTGAGGGGAGATATGATAGAGGTCTATAAATTAATGAATGGAGTGGAACGGATAAACGTGGATCAATTGTTTACGCTATCAGAATATAGAAAGACTAGGGGACATGTAATGAAGCTACAGGGTAAACTATTTAAGACAAATAAGAGAAAATATTTTTTCACTCAACGTGTAATCAAACTCTGGAATCTGTTACCGGAGGATGTAGTAAGGGCTGTTAGTATAGCTGGGTTTAAAAAAGGTTTGGACAAGTTCCTGGAGGAAAGGTCCATAAACCACTATTAAAAAGGGACCCAGGATATCAATGCTTGACCCAGTACAAGCATTATGGAACCTGTGTCTTTTGGGGATATTGCTAGGTACGTAGGACCTAGATTGGCCACTGTTGGAAACAGGATACTGGGCTTGATGGACCTTGGTCTGACCCAGTATGGCATGTCTTATGTTCTTATGTTCTTAACATCACTCTTAACCCCACAGCCTCCACTTTATGGCATGAGCTCACTAAACATGCACACTTCTGGTCTTTACAAACTCTAAACAACACCGTGGCCCTATGGCCCATGATAACAAACTCTTAACACAGTATCAAACATATTAGGAACATCATATAACAGAGTCCCGCAGCCTCTGTGCCGCCATCTGCTCCATTCTCCATCCTGTCCTCCAGGCTCAAGCATCCGTTCCATCTGCTGCCGCGTAGTGGTCCCCTCAGGACACCCGGCCTCTCTCTGATCCACACTTCTCCAGCTCCTCCACAAATTTCTGCTCCGCAGCTACTGAAGTTAGCACATGTTTTTTTCCCTCATGCTGTATGCGGAGCGTAGCTGGGAATGCCAAAGTGAAGCACAACTGCTTCTGGAATAAAGCCGCGCATATCGGCGAAAATTCTTTCCGCTTCGCAGCAACAGGCGCCAAGTAGTCCTGGAACAGAAGTACTTTCTGGTTGGCAGCAGATCTCGCTTTTTCCGGAACGCCTGCAGCAGCTGCCATTTGTGCTGGCAATTTAAGATCCGTGCAATGGTCACTCTGGGTCGCTGCTGGTTCTCCGTCTTAGGCCCCAGGCGATGCACACACTCCACTTTCATTTTGCCAACCAGGCCCTCCAATTTGAGCTCCTGTGGTAGCCAATTCTCTACAATTGTCAGCAGCATCGCATCGGTTTTGGATTCCGGGATGCCTACAATTCTCAAATTGTTTCTTCTTGATCGATTCTCCAAATCATCTACTTTATCAAGTAGGGCATCCACCTTTTTACGCAACAAGTCTACTTCCCGGGCCTGCTTTCCCTCCTCGTCCTCTATCGCAGCAACTCGGTGTTCCAGCTCGTTCACTCTCTGGCTGAACTCCATGAGTGTCTCCCCCACCATCTCCAACTTATGTAAAATCAAGTCAAACTTTGGGTCTAACAGTTTCGCCACCTCCCGTGCCATCTCTTCAGACGCCGACTCCACGCTCTCACCGCCTGGGGACCGCGGCTGTGCCATGTTGGCAGTCTGCCCTGCTGCCGAACGGCAAAGGCATTTTCAGCTGGATCTCTCAGGGGGTATCTCCACACCAACACTCCTTTCCGATCGCTTACTTTTGGAGGTAATTCTTTGGGTTAGTCTCTTCCAATTTCAGAATAATAGCAGGACAGCCCCGGAGCGAGCCGAGACACCTCTTACTCGCTCATGCGTTACGTGGTCCCCCCAATGCCCCTGTTTAATGTACATTCCCAAGTTTAAAGTTACAATGTAAACTGCTTTGATTGAAATGATAAAGCGGTATAAAATACCTGTTAAGTAATTAAATAAAATAAATATATTGTGCAAATAGCCACATACGTATAAATAAACCAAACCATGCAGACTCGGAATTAAAAAGCTGAATTACTTACAAAATAGAGTTCAAAAAGATTGCTTCTCAGCAATTATGCAAAATAAAAGAATGCTGCCGAACACTGATACCATTTTATCTGTAGTTGCCTGTCCAAAGTATGATGGACAGGTGCCATGGCAATGTGTAAACAACCACCCTGATTCTAGCGACTAAGGGGCATATATAATAAACCATGCTACTGGGAAGTGTGGGGTTCAGTGAATGCCAAGTATGCCACACTAGCAGCGCAGGGCTCCATGCTAAAAAACCCATACTAACTGGTTAGAGACAAAATGGGCAGGGACGGCACAAGTTAGGGGCAGAACTTTGGCATTGAAGGTGTGTCATGGTTAGCATAGGTTTTTTGGGCATGTGCTAACCACAACTGCTACCGTTAGCAGAGGTGCACCTCAATAGATGGCATTAAGTGCACCCACTTGTCAGTTAGTGCTGAGCTGTGTGCTTGTACTGCACTAACAGCAGGGGGACAGACACACATGCCCCTGATATTATCAGAGGCCTTCGTGCTGGTTTCGTGGCTCCACCATATGCTATCAGCACACCCTTTAGTAAACATGCCCCAAAGTGTGGAAAATCTAAAATTAATGAGCTATAAAGTCTAGCAAATTGAACAGATGTCATAAAAGATAATATAAATGTACACGCTCCATTCATGCAGGCCTAAAAAGATACTATACTGGATTTTGACAATGATATATAATGAAACTGTGGTACCAAGAAGAAGAAAAAGAAAATAAAAAATTAAACTGTCATTAGATTAGCCACCATCAAGCACCAAATGTATTAGGATATATATATATATATATATATATATATATATATATATATATATGTAGGATGAAAAGAATTTGAAGCACCCCAACCATAAAACCTTAAATTAAAGGGCTAGTCACATTAATCAAAATCTGTTCAATTATGAATCAACTATAAATCTGTAGTAAAAAGGTATAAAACAATTGTGTTGAATATTTAAAAAATATATGAAGAGAATATATTTAAATCAAAAGATGTACACAAATGTAAAAAAATATATAATAAGCATATAATGAACATTGGAGCCTGAATATTTATTATATATATATATATATTTTTTTTTTTAGTGCCATCAAGTCAGTGTTGACTCATAGCGACCCAGCTACCTCTGGGTTTTCTTGGCAATGTATCACCAGAAGTAGATTGCCAGCCTTTTCTTCTGAGGCTACTCCTCCACTCCCTTATATAATATATACAATATACTATATACAAAATTTAAAAAACAGTAAAAGTAGAAAATGTAGCAATACAATAGGCACAAAAAGAATACAAAAGACATAAAAGACAGATAATAAAAGAAACACTGATAAATATGCTGTGTTCCCATGCATGTTCTTATATATAAAACTATCATACATTTAAAAAATCTCTTTACAGAGAATGATAAAATAATTAGAATAAAATGGAAATACATGGATAAAAAGGTTACATTCAAAGTGGTTATAAAAAAACACTATGATCAACATCTAAGTTCAAACCATGTGGAACAATTCTATCCATATCATATATAAACTTTTGTTCATACCATTAACAACTCCTTTTCTACATCACTGGCCCATCATGTTTCCTTCACCACTTTGATTACAAAAAACCCACAAATCTTCAGATCTATGATCCTTCATCCTACAATGTGCCACTAAGGGCTTGCCATTAGTCCCTCTAGTGATATAGCTCCTGTGTTCAGTCATCTGTTTTTACACATCTTAGTTTTACCCACATATGGTAAATCACGTTGACAAATCACCACATAAGCCACATTCCTCTACCTATAAGCCTACATGTAAGTTCCAGAACCTACTTCCACATTTTCCTATCACTGATACCAGCATGTATCAGGATAACCCAGCTCCTCCCAAGCACTGTCTAAAATCCTATCTAAGTTACACATGAGGCCTGCCACCTTTGTACCAGGCAGGTAAGTGACCAAGTGATCCTTATGATCACTATGCAGCTATCTATGTACGTAATGATCAAATCATTAACTAGAACAGCCATCCTGACTTTCTGTCTTGGGCAGAAGCCCCTGGTGAGATATGCTTGGTGAGAGAGGATATTGCATCTCCTGAATGGAAGATCCTGGCTACAGGATCACTTCCTTGAGTCTTGAAGGACTACAGAAAGGGACTGCTACTTCTTGAGAGAGATCTGCAATTGTAAGTATTTACTTCTGGGAATTATTCTAAATCTTGGGGGAAAAGGAAATCTTTAAAGCTGATTAATCTGTGTAAATTAGAACCCAGTGTATTTGTTAAATCAGTCAGGGCCTAGTATCAGCAAAGATCTTTTAGTTGAATTTAAAACTCAACAGTTACTTTCAGTTTACATTTAAAACCCAGCAGAGGGCTTTCAGTTTAAATTCAGAACCCATCAGAGAGCTTTCAGTTAAATTTAAAACCTAGCAGAGAGCTTCTAGTTTAAATTTAATACTTAGTCAGTGCCTAGTATCAGCAAAGAGCTTTCAGTTTAAATTTAAAACCCAAAAGAGGGCTTTCAGTTTACATTCAGAACCCAGCAGAGAGCTTTCAGTTTAAATTCAGAACCTAGCAGAGAACTTTCAGTTTAAATTTAAAACTCAGCAGAGACTTCTAGTTTAAACTTAATACTCAGTCAGAGCCTAGTATCAGCAAAGAACATTAATTTAAATCAAATCAGAATATAAGTTAGCATAAAAGGAAAAACAGGGTCAGTATTCTTTGCGCAATAAATTGTTTCTAGTGACCTTTACAAAGAAGCCTTCTAGATAGGGGGCAAGAGATCCGTGAAATTGTTTTAAATAGGTGTTAAAGCCAAGTGACAGATCAAATGGGCATTTTGAAAGACTCCCTCTATCAAAGCAAGGGCTGTATGAATCACCTAGGAAATTGGTCACAGATTACCATAGCAGCACAGGACAGTGTAGCAGCCAGCTTTTAATAAGTCTTCTTTCCCTCCCTTCCTGACTTCCACCCACCCCTGGGATAATCATAGCTTTATAGGTGCTTAAACCTCTTAAAGAGAAGGTGGTGCCATATCCACTCTCAGGTGTAGCTGTTTATTCTCATCAGGCATACATTAGGGACCTGAGATTCTTTTATCTTGAGGTGAACAAAGTCCATTAAATGCATTAGGTAAAGTTTTATTTGTATAAGTATCCCCAGCAAACCTAAGTAAATAAACAACTTAAGTACCTAAACACAACCTAAAAACTAAGATGCAGAAGGCAGTCCAGCAGCGAGATGGGGACTTTCCAATCTTTTGCATTGAGTGTCACAGTTGGTGAGGGGTCTTACATTTGCACTAGGTGCAAGGAGCTCTTTGCTCTCAGGGAACGGGTCCTATCTCTGGAGGCTAGAGTAGCACACTTGGAGGACATAAGGAAGACAGAGAGGTACATAGACGAGACCTACAGGGATGTAGTACTGAAGTCCCTCCTCCAGTCTGGCAGCATTCCTGTTGCCATGGAGGAGAGAGGTCACGTGATAGTAGAGTATCACCCTGGTGTGGCAGGAAGTGATTCTATAGCTAGGACCTGTCCTCCAGGTAATGTAAAAAACTCTCGCACTGAGAAGGTTTCTCCAGGGCCATGTTTCTACAAGGAAAGGGTTAGGACGGTTGTTATAGTTGGTGATTCAATCATTAGTTATGTAGATAGCTGGGTGGCTGGTGGATGTGAGGAATGCCTGGTAACATGCCTGCTTGGTGCGAAGGTAGCAGAACTCATGCGCCACCTAGACACAGTCTTAGATAGTGCTGGGGAGGAATCTGCTGTCTTGGTACATGTCGGTAGGGAGGTTCTGGAGGCCAAATTTAGACTTTTAGGGAGGAAGTTGAAATCCAGAACTTCTAGGGTAGCATTCTCTGAAATGCTTCCCGTTTCACGCACAGGACCCAAAAGGCAGGCAGAGCTCCAGAGTCTCAATGCGTGGATGAGACGATGGTGCAAGGAAGAGGGTTTTGGATTTTGTAGGAACTGGGGAACATTCTGGGGAAAGGAGGGGCTTTTCCAAAGGGGTGGGTTCCACCTTAACCGGGATGGAACCAGGCTTCTGGCATTAACCTTTAAAAAGGAGATAGAGCAGCTTTTAAACTAGATAATAGGGGAAAGCCGATAATCGCCAAAGAGCATATGGTTCAGAATAATGTATCCTTGAAGGATACTAGCAATAGATTGAAGTTAGGGCATATCAACAGAGAGGTTCCAGTAAAGACAAAAGTAACCCAAATGCCCTTGAGTACAGAGCAATCAGAGCTTAAAGATTCCAAATTACCCCTACCTACCGATAACCAGATTAATATGAATGAAATACAGCCTCTAAAATGATTGTATGCATATGCTAGAAGTCTAAAAAATAAGATGGGAGAGTTAGAATATATAGCACTAAATGAGAGGTTAGATATGATTGGTATCTCAGAGACATGATGGAATGAGGACAACCAGTGGGACACTGTGATACCTGGGTACAAACTATATCGTAATGATAGAGCACATCAAATTGGTGGAGGGGTTGTACTCTATGTTAGAGAGGGCATTGAGTCACAAAGGATTAAAGTTTTGCAGGGAACAAAATTCACTAGAATCTCTATGGATTGAAATTCCATGTAAAAAGGGGAAGGGGAAGGTGATGGCAGTGGGGGTGTATTATCGACCGCCTGGCCAGAATGAACAAATGGATGATGAAATGTTGAAAGAAATCAGGGAAGCTAGCAAAGGTTACAGCACAGTAATAATAATGGGTGATTTCAATTACCCCGGTATCGACTGGGTCAGTGTCATGGCAGGAGATGCTAGGGAGATAGTTTCTCTGGGAACAAGCAGGAAGTCAGTCCTCACATATGGGTCATGTCGGCGCCAGCTTTCAAAGAAAGCCTTTGGGAATTGCATCACGCATGCGCGGTTCTCTTCCCGCCCAAGGGTGCCATCTTGCTCAGTCTCCTTTTTTCCACGGAGACCTCCGGACATTGTCCCACTGTCTCCTTGGAAAAAGTTGAAAAATTCCGGGTTTTTTTTCTTTCCTTCTTTCGACACTGGTTCCGCTTCCCGCCTGCGACTCGATACACCAGTATCGGGTCCAGATTATTTTTTTGTTTTTTGTCCTTCATGACTGGCATTCACGCCCTTTTTCCTTTTAACTGGCAGCCCGGGTCTTTGACCTCGCAGGGGCCATTTTTCCCCCGATGGCTGCCAGAGGGTTCAAGAAGTGCGATCGGTACGTCAAACTTATGTCCCTCATCGATACGTACGACTGCTGTCTCCGGTGCCTTGGGCCCAACCACGACCCAACTATCTGCTGTCCATGTAGGAAGATGTCCTGTAAGGCCCTGAAGAGCCGCCAGCAGCAGCACGATAGGATTTTTCCTGAATCCGTTTCTCCGTGGGCCCAGACCTCGTCTGAGGCCTCTACGTCTCGGGGGGGAGCACTCCGAGCCCGAGCTGTGTAGAGGTTCCTCGGAGAGGGGGTCCCCCTCGAGGGAGAATAGGAGGAAGAAAAACCCCCAGAAGGTGGCATTATTGGACGGCTCCAAGTGACCAGGTCTCTCCCGGGGCCGGTCGCGGAGCCCTGAGCATCGGCCAGGGTCTTTGGAGATGGAGCGCCCGGCGAAGATGCCTCGATGTGCTGTGGATCAGCCAAGGCAGGTAACAACTGTCCTTGTTGAGGACTCCCCTCCAAACCAGCGTTGGGACCGGCTTCGTCGTGACCTGACCTGGTGGCCTTGGAGCGCAGTATAACTGCCTTCATGGAGCAGCAGCAGGCGCTGATAGCTGGCCTGTCCGGTTCTTCTGCCCCGACCACCAGGCTCGTGACATGAAAGTTGACCCCGGAGGCCGAGCCAATCCTTGAGACCTTTCGGACTTGAGCCGATCCTCAGCCGAGGTCCCAATTGGCCTCCCGTTTGGGACTGAGGTCGTCGCCGCCGAGCCTCTCGGCATCGGGGCGGTCAGCACCAGGGTCCGCGATGCCAGAGCCCATCGATTCCTCCTCGGAGACTTCAGGATGGGAGATGTAGGAAGAGGAGTCCCCAGACACCTGTCAGCACAGGGACATCCCTTCCGATTCCCCTGTGTCTGAACCTCGGAGAAGATCCTCTCCGGAGGACACGAGATTCTTGGCCTTTGTGAGGGTATATGTCCAAGGCTTTGGCATTCCCCACGGAGTCCGAGGAGGAACCTTGAGTCAACGAGCTTGAGATCCTCCAGTATGAGGCCCCCCTCGGGAGGCCCTTACTGTACCCGTGCCTCTGATCCTGGAATGACTAATGCTCCATATGTGGGAGACTACCGCATCGGCGCCGGTGATCAGCAAACAGCTGGACTCAATATATCGAGTCTGCCGAAGCCCTGGGCTTCAGAAGTCGCAGCTGCTGCACAACTCCATGGTTGTGTAATCGGCCATGCGCAGGCTGAAGAGCCAGAAGACGCACTTCTCGGTGCCACCCGGCAGGGAGGCCCGCAACTTGGAGGCCCTCGGCAGAAAGTGCTTCCAGGAATCAATGCTGACCTTCGTATCCAGGTTTACCAGCTGTATATGGGCATGTACCCGAGGGACCTGGCAAAGGAGCTCGCCGGGTTCTCGACTGGTCTCTCCGAGGGGCCCTTGCAGCGCTTCAGGAGCCTGTCTACCACCGTCCGTGAGTGCTTGAAGTTCATGTCTCGAGCTGCCTATGATGGGTTCGAGTCAGCGGCCCAGGTAGCCACGGCAGGCATCGGTGCACACTGCCAACATGGCTGCAGTTGTCCGACCTCGAGCCATGGGTTCAGGACAGGTTGGTCGATGTCCCATGCCAGAGTGACAACCTCTTTGGCAAACCCATGGCCGACAAGGTGGCTGAACTGGAGACCGAGTACATGACGAGGACACGGCTTTCCAAGAAGACCTCTGTCCTTTCTCGCAAGAAGGGCTCAGGTAAAAAGCCCTTTTACCCAAGGAAGGGTGCTGCTTACCAAAGCTACCCCCATTATTAGGCTTCCCTGGCTCCCCAACAGGGGCAGCAGGCCAAGGGATAGGGGCATGGCCCGCGTAAGCAGAAAGCCCCCAAACCCCAGGCACCGACAGTGGCTTTTGACTCTCAAAGCATGGCCTCTCTCTCCATAGGGGACAGGCAGTATACAAGAAGCAGGCTGGCCCTGTATGCCCATAGGTGGGCAGCAGTTACCACCGATGCCTGGGTCTTGCAGATAGTCCAGGAGGGCTATTTACTGTATCTGACCCAGGTACCACCCCCTTACTTCCCAGGAAAGTCCATGAGGTCTCCCCTTCACCGGGACCTTCTTCTGAAGAAGTTGGTGGGTCTGCTCAAGGATCAGGCGGTAGAACCGGTGCCCCACCACCTGCAGGGCAGGGGCTTCTACTCCAGGTACTTTCTGGTACCAAAAAGGACAGGAGGCCTCAGACCCATCTTCGACCTGCGCAACCTCAACAAATTCCTGGTGAGGGAGAAGTTCAAGATGCTCTCCCTTGGAATATTGCTGCCTTACCTCTCACCAGGGAGACTGGCTATGCTCCTTAGACCTAAAAGATGCGTATACACACATCCTAATACACCCAGACCACAGGCAGTATCTAGGCTTTGTGATCAGGGGTCAGCACTACCAGTACAGGGTAGGTCCCTTTGGCCTGGCTTCGGCTCCCAGGGTGTTTACAAAATGCCTGGCCGTGGTGGCTGCCTTTCTCAGACTCCAAGGGGTCTTTGTCTTCCCCTACCTAGACGACTGGCACATCAGAGCCAGTTCAGCTAGCGAGGCCCACCAGGCCACAATCTCACACCATTCAAGTGCTACAGCATCTGGGGTTTGTAATCAATTACCCCAAATCCAGTCTGACTCCCACTCAACAGCTAGAGTTCATTGGGGCCAGACTCGACACTCTTCATCAAAGGCCTACCTGTCTGCAGACAGGGCACGCAGGCTTCTGGCTCTGGCACATCAGGTGAGTCGCAGGTCCAAGGTGTCAGCAAGGCATTTTCTACGCCTTCTCGGGTACATGGCTTCTATGGTTCACGTCACACCAGATGCCCTCCTCCACATGCAAATGGCTCAATGGTGCCTCAGAGACCAGTGGTCACAGGCCTCAGGTTGCCTCAGAGACAAGATCACAGTTTCCAGGCGACTGGTACGGTCCCTGGGCTGGTGGCTTCAGCTACTCCACTTGGAAGCAGGAATGCCTTTCCAGGCTCCTTTACACACAAGGATCCTGACCACAGATGCATCCCTGATGGGCTGGGGAGCCCATTGCCAGGGGTTCTCTACCCAGGGAATGTGGTCCCCAGAAGAGAGAGCACAGCAGATCAACTTCTTGGAACTCCGTGCCATCCTCCTGGCTCTGGGCGCTTTCTGGCAAGTCCTGGCTCACGAGCCTGTTTTGATACAGACGGACAACCAGGTAGCCATGTTCTATGTGAACAAGCAAGGGGGCATGGGGTCCCACCATTTATGTCAGGAAACCCTAGATCGGTGCTCATTTGCAGCCCGGCATGGCATGCATCTCCGGGCATCTACCTGCCAGGTCAGGAGAACTGCTTGGTGGACAGACTCAGCAGGATCCTTCAACCCCACGAGTGGCAGCTGGACCAGAGGATAATTCACTGGCTGTTCCAGACCTGGGGAAGGCCAGTGATGGTCTTGTTTGCGAGTCTGGCCAACCACCAGTTGCCCAGGTTCTGCTCCAGGCAGCACCCCCCGGACAGGGTGGCCGCCGATGCCTTTCTGATATCATGGTCAGTGGGCCTCCTATATGCATTTCCTCTGACGCCTCTGGTGGCCAAAACTCTTTTCAAGATCCTCCAGGTCAGGGCCTCGGTCATTCTGGTAGCACCAAGGTGGCCGAGACAACCCTGGTTTCCACTTCTTCTTCAGCTGGCGGTGGAAGCCCCCATTCCCCTGGGGTCTCCCCCGAACCTTCTGTCCCAGGAGATGGGCACCCTTCTGCATCCCAACCTCAGGTCCCTCAACCTGATGGCATGGCTGCTGAAAGGGTAGTGCTCGCTCCACTTCTCCTCCCAAAAGAGGTCAAGGAGGTCTTGCTGGCCTCCAGGAGGTGCTCGACCAGATGTACTTATGCCTTGACGTGGCGGAGGTTTGTAGTGTGGTGCGAGGGGCAGGGTGCCAACCCCTTCTCCTGTCAGGTTGGGGTGGTTCTCAAGTACCTTCTCCACCTTTTGGATTTGGGCCTCAAGTCCAATTCCGTCAGGGTGCACCTTAGTGCCCTTGCAGCAAATCATTTCCCGGTGGAGGAGAAGCCCCTCTCCGCCCATCCTTTGGTTTCCCAGTTCTTGAGAGGCCTCCTTCTTTTGAAGCCTCCAGTTCACCCCCCGGCGACTGAATGGGACCTCAGTGTAGTTCTGGGGCAGCTTACTTGGCCGCCTTTTGAGCCAACGGTGACCTGCCATCTACGCTACCTCTCATGGAAGGTGGTGTTCTTGGTGGCACTCACATCGGCTAGACACGTGAGTGAGCTGCAGGTACTTGTGTCCAACAGGCCTTACACCAGGTTCTATAGGAACAGGGTGGTGCTTCGGACACACCCCAAGTTCCTTCCGAAGGTGGTCTCCTCGTTCCACCTTAGTCAGAGGTGGTTCTCCCTGTCTTTTTTCTCAGGCCTCATGCCTGTAGGGCAGAGATGATACTGCATACCCTGGACTGTAAGAGGGCATTGGCCTTTACATTCAGCGCATGCAGGGCCATAGAAGGGCTTCTCAGCTCTTCGTATCTTATGACCCCAGCAAATTGGGGATTGCCGTCTCCAAGCATACGCTGTCCACCTGGGTAGCGGAGTGTATTGCCTGGGCATACAGGGCAGCCAAGCTTCCGTTGGAGGGTTGTGTCACGGCCCATCGGGTTAGGGCCATGGCGGCATCAGTGGCTCATTTTCACTCTGTTCCGCTGACAAATATCTGCCGGCCCGCTACCTGGTCTTCGAGTCAGACTTTTGCAACCCATTACTGCCTGGATAGGGAGTCCCGATTGGATAGTGCCTTTGGCCAGGCTGTACTCCGTAACCTTTTCGAGGTCTAGGCAACTCCTGCCTTCCGACCTTTCTGTGTTCAGGCTACCGGAGTGCTATTCTTTCAGTTAGATTCCTATTGTGACTGCTGGTGGCTCTCGTAGAGGGAGCCTATTTTTCAGTTGTAAGTTCTCGGTATGTGAGGATTGACTTCCTGCTTGCTCCCGGAGAAAGCGTAGTTACTCACCTGTAACAGGTGTTCTCCGGGGACAGCAGGAATCAGTTCTCATGACCCTCCCTCCTCCCCTTGGAGTTGCTGTCCTATTATTATATTTTGTTCTTTTTTGCCGTCTTTTTAGCTATGTCAGCTTGACTGAGCAAGATGGCACCCTTGGGCGGGAAGAGGACCGCGCATGTGTGATGCAATTCCCAAAGGCTTTCTTTGAAAGCTGGGGATTTGTTCCACACGAGGGCTCCTTCGGTGCCGATGTCACCCATATGTGAGGACTTATTCCTGCTGTCCCCGGATAACACCTGTTACAGGTGAGTAACTACACTTTCTAGATGAAATAAATGACTGCTTCTTGGAGCAGCTGGTTCATGAACCAACCAGAGGGAAAGCCATTTTGGACCTAGTCCTTAGTGGAATACAAGAACTGGTGCAAGAGATAAGAGTGTTGGGGTCTCTTGGCAATAGTGATCATAACATGATCGTGTTTGATTTAATAAATAGAGGAAGGACGGCAAAGAAATCCACAGTACTACCTTTTAACTTTCATAAGGGAGACTATGATAAAATGAGGAAAATAGTTAAGAAAAAACTAAAAGGAGCAGTTGCAAAGTTTAAAGATTTACATCAAGAATGGGTTTAAAAATACTATCTTGGAAGCCCAGACCAGCTGTATTCCACACTTTAAGAAAAGTGAAAGGAAGTCCAAAAAACTGCCAGCATGGTTTAAAGGTAAGATCAGAGAGGCTGTTGTTGCCAAGAAAGCATCTTTCAGGAAATGGAAAAAGGAGCCAAATGACGAAAAATGGAAACAACATAAGCACTGGCAAGTTAGATTCAAGGCATTGATAAGGCTGGCAAAGAGAAAATTTGAGAAGAAGCTTGCTGTGGAAGCAAAAGCGTGTAATAAAGACTTTTTCAAGTACATTCGTAGCAAAAAACCTGAGAGAGAGTCAATTGGACCATTAGATGATAGAGGAATAAAAGGGGCACTAAGAGAGGACAAGGCCATAGCAGAAAGACTGAATGAATTCTTTGCTTCGGTCTTTACTGAGGAAGATGTAGGGATGTTACCCATGACTGACATGATATTTGGTTCAAATCTTTTTATTAACAAAAATAACACACCCAGCAAGTGGGTACTCTTACACATCAACGTGAGTATGTAAACAATATAAAGAATCGTCTGGCATTTTGTTTACATTTCCATCCCCACTCAACCTCCCCCTCCTTCTCTCCAACTTAGTTCCCTTTTATTTCAAATCACCTTTATTAGTGCCAAAAAAAAGGAACACCGCAAACTTTATGCAACTGGTTTCTTCTCTTCCCACAATAACAAACTGTATTTACAGTTAATATGCTTGTATCAACTGGGTTCCCCCGCAATATACACATATCATGCAATAGTGTCTCCCTTTTATATCAGTTGTTTAGTTTTCACTTTTTTATTCCCCCCCTTGTATTCCCCCCTTCCTCTGCTCACTTCTCCTCTCCCTTCACCCTCTCCAAACGGGTGGTGTCCTAAGTAAAATAGTCAAGTTTCAGCGAGGCTCGGGTCTCCGGCCAAGCAGTTGCTCTGACGCCCAACACATCCCCCACATCCCGCCCCAATGTCTAGGTACTTGTCCTTTGTCAACCATCAAATTCTACATTTCATTCCTATACCTCCCCTCTGCCCTTCCCCCTCGCTTTATTTGTGTCATATATACATACTCCCCTCTGCTCTTTTACCAATTCTCCTTGGGCTCATGTCACCTTCCAAGTTCACCGGCACATGCCTCTGGGGCATCTGCGACTCTCTATAGTGTCAGTAGCTCAATACGGGTTAGCAGGATCATAGTGTCGATATATCATCCCCAAAGTGTCAGGAAGCTCTCTCGACGACGTCCCCCACCCAGGCCTCCAGATGCTCCATCAACATCAACCAGTGGAAGCTATTCCGCCATTCCCAGAATGAGGGGACTATTGCCTTTCGCCAATGTCGAAGCACAATCTGCTTACCTACCACACAGGCCTTCCATACCAGTAGTCTCTCCCACCGCCCCTTCAATCTAGCCTGAGTTAGCTGGTCCAGGACCACTAGCCATCCTGTCCAAGGCACTGGCTGTCCTACTATGGTTTCCAGGTAGCCTTGTATCCGCCTCCATTATTTTTGTATATGCCTGCATTTCCACCATAAATACCCCAGGTTCGCATTAAGTGTTCCACACCAAGGACAGCTGCTGCTAGGGGCCACGCCACTTTGCACTGCTCATAGCAGAGAAAACTGGACTCGACAGATGGCCCGGTACTGTATCTCTTGTAGTTCAGCCATTTTGATCAGTGTTGGGATTCTTGTATTAGCTCAACGTACTGCCCCTGCTTCCACTTGTTGACCTAGTTCCAGCCCCCACTGTCATTCTATCGCCGAGAAGTCTGCAAGAGGATCCCACTGCTCTAACTTAAGATACAGTTGTGAGATAGACAAACAATCTCAGTCTCCCATTTTGAAAAATTCAATCACGTGCGCAGAAGCCTCTACTGTTAGGTTTTCTTTCAGAAGGGACTGGATATAATGCCTTAGTTGATAATAGGCAAAGCTATATGACCCTGGAAGTTCATACTCTTGTCGCAGCAGTGCATAGTTTGGTTCCCCCCTTTAGATTTACCACATGCCACAACCTCTCTTTTTCCTCCCATACTTTAAAGATCCAGTTCTCTGAGCCTGGCGTGAAGTACGAATGTCCTCTTATGGTCAGGAAACTAGATACTATCAGGAAGACACACCATTGCCTGCACAGATATTTCCAAGACCCCCTTATAGGCCCCACCAGGCAGTTCCAGCGTAATCTCTCCGGCAACAACCCCGCTGCGACATGTAGTACTGCCATCAAGGTTAGGGGTCGCACAAATTCCGCTTCCAGGTACCGGGGGGGGGGTAAACACCTGTCTGTCCTAGCCAATCTCACAAATGGCGCATCTGACATGCTTTGTATACCAAGAAATGTCTGGAATTCCCAATCTCCCCTGGTGCCACTGGCTCCTCAGATGTGATAGTGAGATTCTCGGTAGCCCCCCACGCCAGAGAAATCTACGTAGGTCTCTTTCATGTAAGGTGACATCTTTATGTAACAGGCCAAGTGGTAGAGTCTGCAACATGTAGAGCAGCTTTGGGAACAGAATCATATGATAGGCCACTACTCGGCCCAGGAGAGACATAGGAAGAGTCAACCACTCTTGCATCTTAGTCTGCATCTGGGTTATCACCCTTGTCAAATTTACTCAGTAAATTTGCCGGAAGTCAGCAGTTAACCATATCCCTAGGTATGAGAAACACTGGTTGGCCCACCAAAGCGGGAAGTCAGAACCCCCACTGCTCTTTCTGTCATCCCGAAACATCCAAAGCTTCTGACTTCTCTTTGTTAAGCAGAAATCCGGCTATTTGACCATACCAGTCAAATTCCTCTAATAGGCATGGTAACGACAACTGCAGACAGGAGATATGGACTAGGATATCATCGGCAAATGCCGCTATCTTAAATTCCAAATAGCGCTTATGAATCTCGGGCACGACTCGACAATTTTCCAACCTGTGAATGAAGGGGTTTAGGGATAGCATGAATAGCAATGGTAATAGGGGGCAACCTGCTGTGTTCCCCTCTCGAAGGCCTCTGAGAGATATCCATTAACTAATATAGCCGCTGTTGGGTACTCATATAGGATCTTAATCATTTGCAGGTAAACCCCATCTATTCCATACTGAGGGAGTAGTTGAAAGAGATATCCCCACCCCACTCTGTCAAAGGCCTTTTCTGCGTCACAGCTAATAAGCAAGGATAATATTCCTTGTGTGTGGGTCCACTCCTGGGAGGCCATTATCTTTCTTAAGTTACTTGTGACATAATGGCCTTTTACAAAACCCCCTTGTGGGTCCCACACTAGCTCCGGCAATAATAGGGCCAATATTTCCACTAGGATCTTTACCAGCAGTTTCCGATCGAAGTTGATTAGCGAAATGGGGCGATATGAACTCGTTTGAAGCCGGTCTTTCCCCACTTAGGAAGGAGTGTGATATAGGCACGGTTATCCCCCCACTTAAACCCCTGTTGTTGGGTATGCTGCTGATAAACGGCCTCCATCAGGGCCACCACTTCAATATGCAGAATTTTGCAGAATTCCGCCGTAAACCCGTCTGCGCCTGGGGCTTTACAACACTGCACATGCTGAATACCATTATATATTTCTTGGACAGTAATGCATGCCCCCAACTGCTCTGCTTGTTGTGCGGTCAGTTTGGGCAGTGCCAAGTTCCAAAGATACGAGTTAATCATATCCAATGGCACTCGCTGTCTCTTATACAAATCTCGGTAGTATGAATGAAAAAGGTGGGCGTGGGAGGAGGAGGCAAGATGGTGGTGGTGATTAACCTCGGGTGATCCGGCCCTTCCGGAGGCGTCCTGCTTTTGGCAGTTTTGCACCTTCAGTGGGTGAGATGGGACTAAGGAAATGTAAGAAAGCTTCCTTACCCTCGGGTGAGGCTCTTACTGGCTCTGTCAGGCAGAAAACGCTTCCGATGTGTGGGTTTGTGACCCCGGGAGTTGCAGCTGCATCTTCGGTGGATCTGGCGTCTCTTCCGGACCTGAACACATCAGGGGTAGTGCTTTCCCCTGAACAGCAGGCCCTCCCACCATGCCCCGGAAGTGTCGCAGCGGCCTCTGGAGTGCTTCCCGACGGCGTGAAAACTAGTATGCCGGTACGGGGGAGTGAAGAGGGCTCCGTGGCTGGCTGTTCTCACTTGGCTTCACCATCTGGAGTGGGATTGAGAACCTAGGCTGTTTCTTCTTCGGAGGACAGCCCGACCAAGGCTGACTGTGCTTTGGTGTCCATCGGTGGTGCTGGTGTGTTGGCGAAGCCCCAGAAAGTTACATTGGAGGTGCTATGGGATGCTATTTCCACCATGAATTCCTCTCTTGTGGCTATTTCGACTTTTGTAAGTACTGAGACTGATTCCTTACGTACACATATTGTGTATGTTCAAGTGGGGAAGTTGGTGCGGCTGGAAGGAGATCTTGAGCAGCTCTGGGAGTTGCATGGTGCCCACATTAAGGATAGAAATGTGACTTCTAAGAGATTGGAATATCTTGAGAATCAAGTCTGGAAGAACAATTTGAGACTGATTAACTTTCTTAGATCTCCATTACACGCGCCCATGGAAATGGTTCGTAGGTACTTCCAGGAGGACTTGAAGATCTCTAAGGATGACTTACCACCTTTGACTAGGGCTCAGTACCTTGATGTGGGCCGGGGTAATCAGGGAGCTGTTGGTTCAGCCCCAGTAGAAACTGGAGACCTCACTGCGTTTTTGGAGAGTTCTCTGGAGCTGGTTACGGCTCGCACCACTCACCTTGTTAATCTGGATCTCAAATCTGATAAATCGTTAATTCTTTGTTTATATTTTAGAAATTTCAGTGAGCAGTTTTTGGGCTCTTATGTTTGCATTTTCCCCAAACTTTCTAGGGATACCCAGCTAAGGAGAAAGGAATTCCTGCGGATGAAACCCAGGGTCCTTTCTATTGGTGGGTCTTTTTTGTTGAAATTTCCTGCTAGATGTCATGTTTCCTATAAAGAGAAGTTATATTTGTTTTTTGAACCCCATCAGCTACTGGAGTTTCTTGTGGCTAGGGAGGATCCCATTGTTGTTGTTGGCTCCCATACGATTGATGCATAAGTCTCACACTGCTATGTAAGGATTATTTTTCTATGTTAATGTTTTCCTGATGCCTCCTTCTGTTTTAAGAAATGTGGGCTAATTTTGGCTAATGTTGTATTTCCTTTTCTTAATGAATGGTGTTTATTACTGTTTCCTTTGTTATGTCAACTTTTCCTCATTCAATTTCATGAATGTATTGGAATATTCAATAAAGATTTAAATGATATTAAAAAAAAAAGGTGGGCAATCTTCTTTGATGTTTTATGCAGTTTGCCCACTTCGTCCCATATAGCTGATGTGATCCCTGTGCCCCCCACAGACATTGTGCAAGCATCTTACCCATCTTGTTGCCATGTTGGAAAAGTTGGTATTTATAATACATAAGAGATTTTTTGGCACGCTGGTGCAGGACCTCATTTAACGCTGCCTGGGTTTCTAAAAACCTTCCCTGATATCAGTCGTCACATACCGGGCATGTCGTCTACGAGCCTGTACCACCTGCCTCTCCAGTCTTAAAACTTGAGCATTGAGAAGGCATCCGTGGTATGCCGAGTATGCTATAATCTCTCCTCGTAATACCACCTTTGCCATCTCCCAGAAAAGTTCAAGGTTGTCTTGATGCTGCAAGTTATGGGTCACATAAGCTCGCCACATTTCTTTGATGTAGCTATGGAACCGCTTCTCTTTATATAGTTCCAGGGGGAACCTCCATAGTCGTGGTCCCCTCGAGCTCGGGTACCAGTCGAGCAAGATCCAGATGGGCATGTGATATCTCTCCTGGTCCTAATTTAGCCTCCGCCACCTGTGTAAATAGGTTTTCTGATGTAAGAATATAGTCAATGTGAGCACTAGTCCCGTGGGCATGGGATAAGTGAGTATAGTCTCTATCAGTGGGCTGCAAAAGCCGCCTTGGGTCTACTAGGTGAAGACGTTGACAAAACTGTTGTAAAATGTGGGTCGTCCCCACCTGGTGCTAGTATTCTGTCGTGATGTGTCCATTAGGGGGTCTAAGACCCCCATTCAGATCACCACCCACTATCAACCTTCCTTCCGGTAGGTGTTCCAATACTGCTGCCACCTGGGCATAGAAAGGAGCGTCTGGTATCCCGGAGCCATAGATATTACAAAGCACTACTGGGTATCTACCCAAGGGGTCTCTTTTTTCGGATTTACAATCAAACCATATTCATTTATGAAACAGTATGACTACCCCCCCCCCTTTCTTACCGTGAGCTGCTCCACCAAATACTTGGCCCACCCACTCTCGCCCCAATTTCCAATGCTCAGTGGCTGATTGATGGGTCTCCTGAAAGAATGCTATATCATAGTTTTGACGGGCTGCTACTCGCAGTATTTTATATCTTTTAATGGGAATGCCCAGTCTGCACACATTCCATGAGAGTATTTTCAGCCCGTCCCTTGGCGATTAAGGCCTAGAACAAAGATCTGCAATGCCTAGGGACCACCCCTTTCCCTGATGTCCAATTTCGGGAGTTTGTATGTTTGACTGCTGCTGCCCTCTAGAAGTTCTATTCCCCCTCCCTCCGCCTCATGATATCCCTCCCCCACTTCTCTCCATTAAACCCATTCCTCCCTCTTTATGAGTCACTTTTTCATGTAACGAGCCTCTACTTCCCCCACACCCTGATCCCTCTATCCCTCTCTTCCCTTCTACCCATGCCTATGACCCTTATCTCTTCCCATGTGCGCTTCCTTGATAAACTCCTCTCACTCACCCTCTCCGTTCTTGGATGCCTATTCCGGACCAGAGATTCTGTTGCTTCTACTTTCATATCTCTCCAGACTCAAAGGAATATAAGGGTAGGGGCCTTGTCAGCTCTTCCCCAGATCAGAGTGGGCTCAATAAAATTAATTTCTATGGTCCTGTTTTTGCTAGCCTGGGGATATGGTACTTGTGCCTCACTCCTCTTCTCTCCTTTGCCCCCCTTATCCCAATTCCTAGAACTGGGCATTCCTTCTGTACCACCCATGGACTTCCCCAATTCCCATCCTCTCATTATCCCTTTGTAAACCGAACAAAATACTGTCAATTTTCAATTACACCCCCAGTTAACTTTTGTACATTATCTTACATGTCCAGGTCCAAGCTGGTATTTCCATGTTGCTTAGACTCTATATTCCAATCTTTCCAAAGATACTGTACATTCAATGGTTATTTCAATGCCTGGGACTTTGCATAATTTCTGGGGTGACGTCTTTACATTAGCTCAATGTTAGATACTTGGGTTCCCAAGTCCTTAAAATCCTCCTCACCCCCAACGTCGCAGTCAAGAAATGTCCCCGGTTGCTGAGCCACCGATGTCCAGGATGTCCACAAACTGCTGCACTGCTTCTGCCATATCAAATGCCTGCTGGGTTCTGTTGTAGTAGATTCAAAAATGGGCAGAGTACTGCATGACACATTTAATGTGTGCATTGAACAGATGGTGGCATTTCGCCGTGAAGGTCCTGTGTTGCTGGCTAAGGGCTACTGAGTAGTCCTGCTATATGCAGAGTTTCAGTTCATTTTGTGCGGTCGGGCCTCGCTGGCAGGCAGCTTTCAACACTGCATATTTTTGTACATAGTTAAGGAAGCGGGCCAAGACTATGCGTGGGCAGTTGTCTGTTCTGCGAATGGGCCCTATTCTGTGTGCCCTTTGTAGTTGCAGAGGAAGAAGTTTGTTTTTTATCTCTGAGAAGCTGGGGAGAAGTGTCTCCATACTTGTGCCGTCGCTGCTGTGTCTTCCACCTGGGAGATCCACTGTTCCACCTCCTGCATACGGCCCACAAAGGTCTCCACAGCTTTGGTCATAGCATCCATTTTGCCTATGAGTACCTCAAATTTTTACGATAGTGCACCCACCACTGCCTGGGTCACCTCCTCTATGAGGGCGGGCTGGCCTATCAATTCTGGCGAGGATGGTGTTTCTGCCATTTTAGATGAGAGGCCCGTCGATTTCTCTTTGTCTTGCCGAGCCGATTTCATCTTCTCCAGGACCTGCCACTGGTCTTACTTTACCTCAGCTTGCCAGTACTTCCCCCAGTGCTATTGCTCAGAATTTTTCTCATGTTCAGGGATGGAGAGGGCCTAGAAAGAGAGCTGAACAAGTTCACTCCATCTCAGCACATCACGTGACTCCCCCTGAAATGATATTTAAAGGTGATGCCGCAGAAGAATTGAAAGAAATATCGGTACACCGGGAAGATGTATTACAACTATTTGATAAACTGAAGAGTAACAAATCACCTGGACTGGATGGCAAACATCCAAGGGTGTTGAAAGAACTGAAATATGAGATTGCAGACCTTCTATTAGTAATCTGTGAACTATCATTAAAATCATCTCTAATACCTGAAGACTGGAGGATGGCCAAAGTAACACCAATTTTTAAAAAGGGTTCCAGAGGTGATCCGGGAAACTACAGACCGGTGAGCCTGACTTCTGTACCAGGAAAAATGCTAGAAGCCACTTTAAAGAACAAAATTACTGAACATGTAGATAGTCATGGCTTAATGGGAGATAGCAAACATGGCTTTAGCCAAGGAAGGTCTTGTCTTATTAATCTGTTATGTTTTTTTGACGATGTGAATAAACAGGTAGACAAACATGAGTCGGTTGATATAGTGTATATTTATTTATTTATTTAGCTGTATTTATATACCGCTTTTCACCAGGTCAAAGCGGTGTTACATGGGGGTGGGGGAATTAAGTACAAGGGTAGGGCCATCACCGGGGAGGCAACATTGATGATTTTGACATAGGAAAGACTTTGGACATAGGACAAACGTTGGACATAGACAGGTTAGGGTAGCTTTGAGTTAGAGGTTCATTGTGGGTGAGTTCAGGGGTTTGTGTTTTTTTTCGGTGGGGTTCGAGTTGAAGTATTCCTGGAAAAGGATGGTTTTTAGCTGTTTTCTGAAAGATATTAGGTCAGCATTGCTTCTGAGATAGCTCGGTAGAGAGTTCCATAAGGACGGAGCATAAAGTTCGAAGACTCGATTGCAGGTCCGTTGCGAGCATTTGGTTCTTTTGTGAGGGACGGTGAGGAAAATGCTGGAGGTTTGTCTAGTAGATCTGCCGTGGGCTGGACGAGCCAGTAGGGTGCGAAGCTGGGTGTCTTGTGTTTGATGGATAGCTTTGTGGGTGAGTAGGATGGCTTTATATTTTGTCCGTGCTTCGAGGGGGAGAATGTGTAGTTCTTTCAGAATTGGGGTGATATGGTCGGTTTTCTTTGCCCTCTGAATGATTCTCGCAGTGGTGTTTAATGCAGTTCGGAGGGGGTTGGTGTGTGTGGCTGGAAGGCCATGGTAGATTATGTTGCAGTAGTCTAGATGTGGGAGTGTCATGGCTTGCATCACTGTTCGGAAGTCTTGATGTTCCAGGAGGGGTCTGAGACGTTGCACTGTTCTTGCCTTATGAAATATAGTTCCGGAGGTTTTAGTGATCTGTTGCTTTAAGGTGAGGGCTTGGTCAATAATAATGCCCAGGTATCTTATCTGTGGTTGTATTCGGATGCTTGTAGTTCCAATGATGAGGTGTGTGGGTGGTGTGAAGTCAGGGTCCTTTGTCACTATGAGGGCTTCAGTTTTCTTTATGTTGATGGATAGGTTGTTTGTTTATAACCAGTCAGAGACTGCGGTGAAGCATGCTGATAGGTGGGTGTTTGTAGGATTTGTGGTTGTAATGGGGGCGTAGAGCATGATATCGTCAGCATAGATGTGGAAGCTGACGTTGTGGGTGCGTATGACTGTGGAGGTAAATATTGAAGAGCATGGCTGATAGTGTGGATCCTTGGGGTACTCCCTGGTGTTGTTGGAATGGGGGGGAAGTTGAGGTGCTGGTGCAGATGAATTGTTGTCTGTTTGTCAGGTAGGATTGGAACCACTTCAGCACGGTGTCCTTGATCCCAATAGTCTGTAGTCGGTGTATGAGGATGTTGTGGGAGATGGTGTCAAAGGCTGCAGATATATCGAGGAAGATCATGGCATATCCGGATTGTCTCCCTTGAGTTCCTGTGAGGAGGGTGTTCATCAGCGTGGTCATGAGGGTCTCAACTCCATGTAGCGGGCGGAAGCCATGTTGTTGAGGGTCCAGTATTTTGTTAACATCCAGGTGTTCCTGAAGCTGCTGCTGGACGATCTTCTTGATTATTTTGGCTGTGAAAGGTAGACTTGCTATGGGTCTGTAGGATGTAGGGTCAAGAGGATCCAGGTTTTGCTTTTGCAAGGAAGGTCGGATGATCGTGGTTTTGAGTGCGTCTGGCATGTGTCCTCTGGAGAAGGATTCTTTGACGATACGGGTTAGTGGTGTGCTCAGTTCGTTTTTTGATTTCTTTATCCAGTCAGTGGGGCATGGGTCCAGCGGTGAGGTGGTGGTGTGGAGGCAGGAGATAGTGGTTGAGATTTCTTCTGTTGATGTTTCTTTGAAGGTGGTTCAGTCACTGTGCAGGTTGGGGTGGAGGTTCTCCGTAGTTGACTGTGCGGTTAGCTGCGGGTTTTGTGGTTGTTGTAGCTGTTTATATTGACGGGCCAGTAGTTCTGGTGGGGTCTGCGGTAATTGGTCAGAGCTGTGTGGTGTTTTTGTCAGCCTTTTGATTATCTGAAAAAGCTCTCGAGGTTTGTTTATGGAGGTATTGATGATTTTCATGTGGTAGATTTTCTTTGCTTTGTCAGTCTCATAGTGATACGCGTTGAGTTCGTAAAGGTATTTTATTTTGTCATTTTCGTTGTTGGTTTTTCTCCATTTTCTTTCAGTTCTCCTGAGTTTTGTTTTTAGCTTGCGGAGACTGGGAGTATACCATCTAGCCCTTGTGGAAGGGGGTCTGGTGCTGGTTATGTTTGTTGAAGCTTCAGACGCTGTGGAGATCGTAGTATTCCAGTTGTCTATGAGGTCATTGATGTCGTTGGAGTTCGTTTGTAGTTTGGGTAGAATTTGTTCTAAGAAGTCCTTTTTGTTGAATGGTTTAAATAGTCTTATGTGGTGTCTATCATCCTTATTGGTTTTATGGATTTTCAGTAAGCCTTTGACAAAGTCCTTGGCAAAATTAAAAAGTCATGGGATAGGAGGCAGTGTACTATTGTGGATCAGGAACTGGTTAAAAGATAGAAAGCAGATGGTAGCGCTAAATGGCCAAGCTTCCCAATGGAGAAAGGTGAATAGTGGTGTAACCTTGGGATCTCTGCTGGGTCCGCTGCTTTTTAATATATTCCTAAATGACCTGGAAATGGGAATAACAAGTTAGGTAATCAGATTTGCAGATGATACAAAGTTATTCAAAGTTGTTAAAACCCATGAGGATTGTGAAAAATTGCAAGAGAACCTTGATAAATTGGAATACTGGGCATCCAAATGGCAGATGAAATTTAATGTGGACAAGTGCAGAGTTATGCACCTAGGAAAGAACAACGCAAAATATGGTTACACGATGCAAGGTTCCACATTAGGAACCGCCACCCAGGAAAAAGATTTAGGCATCATCATGAATAACATGTTGAAACCCTCTGCCCAGTGTGCAGCGACGGCTAAGAAAGCAAATAGAATGCTAGGAATCATAAGGAAAGGAATGGAGAATAAAACAAGGAATATTATAATGCCTCTGTATCATTCCATGGTGTGACTGCACCTTGAATATCAAGTGCAATCCGTATCTTAAAAAGGATATAGTGGAATTAGGAAAGGTACAGAGAAGAGCTACCAAAATGGTAAAGGAGATGGAAGGATACCTCTATAAAGAGAGGCTAAAAAGGTTAGGGCTCTTCAACCTGGAAAAGAGAAGGCTGAGGGGAGATAAGATAGAGGTCTATAAATTAATGAATGGAATGGGTAAATGTAGATCGATTGTTTACACCATCAAAATATAGAAAGACTAGGAGACATGCAATGAAGCTACACTGTAGCCTATTTAAGACTAATAAGAGAAAATATTTTTTCACTCAACATGCAATCAAACTGGAATTCATTATTAGAGGATGTATAAAAAGCTGTTAGTGCAGCTGGGTTTAAAAAAGGTTTGGACAAGTTCCTGGAGGAAAGGTCCATAAACCATTATTAAAAGGGACCCGAGATATCACTGCTTGACCCAATACAAGCATTGAGGAACTTGTGTCTTTTGGGGAAACTGCTAGGCACCTATGACCTAGATTGGCCACTGTTGAAAAGAGGATACTGGGTTTGATGGATCTTGGTCTGACCCAGTATGGTATATCTTATGTTCTTATGTCCCTGCCAGTTCGTCCAGATGACCTCCCTCCTCCAAAGCAGCACAGAGGCTGCCAGACTTGAGGTGGGATTTCTCTACTGTATTCATGTAGGTCTCTCTTCTGTATACCTCTCTCTATGCCTCAGCTCCTCTACTACCCGAGGCTTCAGAGATTGCACTCATTCTCTGAGAGCCAGGAACTTTGCACCAAGGGCACACATATGATCTCTCACCAACTGGGAGATACAGGGCTGGTCCCAGAGTTGGTTCAAAGTATTGGCACCCTAGGCAAACCTTAAGCTTTATTCTCCCCTGATTGTCAATATATTGTTTCTAGACTAGAATTTCCTACAGTGGTCTTAACCACAAATAAGATATCGTATGCAATAAAATCCTGAATATATTTCTATCAAAATTATTTTTTTTTATCGGACCATATAATGTACCTAACCTATTATCTAATTTAGTCCTTTTATTTATTTGTATAGATATGCAATAAAAAGGAAGAGTTTATCTTGTCGTGCAGCAATTTCCTGTGTACTCTTATCAAATTCACCATTGCTGACCTGGTGCTGCATTTCGAACTGTGTAAATCATTTTTACATCAGTGCTCTCGTATACAGGTATTCTTAAACCCACACTGCACAGAAAGTCTTCATTCCAAATTCCATTGTCTGTTTTTAAACTTAAAACTTTGTCACACCACAAAAATAGTTTACCAAATTACCCTCATAGAAGTAATTAAATTAAAAGGTTTAGTTGTGTTTTGGACATCTGCAGACATGCACATAGATGTCGAAATCACGGACACGTCTCCGTAGTCATTCCACAAATTACGTTTGCAGACTTCTCCATTGTGGGGACATCCAAGTAGGCATGGGGGTGTGACAGAGGCATGTTCAATGGACTTACATGTCCCCTTTTGATCTCAGAAATGGTGGAGACATCTGCATGCACATCCATATTTAGACCTGCTCCAGGCACGAGTAATCATCAGGAAAGTGCTTGTTTTCACCTTAAAACATCCAGAGAGTGTAGAGAAGATGGAGAATTAAGTGACTAGCCTTAGATCACATAGGTCCACACTGGAATTTGAACCCTGGCCACCCTGTTCTTAAGCCACTACTCTAACCATTATGCTATTAGACATCTTGGTTCTGAAATGCTATCCTGAGGCATCTGTATAGATGTTTGATACAGGTGCATATTGGGCACATCCACATTTCCGAAATCATGCCTGAACTTTTCATGCCTACTTTTTTTTTTTTTTTTAAAGTTCTAGCTTTGATATCCCAGATTGCACTTGGATGCCCCATTGTGACATGTGCCTCATAGTGTCCAAAAAAACATGTTTCCCATTCCTGCATTCACTGTGGGAGACTTGGTGGGAAGTGACATGGTAAAGTGTTTCTCAGAGTGGTTGGGGCTGTGGGATAAGGGGCTAGGGCTGTATGAGATGTTTCTGAGTGGTATTATGTGTATACTGTATTTGAATCTATCTTGACAGTGTAGGTGTGAGGAAGGGGTGGGAGGTTTGTGTGGGAGGGAATTTAAGTATCTCTTGCTATATCGGTCTTCTGTCCCCTCCCCCATGCACTCCTATGCCCTCCCTTAACTCATTTCCTCAACCTGATAATTTCCCATCCTCTTGCACTCGCCCCCTCCCTTCTTTCCCCTCTCCTGTGCTCTCTCCCTCTTCCAATTATTTTCTCTCCTCTCTCCCTTCAAGGGCCAGTTCAGCTATTAGGCATGACTAAGCAGTCACTTAGGGTGGCAGTTTATTAAGAGCAGCAGCAATCAAAACAAAATAATTGATTCTGACAGTCACGCAAACATAAAGAACCATCAGCACATTCTTTTACCGTTAGGGAGAGCAGACACACACTTACATACAATGCAAAGTTTAATATTTAAAAGTATGATGTTCAGTTATGCATTTTTGTGGGTGGTGATATTTGGGATGAGCATGATTGTTCTCTTAGGCTTCGGCGGCTAGTATCATGATCTTTGCCGTTTTCTGGGTCATGCCGCGTCTCGGTAAGTGGGACAGATGTTTCAGCCATCATTCTGTGGCTTTCTCCAGGGTGAACGTCACCCCACTGACACTCTGTTCTACATTCCCCACATTTCCGTCACTTCCTTTCACATTCCCTTCCACCCCACTGCAGCTTTACCCTTCTCACCTCCTGGGAAGACACTGCACTACTTTGGCTGTTGCTCTTTCTTCTTCTGCCGGAGAGAGTTGGGTCCCCACTGGCACACATTGCCGCATTTCAGCCACAGTGCTTGTTTCTTCTAGTGCTGCGGTGATTGGGATCTTGATGGCACGCTCTGCTATTCTTTGCCACTGCTGCAGCCTTCTGGCTCCTTCTAGTGCATCGAGCTTGGGATTCCCACGGCAAGCTCAGCCAATCTTTGCCTACTGCTCTTCAAAACAAATTTATGCATATGGAGAGATGGACAGATTGATGTGCGCTCCTTAACAGGCACTCATGCTCCTAAGAAGCACACCATACTCAAGATGGTATTACAAATGATTAAACGTTTTCAAATGTTACTTATCTATTCATTCAGTGATTTCACCATTCTTTCTGAATGAAATTCCTGTGAATTGTAACGTTTTGTTATAGCTGATTTCATTTTATAAAATAAGTATGTTACATGTATAAATTCCCCCTGCCTGAGTTTATTTTTTAAAAAACCCACACAGTTCTATTTCAGCGCCTCCTCCCAGAAAACTTGCTTCTGTGTCAGTCAACCCAAACTGCTGAAGGATGGGACTGAGGAGAAAGTTAAGACACCCCTTTAAATCCATCCCATAGGAAATAATCAACCAGGATATTGGTGATTTATATTTATTATAGACATTATTTTTTAAGTGTTCACATATTTATGATGTAGAGTACTGGAATAACAGTTCTCTTGATAAAGGCCACTGTTCTATGAATAACTTTCTGTGAGATAAAGCTGAGTATCTTATGGGCCAGACTGAATATATGTTTGCAATGAAGAAAAATGAAAAAACTAGCATAAGATGAAATATTTGGTCATTTATGTAACTCAGAATTTTGCAGCGCAGAATCATTGAAATATTTTTTGGGAAATATGAAGATGCTTGTCTGATGATTTTATTGTGCATTCTTCTTAACCAGTCACAATATATAATTATGTTTTAATACTCAAAATCACTGCAATAAATCATATTAGATAAAGATTTCTCATCACAATTCCATGGTAAATAATTGCTCCCTGATCATAATACTAGTCATAATATAAATTTTAATTCTAAATCTGCCATTTAGATTTCACATAAGTAGCGAATCCCTCAGCTTCAGCTTATTACTGTATATCTGTCTTTTTCCAGATAAAAACAATACTTTAGAATAAGAGCAGTGTGGAGTGATCTCTTGGTTTGATTTTGCAATAATTCTGTAACTGATGTCACCTGGGAATATATTTGTCATTACTGTTGACATTCCAGGTGACCTTCATTAACTTATCAGTTGACTGTGTAGTCTTCCTCGCATCCTCTTCTTTTTAGTAGCTAATGCTAAACTACAGTTACTGGGCAGTCATTAATTAAGCACCAGTCCCCGCGGTAGTGAGATGTACTGCAAGATAATTACTTGCAGCTGTGTCTAGGTGTCCTGAGCCAAAGAGTATGAATAAAAAGAGAAGGTCAATAATCACCATAAAGCCTGCTGCCAAGTGGATCTTTGCTTTTAGAAAACAGATGGACCAATATTCAAATGAAGTTACATGTTCATAGGTAACCGGAGAAAGTACTGTATGACTTCTTTCATCCTGTATTTTAAAAAAATTATATGGATAGTATTGGACTGAAATCAGACTGGCCGATATTCATATAATATGGGATTTTATTTGGGGCAAAGTGAGGGCAGGCCAAAAAAATTATCCCGATCGCGATGATATTCAGGCATTATCCAAATAACTTATGGGGGCATATTCAGCAGTGGTGACTAGGCTAAACAAAGTACCTAGCTGCCTCTTTGAGATTGGATACTCAGCAGCAAAGCATATCCAGTTTCTGTCACTAATTATTTGGGCTGGCTAAATACCAGAGACACAATTCAGTTATCACGAAATTCAACCGCTAACCGGAGAGCACTAAGGGGTTAGTTAGGACAGCCATTCACCTGTCCTAACTTTAATCACTTAAGCTATCTGATTAGCCAAATATCACTGTTAACTAGATAGCATCTGTCACTGCCCCCATTTCACCCACAGACCTCCCCAGTTTTAACCGGATATTTGTTTGGCAGTCTGTGGGGATATTCAGCTGCACTAACCAGTTAATGCCGCTGAATATCATAGTGACCACATTTTATCCAGCTAGCAGGTCTGCTAACCAGCTAAAATGTTTTGACAATGCCCCCCTATGGAGATCATTCCATAACACGAATAGGCCATTTGGGCGTGAACGGGAGATGTTTTTCTCATGAAAACGTCTACAACCGTATTCTGAAAGCATGCGCCCATGCACATATCTATGGCACTAGCACAGGGATCTCAGAATGTGCCCAAGAGGGGCAGAACAGGGATGTTGCTTGCCGCAGAGACATATAAAGCGTATTCAGGAAAAGCCTGTGTATGTTTTCTGTGTCCCCCGAAGACTTCCTCATTATTCCTGCGGAAACGTGGAATAAGGCCAGTACTTAGAAATATGTCTGCTGTGCTTGTATAGAGGTTGTGACAAGTATGCTTCAAATTGGTGTGACTGCAGTCTGTAAAACACAACTCAATGCATGTATAATGGACAGAAATCAGGGGTGAGAGAATCTTGTAAGCTAAGGGACATGAATAACTACCCCTAAAGATATTTGAAAACCAACAATAGTGCATATGGTGGCTGTGCTGACAGTCGCTGTTTGTGCTATATGAGCTAATCTGGGAGACCCTGACAAGTCCTGTGTTCTGTAAAATGGGACTGGATGTTAGAAGTGTGAGTGAGTCTGCCACAGGAGTTTATTTGAGTGAGAGAGAGGGATCAGATATGTAGTCCTGACACTCCATGCCTTATGGTATACCAGCTTTTATCTATAGGTGCTGAGCATCTGTTTCCCAGAATTATGTCTTTTGTGACAGCAAGTGGGAGTATGTGTATAGTTTGAAAGTTGCACGGGAGGATCTGGTGTGCTGAGGAAGAGGAGGGCCAGGCACTGGGAGACAACTTGACGTAATGCCAACAGTCCCCAGATTGTGCCATGCAGCATGCCATACCCAGGGCATACATTTGTGGCTCAGCAATCGTATGCATTCCTTGGGGAATTGTTATGTTAATGTTGTTTTTTGTGCACATAATAAGGGTCCATCCTGAGCATTTTTAAGGGTGTATGTAGAGCTGACCAATGTATGCCTCACTGTAGCCTGTTTATGATGCCACATAGCCAGCCCAACTACTAGACAAACTAGACAGTTGCCTAGGACAGCAACTTCTGGAGGGCAGCAAAAGTAAGGCATTCAAAGCTGCATAATAGATTTTTACATCCAGAGGGGGTGTAAAGCTTTAGGTTCGCCTAGGGCCCCAACACCTTGAACCAGCTCTAGGGTCAGCCCTGCAAGTACTATTTGATGCAAAGTATGTTCTGTAATACATGTTCATATTTACCTTCTCTGATACTATCATAGTGTGTGCTGCGATTACCTAGCACTATTCTGGGCATGTAGGGTATTAGGATATGGTCTAGTTTGCATCAGTATGTATTTATTATCAGTTTCTATGTCTTGTATGCATCAGCTAACTACTGTCAGTGAGCACAGCAGTTTATGAGTTGCACATTTTTAAAGCAGAGGCATGGCTAGATTGAGGACGGTTACAATCGGAGATGGCTAACTTCACAGAGGATGGGCACATTGAAAACCTGATCACTTTTTACCCGTATCCTTGTGCTGGATAGTTGCATGGGCCTGACGAATATCATGTTGAACATGCTGCGCCAGACACGTCTATGATCCCAGTGCCAGAAACATGGGTCCCTTGTTTCCAGAATCGGGTGGAAATCACGCCCATGTTCATTTAATCGTCTCCACTGCAGTGAGATGTCCTATATGTAATCGGCCTCCAAATGTTTAGTTTAGGCCTGCAGAATAGCAGGCCTAAACTAAATGGTATTTAGCCAGCCCAAACATCCTCAGCCAGAAGCCACACCAACTCGTCTTACACATACCTCTGCCCCCCCCTGTACCGGCTCAGAAAGACCCAAAATGAAGCACATAATCTTCACCCTAATGAGTCTCTACCTTCTACTCACAATTTTGCCATCCAGCTCACTAGCACTAATGACAACACAAAATCACATCCCAACGCTCTCAACTGGTGGAAGAAAATGGCCCGATGACTCCAACAACCTCCATCATGGAGCTAGCTATCCACGCCGTCCCCACCTAGTTTATATCCCACTACAAAATTCCTCAAAACCTAAGCAAAATAAACGCCCACATACTAGCAGCCTGAGGTGCGCACTCATTAACTCTCGATCACTTTGCAAAAAATGGCCAGCAATCACTGAAACAATAACGCATCTTAAATTAGATATCATTATGATCACCGAGACCTGGCTCTCACCGGAAGATAACACCATCCTCAATCAACTTCTACCATCCAACTTTGTTACTTTCACCAGCCACAGGCAAAACAAAAGGGGTGGAGGAGTTGCCGTCATCACCAGATCTGACCTTCAATTCAAAATGGTAGAATCCAACAGCATCAATACCCTTGAAACAGTATCTATATCCAACCACTCCTGCTCCATAAACCTTATTTACAGAGCGCCTTCTGCTGATCCAGACAACCTCTCCAATATCATAAACCTAGCATCCAATACCCATGTTCCACATAGACCAAATTGGATCCTAGGTGATTTCAACTTGCCATCCCTACAGGACAATCAAGCAGACGCCTTCATAGAAGCCCTAGATATCCTGGGATACACCCAGTTGGTACAAGAACCAACACACACAAAGGGCAACATTCTCGACCTGATATTCGCCCCACAAACAGTGCTTCAACAAGCACAAAACATCACGTTATCATTAACAGCAGTTCCATGGTCGGATCACAAGCTCATCTCCTTCCAGATTCCGACCCCCATCAAGTCACAAAGGCCCAGTACGAACTCACGTACGAACACAATCTCAACTGCCAGAAGCTTTCACCCGTTTAACAAAGAACGCATCCTGGCTGAAACAAACACTCTCCTTGACATGACCTCACAAGACCTAGATGTCCTAATTTCCACATGGAACAGCAAACTCAGCGCTATCGCAATCCGTCCCCCCACAACTAAAGCCCCAAATAAAAGACCATCCGCACCATGGTTCACGGCCGACCTAAGGGCGTCACTAACCCTTCTACGGAGATTGGAAAAGCGCTGGAGGAAATCACGTACCAGCAGTGACCAAGCAGCATACACCCAACACCTACACACACATCGCAGGGCTGTTACAGACAAGATGAAACAACATCACACAGACACCCTGAAACGTTCATTAAACAAGCCGCACGACCTCTTCAACCTGGTCAAATCTCTTGCCAAAGAACCGACCCCGGAGCACCCAGGAACTATACACCCGCAGGATTTTGCTGTCTTTATGCAATCGAAACTATGCAAGACTGATAAAATGGTGATACCGGACCCCCCTGATGCTCAAGTATGCTCAGCGTATCTAACTACCTTTACCACACCATCTAAGTGAACTATTGAAGACACCATCGCTACCCTAAATACTTCCACTGCATACTCAGACCCATGTCCAGCATTCTGGATAAAAGATCTGCGATCCGACCTTGCCCCAATCTTGGCTAAAATGATAGGACTATCTTTTAGCACCGGGTCTTTCCCATCCACGCTCAAACAGACCTCCGTTAGACCGCTGCTTAAGGACACCAAATTAGACCCTCAAAAGATCGAGTCCTACAGACCCATATCCAGCATCCCGATGCTCGCTAAAATCGTTGAAAAGATAGTCTACAGGCAGCTACAAGATCATGTGGACACCAACGCACCTCTAGATTCATCGCAACACGGATTCAGAGAGTCACATGGAGTGGAAACACTACTCACTACTCTTTTCAACACCATAATCTCAGGCATTGACAACTCACATACAGGTTTCGCACTCATCTTTTTAGATATAGCTGCAGCCTTCGACTCAGTCCGCCACGAGATTCTCCTGATTCGGCTAAGAGAGAAAGGCATTACCGAAACAGCTCTGGAGTGGTGCAGGTCTTACCTGTCTGGAAGATGGCAACACGTCCGAGCAAATGGAACCACATCCGAGCCATTCCTACAAAGTCAAGGAGTCCCTCAAGGATCCTCCCTATCATCACTTATGTTTAACATCTATATCCAACCCATTTGTAACATCATTAGATCGTTCAACGTGAGTTGCATGATATACGCAGACGATGTCCTACTGTACCTGCCAATATCCCTGGACTGCCCGGACCTCACCCCACTAACTAAGTGTTTCAACGCAATATCCGAATGGCTCCTCTCCCAAAATCTGCGTATCCAACATAAGAAAATGGAGGTCCTGTTCATCTCCAGAAATCCTGAGTTTACACCACCTAGCCACTTGGAAGTGGACAACGCCGAGTTGCAAGTAAAATCAGCTATACGGTATCTCGGAGTCACCTTGGATCAGAACCTCAACATGAAGCAGCACATAGCCAAAACAGTAAGAGCGATCTACTTCAAGATCAGATCCCTCAGACACATACGCCCCCTACTCGAACTGAGCGACTTCCGCACCATCTATCAAGCCCTCATCATCCCTCATTTTGATTATTCAAACGCCATCCTACAAGGACTCCCTCAGGCAACCTTACATCCCTTACAACTCGCCATGAACAGTGCAGCGCGAATCCTCTTCGGATCACCAAGGAGAGAGCATATCACACCCCTCCTGAAGCAGCTGCACTGGCTCCCCATTCAAGCCAGGATTAGCTTCAAGACCTTAGTGATGACATTCAAGGCTATCAAGGGACTCTCCTCCTCGTCACTATGTGACCTCATCCAACCACCCACAACCAACAGGCTAAGAAGAACCGCAGTAGTCAACATGCTAGCGATACCGAGAGACATGACAAAATGCTCCAAAGTAACATCAAACAGAGCCTTTAGTCTAAGTGCCCCAAGTCTCTGGAACTCCCTACCACCATACATCAGAGCCATCCCCAACCTGAGCCAGTTCAGGAAGGCCTTAAAACACCTCCTCTTTATTAAATACCTCACAGACTCCCCTGAATCCCAGCCACCATGTATGATCAACGCACAATAACTCCATCTCACATGTATATAGTTACCTATTTCAATGTTCCGCACATGTAGATAGTTTCCCCTGTTATCCAAGTTGATTGCTCCTGTTCATTGTAATGACCTGACTCTAGTTTATTGTCGGATACTGTTTGTTTTTATGTAAACCGCGCTGATCGCAAATAGTGCGGTATATAAGAAATGTAAATAAATAAAATAAAATAAAATAAAATGGATAGTGCTGGCATGGTAACTATATCTGTGCATTTAGGGTCATTCTGTTCCGCATTTAGCGGGTCTGGATGTCTACCGCAAGCATGGTTCGCTAAACATCTGTACCGTGCTTGCACAGAAGAGCTCCCAGCACATTCGTGGGCAGGAGGGGGAGGGCCATGGGAAGAGTGAGGGCGGGCGGTGGGCGGGTACCAACCATGGACGTACAGACAGATTCTGAGGTCGGCCCTGTATGTCCAGGGTCGGCAGGGTAGACAGAGGACTTATTCCACCGAGGAGGTATAAAAAGTCCCACTGGACGTTGGGGAACTGTGGAGTTTGGTGACCTCAAAGAGGTGAGGGGGTGCAGGGGGAGCCCCGGAGCCCGACCCTGGACATGAGAGGCCAGATCGGGAATCAGGCTGCGGGAAAGAGCCTTTTCTTTGGCAGCTGGCGATTTGCAACTCCTGAATGGAACCGTGGTACCTTGGCAACGGGACGCCATGGCACTGCGGCTCTATTCAGGAGCCTGACTGAGGTAGCCTGGGATCTGCTGGGTGTGTGGCCGATCAGAATCGGGCCACGGCCTGCACATCCAGGCCGGTGGACCTGATTCTGATCCCGTGGGCACGTCTAGCCCCCAAGGAATCAGAATTGGGTGCTATCACTGTGCGCCCAGATTGTGATCGGCCGTACAGGAGCAGGACGGCCAGGACAGAATTGCTCTCTTAGTGTCACTATCTGTAAGGATGGTGGCACTAAGTATACATATTAATCTAAACACAAACAAATTAATGCTGAAAATCTATTTCTTAAATGTGCAGTACATTTTTGAACCTCCCCTTTATCTCCAAGTTTCGATAGCTTTATGTTGTCAAATAATGCTTATGAAAAGTGGATTTCTTATACTGAAAGGTTTCATGTCCTAACATCAAACTGTGACCAGAAAGTAATTACTTGAATATCAGGGAATAAGAAGTATCACCATTCATCTTTTCACAGAGAGTAACTATTGCACCTAAAAGATACACAGAATCCAGAAACCTGCATCATAATAGTATTGTGGCAAACCAGACATCATGGACAGCCTTATTACTGGGCAGCCCTCTGGCTAAAACATGATGAGATCAATGGAAATGGGCACATCAGATGTCTTTTTTTATATTTTGTATTTATGAATTTTAACATTTACTAAGCATTACATCTTGTATTCAAATAAGGGAACATAAGTAATTACAATGACCAAGGCAATAACCAAGTCATATACCGTCCCTATCTATAGTCCACAAAGCCCAGAGATCCAAGCAAAAGGATAAAAAAAGAAAGAAAAATATATAATATAAAGGAAATTAAGCAGGTCAAACAGCCAATATATAACACATTCACAGAGTACTAGAGCTGGGAGGACCCAGGGCAACAGGTCTGCGAGCATTTATGAAGGCAAGTAATTGTGAGGGCTCAAAAAAGATATAGGAAACAGATTAAAGTTTAACCATACATTGCATGGAAACTTGAGGAAAAATAGAATCCCCAAATGCAACATATCAGGATGGAGCAGGAGGAATTTCCATCTCCTCTGCTGAGTTTCCCTCACGAAGTCTGGATAAAAACGGACCAAAAGACCTTTAAATAACATATTCCTCTTTTTGAAAAACATTTTTAGGAGCCGTTCATGATCGGTTAAAGCAAATGTAGCTGAGAGCATAGACGGAATTACAGATTTAGATACTGAGCTATCTTATATAACAGAAACATCCAGAGTCAACTTGTTGCAAACCAGAACTTCCACATCTCCCTAAATTATTTTAGCTGATGGTAAATAGCAAACTTTAGTCATGGGATGGTATGATTCTGAAGGAATGCCAAGAACATCAGAAAGATATGTTTTAAACATATCTTTAGCAGATACTGAAGACAACCTAGGAAAGTTAATAAATCGTAAATTAAAAGATCTGGAAAAATTATCCAATTGCTCAGTCTTTACCTGCATCAATGTTAAGTCTCTAACAAAGGAGTCAGAACACCCCTCTAAACAACTGATCTTTGCATTAGAGTCAGATAATAAAGTTTGCAACAATGATATATCTTCAGCGTTCTTGTGAATTGTCCCTGTTTTACCTTGAATTTGCCTAAACAGAACATGTACTTGTGGCAAATAAAGCTTCATTGAGTTTCATTATGGCAGACCATATTAATTCTACGGTGAACACCTCAGGTCATTCCAAGTGAAAGGAAAATGGTGTCCCACCAGCTCTGGACCCGCTATCCAAAAGTCTCGCACCAGTGAGCGGGGTTTGTATGATAGCCGACAATACAGCCACCACCACTCCCTCTTTCTCTGACCAAGTGCTGGCAAATGGATATTCCCGCAAAGCCAGCACAGTTCCTTTGCTGAGCCCCAGAGTTGGTTCTTGTCAGGATAGTAATCCACCGCTCCGGCTAAGATCCCCCCGCTGGCTCTCAGGACTCAGCCACAGATGCTGATTTTGGAGGTCTCTGTGCTTCGGGGGAAGAGGTATCCGCACCCAAGTAAGATGCCAAGCCATCTAACTCTGGCGTTGAAACAGCTGGGCTTTGCTCCACCAATACCATTAGCTGTCGCTCTGAATGGAGCACAAACACGTCTGGTGGACTAGACACTGCAGGTAAGGAACAGGAGTTCTGAGGAGCAATAGAGGGCTTCTTGCTTGACTTAACCTTCCTCTTCCCCATAGACAAAAGTACTGGTCAGAGCAGAGAAAGCCTACCATCTGCCATCTTGGATCCCCTGAACACCACCCAGGCACATCTAATGCCTTTTAACATTATATTGTGCTCTTTTTTGCTAAAATCTTAAATTGTTTCTATGTGTTAGTTTTTATTGTTGTAAGAGAATTACCAGAGCGTAAAGAAGTTGTGATAATTTTTGAAAGATACGGTCAGATTGTAAGGCAGAGGAGGAAAAGAGAACCATTTTTCTAAAGAAAGGCTAACAATTGAATGCTCTATTTGCTATGGCCCATAAGGCTTGACTGCTGTGCTTTAAAAATATTTCTCCATGTGTGCCTTAAAACAAAGCTGGGTTTTAATATTTCATCTTCAGAATGACATTCTAAGCAATTTTCAAAAGAGTAGTTTAAAATATTAATGAAGAGAATACTTTGTACATTTTTAAGCTATGAGAAACATGATCTCATACAGTCTGCCTTCTCTCAGTCTACCGCTATTTTCATCATGTCAGAAAAAAATGTTTTTTCTGTAAAATTAGATTACTCTTGCAGAAATTCTGTGCTAGAAGTTTGCATTTAATGATAAGGCATTTACAGTATGTGATGAAATTTCCTCTCTCAAAATTTCTACTTTTGTACAGTAACAGACCAAACATCTTATTCAGAATAGCTCTTTCTCCATTCTGTGTCTATGGAAAATAAAAGTCTTTCTTGAATTAGTCCCAAAACCATATTGTTCATTGCACAAAGCTGGCTCACTGATCTCTAGTGAAAGGTTTTTCTAAACTTTCCCAAGACCTCCCTTGCTGTCTTGTTCCTTTTATTCTGCCCTTCCTGACTTCGCAGAGCTTAACTGCCAACTTCTCCTTGTTCTGCTTGTCAGCTCCATATGCATGGCTCACTCATTGTATTCAGCATATTCGCTGCACTCTTCAATGCCAAGAATCATGTCTCCAGAGAGACATTTAGCAAGACCATGCTCATGCTTCTGTGACACATGGCTGTTCTAGCCAAGCAGAAAAACTGGCATACACACTTGAAGTTGGCAACGAAGCATTTATTTTGACCTTTTCTAAGTGTTTTTTTACTATTTTAGTTTGTTCAAAGTTGAAAAACAGCATTTTACGATTTACTTAGAAGAAAATCTATCCTTATCTTGTTCAGAGAAAAATATATTCAAAGCACAGCAACTTGATCATACAAATATTTCTTCATGGTATTTCGAACTAGACCTACTAGGTTCCTTAAAATAATAAACAAATGTATTCTATTTAAACACCCTCAGGACCATATCCTCAATGGAAAATTATGTTGGCTAAACAAGAAATATGCTTGTGGTTCTGTATTAGCCTCCTCCCTCACCACATTAAACCCAAACAAGTGAATTCACCCGATTTATATATTTGTCATAAGCATGCCTTTTCTATATGAAAGGTAGACAGCCACTTCAAAGCACTAAACGTGGCCAATCTGAAAGGGAAAACCGTGTCAGCCCAGACTGATAGCTTCGCGAGATCTTCAAGAACATTAGATTGGACACTAAGGCCCGATTTTTGACCCACTTCCCTTCTCAACCAGGACAGATTTGATCAGAATCCTGAAGTTCTAGCTCCAGGGAAAACAAGCAGTCCTGAAGTACTGGGAAAAGACTTGGAAAAGTGAAGAATCCTAGGACTGTGGAGAATGACGAAGCTATTGAGAGGAAAGGTTCAGTGCTCAAGGATGAGACTTCTCATGCAACAGTACATGGCATAGATGTAGCCTTACCCAAGAGCCGTCATGGAAAAACTTGTACAACACAAAATTCACCACCAGCAGCAGCTGCTGAATTGCTGTGTATCTCTTAGGGGGAGAAAATAAAGTTTTCTTCTCTAGTCTTGTTGAGTATCTTTATGTGGTGACCTCGCAGTATAATATAGATACCAAATTCAGCAAGGTGACAATATAATTGAGGTATGGTAGGAAAGAAAAGGAAGATTACATACTGGCTGCATAATGCCCAGGATAAGTGGCCACCCGTAGTTTTGAACTTGGGCTAGAGATGGTGGTAGCAATAGCGCAAATACTACAGTTGAAGATAACAGCACTGCTACAGATAAAAGTCATGGTAAACTTATTTATGGACGGATTCCAGCAGGAGATAACCACAGAAGTAAATGAGAAAGAGGATTAATTACAATTAAGTGGACCCTCTTTATTCTATACAATAGGCACGTGTACTAGTTTTCATGGGAATGGAAAACGAAAATTAAAATTTGGTTGGTAAATTTGCACGAATTGTGACTTGTGAACTTCCCTTTTGTCGATCAGGCTCTTGGTGGCTGGAGGTGTGGTAAGCAGTGCCTGGAGGCGCTTCTTTTTAAGTGTTGCTGAGTCTGGTGGGCCTGATTGGCCTTGTGGAAGCTATTGGGGAGGGGCTTTCCTTCCTGCTTGCCTCCCCGACACCGATTAGGTTCTTGGTGGCTGAAGATGAAAACTTATTTGTGCAGGACATTTTTGTTAACTAATTTGAAGGACAAGGTTGCTAGGTAATATGTAATTGGCAGTTATGGTTTTAAATTTTGGAAATTTTATAAAGGTGAAAAATTTAGAACACACTACTATGACACTTATCCACTCTCTAGTCACCTCTCATCTAGCCTGACTATGGCCAAATACCTTTACAACAAGCAAACCTCAATGCCTCCTCAATCCAAAAAAGTTCTACATAAGCAAGATAAACCACCGCAAACTCACGTCTGGGACTCCTTTAGATTAATTAATCAAAGACAGCTCACTGACATTATCTGAAGCATCAATACCACAACCTCCCCACTGGACCCCTGCCCAGTCTCCTGGATAAAATCCCTCCCATCTGAATTCACACCAATTATTCTGAAGATTGTCCACTCCTACCTATCACAGGGACACTTACCTTCTGCCCTGAAATAGGCATCAATATGACCCATCCGAAAGAAATCATCAATGGGTCAAGACCAACCGTAGCTCATATTGACCAATTGCCAGTATTCCATTCCTCTTCAAGATAATTGAAAAGGCTGTACAGCTCCAACTTCAAGAACACATTGACACCCATGCGCCCCTCGATCCACAACAACACGGTTTCTGCCCTCAACATGGTGTAGATACCCTACTCACAGCTCTCTTTGACACATTAATCAGGGGTTTAGACAACCCACATCAAGGATTTATTATGATCTTTCTGGACATCAGTGCTGCATTTCATTCACTATCACACAACACACTACTTACAAGGCTCAGCGACATAGATCTCCATAAGAACACAATAAATAAATAGAATAAATAAATGGAATGCTACATGTAAAAGTCAGTCATGACAAATCCAATCACTTCACGCTAAAACAGATAATACCCCAGGGTTCAGCATTATCAGCCCTCCCATTCAACATCTACATTCAGCCTATTTGCAATATACTGAGGAAATTCAAAATGCATTTTCATCTATATGCCGATGTCATCATGTTCTACATGCCCTTCCACACTTTTACCCCAGACTTCTCGATCATCTCTGATTGCCTTTCAGCCATCACAGACTGCCTCGCAGAATAAACAGGTGGACAAAGGTGAGTCGGTTGATATAGTGTATCTGGACTTTCAGAAAGCCTTTGACAAGGTCCCTCATCAGAGACTTTTGGCAAAACTAAAGAGTCATGGGATAGGAGGCAGTGTACTACTGTGGATCAGGAACTGGTTAAAAGATAGAAAGCAGAGGGTTGGGCTAAATGGCCAATTTTCCCAGTGGAGAAAGGTGAATAGTGATGTACCCCAGGGATCTGTGCTGGGTCCGCTGCTTTTTGACATATTCATAAATGACCTGGAAAGTGGAATAACGAGTGAGGTTATCAAATTTGCAGATGACACAAAACTATTTAAAGTTGTTAAAACCCAAGAGGATTGTGGAAAATTGCAAGAGGATCTTGATAAATTGGAAGACTGGGCATCAAAATGGCAGATGAAATTTAATGTGGACAAGTGCAAAGTTATGCACCTAGGGAAGAACAACCCAAACTATGGTTACACAATGCAAGGTTCCACATTAGGAACCACCACCCAGGAAAAAGATTTAGGTGTCATTGTGGATAACATGTTAAAACCCTCGGCCCAGTGTGCAGCGGCAGCCAAGAGAGCAAATAGAATGCTAGGTATCATAAGGAAAGGAATGGAACATAAAACAAAAGATATTATAATGCCTCTATACCGTTCCATGGTGAGACCGCACCTTGAATATTGTGTGCAATTCTGGTCGCCGTATCTTAAAAAGGATATAGCATTATTAGAAAAGGTTCAGAGAAGAGCCACCAAAATAGTAAAGGGGATGATAGTATACTCCTATGAAGAAAGGCTAAAAAGGTTAGGGCTCTTTAACCTGGAAAAGAGACGGCTGAGGGGAGATATGATAGAAGTCTATAAATTAATGAATGGAGTGGAACGGGTAAACATAGATCGATTGTTTACGTTATCAGAATATAGAAAGACTTGGGGACATGCAATGAAGCTACAGGGAAAACTATTTAAGACTAATAAAAGAAAATATTTTTTCACTCAACGTGTAATCAAACTCTGGAATTTGTTACCGGAGGATGTAGTAAAGGCTGTTAGTGTAGCTGGGTTTAAAAAAGGTTTGGACAAGTTCCTGGAGGAAAGGTCCATAAACCATTATTAAGAAGGGACCCAGGATATCAATACTTGACCCAGTACAAGCATTGTGGAACCTGTGTCTTTTGGGGAAACTGCTAGGTACGTATGACGTAGATTGGCCACTGTTAGAAACAGTTTACTGGGCTTGATGGACCTTGGGTCTGACCCAGTATGGCATATCTTATGTTCTAACTTAACCTAGTAGTACTGTAAATAACAGCAAGACAGAGGGACTTCTGGTCACAAGAGATCCCTCCTTCAAACCACCAGAGAAACTCATGCTCCAAAACACAGAGATCACGATAAAAAGTGAAGTCAAATACCTTGGCTTAACACTGGACCATAACCTCAACATGCTTTCTCACATCAAGAAATCAGCCAATACAGCCTACATGAAACTCAAATCCCTCTAGCATTTATGACCATTACTCCAGTGCAATGACTTCAGAATAGTTTTTCAGACCATTATAACACCCCATCTCGATTACAGCTACATACTATACCAAGGGCTGCCAAAATAAGTACTATACCCACTTCAACTAGTACAGAATACAGCTGTCAGAATCCTGATGGGAACTTCAAGAAAGCAACACATCACATCAATTTTGATAATAAGGGGACTAACTTCGGACATCCCATCAAGTCTTGACCAACTCAGAGTAATTTTGCTTTCTCAGGATTAAGTTTTGTTAGATGGGACTTCATCTAAGATTCAATTTGTTAAAAACAATCAGATCATCTTTTATATATAGTCTCGGTGTCAGTCTGAAATGGCAGAATAACAGCAATATCATCGGCATCAATTAGAAAGGGACATTCCAGGCTTTGAAAGTATTTTCCAAGGAACACAAATATATATTAAAAAGAATAGTTGATAGAGGAGACTCCTGGAGAATGCCACATTTTCAGTTTCCATGGTAAGATCTAATTTTTCCATTTAATCCTTAAGGTTCTGTTTTTTAAGAAACCTCTCAACCATCTCAGCACCACACCTGAGATACCAATTTCACTCAAATGCAGCGGTAAAATATAGTGATCAAGATGCCTTATCAAGAAGTGTAGAAAAGCTGCAGCTTCTGGTGCAACTGTGGAAGAGAAAGGTGTCTGTGTTCAATGTCATCTCTACAGAGGAGCACAGGAAGATTGACATGGTGCAGAGTAGGCGGATATGAGAGAAACAGCAGTGTGTAGCGTTGGTCTAGGCAAATACAGAATCTGAGGGATCTACATGGGTGGTATTTACATCTGGATAATCAGATTTTGAAAGATTATATGTGTTGCTTCTGTAGTATTTGTTAGATTAATGTTCACATGTTCCATGTAATGTTTTGTTCTGTTACATTATTTGTAAACCGTATTGAACAAGGGAAATGCGGTATATAAACCACTTAAATAAATAAATATTAGCTGAAGAGCTTTTGAAGAGGATTGTTGTTAGCATGCCAACTGATAAGGATGTAGAAAGTGACCCTGGCAGTGCCAAGACCAAGAGCACTACAAAGGTAGAGAGGACAGTAGGCAGTGGGAAGGATGTCACTGGCCTTTGTTCTCTCCTCCAACCCCTGCCATGGGTCTAGCAGCAGACCTCCCCCTAAGGCAGTACAGGGGAAGTTACGTAAAACGTCACACTTGTGAAGCAGTTTATTTATTTATATTTAGCTCATGCCTTTCCAGGAGATACAAGGCAAGTTATATTTAGGTACAGTATGCATTTTAAAGTGCTTGACAACCTGTAGAATGCAATTACTATAGGCACCACTTTAGCAGAGGAAAGCTGAAGGGTCATCATACAAAAAATGACATGCTATATCATTTGGAAACGTAGCACCTTCTCCAGCATGGTACAAATGAGAGGGCTGATCCTAGACTGGGCACTTCATGCAAAAGTGGAAATAGCAGATGTGGGAAAGGTACAGGAAAAATGAAATCTCTTTCCCAAACGGAGCCCCTATCCTCTTCCACAAGTAAGATGGCATGTTAGCAGGTCCAACGTGCATCGAAACAAGTCACCATGGAAGACATGGGTTGGTGTTCATTAGCACTGTCACAGGACAGGTGGAAGGCAGCATCAAAGATGGAGACCTGGTGCATCAGGGAAATGAAAGCCTTTAATGATCTTCTCTGAAGGTCATAGTGGAGAGACTGAATGAATTCTTTGCTTCAGACTTTACTGAAGATGTAGGGAAGTTACACATGCATGAAATGGTATTTAAAACTGATGCAGCAGAAGAATTGAAAGAAATATTGATAAACTGGGAAGATGTATTACAACTATTTCATAAACTGAAGAGTAGCAAATCACCTGGACTGGATGATATATATCCAAGGGTGTTGAAAGAACTGAAATATGAGATTGCAGATCTACTATTACTAATCTGTGAACTTATCATTAAAATCATCAGTAATACCTGAAGACTGGAGGATGGCTAATGTAACGCCAATTTCTTAAAAGGGTTCCAGGGGTAATTCAGGAAACTACAGACTGGTGAGCCTGATGTCAGTACTGGGAAAAATGGTAGAAACCATTATTAAGAACAAAATTTCTGAACATACAAATTTTATTTAATTATTTTGATGTAATCATTCTTTTTTGTTTGTGTTATAAAACATTCAAATTGGCACTGACATAGGCTCTGACATCAGGCTCTAATGATAACAAAAGTTGGTGTCAGCCACCTACTTAAGTTAGCACCAACACCAGCTCTGCCGCCATGCCTAAAATAGAAATGAGGAATTTCACTAAAGGGAGATCTTTGGAATGAGGTATTTTTCTCTTCTTACTTTTTACTTAATAATTTTATATTTAAATTTTATGGGATGAATTAGCACTCAATGTCTGCCGGCCCTCTGAAGGAATTCTTGAGTATTAACTTGAGATTTTATATAACTGATAACACAGGTACACTAAAAAAAATTTTTTTTAAACTGCCTCTAATGTTTCGATTCATTTTTACGTTTTTTGGTGCGCTGAATCCAAATCTGGTAACCAATTTGCTCCATCACGTACAGATTTTTTGCTACATTGGGTTAGCAGTTTGAGGTGAACGTTTCAGATTGAGTGCGATCGAGATAAAAGTTTCTTGGATGAATTCTTTATACTAATTGTTTAGTAGTTATTCAAATAAGAATAAAGAAAATTGTAACAAGGCAGCACATAAGAATAGAGTAATGTCAACAAAACACACTGTGATGGTAGCAAAATTGTCTGCACTTAAAACAGCCACATACATGTGCACAAACATTGAGCATATAAGAGCGAGGTTTGACACAAAGCAAAGCAAAGAAAGGTGCAAAAAATGTTGTACAGGTATGTATGTAAGAATAGAAAACGCAAACCGCACCATTGCAATACATGAAGACAAACACCCGATGGTGTGAAAATAAAATTCTAATAAATGAGATCCGACACTGTGGTAATAACTAGCAAATTTTTATTTCAAAGTTTAGTAAAAACACGATATTTGTCAACACAGTTTAGATTTTAAAGTCATTCTTGGGTCAATCAATCTCCTGGTGGGCCCGTTTCTTCTTCCCCCGAATGCTTCTCTTGGTGCGCTGCTTGGCGTATTTTTCATCTGGGGTTTCCCGCAGCAGCAGCCAGCAGAAATCAGCCATCATAGTGGTGTTCCATCTTCCTTGGTACCTTCTCTCTGCGTCCTTGATGTCCTGGTGAAATCTTTCACCTTGTTCTTCACTGTACGCCCCCAAGTTTTCGGGAAAGTAGTTCACATGGGAGTGCAAGAAATGGACTTTCAGGCTCATGTTACAGCCTTGTTCTTTGAAGGCACTGAGCATCCTGGCAACAATATCCTTATAGCTCTCATCCCGCCTGTTCCCCAAGAATTTGAGAACAACATCCTTGAAGGAATCCCAGGCTTCTTTTTCCTTCTCAGACATCGTTTCAGCGAATGCTCCATCTGAAATGAGTTTCCTTATATCAGGGCCAACAAACACTCCTTCCTTTAGCTTTGCTTCAGAAAGTCGGGGGAACTTTGAGCAAAGGTACCAAAAGCACTCACCATCTTTTGGAAGGGACTTGATGAATTGCTTAATGAGACCCAACTTAATGTGGAGAGGTGGTAATAGAATTTTATCACGAGGTACCAAGCTCTCATGAAGAACATTTTTCTCACCGGGTCTCAAATACTCCCGAATTGGCCAGTCTTTTTTCCCCCAATGTAGGTCGCGGGCCCGGCTATCCCACAAGCAAAGGAAGCAGGGATATTTGGTGAAACCGGATTGCTGCCCTAATAGCATGGATAGAATTTTAAAGTCTCCACAAATCATCCACTTATGCTCATCATAACGAATCTTCTGAAGAATCAGGGCCAAATTCTCGTATTTTTCTTGGAGAATAACAGAGTGAGCAATAGGAACTGAAGCGAATGTGTTGCCATTATGAAGAACAACACCTTTTATGCTGTCTTTTGACGAATCAATGAACAGCCGCCATTCAGCAGGATCATACTTGAGTTTAAACTTTTCCATCACTCCGTATATATCGTTGCAAAATACCAAATCTTCCTCTTTGCTGAAATACTTCAAAAATTGTGTCTCGCGGTTGCGGTACCAATAAAAAGTTGTTCCTGGTGACAATAGATTTTTCTGTTTAAGCCGAGAACCTAGCAGTTGGGCAGCATCTTTTGGGAGTCCTAAATCCCGGACTAAATCATTCAATTCAGCTTGAGAGAAAAGTTCAGGTTTCGGATCTGGTTCAGTTTCAAACTCGGAAGTACTGGACTCATCGGGAAAAGCCATCTGATGAGTCTCATCATGATCAGAACCATCCACACAAATATGATCCAAAGATTTTGGTGGTTCAGGCACAGGTACTTCGTTGCTATGAGGCATAGGCCTAATTGCTGAGGGAAGGTTGGGGTAACTTATTACGTTCTTATTTTTTAAGTTGTATCCCTTCACAATGCAAGAGCAAAAATAGCAGTCACTGCTGTGGTCTCTTTGTTCACGCCACATCATAGGTATTCCGAAACGAAATGCTTGTTTTTTACCTTTCATCCATAAGCGTAGATCTTCCTCATATGTATTGCACACTTTGTGAGGAGCCCACGGTTTGTCTTGATCGCCTAACTTCAAACCGAAATAGGCGAAATATACTTTTTTAATAAATGCAGAAATGTTCCTCTGCCGCTTTTTCACGGTATATTCCCCACAAATAAAACAAAAACTGTCCGGAGAGTTGATGCAACCTCTGGCTCTGTGAGCCATCACAAATACACAGCACTGCAAACTACAACTGTAGTGAACCACTTCGGAATAAAGCTGGATTACGACTGAGCAAACAAAAGGTAATAATGAACTTGCAAGAAATTGAAATTTGACAGGAACGTTCATGTCGCAACCACCGTGTTTGAGCGAGCGAACGAGGCGAGGCGAACAGGAAAGAACATGCGCCAGCGCGAGTACTGGATTTAGCCCCCCGCCTCCCAATTGTCCTGTTAATGTATAAAATGAATACAAAACACTCTAAAATATCATGAGGGAGTGTTTCTAGTTAGTTAACCATTACAACCTCTATTTTGGGCCAAGAAAATAAACTGCAGTCGGCTAAAAAGAAATTATGTGAACATTCCTTATATGGGTAAGAAATCTAATTTTGCAAGAAAACGTGATGTGATGGAACATTTTGGCTATTTTTCCTGGATTCAGCACCCCGAAATCTATAGGAATCAGTTGCAAAACTGGAGGCAGTTTTTTGGTAGTGTACCTGTGTAATTGAAGATAAAATAAGTTTGATTTCAGTAAAAGACTAGGAGCTATTTTTTGGATGTGTTTGATTAGTTCTTAGGGCATTTTTTAGATATATAATTTAAGGCCTTCCAGACCATCTATCTACTGTGTTGTGCAGTGCTGATCCTCCTGGCATCATTTAAGGTCTTGCAGCTGATCCGAGTGCTGTGTTGGTCTCCTTGCCATTTACCTGCAAAGTGCCTTGGTGTTCTTGCATCAACTGTGGTGCTGCTTTGCCCTCTTCCCCTATATGAGGTGTTCATTGTGCTCTATGTACCACATGGCCCTTTCTGATGGTGGTTTCTGGTACTCATTCTCCCCCTGTCTGCACTCTTTTTTTAAATTGCGAATTTTATAGGTACACACATCAAGCATAACACCATGAAAACACCTTTTCTCCAGGACCAAGCAGGAAGTCAGTCCTCACATATGGGTGATGTCGGCTTCCCGCCCAAGGGTGCCATCTTGCTCAGTCTTTCTTTTTCCGCGGAGCCCAATGGACGTAGTTCGTGTCACCCGGGAAAAGTCGATTTTTTTCTGCGATTTTTTGCGTTTCTTTATCCGGTTCGATGCCGGTTCCCCTCCCTCCTCAGCTCGGTACACCGGTATCGAGTCCGGAACTTCTTTTTTGTTTTTTGTCCTTTGTGACTAGCGTTCGCGCTTTTTCTGTTATTTTCACTGGCAACCCTGTCTTTTTACCTTGCAGGGGCCCTTTTTCCCCCAATGGCTACCAGCGGGTTCAAAAAATGTGATCGGTGCAAGAATCTTATGTCTCTCACAGACACACATGACTGCTGCCTCCAATGCCTCGGGCCCAACCATGACCCACTGGTCTGTGGCCTGTGTGGCAAGATGTCATCAAAGGCACTTCGGAGCCGTCAGCATCAAAGTGAAAGAATTTTTTCGGAGTCCGCGTCCAGCCAAGCTCGGACTTCGTCAGAGGCCTCGACATCTCGGGAGCGCGCATCCCCCGAGCGCCGTCATGGGTCCTCTGAGAGGGGGTCTTCCACCCAAGAGCACCAAAGGAAGAAGAAGCTTGTGAGGGCGGTGTCAGTGGAGGCACCTGGATCCTCGAGGGCCAGGTCCCAAAGCCCTGACCGCCGTCCCGGGCTCTCGGAGTCAGAGCGGCCGACCAAACTACCTCGCCTGGCGCTGGAGTCGCCAAGTCAGGTAACTTCGGTTGTCCTCGTTGACTCTCCTCCGGGAGAACCGATGTTGGACCCGATGCCGTTGGGGCCCGAGTCGGGGCTGCGGAGTCTCCTGAGCTCAGTCTCAGGTTGACGGCCCTGGAGAGCAGCCTGGCTGCCTTCATGGAGCAGCAGCGGGTACTGATCGCCGGTTTGACTGGTGCATCTGCCCCGACCACCGGGACCTCGACGTCTAAGTCGACCCCGGAGGCCGAGCCGATCCTCTAGTCAATCAAGTCTCAAGTCGATCCTCGGTCAAGGTCTCCCTTGACCTCCCATGCACGGCCGAGGTTGTCGATGCCGGTGCCCTTGGCGTCGGGGCGGGTGGCATCGAGGCCCACACGGTCAGAGCCGCTCGACTGCTCCTCGGAGGAGTCGATGTGGGAGACGGAGGATGAGGAGTCTCCCAACACCTTACGGACCTGGTGCGTCCCATCGGATTCCCCGGAGTCCAAGCCTCAGAGAAGGTCCCCCCCCCCCCCCGGAGGATACCCGGTTCTCGGATTTCGTCAGTCACATGGCCAAGACTTTGGCATTCCCGGTGGATGCCGAGGAGGAGCCTCGAGCTGAAGAGCTCAATGCCCTCCAATATGATTTTCCTCCGAAGGAAGCCTTTACTGTACCGGTTCCTCCGATGCTGGAACGGCTACTTTTTCGAATGTGGGAAGCACTGGCCTTGGCGCCGGTTCTTAGCAAGCAGGTTGATTCTATCTATCGAGTCCGTAAGAGCCCTGGGTTCCAAAAGGCGCAGCTGCCGCACAACTCCATGGTTGTGGAATCGGCCATGCACAGGCTGAAAAGGCAAAAGATGCACTCCTCGGTGCCTCCCGGCCAGAAGGCCCGGAATCTGGGTGCCCTTGGTAGAAAGTGCTTCCAGGGCTCGATGCTGTCTTGCCATGTCCAGACTTACCAGCTGTACATGGGCATGTACTTACGAGACCTGGCAAAGGAGATTGCCGGGTTCTCGGCTAGCCTCTCCAAGGAACCCTTGCAGAGATTCAAAGCCTTGTCTACAGGGATCCGAGAGTGCTCGAAGTTTATTTCTTGAGCAGCCTATGACAGCTTCGAGGCTTCGGCTCGGGTAGCCACGGCCGGCATCGGTGCACGTCGTCAGGTCTGACTAAAGTCGTCGGACCTGGAGTCATGGGTGCAGGATAAATTGGTCAATGTCCCGTGCTGAGGTGACAACCTGTTCAGCAAGCCCATGACTGAGAAGACTGCATAAATCGAGACCAAGACTCTCACCAGGACAAGGTTGTCCAGAAAGACTTCTGCCCCTTCTCACAAAAAGAAGGGCTCGGGGAAGAAGCCCTTTTTCCCGAGGAAGGGTACTGCCTACAAAACCTACCCTCAATATCAGGCCTCCCCAGCTCCCCAACAGGGCCAGCAGGCCAAAGGGCAGGGGCATGGGCCTCGTAGGCAGAAAACCCCCAAGCCTCCAGCTCTGACTCCTGCACAGCAGGGAGGGGGTTTTTGACTCCCAGGGCATAGCCTCTCCTCCGCCGGTGGCCCCACTCAGCACAGGAGGTCGGCTGACACTGTACGCCTACAGGTGGCCAGCCATCACAGGGGATACCTGGGTGCTGAGCATAGTCCAGAAGAGCTATATGCTCCATTTCCACCAGCTACCCCCCTCCTACTATCCAGGGGAGCCTCCAAGACTCCCTCTACATAGGAACCTCCTCCTTCAGGAGTTGGCAAGACTTCTAAAGGAACAAGAGGTGGAACCGGTGCCACACCACCTGAAAGGGCAAGGCTTCTACTCCAGGTACTTCCTGGTACCAAAGAGAACAGAAGGCCTAAGACCTATCCTAGACTTGCAAAATCTGAACAATTTTCTGGAGAGGGAAAAGTTCAAGATTCTTACCCTTGGGATACTGCTGCCCTACCTCCAGCAGGGAAACTGGCTATGCTCCTTAGACCTAAAGGATGCTTATACTCACATCCTCGTCCATCCAGACCACAGACAATATCTCAGATTTGTGGTGGGAGGAAACCACTTTCAGTACAGGGTGCTTCCTTTTGGCCTGACCTCTGCCCCAAGGGTTTTCACCAAATGCCTGGCGGTGGTGGCGGCTTTTCTCAGAAATCAGGGGATTTTTGTCTTCCCGTACCTGGACGACTGGCTAATCAGAGGCCAGTCACTCCAGGAGGCCTGACAGGCCACTCTTCGCACTGTCTCTCTTCTTCAGTATCTGGGCTTTGTCATAAACTATGCAAAGTCCACTTTGCTCCCTTCTCAGAACCTAGAGTTTATAGGGGCCAGGTTGGACACCCTTCAGGCAAAAGCTTACTTGCCCGAGGACAGGGCCCACAGACTTATGGATTTGGTCAACCATGTCCAATGTCATACTCATGTTTCCGCCAGGCATTTCCTGCGTCTCCTGGGCCACATGACATCCACTGTACATGTGACCCCAAATGCCCATCTACACATGCGGACTGCTCAATGGTGCCTCAGACACAAGCCACCGGCAGAGTAAAGTTGTCCAGATGACTTCTGAACTCCTTGCAGTGGTGGCTACATCCACCTAACCTTCTCAGGGGTGTACCTTTTCAGGCTCCAGCACACACAAGGGTGCTGACGACGGATGCTTCCTTAAGAGGCTGGGGTGCACATTGCCAGGGCTCATGCACTCAAGGCCTGTGGTCCCCTCAGGAGGCCACACAGCAAATCAACCTTTTAGAGCTGCGAGCAAGCCGCTTAGCTCTGCAAACTTTCTGTTATGCCCTCTCTCAACAGTCTGTCCTAGTTCAGACGGACAATCAGGTGGCAATGTTCTACGTGAACAAACAAGGGGGCACAGGGTCCAGGGTCCAGGCTCCTATGTCAGGAGGCACTGGCCCTTTGCTCCTTTGCGGTCAGGCAGGGTATGTTTCTCAAAGCAGTCTACCTGGTCAAGAAAACTTCCCAGCAGACAAGCTGAGCAGGATTCTCCAGCCTCACGAATGGCAGTTTAATCCATTGGTGGTCCAGCAGATCTTCCTCCGCTGGGGACTTCCATCCATCGATCTCTCTGCAAGTCCACTAAACCGTCAGCTACCCAGGTTTTGCTACAGACAGCCGCATCCCCTGAGATGGCAGCAGATGCTTTTCTGATCTTTTGGTCTATGGGCCTCCTGTATGCGTTTCCTCCCACACTCCTGGTGGCCCGATCTCTGTTCAAGATCCTTCGGGACAAGGCCTCGGTGATTCTGGTAGCCCCCCAGATGGCCGAGGCAGCCTTGGTTTCCACTTCTTCTGCAGTTGGCGGTGGAAGTTCTGTTCCCTCTTGGGCTGCAACACGATCTCCTGTCTCAAGAGCAGGGTTCCCTTCTGCACCCCAACCTCAAGTCCCTCAATCTGATGGTCTGACTGCTGAAAGAGTAGTGCTAGCTCCCTTACTTCTTCCTAAGGAAGTTGAGGAGGTAGTATTGGCCTCTAGGAGGCAGTCCACCAGAAAGTCCTATGCCCTCAAGTGGCGTAGGTTTATGGTGTGGTATGCTCAGCGCAATGAAGATCCTTTCTCTTGCCTTGTGTCAGTAGTACTGCAGTATCTACTTCACCTTTCAGACCTAGGCCTTAAGTCTAAATCTGTTCGGGTCCACCTCAGTGCCTTGTCAGCGCACCACTCACCGGTGGAAGGACAGTCTCTATTGGTTCACCCCTTGGTGTCCAGATTTCTCAGAGGTCTGCTTCTACTCAAGCCTCCGGTTCTTCCACCGGCGACTGAGTGGGATTTGAACGTGGTCTTGCAGCAACTTACTCGCCCACCGTTTGAGCCAATGGCTACTTGCCATTTGCACTTCCTCTCTTGGAAAACGCTCTTCCTGGTGGCTCTTACATCGGCCAGGCGTGTGAGTGAGCTACAAGCTCTGGTTTCTGATAGACCGTACACACGGTTCTAAAGGAAGAGGGTGGTCCTACGGACCCATCCCAAGTTCCTCCCAAAAGTGGTCTCCTCTTTCCACCTCAATCAGGAGGTGGTTCTTCCGACCTTCTTTCCCAGGCCGCATGCCAGCCGGGCTGAAACAGTCTTGCATACCCTGGACTGTAAGAGGGCGTTGTCCTTTTACATAGAACGTACGCGGGAGCATCAAAGGGCTGCTCAGCTCTTCATCTCGTTTGACCCTAATAGGATGGGGTTACCTGTCTCTAAGCGCAAGTTGTCCACTTGGGTAGCAGATTGCATCGCCTGGATGTACAGGGCAGCAGACCTCCCCTTGCAGGGTCGGGTCACAGCCCACCGTGTCAAGGTGAAAACCGCGTCAGTAGCTCATCTCCACTCTGTTCTGTTGGCAGACATCTGCCGGGTCGCAACTTGATCTTCAAGCCAGACTTTTGCAGCCCATTAGTGCCTGGAGAGAGAGTCCCGGCGGGACAGTGTTTTCAGCCAGGTGGTACTCCGTAATCTCTTTGAGGTTTAGGCAACTCCTACCCTCCAGCTCTTCATGTTGGGCTACCATGTGGGGTGCGTTCTCAGAAAAAATTATTGTCACGGATGCTGTGGCTCTCGAGAGGGAGCCATTTTTTCAGCTTTGGGTTCACAGTAGCCTAGAGTTGGGGAGTCCCATATGTGAGGACTGACTTCCTGCTTGGTCCTGGAGAAAGTGTAGTTACTCATCTGTAACAGGTGTTCTCCAGGAGCAGCAGGAATCAGTTCTCATGACCCTCCCTCCTCCCCTGGAGTTGCAGTCATATCCTTCATTTTGATTTTTTTTTGCTGTCTTTTAGCTATGTCATCAGACTGAGCAAGATGGCACCCTTGGGCGGGAAGGGGATCGCGCATGCGCGCTGCATTCCCAAAGGCTTTCTTTGAAAGCTGGGGAAATGCTCCACACGAGGGCTCCGTCGGCGCTGCCGTCACCCACATGTGAGGACTGATTCCTGCTGCTCCTGGAGAACACCTGTTACAGGTGAGTAACTATGCTTTAGTAAATACATAATCAAAAGAAAGAATAATAAAAAGAAAAAGAAAAAGTTTTCTAGCCCACATTAAGGGAGGACAATCACTTCTAACAAGCAGAAGCAAACAAAAGCTTACAGGTCAAGCCAAAACTAAACGACTAAACAAAGTTTAAAAAATTATATCCCATAAAACAAAACCTCTGTAAGACTCTACCTGTTAGTCAAAAGATTTTCCAAATGAAGAGGGTCAATAAGCACATACTTAACCTTATTCAAAGTGATTAAACATTTATAAGAAAATTGCAAAAAGAAAGTCCCCCCTGCAGCCAAGACTCAAGGTCTAAGCTGCAGGAAGGACTTCCTCCGCACCTGAGCTGACCTTACCACATCTGAAAAAACAGAAACCTTATATCCAAAATATAGGAAATCTTTTTTCAAGAAATAAGCCCTCAAGATTTTAACCTTATCAGCCACAGCAGATAAGGACATAATTAATGTTACCCGAGCTGAGATCTCCTCATTAGAAGATTCCAAAAAAGTAGTAAGATCCAAATCAGATTGTGTCTCAACATGGGCAACGTCATCATCACGTGTCACTAATCGAGTAGGCAGATAATAAAGATCAGAAACCCCAATAGACTCAAAATCAGAAATTATTAAAATCTCTGCAATATTTCCTAAATAATATTAATGGAGACAGCAATCGCGTCTTAGGAAAATTAAGTAACCTTAAATTTGTTGCCCGATGAACGTTTTCTAGGGCTTCAATTTGTTTAAGCAACATATAACTGTTTTTCACTCCCACATGACCCCCCCCCCCCTCTTGCAATAAACCCAAAGGTTTATATCCACATCATCCAATCGCTGGGAGCAAGCAGCAATCCTAGTATCCACCTCACAGGACTTAGTAACAGCCTGTTGAGAAAACTTCACAGTTTGATCAATAAAACCAGATAACAAAGTATTGGTCTCAGAAACCACTTTCCAAATGTCAAATAAGGAAACATCAGCAGAAGAGGTCGAAGCTAAAGCAACATCATCAGAAGAGGCCGAAGGTAAGGCTTACCCAACTGAATAGGGGTTAACAATAAAGAGCCAACACTGAGGCTGTGGGAGGGGGGGGGGGGCCTCAGAAACCGCATTCACTGATGCAGTTACTGGGCCCACCAAGGGGATTACCTCCTTCCCACCCATGCCACAGTTCAAAGGAGCAGGATTCAGAGGTGGTGTCCTATCGATGAAACTCAGGGAGACACCGGATAAAGATGCATTAACAGAGGTAGATGTATCAAGCCACAGAAATTCTGACCCAAGCTTCAGGTCTTCCAATACTCGCACATGCTGGTCCATTGGGCCGACACGCCCCTTCGGTGTCGAAACTGCTGTCACAGAGTCTTTCTCCACTGCCTTCCACTTCCTCTTACCGCGCACTCTAGGCATCCCCGGTGGCAAAAATCAGGAGGGACAAATGCCTCCAGGCTCCGAAGGGGCATCAAAGGGGCATTTCCCTTCGGTCATACCACTGCGGCTGCGGAATAACTGTAGGAGTTTAAATGCCAAAGAAACAGCTCTCCTTGATGACGCTGGAAAAGGGGGAGGATCCCAGAGCTTGCACTGACTGGCAGAATGAACTAGTCCAACAGACAGCCCCCCTGTCTACTCTTTACCCCGCATCTAGTGCCCAAAGGGGGTTTGTGATGGCTTGTAGTGCGGTTACAGATGCCTGCTATTAGGTTTGAAGCAGGCTTGATGGAAAATTGATGGCTAACATAATAATATCACTGCAAAATAGCTTCCTCCATAGGCTTTACTAGGGATGAACAGGACGCATACACAAATGGTTTGGTTCCCAAAGACTAACTAGATTGTGTATTTGAACGAATAAAAATGAACCTGAAAATATTTCGCATGCACATGTCTACTACCATAGTTTATTTTCTAGAAAAGGAGGTGCCAGTACTCACATTTTGGGTAACTTTAGGGGGTGAGGTGACTTTGCCTCTACCCCTACGGTAGCTATGTTCTCAAAATGACCTTGCCCTTGCAACCAGCCACAGAGCATATAAAAATACCTTATTTATTTATTTATTTAACAGTTGGTTTTTTTTATATCGCTTTAACATTTAGTCAAAGCGGTTTACATTGTAACTTAAACTTGGTAATGTACATTAAACAGGAACATTGATAACTTGGATTTTTCTGAGAATCCAAGTTATCAGTGTCCAGTAGACCGGTCCCTAGTTTAGCAACACAGTTCTGAGAAAACAGAACAGGATTATCTACACAGAAACTATACATCGTCTCACCTCAGTCATATACAGTATATGCAGAACGTGGATAGAGCCTCACCAAATACAAAATACGTGACCACAAATTAGAAATAGAAGTGCATCCAGCCTTTCCAGATTTACACAATAGGACCCAAACGCAAACACTGTCTTAATGTTGCTGCTGCTGCCATTACAGAGATGTGGTTCAGTGAATCCCATCACTGGGATACAATCATATCAGGCAGAGCAGACTATAATTTGAACAGGAAGAATAGGGCAGGCAGAAAAGGGGAGGCGTGGAACTGAAATGCCTGCATAGTTTGTAAATCCAAAGTCATTTTTGATATATTCTTTTCTCTGTTCCCCTCCATCCAAGACCACCTTCCCAGTGCCATTTCTCTCTTTCTCCATCCTCTCCCATATAAGCCCCTGAGCAGTACCCTGCTTTTTTCTTTCTTCCCCAAGTCCTCTGTCCTCTGCCCAACACCTACACTCTCTTTTAAACACACACACACACACACTCAAACCTTTGTAATTCTTGTTTATTTTTATTGTCTTCCTATATTTTTCTTTCTTGATCCTTCTTCAGCTATTTTCTTCCGTTTGCCAATTTTTATTTATCTAGCCTTTCCTTCTTTATTTTCCCTCCTTTGATCTCAAAGTTTCCTTTTTACTATATCCATTCTGTTCTCAGCCTTAGAGTTTTCTACTTTGCTGCTATCTTTTTTCTTTTGTTCATTTCAGTCTTATATCCTATTTCCCTTTTTTTTTCTTTCTCCTTCCTATTCTCTTCCATTCTTCTTTTCCTCTCACCTCCCTACCTCTTTACACATATCTTTTTCCTGATCCAGCATATACCCTTTCTCACCTGCCACACACTGCCCTCCTTCTGTGCCTATCATGCATCCCTTAGCTCTATTCCTCATATTTCTCTTCTCACTATCTTCTTCTTCAATCCCTCCCTACCCCTTTCTCATCTCCCTAACCTTCACACTCTCACATCTTTCTTCCCCCTTCAATCTCCCATGCCTCTTGCCGTCCCCCTCCACTTCCCCTCCCTCCTCCTTGTCCTTCCATCTCTCCTTCATGATTCATCCTCCTCCCATGCTCTCTTTCTCAATTCCTTCCCATCCTCTCCTCTCCTTTTCTCATCCATCACCTCGATAGTCATTCTCCATCATTCCCTATTTCTCACCAATCTTTCCTCCTTTTCTACCTTCCCCACCTCTCTCATTTTTCTCCTCCACCATCCCCCTCCCCTACCTCCCTTTCACATTGCACCCACTCTTCTTTGGTCCCCTCATCCTTGCAATCCTCCTCCACAACCTGGGACCTCTCTCCCACAGCTTCTCTCACCTCCAGACTAAGCTGTTTCTCTTTAAACCTCTACTCCTCTATTACAACCTGCCTTTCTGTCTTGAGCCTCTTACCCCTTCCCGCCCTCCTCCCCCCCCCCCCCCCCCCCCCCCCCCCCCCCCCACACACACAAGAGCTGGCTGGCATGAGGTACATAACTTACACAGTATCAGCTTTTTAAATCACACAAGGCCAATCTTGCCATATTTGCAGCAAGATCTACGGAACCTGTGCAGCTCAAGAAGCTTACTGCACGGGGAGAAAGCGTGTTCATCCATTGTCTGTAGCAGCACCCTGCCTGCTAGCATTCACCTCCTAGGTGGGGAGCCCAGATTCCTTTTTGCCATAGTGACAGATATCTATGCAATAAAGCCTCCTACCCAGCTGGGCACTGCATCGGTAGAACTCCATGTTCACACAGTGCTGCACTTGAGCTTCTTGTCTTCTCCCCTGCTGTGACTGATTGAGGCAGGCAGGAAGTTCAATGCAGGCAGTTTGCAACTACCTCAAGGGACTGCTACTGCTGGGAAGAAATCTGCATTGTAGTTGTTAACCTGCTGGGAAATTCCTTAAATCTTGGGGAAAATATATTTTTTTGGGTTAAAGCTGATAGAATCTGTGTATTTTAAAATTCAGTGTTTTTGTTAGGATAGTTTGAGCATTCTAGAACATGCCAGCTTTCATTTAAAGGCAATTAGGACTTACTATAACAAGCCAGCTTTCAGTTAAGTTTTTCTTTCCCTCCCACCCACCCCAGGCATCATCCTTGATTTATTGCCTCCTAAACCAGTTAGGAGAAGGGAGTGATCTCGCTCACTTTCAGGTTTACCTGATTATCTTGATAAGCAAGTTATTAATTAAGTCCTGCAGTTCACCTTGAGGTGAAAACAAAATGTCCCTTATACTTATTAGGTATAATTGTATTAGTTCAAGTATCCCTTTTCCCTAGCAACTTTAAACACCTAAACAACTTTAAATAGATAAAAGAAATCTTTAAATCTTATGATGTAGACAACAGTCCAGCAGAGAGATCGGGGCTATGCAGTCTTTAGCACTGAGTATTACATGTACGATTTTCTCCTATTTGGTGAGACGTCTTTGCTCTCAGGGAGTGAGTCTGGTCTCTGCAGCCTAGAGTAGCAAACTTAGAGCAGCTGAGGCAAACAGAGAAGTATATAGACAAGACCTACAAGGATGTAGTAGAGAAGTCCCATCTCCAGTCTGGCATCCTTTCTGCAGCCATGGAGGAGAGAGATCATTTGGAAGGAAAGCATCATCTTGGTGTGGCAGGAAGCAATCCTATAGCTAGGACCTGTCCTCCAAGTGATATAATACCCTCTCGCACCAAGGATGTGTCTCCAGGGCCATATGCCCATGAGGGAAGGGTTAGGACAGCTGTTATAGTTGGTGATTCAATTGTTAAGCATGTAGATATCTGGGTAGCATGTAGATATCTGGGTAGCATGAGGATCACCTGGAAACATGCCTGCCTGGTGCAAAGGTAACGGACTTCATGCACCACATAGATAAGATTTTAGATAGTGCTGGGAAGGAGCCTGCTATCTTGGTACATGATGGTACCAATGACATAGGAAAGTGTGGGATGGAGCTTCTGGAAGCTAAATTTAGGCTTTTAGGTAGAAATTTGAAATCCAGAACTTCCAGGATAGCATTCTCAGAAATTTCCATTTCACACGCAGGACCCAAGAGGCAGGCAAAGGTCCAGAGTCTCAATGCATGGATGAGACAATGATGCAAGAAAGAGGATTTTGGATTTATTAGGAACTGGGCAACATTCTGGGGAAGTGTGGGGGGGGGGCTTTTCTGAAAGGACAGGCTCCACTTTAACTAGGGTGGAACTCGACTGCTGCCTTAACCTTTAAAAAGGAGCAGCTTTTAAACTAGAAAATGGGGGAAAGCCAATAGTCGCCCAAGAGTGCATGATTTAGAATGATGTATCTTTGAAGGATACTATCAAAACAGGGAAGTTACGACATCCCAATAGAGGTGTTCCAATAAAGGTAAAAGTGACCCAGGTGCCTTTAAATAAAAACCAGGCCATGTTGAAAGATTCCAAATTATCCCTGTCATCTGATAGCCAGACTCTTAATATGAACAAAAAACAAACTTTGAAATGGTTGTATGCAAATTCTAGAAGACTAAAAAATAAGATGGGAGAGTTAGAATATATAGCACTGAATGAAAGGTATAATTGGTATCTCAAAGACCCAGTGGACACAGGCTACAAACTATATTACAATGATAGCGCAGATCAAATAGGTGGACGGGTGGAACTGTATGTTAAAAAGGGCATTGAGTCAAATAGGATAAAGGTTTTGCAGAAGATAAAATACACTCCCTTGTAAAAAGGGGAAGGGAATGGCAGTGAGAGTATACTATTGCCCGCCTGGCCAGAATGAACAGACAGATGAAGAAATGCTAAAAGAAATTAGGGAAGCGTACAAATTTTATAACACAGTAATAATGGGAGATTTCAATTACCCCATTACTGACTGGGTCAATGTTACATTAGCGAAAAGTACAGAACAAGTGAACCAGACAGTGGTGGTTTAAAAGCTTTTATTCATAAAACCCCATCGCGTTTCAGCTAGATGCCTTCTTCAGGAGTTATTAGCCTCAAATGTAAATCACAAAAAGTGAAATAGTCATAAAAACAATACATATTATAATACAAACATATAAAACAAAAGTAAAAAACAAAATATGAACCCTAAAAACAAAACCACAGACACAAATTGATCAAATAAATAATTACCAGTATGTCATCATAAAACCAGTGTGCTAAAAATCCCAAAGATAAGAACTTAGTGTAAAAAAACCTTTGAAATATGATAAAACCAAAGAGGCTGTGGATCAGACTATCTTGGAGAAAAGAAAAACAAAGCTGTGCTAGTGCCTATTGTCAAATACAACAACATGAGGAGGGACAAGGAGGACATGAGTTGTTGCTAAGAACGTTGAAGACTAGGAAGCATAAAACCTATAAGGTGCAGGCAATATCACCATGGGAATAAACGATCTTATCTGTAAAAAATATCCTGTGTAAGCATAAATCTGTAGACTGCAAAAATAAAAGGTCTTCTCATTCAAAGTAAATTATCCTGTGCACTTAATGATTGGAGAAGGGGAGAACCAATTATAGCATCTAGTGTTGTGAGAGACTATTAGACTCACAGTTATGTCAATAAAAACAAAGCAAGACGATTTGTCCTGAAAAATAAAATTCAGATAAAAGAACTATACTTCAGATAAAAGAGCTATAGAAAGTATGAAAGTAATCACTTGTGCAAACTATTAAGGTTATTTTCCTCTTGGCAGGAGGAGGAAAAGCAGTGATCTGTCATTGTTATAAGGGATCATGCCAAAAGCTGAGGTTAAATTTCAACGGGAGTTGACCTGATCAAATGTTAAAACTTTGTGAATGAATAAAAAATAAATTGTACAATGTGGTCAAAAGTTGTTTATATATTGTTTTTAATACATAAAAACAATACATAAACAACGTTTGACCACACTGTACATCACCAGACTTTAAATTTAAAGCATTCCTAGGTGTGCCCGCACCTGGTGGGCTTGCGCCTGAGAGCCTCGCCAGAGGGCCCTTTGGCGTGGGCCAAGCGGGGAACAATAACCACCTGAAAGAAATCAGACATTCCATCAAAGGATCTGCCTCATCTGAATCTGTAGCAGATGAGGTTTGGCAGCGGCCTCCACCTTTCACATCAACAGTGCTGAGGAAAAAGAAGGAAAGTTCTAAAAGCTTCCAAGTCATCAACAGAATGCTCAAGTCTGTATCACTCCATGGTGCGACCAAACCTTGAATATTATGTGCTGTTCTGGTCACCATATGTTAAAAAGGATATAGAAAAAATGGAAAAGGTACAGAGAAGAGCAGCCAAAATGGTAAAGGGGATGGAAGGATATCCCTATGAGGAAAGGCTTAAAAGGTTAGGGCTCTTCAACTTGGAAAAAGAGACGGCTGAGGGGAGATATAATAGAGATCTATAAAAGAATGAATGGAACAGGTAAACGTAGATCAACGGTTTACTCCTTCAAAAAGTAGAAAGACTAGGGGACATGCAATGAAGTTACAATGTGGACATTTAAGACTAATTGGAGAAAATATTTTTTCATTCAGTGTGTAATCAAACTCTGGAATTTGTTACCAAAAGATGTAGTAAAAGCTGTTAGTGTAGCTGGGTTCAAAACAGGTTTGGATGAGCTCCCGGAGGAAAAGTCCATAAACCATTATTAAAGAGGACTGAGGAAATAGACTACTAACCCCTGAGACAAGCAGAATGGAATGTATATACTTTCCCCCCCTCCCACTGTTCCCTTTTACCTTGGTTGTATTCCCTGGTTTTACAATTTTTACTATTCATTATTTATTTTTATCTCTTGTTTTTGTGTGTTTTTACCTACCCACTCTTCTTTTTTACCTGTTTATTCTTTTTTTATAGTTCTACCTACATATACGAGTATACACCTCTTTCATCTTTCTTTTTGTTGCCCTTTTAGTTCTCCTTACTCGGTGTACCTAGATTGGCCACTGTTAGAAACAGGATACTGGGCTTGTTGGACCTTGGTCTGACCCAGTATGGCACATCTTATGTTCTTACCTAATCTTGGTATATTATTTCCAGCATTTTATATCCTGTTGTATTAGAATATTTAACTTTTTTGTTGTCCCATTTTTAAGTGCCATGATACCCTCTTTTTAGTATCTGCCTTATCATCTTTTTTAGATCTTTTTTAGGTTCTATGCCAAAGTTTTTTTCTTTTATGAGCTGTTGGTTTTACCCACCTTATTTGAATTCTAGCCTATATAACATTTTTGTATGTAGTCCCATCATTTGTTCACACTCTTCCTTATCTTTTTATCTTTTATCCAAGTTATTTTATGATTCTGTTTTTACTTGTGGGAGCCCTGTTTTTTTAGGGCCCAATATTCTTCTGGGCAGGCTATGCGCCACATTGGCCCATAGCACTGCCGCCACCCCTTAAACCTAGATATTCAATGCCAGGGTCATATCCAGCCCTGGCATTGAATATTCAGGGATCGCCGCGCATGCCAGAAGCTGCATTAGATAACTGGGCAGTAGCGATATTGCATGCTGCCCGGTTAGCACCTGCGCCATAAAGATAGGCGAGGTTTTCCTCGCTCATCTTTTCAACGCAGAGCACTAACCAGGCAGCATGCAGAATCGCTGCTGCCTGGTTATCTGGCATCCCTGCCTCCGCTCCATCCTGGAACGTCCCCAACATGCTCCGATGCTAGCCAAGTAGCATTAGGGCGCATAAGGGACGTAGATGGGGATATTCAACGGTACTACCCCGGTATGGGCCATTGAATATCCCCATCTAAGACATTTACATGGTTTACGAGGCTGTAAACTATGTAAATGCCCATTGAATATCGGGCCCTTAACGTCCCAGGGTTTATGTTTGTTCTTAGACATTCCTTATTCCAGCTTCTTTTTAACAACTCTTCGATAGCTTTCGTGTTTTTTTTTTTTATCCATACATACCTCCTTAATCTGTATAATCAATCATACCTATGTCTTGGCCTATATGCCAAACATTCTTAAATGGCCACTGATACATACCGGATTGTTTACAGATGTTGCCATGGTTACATCCTAGTTTGCAATTTTGGCGCAAGAGGGCGCTTTAAATGGCAACTGCTTGCAGGCATAGCACCCTTGATGACATCCAACACATTTGGGGTTCAAGCTATACCAGATATCTGTTTTACATTTTCTGTTCCATCGTTCTTACACTAGGCATCATATAATCTTGCTTAGCCGCTTACACATATTTGATGAATTATATATGTTGCCATAGTTCCCCTTACAATTTGATACACTGACCATTTACGGTATATATACTTTTATGGTGAAAGTCCTCCTTTGTAACTTGGTGTGAAACGGCGTTCTACTCCATATCAGGGAAGCGTTCTCCTTATACGATCTGATACTCAAGGTACAGTTTCATCAAGTACCCGGACTTATGCTCCCTTTCCCATTACTTATTCAAATGCATAATGCCTCTTTTATTTTTCATTTGAGTGAGTGTTTTATATATAGACATATTGTGATTGGGCTCGATTGCTTAATTTGGTACTTCCCATGCAGTACTTCATTGTGTGACTGTAATTACCCTTTCTGCCCCTGTCATCAAATGGGTTTAAAATATGCCAAGTTATGCCTGTCCCTATCAAGAGAGCTTGAATGTTGTCCGGGGTTTCCTTATCTGATTTGCCCTGCATATTGCCATTATGTTCATTATTATTATCATTGTTTTCTCTTTCTTTATTTCTTCGGACCCCAGTTCCCTTACATTAAACAACTCTTAGCGGATGCTGGGTTGATTGTCCTTAAACCCTCCATTGGTACGATCCACACGGTTCCGTGTGCTCTTAGGTTTGAACTAATGCACATGGGACGCTTTGAGGTAGATGGATTTCCATACATAATAATTAGGCTTTTGAGTATCAAATGCCAAAACCGAGGGTCTAAGTTTCTTGTGACATGAGACTGGTACTAAACAGGTTTAAGTGTCCCATTCCTTTGGCACCCAGGATTATACCCATAGTTTCACTTTATATGTCTCTTTCTAGCTCCTCTAGGAGTATCGGACTGGTACTGACTTGTGCCCTGTGGTGTAACCACCTCCGTGTTTTATTTCTAAGTATATTTCTCTCATAGTTTCTCCTCTCACACGATACAATCTGGTGTATTATTAAGCCTGTGCTCTATTTATATGTGACTCCTTTTTTACTGCTATTTTTTGTACTACTGCTTTTTTACTACTACTTCTGTGTGGTTCCCTTATTTTTTATTTACCATTTGATTAGTTTTTAATATTTATTCAGTACTCTATCCTATGTATTTGCTATGCATGTATTTATTATATTGTTGATATGGCCCACTTCTTTTCCTCTCTTTATTTCTCCCTTATATCTTGTATGTATTTATTCTATTGTTCATATGACCCATCCCTTTCCCCTCCTTTTTAATATTTTTAACGTTTTAGGGTTTTATTGCTGATACATCTTTGTCTTTGCCTTGATTTTATTATTGTCTATTCATACATATCTGTTCTTACTTGTTTTTGAGTTTGCTTTTCTCCGCTTCTTAAAGTTTTTTTTACTGTTTTTATCATTGCTTTTATTGTTTGTTTTATGTCTTGCTTCTACATATTTTTTCTGGCGTTTTGTATTATGTGTATGTCTAATTTACTGCTTAAATTATATGTATATGTGTTTATGTTTAAGGTCTCAACTTCTGACAAAGGCTTAACTAAAACATGGCCATGTAGGGTACTATACTAGAATTTTACGTGCATGTCAATAACATCTTTTGCCAACTATGAGTCACCTCACTCCAGATGTTTTTACTTTTGTGAACCCAATAGGTACTTGAGACCTGGAATGGCCACTGCTGAAAACAGGATAATGGACTTGACGGACCCTTGGTCTGATCCAGTATGGCATACCATATGTTCTTATGTTTTTATGTAACATAAGTAAATCCAGGAGACCCCGGAGCATTTTTGACAGGTGATGAAAAAGGATGTTGGTACTGAGTACTGGCGCATACCACCTGAAAAAAAAGCCATGCCTACTATACTAACTGGGGGGAAGGGGACATTCAGCAGTTGCGGCTAGTGCTGCAACAGCAGCTGAAAATTGAACCCGGATGTTCAATACCATGGCCATATCTAGCCACAGCATTGAATATCCAGGATGACCGGATAGTGAATTAGCTAACTTGTCAGTGATGATATTCAGCTGTTGGACAGTTAGCAAAAGTGTCTAAAGTTAGGCCAACCATTAAAGTGTATAACTTTAGCTGCTTTGGGATAACCAGCTAGTGGCTGATATCACCGCTAGCTCATTATCCCCGGGTGATGCCTCATCTCCACCCCTAGAATGCCCAGATGCTAGCCAGCTAGCGTCAAGGTTCTTAAAGCTGTACTTGGGGATATTCAGCAGCACTAACTTTGCCATCATGTTTTGAAGCTCATGCTCCTGTCTTTCCAGCTTTTTACATGGAGGATGCTAAGTTAAATGAGAAAGTTTACTGCCTTACAACTGGATATTCCTTCAGTACTACAGGACAGTAGAATTTTTGTGAAGGATTTCAGACTACAACTTGCTACACCAGCTTTATAAATACCAAGGAACATATACAAGTCAATCCATCCATAGGACAGTACAGAACTAGTGAGCAATCTTAACAGCAGTCACCTGCGAGTGGCAGAACTTCTTATCCAGAAGATATTGCATAGAAGTCCACACAAGGTGGTTTGGTCCTAAAAACTCTCATATAGATAAAGGACCTCAGTGAGTACAAGTACTGCCTGAGGTGTTCCACAGCAGATGAGACAACCCTGCACCTTTTCTGGGCATACACGTTTGTACGGATCTTACTAAAGACTATGGACACAAAATTCAGACACTGTATTTCAAGGAAATAAGTAAGCTATGAGGCAATATTCTAAGACTGCTTCAAAGAAGTGTCACTCAATTGGCTTGGAGATTTCTCAGCATCAGCAACTGCCTTGCAGGCCAGAGGGAATCTATGCATCCAGTCCTGCTACATCACATAACCTAAGAGAATGGATAACAGCACTCCAATCCTCCTAAACAACTGTATGTATATAAAATGTGTTTTTAGCACCACTGTAAATAGCCCACCTTGTACATAGCTCAAACAAATCAAGCACCCAACACAGCCCTCACACAACTAAGTTTCATCCTCACTGCATGTACAACTCACACACTTTACCTGATTGCTTGCTGTGATACCACCTTGATTATTAAGATAAGGCGGTTTAGAAATACTGTTAAATAAATAAATAAATTATAGCTCACTCTGTGACTGCATCATCATTAACAGGCCAGAGGAAGAAGAAGAGGAGTTAATATTTCTACAATACGTTGTTTAATTTAAAATATGTACACACTAACAACTGCTATTGTACCAGCATTATGAACCACTCTGTTGTTACCCCGAAGAACACTTAATCAAATATAAATAAACAACTGGCTTTTTGACATTGCAGTTGATCATGCTATTATTCTTGGAATCAATATTCAAAGCTACAGGCACAACATAAAGAATAAGTGGATGGTTTATCAACTTATCTTTATGTCCAATATTCAGCAACCTTATCCCTTTAGGTAGGACTACTGAATATGCAATTGTCAACTTTAATAGTTAACTTATCCATTTAAATTTAGTACTGATATTTGTGTGGACTTTCTAAACAGATAAATTTATCCAGACAGCAGATGAATATTGATATTATCCAGATAAATGTTGGCCTCACCCCAAGAATGCCCTGGCCCCTTCTAAATTTAAATGGATACATTTTAGCCAAACATAAAGTTGTCTGCCCAAAGTTTATGACAATCCTAGCACCAAATTTAAAAACAGTTATGCTATTAACATCAGGTGCTGACTGCATAAATGCTTTTGACTATAAAGTTCTGTTTAGATGTTCTTTATAGTATGCATACTGTGGAAAATCTTGTGTGTCTAACCTTGCCGGTCTATTATCTTTCAGCCATACACATACAACAAATTATGTTCCTAACTTTCAATTTATGAACCTAACTTTGGGGTCTACTAAGATGTGCTAAATATTGCATTTAGCTTAATACATAACAGCAAAAATGATGCTAATAATGTTACCAATAATGCTAAAAAAATCCCTTAACATGAGGCAAATATTAATGAACTCTACCACATGTAAATGTATTCAAATAGCTCATAAATATTAAACTGGCTTAATGCAAACCACATTAAACTACATGATTTTCTGTTAAGTTTCAAAAACTAGCTATACCTCAAAGATGTAGTTTAGCTTGCTGATACCATCAACCAAACTTAAGAGCCTACCAGTATTTCAGCCCCCCCTTCCCACAGGCGGGCAAAAGGTGCCATAGCCCCAAACAGCAACCTCACAGAGGCACCTTTTCCTCTTAAAAACAGATGGACTAGTTCAAGACACCCTTTACCTAACAGATCTTACCTTATGTTGTAAGGCCAAAGAGTGTTCTTGAGAGCAGGAGCGATCCCCAGTCACTCCTGTCCCACTGGTACCATTATAATGAATGGTAAGGACTGATCTAATTATTTTCCTTTTCTTCCTGCATATATAGGAAAAAGGGTCTGTAAGTGCCATTTTGAATATTGATAAAAGTGAGGCAATAATAACTTTCATCATCTTGATGGGAGAGCGACATCAGGCAGACGCTCACTTATGTCATCTCTTGAAGGGAGGGGGGGATATTAATGAAGCCAGATGTTAACATTATCTTGGAACGGAGGGAGGGACCATGGGACTTTCAGCCCCTTGAAAGCCTTTGGGGGAGGGGGGAAGGAGAGGGCTTACATAGCCTACATTGCGACCTTTATTCCACAGGGGAAGATTTAGACATGTGGGGGAAGAGAGCCTGGATGTCATTATCACAGCCTCAGCATACTGGTGGGGAGTAAATTCATTACCATCCCTGGGACTGTATGTGTATAAATGACTGCAGCAAATCAGCTTTTAATACCCTAAAGTATTGTAATAATAAAGGCTTTATGCATGTGTCAATATGCTTCACTAATGCACTTATGTGTTTTATAATTGTTGGTATGAGTTCTGCCCTAAGACAAAACAAAAGCTCTATTTGAAAAGTACATTTATTTTTCTGTGCCCTGAAACAGCTAAGCGAAAAGGTCTCTCTACCAGAAACTTAACTAAGTAGTATGGAGTCATTAATGTTAATGTTATGAGGGCAGATTTTCCCAGGTAAATTATTCCAGAGCTTTATCTCTAAAACTGTAAAGAATGACTCTCTTTATTCCTTTTTTTTTCTTTGTTTGACCGAAAAGTTTGATGCTTCTACTCTGGCTTCCAGCTCACTTGGAAACAGGGCTGTGATCCAGTGCCATGAGCCTTAAATTAAAATGCTTGGGGATTTTTTCCTCTGTTTTACTCTTTCCAACTTACTTTAGTACAGTCAGTGCACCCCTCTCTGGACCTTCAGCAGCGACAGCTGCTGTATATAGCCCCATGGTGTTTACCTTAAAATTTTGGCACCATGAGGCTGTTTGCTTCCACCCCCTCGGACAGCCCATTACTGACTATATGTTCACAGACAGGAAGTCGGCATCGGGCATTGGAGGGGGGTAAAAGAAAGAGCCCCACAGCACCAAAGTTTTAATATAAACACCATGGCACTGCTGTAGGTCCCAGAGAGGGGTGACAGTGGCGGCAAGGAGCATCACGGGGGTGGGAGGGGGGTAGGATCGCAAGGGATGAATTTGCATAGGGTGCACCTCATCTCTTCGCACCAACCTTGGGTCCATGTACCTTTGCTCCTTCTGTAACTTTGCAACCACTGGCCCTAAATCCAGTTATTAGGTGTCACTGGTTGCTAAGTTCCAACCGAACATAAAAAGAACAACCTCTGCTGTCTACTACAAACTAAGAACTCTAAAACACCTCCGCCCCTCCTCTCCCCAGAATTATTTTGAACAGTCTGCCAAGCCATGATCACTCCAATATTAGACTATTGTAACATCACCTACCACAGTCTCCCAAAAACCACCTTCCACCCTTTACAGATGGCACAGAACACAGTGACACAAATAATCTACAGAGCTCCTCGCAGAACCCAAATAACCCCTATACTGATCCAGCTACACTGGCTTCCCATCACTTCTGTGTGAATGAAAAGGTTATGATCACCTGGGACATTCCCATTCCAATGGATAAGAAACTGGATGCCAGAAAACCTGACATAGTGGTAAAGGAGAAGAACACCAGAACGGAATTGATAAGAGAGGTATCTCTACCGAGGTCATCACTGCCGAGCCTCTCGAAGGCATCGGGATGGGAAATGGAGGAAGAGGAGTCCCTGGACACCTGTTGGCACAGGGATGTCCCATCTTATTCCCCAGTGTCCAAACCTTGGAGAAGGTCCCCTCCAGAGGACACAAGGTTCTTGGACTTCGTGAGTGATAAGTCCAAGGCTTTGGCATTCCCCGCAGAGTCCGAGGAGGATCCTTGAGCCAACGAGCTCGAGATCCTGCAGTATGAGGCACCCCCTCGGGAACCCCTTACTGTACACCTATGCCTCTGATCCTGGAACAACTGATGCTCCGCATGTGGGCGACTCCGGTTGTCAGCAAGCGGCTCGACTCGATGTATCGAGTCCGCCGAAGCCCTGGGTTTCAGAAGTCGCAGCTGCCGCACAACTCCATGGTTGTGGAATCGGCCATGCGCAGGCTGAAGAGCCAGAAGACGCACTCCTCGGTGTCTCCTGGCAGGGAGGCCCGCAACTTGGATGCCCTCGGCAGAAAGTGCTTTCAGGGATGAATGCTGATGTGTCGGATCCAGGCCTACCAGCTGTACATGGGCATGTACCTGAGAGACCTGGCGAAGGAGCTCGCCAGGTTCTCAGCTCGTCTCTTCAAGGGGCTTTTGCAACACTTTAGGAGCCTGTCCACTGCCATCCGTGAGTGCTCGAAGTTCATGTCTCGAGCGGCCTATGACGGGTTCGAGTCGGCGACCCGAGTAGCCACGGTGGGCATCAGTGCACGCTGCCAGGCTTGGCTGCAGTCATCCGACCTCGAGCAATGGGTTCAGGACAAGTTGGTCGATGTCCCATGCCAAGGAGAGAACGTCTTTGGCAAACTCATGACCGACAAGGCTGCTGAACTGGAGACCGAGTACATGACGAGGACGTGGCTCTCCAAGAAGACCTCTATCCCCTCTCGCAAGAAGGGCTCGGATAAAAAGCCCTTTTACCCAAGGAAGGGTGCTGCTTACCAAAGCTACCCCCATTTTCAGGCCTCCCCGGCTCCCCAACAGGGGCAGCAGGCCAAGGGACAGGGGCATGGCACGCATAAGCAGAAAGCCCCCAAACCCCAGGCACCAGCTCAGCCTGGCAGTAGCTTTTGACTTTCACAGTATGGCCCCTCTCCCCACAGGGGACAGGCAGTGCACAGGAGGCAGGCTGGCCCTGTATGCCCACAGGTGGACAGCCATTACCACCGATGCCTGGGTCTTGCAGATAGTCCAAGAGGGCTATCTCCTTCACCTGGCTCAGATGCCCCCTCCTTACTTCCCTAGAGAGTCCCTCAGGTCTCCCCTTCACCGGGACCTTCTTCTGAAGGAGTTGACAGGTCTTGTTGAGGATCAGACAGTAGAACTGGTGCCCCACCACCTGCAGGGCAAGGGGCTTCTATTCCAGGTACTTTCTGGTACCAAAGAGAACAGGAGGCCTCAGGCCCATCCTAGACCTGCACAATTTAAACAAGTTACTGGTGAGGGAGAAGTTCAAGATGCTCTCCCTTGCAATATTGCTGCCTTACCTCTGCCAGGGAGACTGGCTATGCTCCTTAGACCTAAAAGTTGCGTATACACACATCCTAATACATCCACACCGTAGGCAGTATCTACGCTTTGTGGTGGGAGGCAATCATTACTAGTACAGGGTGCTCCCCTTTGGCCTGGCCTCGGCCCCCAGGATGTTCACAAAGTGCCTGGATGTGGTGGCCGCCTTTCTCAGACTCCAAGGGGTCTTTGTCTTCCCCTATCTAGACGACTGGCTCATCAGAGGCACTTCAGCCAGTGAGGTCCATCAGGCCACATCTCGCACCATCCAGGTGCTCCAGCATCTGGGGTTTGTAATCAATTACCGCAAGTCCAGCCTTGCTCCCACTCAACAACTAGAGTTCATTGGGGCCAGACTCGACACCCTTCAGGCAAGGGCCTACCTGCCTGCAAACAGGCTTCTGGTTCTGGCACATCAAGTGAGCCGCAGATCCGTAGTGTCAGCAAGACAGTTTCTGCGCCTTCTTGGGCACATGGCGTCCACGGTCCATGTGACACCACATGCGAACTGCTCAGTGGTGCTTCAGAGATCAGTGGTCACAGGCCACAGGTTGCCTCAGAGACAAGGTCACAGTGTCCAGGCGACTAGTGTGGTCCCTGGATTGGTGGTTTCAGCCACTCCACTTGGAGGCGGGGATGCCTTTCCAGGCCCCTTTGCACATAAGGATCCTGACCATGGATGCGTCCCTGCTGGGCTGAGGAGACCACTGCCAGGGGTTCTGTACTCAGGGAGTGTGTTCCCCAAACATGAGAGCACAACAAATCAATTTCTTGGAGCTCCGTGCCATCTGCCTGGTCCTAGGGGTTTTCTGGTGGATCCTGGCCCACCAACCTGTCTTGGTACAGACAGACAACTAGGTAGCCATGTTCTATGTCAACAAGCAGGGTTGCATGGGGTCCCGCCTCCTATGTCAGGAAACCCTGGATCTGTGCTCGTTTGCAACCTGGTATGGCATTCATCAGCGGGCCGTCTACCTGCTGGGCCAGGACAACTGCTTGGCCAACAGACTAAGCAGGATTCTCAAGCCCCACGAGTGGCAGCTGGACCGGGGAGTAGTCCATTGGCTTTTTCAGACCTGGGGACAGCAAGTCTGGTCAATCATCAGTTGCCCCGGTTCTGCTCAAGGCAGCCGCACCCGCACCCGCACAGGGTGGCTGCCAATGCCTTTCTGATATCATGGTCTGTGGGCCTCCTGCGTATGTTTCCTCTGATGCCTCTGGTGGCTAAGACTCTATTCAAGATCCTCCAGGACAAGGCCTCGGTCATCCTGGTAGCCCCGAGGTGGCCGAGGCAACCCTGGTTTCCACTTCTACTTCAGTTAGCAGTGGAGGCCCCCATTCCCCTGGGGTCCTCCCCAAGCCTCCCGTCCCAGGAGGGGGGCACTCTTCTGCACCACAACCTCAGTTCCCTCAACCTAATGGCATGGCTACTAAAAGGGTGATGCTCGCTCCACTCCTCCTTCCAAAGAATGTTGAAGAGGTCTTGCTGGCCTCAAGGAGGCCGTCGACTAGACGGACCTATGCCTTGAAGTGGCATAGGTTTGTAACTTGGTGTGAGGGGCAGGGTGTGAATCCTTTCTCCTGCCAGGTTGGGGTGGTTTTGCAGTACCTTCTCCACCTCTCGGACTTGGGCCTCAAGTCCAACTCCGTCACAGTGCACCTCAGTGCCCTTGCGGCAAACCACTTCCCGGTGCAGGAGAAGCTCCTCTCTGCCCATCCCTTGGTCTCTCGGATATTGAGAGGCCTGCTTCTTCTGAAGCCTCCGGTTCGTCTTCCGGCGACCGAGTGGGATTTGAATGTGGTGTTAGGGTAGCTTATTCAGCTGCCCTTTGAGCCGATGGCGACCTGCCATCTCCGCTACCTTTCTTGGAAGGTGGTTTTCTTGGTGGCACCCACATCGACTCGGTGGGTGAGTGAACTTCAGGCCCTTGTATCCAACAGGCCTTACACTAGGTTCTATAGGAACCGGGTGGTGCTTCGCATGCACCCCAAGTTCCTTCCGAAAGTAGTCTCCTCGTTCCACCTCAACCAGGAGGTGGTGCTGCCAACCTTTTTTCCCAGGCCTAATGCCAGTCGAGCAGAGACAGTACTGCATACCCTGGACTGTAAGAGGGCGTTAGTCTTCTATATTCAGTGCACACAGGGCCATAGAAGGGCTCCTCAGCTCTTCGTATCCTATGACCCCAGCAAGCTGGGGATGGCTGTTTCCAAGCATACGCTGTCCAACTGGGTCATGTCACAGCCCATCAGGTCAGGGCCATGGCGGCATCAGTGGCTCATTTCCGCTCTGTTCCGCCTGCAGACATCTGCTGGGCCACCACCTGGTCTTCAGGTCAGACTTTCGCAACCCATTACTGCCTGGATAGGGAGTCCCGACGGGACAGTGCTTTCGGCCAGGCTGTACTCCATAACCTTTTCGAGGTCTAGGCAACTCCTGCCCTCCGACCTTTCTGTGTCAGGCTACCAGAGTGCTACTCTCTTAGTTAGATTCCTATTGTAGCTGCTTGTGGCTCTCGTAGAGGGAGCCTGTTTTTCAGCTAAGGGTTCTCAGAATCCTATAGCTGGGTAGTCCCATATGTGAGGACTGACTTCCTGCTTGTTTCCGGAGAAAGCGTAGTTACTCACCTGTAACAGGTGTTTTCCGGGGACAGCAGGAATCAGTCCTCACGACCCTTCCTCCTCCCCTTGGAGTTGCAGTCTTATTATTTTTATTCTTTTGCCGTCTTTTTAGCTATGTCATTTGACTGAGCAAGATGGCACCCTTGGGCGGAAAGGGGACCGCGCATGCGTGATGCAATTCCCAAAGATTTTCTCTGAAAGCTGGTGATTTGCTCCGCATGAGGACTCCATCGGCACCGTCACCCATATGTGAGGACTGATTCCTCACTTCCATCAGGAGGGTGTTCCAAGCATACACCACCCTTTCAGTGAAAAAGTATTTCCTGACATTGCCTTTCAATTTACCCCCTTGCAGCTTCATGTTATGCCCTCTAGTTTTACAGCTTCCCTGTCTTTGGAAGAGGTTTGTTTGTTCATTATTTCTCTTTAAGTATTTAAAGGTCTGAATCATATCTCCCCTATCCCTCCTCTCCTCCAGAATGTACATATTTAGGTATTCAAGTCTCTTCTCATAAGGCTTCTGACGCAGGCTCCAAATCATTTTTGTCGCCTTCCTCTGAACAGTTTCCAGTCTTTTTACATCCTTTGCAAGATATGGTCTTCAAAACTGAACACAGTATTCCAAGTGAGGCCTCACCAGTGACTTATACAGTGGCATTAGTACCTCTTCCTTTCTGCTGGTAATCCCTCTTTGTATGCAGCCCAACATCCTCCTGGCTTTTGCCACTGCCTTGTCGCACTGTTTTGCCACCTTGAGATCCTCAGAAATAATCACACCACGTTCCTTCATTTGGTCCGTGAACACCAACCTCTCACCCCCTATCACGTACATTCCCTTTGGATTTCTGCTTCCCAAGTGCATGACACTGAACTTCTTCGCATTAAATCTTAACTGGCAAGCATTAGACCATTCTTCTAGCTTTTGTAGTTCTTTCCTCATGTTACCCACTCCCTCAGGGGAGTCCACTCTTGCAAATTTTCATGTCATCTGCAAAAAGACAGACTTTTCCATTCAGTCCTTCAGCAATATCACTCACAAATACATTGAACAGTGCTGGGCCAGGACCAAACCCTGGGGCACCCCGCTAATCACCCTCCTTTCATCCGAGTGAGCTCCATTTACCATCACCTTCTGTCGTCTTGTCAGTCAACCAATTTCTGATCCAGTTCACCACCTTGGGACCCATCCCCAAACTACTGAGTTTATTGATAAGCCTCCTATGAGGAACAGTATCAAAGGCTTTGCTGAAATCCAGGTAGATGACATCCATCACATGCTCCTGATCTAGTTCTCTGGTCACCCAGTCAAAGAACTCAATCAGATTTGTTTGGCAAGATTGCCTTTGGTAAAACCATGTTGCCTCAGATCATGCAACCTGTTGGTTTTGAGAAAGTCCACTATTTGCTCTTTCAGGAGCACCTCCATAACGTTTCCCACCACCGAGGTAAGGCTCACGGGCCTGTAGTTTGTCACTTCTTCCCTGTCACCACTTTTGTGAAGAGGTACCACATCAGCCATTCTCCAGTCCTAAGGAACTTCTCCTGTTTCCAAGGATCTGTTGAAAACATCCTTTAATAACCCTACAAGAACCTCTCTGAGCTCTTTCGGTATCCTGGGATGTATCCCATCCGGTCCCATGGCCTTGTCCACTTTCAGTTTTGCAAGTTGTTCCAACACATCTTCTTCTGTGAATGGTGTGGTATCTACTTCATTCACATTTTTATATTTGGGAGTCACAGGTGGTCCTTCTCCAGGATTTTCTTTAGTAAAAACAGAGCAGAAGTATTTGTTTAGCAATTTCGCTTTTTCAATGTCACTTTACACGAGTCCGTTCCCAGCACTTCTGGGTCCTGCAATTCCACCTCTGATTTTCCTCCTTTCCCGAATATACCTGAAGAAAGTTTTGTCGCCACACTTCACATCTTTAGCCATCTTTTCCTCTGCCTTTGATTTTGCTTTCCTTATTTCTCTTTTTGTCTCTTTTAGTTTGATCCTGTATTCCTTTCAGTGTTCCTCTGTTTGCAAGCTTTTGAATTTTGTGAAAGCTGTGTTTTTTGCCTTTATTTGTGCAGCCACTTCTTTGGAGAACCAAATAGGTTTCCTTCTCCTCTTGTTTTTATTTACTTTCCTTACATATTTATCTGTTGCCCCTTTTATTGCCACCTTTAGTTTAGCCCATTGCAATTCCACTTCCCTTATCCCCTCCCACCCTGCCAACTCCTCCTTCAGGTACTTGGCCATTTTACTGAAGTCAGTGTTTTTGAAGTTTAGGACTTTCAGCTTGCTATGATTGGACTGCACCTTGACTTTTATCTCAAACCACACCGTGTGATGATCGCTGCTGCCCACAGAGGCACCCGCCCAGACATTTGACACGTTATCAGCGTTGGTGAGCACTAAATCCAACATTGAGCTTTCCCTGGTTGGTTCCATCACCATTTGTCTAAGTAACGCATCTTGGAAAGCATCCACAATTTTTTTGCTTCTTTCCAGATTTGCAAAAGGAGTAATCCAATCCGCATCGGGTAGATTAAAGTCACCTAATATGATCACTTCCCCCTTTGTGGCTATCTTGGCAATATCTATAATCAATTCGTTATCTATTTCTTCGATTTGAGTCGGAGGTCTGTAGACTACAGCAGTATGGATGACAGTGCCATCTCCTCTTTCCAACACAATCCAGAGCGCTTCTTCTTTTCCCCATGCCCCCTGCATTTCAGTAGCTTTAATATTGCTTTTGACATACAAGGCTACTCCTCCTTTTCCACTTTCTCTGTCTCTTCTGAATAGATTATAGCCAGCTATGGCTATATCCCAAGCATGCGATTCAGTAAACCATGTTTCTGTAATGGCCACAATGTCCAAGTCCATTTCCAACATTAGGGCTTCCAGGTCCGGAACTTTGTTGGCTAAGCTTCGAGCATTTGTGCTCATTGCTTTCCAGCATTTAACTGGCTTGCATGTATTTTGCATTGATTTTGTTCTGCCCACTTCTTCCCCCTTGTCGTTGATGTGTGGTTTAAAAGTGTGGCTGTTTCTGATGTTATTCTGCTTTTGCTGGGAGTGACGTCCTGAACTTGTCCTTCCCCATCTGTCACCTTCTTTTTCTAGTTTAAATGCATATCTACATACTGCCTGAATTTTTCACTTAGGATTCTTTGCCCTTCGACAGAGAGGTGTAGTCCATCAGCACAGTATATTCTCTTGTTGGTCCATCTGTTTCCCCAGTCGACTATAAATCTGAATCCTTCTTGTTTGCACCAGGTCTGGAGCCATGTATTAAAGCTGTTTATGCGATGTAGCCTCTCTGCCCCCTTACCAAGAACAGGTAGAACTTCTGAGAATGCTACAGTGTTAACAATGGGCTTGAGTTTCTCTCCCAGAGTATGGAAGTCCCTTTGAACTGTAGAGGCACTGTTTCTAGCCAGGTCATTTGTACCCAAGTGGATGACAACATCAATTTTGGAGTGCTCACTTTCTGCGCTAAGTACATCAACAATTTGGTTTGTATTCCTGCTGGCTGAAGAGCCTGAGAGACATTTGACTATCTTCTCTCCTTTGAACTGTGTTCCCAAGTTGGTGCCTCTGATGATGGAATCTCCATGTAGTAGCAGTTTTCTGTTCGGTGAGTTTTTCTTCATGCAATGCAATGTGTGCCTTCGAGTCAGTCCTGACTCCTGGCGACCCAGAAGCTCCTGGGTTTTCTAGGCAGTGTCACCGGAAGTAGATTGCCAGGCCTTTCTTCCGAGGCAATGGAGGGTTAAGTGACTTGCCCAAGGCCACAAGGAGTGCAAGTGGGAATTGAACCCTGGTTGCTTGGTTACCAAGCCAGTGTTCTAACCACTAGGCTACTCCTCCACTCCTTTCTTCATATTTGGTGCTTTATCAGGAGATTGGGCATTGACTGTCTCATTTAAGGGCCCTTCAGTTTCCATAGATTGGGCATCCTCATTAACCAAAGCAGAGAAGGCATTATGCAGGGATATATCATGATGTATAGGGTGTCTCTGCATTACAGGTCGTAATCTACCTGAGCCCACTGTGATCCATTTGTTCCTGGGATGTTTGATTCTTTGTGGGAGCAGTGGTGGACTTTGTTTGGTTTGTATCCTAGAAGAGGTGCGTTTCATTGCAGCTAGTTCTTCCCTTAGTAGAGTCAATTCATTATGCATGGCAGCTAATTTGAAGCATATAGGATAACTCTTAGGTTCCAAATTATTCTTCTCGGAATGAAGGCACCACAGTTATTGCACTGAATACACAACATGCTGATTAAGCGGTCCTTTGCTTCTAAAGTAAGTGGGAGACTCAGGTAAAGACCAGGTCCCTGCAAACCAAAGTATTTCTATTCCAAGTAGCTTTATATCACAAGTGTCCTTGGCCAGTAGGCCTTACATGGACTGAGGGCACACTTAAGATATCTGATTTAAGGGCTACACAAGGAATGCAGGCAGTCAGAATATTCCAAAAAATGAATATATAACCAACAGTTAAATTCTATATCATCAGCATCAAAACTGGCAACAAAGATACAAGGCTGAAAGCTTAGCTGCGTGGAGGCTCTGGAAGCTGAGGTATTGTCCCATCTTGGCAAAGTTAGTTTTCCTTGCTTTTGAATGGATTTTATCAGCCCTAGTGTTAATATTGAACCATACCATCTGGTGATCACTGGATGTGAGATGATCTATTACCTATGACATCAGAAACACTTTCCCCATCTTCCGATCAGCATGGCGGACTGAGCATTCGCGTGCCAGAGAGCTCCCTGTTAGCCCCACACACAAACAGGGAATTTATCCACACCAGAGCTTAAACAAAGTGGCAGGGAATAGGTGAGATGCCAAAAATACTCAAAGTGAAGACAACAACCAAAACACTGCGGGACTATTTACCCCACCAGGCAGAAAAACATGGAGAAACCAGCAGATGCAGCATTGCAGCACCTGTCGCCATGTTACTCTAAAGCGAGCAAGGGTGAGGAGCAAGAGATATCAGGGAACGCGATGCTGGCCACAGTACTACAGGAGTTCTGCTCTTCCAAAAATGAGATAGCGGACAGGGTATTGGCGAGGCTAGAAGAGAGGTTTGTGGTGATTACGGACCAACTAGAGCAGGCTGAAACACGCATTAGTAAAACGGAAGATCAGCAAAGAGTGGCAAATACATAATTTGTGCATATGCAAAAGCAACTCACCTGGATGGCAGAAAAGCTAGAGGACAAAAAACACCAGCTGTCTAAGGGCAATACACTAATCAGAAATAACACAAGCTGCCCTTAATGCAAGATTTACTCCAAATTACTGTTACTACCAGTATACCAAAAACTAGCCCAACACAACTAGACAAAGGTAATATTGACCTCAGGATGGCTAAAACCCTACATGTAGTGAATTAATCACTATAGGGACTAGCTGACGCTCACATCACAGGTCAAATAGCCACCTTACTCATCCAAATCATTCTACTCTTATTAACCTCAAACCACAAAATTACTTCTGGGAATACAATAAATACTACACCATCTAATCACATACATACTCCATTCACATACTACACCATCTAATCACATACATACAAAACCATACCCAAAGTGTCATGATATTACACAAGCTGGAATGAGCATCACAGGAACAGGTTGTAACTCCCTAAATAAAGGAGAAAAAAGAATAAACCTTTGTAGACATAACACGCCAAAATAGATCAGCAAGTACTTATCTCTTAAATCTCCTCAAGCCATCCGTCCCATTAGTGCTCAACTGCCACGCTGTAGATTTTCAAAACAGGAAAATTTCAAATCAAATGAAGCAGAGAGACTTCCAGAATGAGTAGAATCAAAACGTTTTCCATCAAAACCCCACGAAAGCTCTCGTTTCGCCACAGCTAGGCTTCATCAGGGGAAAACGGCAACTCAATAATATATTAATTCCCTCAAACTCTCCGTTAATAAGAGTAGAATGATTTGGATGAGTAAGGTGACTATTTGACCTGTGATGTGAGCGTCAGCTATTCCCTATAGTGATTAATTCACTACATGTAGGGTTTTAGCCATGCTGAGGTCAATATTGCCTTTGTCTAGTTGTGTTGGGCTAGTTTTTGGTATACTGGTATTAACAGTAATTTGGAGTAAATCTTGCATTAAGGGCAGCTTGTGTTATTTCAGAAAAGCTAGAGGACCATGAAAACAGGGACAGAAGGTCCAATATTTGGGTATTTGGGATTCCAGTTGGAGAAGAGAAGGCGGACCTGTGCGTTTTTATCCGCGAGTTCCTGCGTGCCTATTTCCTGGGCTCAATGTTGCTGGGTGGAATATGAGCTGGAACACGTTCACCGAGAACTGAGACCTAGGCCTGAAAGTGCAGTTAAACTGTACATTTTTATTGCCAAACGTCTCTGATTCCAAGACCGTGAATTTGTTATTAGACAAGCCCGCAAAACAGGGTGGCGAGTTACAAAGGATGGACAGTGGGGGTGTTCCCAGATCTGGCGCCTGAAACTTACTCAAGTGCAAAGGACAACTGGTAAATCAAGGAATAATGGCTGCAGTTTGGTACCCGGCAAAACTAATATTTATGGAAAATGGCCGACAAAGATTTTATTTTATTCAGCAGAGGCGGCAGATAAATTTATTGCAGACAACCCTGCAACTCTGGGGTGCTTGAGATCTGGTTCTTCCCTTTTCTGGGATGCTTTCACCTCCTCCACTTCCAGGGCCACATACTGGTTTTTCAGTTCAAGGGCTGCAGGAGTTGGATTGTTAATTCTGCAGGCTCTGGTGACTTGCGTCCAACACTCTTCATTCTTTATCCTTCCAACTTCACCTCTGTCGGAGAGCTTGGACATTTCAAGAAGCATCTCACCAATGTGCTTTTCGCTGTCTCGAATGCTTTTCAGCCTTGCCATCTCTTCTCTGAGTTCCTCCACTTGTTTCATGAGAGCTTCAGCTTGCAGGCATCCTGCACATGGAACCGATCCTTCAACTGGTATTGGGCTCTCTGTCTGGACAGAGACAGAAGCTGTAACTGGGGCAACAACTTTGGCAATACAATTTTTCCCAGCCATCGTTCAGTTGGAGCTTTGATACCTGTTGATGTAAACGAGAGAGAGACCTACCAAAGTCCCTAACTTTTCCTCAGCTGTCCTTTAAGAGAAAGAACAGAATCTTTTTTTATCTGTGCTCTAACAGCCCTGTTCTATGTCCCTTCTGTAGCTAACTAAGGAGTTGCCCTATAAAGAAAGAATTCTCTCATGGGGTGAGTGGGTAGGGTGGGATCTAACACCTGATGAGGTCAGTATCTTTAAAGAGCTCCCTCTGAATGGAAAGCTGGAAAAAGAAACAATGAACTCTAGCAGGCAGAGCTTTACCCAACATCACAAAAAATTCCCCTTTTGCAAAAATGAAGACTGAAACCTCTTTAAGAGCTCTCAGGCAAATAGCTTGTATTTAAAAGCACCTCAGTATTAACTTGCCTGCAATGGAGATCCTGTTAGGAGTACAGTCAAACCTCGGTTTTCATGATTAATCCGTTCAAAAAAGTCTGACTAAAACCGAAACGGACTAAAACCGAAGCAAGATTTCCCATAAGAAATAATGTAAATTCAATTAATCCGTTCCAGACACCCAAAAATATTGACAAAAAATACATTTTATAGAGAATAACTATATTTTTACATACAGAAAACAGATACATATAAATGACTAATGAAATGGATAAATGAGCATGTAACATCACTTTTACCTTTATTGAAGACTTTTGTTGGCATATGGGACGCACTCCAGCCAGCTCCAGCTGCTCTCCCCTCCGGGGATCGAGCAATCACCACCAGCAGCGGAGGTGGGAACAGCCATCTTGGCCGGCTGCCCAATTGGGGCTCCAGCCTGCCTTGTAAAAGAGAAGCGCCAATAAATATGGAAGACAGTCAATCAGCAAGAAAATCAAAATAAAGAAAATCCCACTTCTGGCCACAAGATGGTGCTCCATTTTCAACTGTACGAAAACCGAGACAACGTACAAAAACCGGAACAAAATCTTGATGAAAAAAGTCAACGAAAACCGAATCGTACGAAAACCAGGGCATACGAAAACCGAGGTTTGACTGTACTTGCAAGGCACTGTAGACCTTTATACAATACTCAGCTGCCTAGCTCCATTGCAAGCTAATCAAGGACAACGTAACACCTGAATACAAAACACAGACAGAGCCTCGCCAACTGCAAAACAAAGGACCATGAATGAGAAACAGGGAATCCCAAGAAGTCAAACTCCGCATTTATGGCAACACTGGAGAAATAAAAGTAGAAATGCATCTTCTCTTGTACTGAACAAAACAGACATCAGAATGAGTCCCCATGGATGTCTTCCATGGTCCCTTACACAATGCATCCAAAGACTGGATGCTGTCAGTGATGATTTTCCACTAGGTTAGCACCCTCAGAACTTTTTGAACATGCTTCCTTTCCCCATTGCAGCTTCTGTCTCCCTTCCTCTGCCCCATTTCCCCTTGGTGTCAAATTAGTGACAGTAAATAGCAAGGTAACATGCTGAAAAGTGTACACTAGCAGTATAAGACAATGGCATGTTTCCTCCATTCCCAGAATCAGGCATGTGGAGTGTTCCTATGAGTGTCTCATAAAAAGTGTCAGGCGGTATCAGGGGCTAGATGGATGCATGTCTTGGTGTGTTATAGGCCGCAAGTGTTAGTGGGTACATGTGTGCGTGTGCACATGTTATGGGGAATGTGAATGGCTTCATGAATGCATGCATACATATATCATGGGGAGTGTCGAGGGCTTCATGCTTCTGTGTGTGTGAGAAATGAGGAGTATTGAGGGCTTTCTGCATGTGTGTGTATGTGTGTCAGGGAGAGGGTTAAGAACTTTTGTGGTGTGTATGTGTGTGTTGAAAGGGAGTGCTGAGTTTAATTATCAAAATCTCGGAGGAGGAGAAGGGGTATAAGGCTGAAGGTTTGCCTAGGGCATCCAAAAGCTTTTCACCAGCCTTGCCTGAGAGGCAGTGCTGATAACCTCCTCCACCCCCCCCCCCCCGCCCCAACTTGCAACTTGTCTCCATCAGGTCCTGCTCTTTGTCCGTAGCGTCCCTCTCCTTTAGATCACAATAGTGCAAAAGGCAAGCATGAGAGACATAACCAACTGTTTGGAGTTGCAAGCAGAGGAGGTATCTAGTGTCCTTTAGCATCCAGCGTCTCCTACTCATGATTTACCTTTTGATAATTTTACCATCATTGCCATGTAGATGGGTCCTAAATATTAACATTTACAGTCAGTTCTTGGGGGGTAGCCAGAGCCGGCCCAATGGTTTCTGCCGCCCTCCCCCTCGTGCTGAGCCTTGCCACCCTCACCCCTCCATGCTGAGCTGCACTGTCCTCCCCCCTGCACTGAGCCAAGCTGCCACCCCCCATGCTGCCGATTCTGGTGGGCGGTTTGGCTCTGCATAGAGGCCCACGGCAGGTCATGTGCTTCAGCATACATTGCCTGCCACTTCTGACTCTTCTCCAACACTACATCGTGTCGGAGGGGGTCAGAAACATCAGGTCATGTATGCCAAAGCACATGGCCTGCTGCAGGCCCCGTGCCATGCTGTCCACAGAGGTCTGCCACCCTAGGTGGCAGCCTAGCCCACTTAGTGGATGAGTCAGTCCTGGGGGTAACCTCAACTCCAAAGTATAAGCAGGGCTTGCCATCCTGCTGGTCATAAATTGTCTCACTTCTCTGGGACAAGCACAAACCAACATAAAGCCTTTGTAATTGATATGAGTGGTAAGCTCATTGGTTCTGCCATTTGCATATTATCCTAACCCAGTGGAGACAAGATGGTAGCTCTCACAGTATTGAAATGTTGTCCTTCTGCTCTCTCACTGTTTGCAACTCTAGTCTTCTGCTGACCCCTCATGTACTGGTGCATAAACTGACTTACTGAGTGCTCGGCAAGTCCAAGATTGCTCAATGATCTTGCATTGTCAATCCAGATAGCTTTCTTGGAGGCTGCTTACCTCTTGAGGGTCTGCTTGTCAAACAGCTGTGAATAGTTGAAAATCTTTCTTCCAGCCCACTCTTTGCCCCTCTCAGTTCCCTTCCAGTCCTCTCTTCCCCCTGTCAGCTTTCTTTCAGCCCCCATCAGCTCCCTCTCCTCCCCCCCATGTAGCTCGGCTCGTTCCTCTTCTCTCAATCCCCCCCCCCCCCGTGTAGCTCGTTCCGCTTCTCTTATCTCCCCCCCCCCGGTAGCTCGTTCCACTTCTCTCATCCCCCCCGGGTAGTTTGTTCCACTTCTCTCCTCCCCCCCCCTCGCATAGCTCATTCCACATCTCTCATTCACCCCCATGTAGTTCATTCCACTTCTCTCCTTCCCCCCCCCCCCCCCCCCCCCATGTAGCTCATTCTGTTCTGCCGGCCGTGTCTCCATAGTTCTGCTCCTTCCCCTTCGGCTGCATGCAATAGCTTTTGAAATGAAAGGAAACTGGTGCGGAGCCTCCCGGCGCTATGGAACCTCTGCTGCTGCCACGTCCCACTCTAGCGTCACTTCCTTTTGGGGGTGGGACATGGCACAGCAGATGTTCCATGCTGCCGGGAGGCTCTGCACTGGTTTCCTTTCATTTTAAAAGCTATCATGGCCGCAGCAGTTTGTCTGCATTCTTTTTGTTGTTTTTGTTTTTTTTAAACTGAAGGCGCAAGGCGGAGTGAGGCAGCTGTTTTGGGGGCATTTTTGCCACCCCCAGTAGTTTGCCGCCTGAGGCCACCGCCTCACTCCGCCTAATTATAGAGCTGCCCCTGCTCTGCACTGACTCCATCCTGTTTATATCCTTTTGAAGGCATGGTCTCCAGAATTGCACACAATACTCTAAATTAGGTCTCACCACTAATATAGAGGCACTATCACCTCCTTCTTCCTGCTGGTCATTTCTCTACCTATGCACCCAAGCATCCTTCTAGCTTTAACTGTTACCTTTTCTACCTGTTTAGCCACCTTAAGATCATCAGAAACAATTACCCCCTAAGTCCCACTCATCTTTCGTGGACAGAAACACTTCACCCATACATGCTACATCTTATGAACTAGAGGAGGCTGCTCTCTTTAGCACAATGCAAGTACTGTGGCGAGCATTAGCAATAATTTTAAGAATGAGATCAAAATCCACATATCCAGGCTTAGGAGTGAGTTTCATGACTGTCATGGTGTGCACAGAACTAAACTCATTGGGAGAAATCCTCCCCAGAGAAGAGCATAGCACACTTGCACTGAGATGGCTCAATGCACATGCAGGATGCTTTGCTGACATGTGAGAGGCCCTCCCTGCCATTTGTCATCACCTCCATATCTCCCTGACCTCTGCTTGAGGGTCTGTGGGCTGATGTGGCTGCTTGCACCAGGCCTTCCCTTTATGTGGCCATTCTTCAGCCCCTTCCCTGAGTGCTGTCAGTGCCTGTGACTCCCCATCACTGATATGCCCTACCTGCTCTGCTTCTGGCTGTTGCTAGGCTATCTGCCACTCCTGGCTTCCTCTCTCTTCCAGTCCTCCTCCTGTTTCCTGAGATCAGCTCTTCCTGGAGCCACCTTCTCAGCCCTGGCTTCTGGCGATGCATTCACACGCTTCCCACTCTCTATTCATCTCCCTTTTACACTCAGCACATTTCATGCATACTGGAAAACATATAACTAAACCAAAACTAGATACATTTTTTTAAATAACACAGCACACTCATCTTGCACGCCTGGTCACATCCAGAAGCAAAATAACTGATGCCTCTTTGTCACTCTTTCCAACAGGCCAGTACTCTTGCTCTTCTCACAACAAGAGACAATTATGCAAAGAACAGCTTTCCTTATGTATTATTATTATTTAACACTTATAAAGCGCTACTAGGCATATGCAGCGCTGTGCAAACAGAAATAAACAGTCACTGCTTGAAAAGCTTACAATCTAGCAAATAGACAAACAAAACAGCACAAGCAACAGCTAGAGGAAAGGGAGGAATCAGGAGTTGAAAGCAGCCCCAAAAAGGTAAGACTTTAGCATAGATTTGAATAGAGAGAGAGAAGAGGCTCGACACAAGGGTAATATATAGCAGGCTAGAGAACAAAAATGTGAAATGTGCTGAATATTACCATATTTCCAAAAATTAGAGAGGATATGAATTCTACCTGAATAACTTAACTATTTCAAGACCACTATTTTTTGTTGGATCGTTTGCCTTGAGAGATTACTCTCCCCTGTAGCAAACCTTCTGTTTTTCTCTTTTATAGAAGGAAAACTCCCTCTGAAACCCCCCAAGGGACAACACAAGCCTACCCTCAGATGTACTTACCTGACGCAGCACCAAAGAGTCTGTATTACCACATAGCATCACAAATGTACCTTTAAAATTCCATATAGCTACTGTTAATGGACGCTAAGTACCTACTATCATGCTCCCTCTCCTTTAATGTGGCCATGTACCCATTTTGGCCAAAACCTTAGCAATTAATTTATTCTGCGGCATTTTCATTAATCCCTCCCCTTTTTTCTTTTTGTCATGGATCTTTATTGGTAGGGGTTGTCCCCTTCCTCTTTTTTCTTTTGTTGTTCAAAACTTTAGCACAGCCAATTTCCTGCTAATACACAGTAAATTAGCAAGTAATAGCAAGAATTTGCCGCACTTTAGTAAATAGGTCCCAAAACCTCTTCTCATGGAACCTCACGAGGGCTATGTTCATATTTTCAGTCAATATCAGACTGTCTCGAGTCCCTTCTGTTTCATCAACCTTGAGTTTAAAGGCATACAAATAATATATCCTCATTATATGTAGTGTTGGCTTTCAGATGATATTTTTATAAATAAAGGCCGTGGAGGGCAGCGTCCCGAGCCGGCCGCCGGTAACTGGGCGGCTCGGCGGGATGCGGAGACAGACTCGCGAGGGGGGGGTGGGTAGGGAAGTAAGGGAGGTTTAAATTCATTGGCTCTCATCCGAGTTGGTGCATGGGAGAGAGCCAATGGGGATAGAGGCATGGGGGCAGAGGAGGTGAGGAGCCGTGAATAGGGCCCCAGTCAGCGTGGCTTCGGTGAGCGGCGGGTGTGGAGAGATCTTGCCTGGCGTACGCAGAGACACGGTGCAGCGTCGGAGGCTTCAGGAGGCCGCGGCGGTGCTCAATAGACTGCAAGGAAGCCGGGCGGTGTGCGGCGGACGGGAGCGGTGAGTGGACAGGGCGCACGTGGTGCAGCGACGGCATCTTATCCACGCGGCAGCGGGCAGTTTACGGCCCAGCGTTTTGGGTGAAGGCCGGGTAAGGACGCAGCGCCTCGGTATGGTCTGGGGGGGTATGTCGGGTCGAGGGCGGGGGAGGGGACAGGCCAGGGGGCGGCTGGCCAGCAGAGTGGTGAACCAGGCAGGCAGGCCCGTACAGGTGGTGGGGGAGAGGATGAGCAGCGTAGTGTTCCTCGTGGGCTGCAAAGGGGAAAAGGGGCAAAATGAGCTGGGAGACGTGCAAGGCAAGAGACTTCTCTCCCAATGAGGGGGGGGCAGGGTGGGGCAACGCGGCCTGGTCCGCGCAAGAGGGGGCGTGTGGGATGTCCCATAAGGGAAGGGAGGGAGGCGGCTACAAGGGGGAGAGATGGGGGAAGGTTGGAGCCCCATTCAGGGATGATGGGCCCGACGGAGGGAGATGCTGTCTTGGGACTGCAGGAGGACCTGGATACCCAGGGTGTTGGGATGTCAGGTGAAAGGGGGGTGGGGTTGTGGGGTGGCAGGGGGGCTCCGGGAGCAGTGGCGGGGCAGTATGGATGGCAGCCTGGTCACTTGGGGAGGGGGGGGGGTGGCAGGATATGGTGGTGAACAGCCCGGGGGAGGGGTCGGGTCTTGGCAGCATTGGATGGGCGGTGGTCAGGGGTCTTCAGCTACGGATTGGGTGGGTGCTTGGCAGCTGGCTTGGCTGGTTATGGCCTCTCCCCAGGTTTTCTCTCTTATGTCCCTGCAGGTACCAGCAATGATCCAGTATCCGGCGATACCAGGAGGCAGCGGACACAGGGGACGGGAGTGGCAGCGGCGTGCTGGAGCGGAGGGCACGGTGGCACCAGCGGCGACTCCTGACCGGGAGGGCGTGCCAGAGGTGACGGGTGAGACACAGGAGGACATGGGGGGAGTGGGGGAGAGGGGAGGGGGGTGGGGGGAAAGGCGCGGAGGAAGCGGAAACACATATGTCGGAGGCGACGGGGATCTGACACGTCTTCTTCATTGTCGTCCTCGACAGGGTCCTCGTCCACGTCGGAGGGCGGGGGCGGATGGGAAGTGTGCGGTAGGGACGGGGGTGCGGACAACACGACGGGCTGTGCCCCGTCCTTAGCAGTATATGCGGAGTTATGGGAAGGGGTACCGGGGAAGTTGCGGCGAAAAATTCGGAAGCGGCGATGTATCGATATATTCCGATTACTGGAGGGTCGGCGGCGGTCTGGGGATAGCAAGAAGAAAAGAAAGGAAGACGAGAAGGCTGGTCGCGTCAAGAAAGTTTCTAGGAATGTGGTGGATTGGACTAGAGCTTTTTTACGGTTAGCGAGTGTTTGGGGGCATTGCTTCCCGGAGCAGTATGGCATGCTTTTGGCGTACGCGGACTCTATACTGGAGGCGGCGCAGACGCATGAGGGTTGGTCGTGGTTAAACTACGATGAAAAGTTCCGGGATAAGATGGAAGGAAATCGTTTTCTGTCATGGGGCGCGCAGGACATTAATCTGTGGCTTACGCAAATGTCTGTGAAGGGCGGAGGGGTTGGGGGGAAAGTCGGGGGGGGGGGTAACCGGAGGTGCTGGACGGTCCTTTCGGACATCGGCCCCCACGGGGCAGCCGAAGGGTGTGCTTGCAGGCACCGGGGATGTATGTTGGAGGTTCAATAAAGCCTCCTGCCCCTTTCCGGATTGTAAATTCCGGCATGCATGTTCGAGTTGTGGAGGAGAGCATTTGGCGGCGAAATGTTTTAAGAAGGGGTCAACTCAGCCTGGCGGGCCGGTCCTTAAGTAGTGAGCCAAAATGCAGCTTGGCCACCACCCCGATACAGTTGGAGGCGTTAATGGCTAGGCTCCGGCTGTATCCGAGGAGGGGGGATAGAGGGGTATTGGAAAAGGGGTTTATGGAGGGCTTTGTTATCCTGGTTGACGGGATAGTTGAATCGGGAATAGCGCGTAATTCGGTTTCAGTTCATCGCTGGGCAGCTGTAGTGCGGGTTAAGCTGTCAGCGGAACTGGAGAAGGGGAGGATTGCTGGTCCGTTTGTGAATAAGCCATTCCCAAATCTAGTAGTGTCACCTTTGGGTATTATTTCAAAGAAGGAGACTGGGAAATTTAGATTAATCCATAATTTATCTTTCCCGGCAGGAGCCTCAGTCAATGATCACATACCGCGGGATAGCTGTACGGTTAGATACGCGTCTTTTGATAGGGCGGTGGATCTGGTGCGGAAGGCTGGTGAGAAAGCCTGGATGGCGAAGGTCGATATCGAATCAGCGTTCCACTTGTTGCCGGTGCACCTGAGTAGTTTTCCGTTGCTAGGGTTCTGCTTCGAGGGACACTTTTACTTCGACAAGTGCATGCCGATGGGATGCTCGGTGTCTTGCGCCTACTTTGAAAAATTCAGTTCTTTTTTGCATTGGGCGTTGGTACAGGAGGTGGGTTGCGCCAATGTAGTGCATTATCTGGATGACTTTTTCTTTGTAGGAGCTGAGCAGTCAGGGGATTGTCGGCGTTTGCTGGAGGGTTTCATAAGTTTGGCGGGGGAGTTGGGGGTGCCTTTAGCGGCGGATAAAACCGAAGGGCCAGAAAGGAAACTAACATTCCTGGGGATCGAGCTAGATTCGCAGGACATGGTAGCTCGCCTACCATCGGAGAAGTTGACGAAGCTGCGTGTATTAGTTGCCAATGCGCTCGCATCCAAGAAGTTGAACTTAAGAGAGTTGCAGGCATTGGTGGGTGCGTTGAATTTTGCCTGCCGTATCATACCAATGGGTAGGGTCTTTCTGAGGAGGTTGGCAGGGGCTACAGCAGGTGTGCTGAGACCTCACCATAGGATTAAGGTCTCCAAGGTTATGAAAAAGGATTTGCGGATATGGGACATCTTTTTGCAGGAATTCAACGGCACCTCTGTGCTGATGGAGGCAGAGATGTCCTCGGTGGACTTGCAGCTGTTCTCGGATGCCGCGGGAGGGGCTGGTTTAGGCATATATTTTGCGGGGGCATGGTGTGCGGATGGCTGGCCTCTGACTTGGCGGGAAGCGGGTTTAGTCACCAATATTGCTTTTCTGGAGCTCTTTCCCATGTGGGTTGCTCTGGAATTATGGCCGGAGCGTTTGCGTAATAGGAGGTTGCTCTGGTGGTGTGACAATGAAGCAGTGGTGTATATAATAAATCATTACATTCCAAGATGTGTGCCAGTGGCTGACTTAATGCGGGAGGTGGTACTAGCTTGTTTAAGGCTGAATGTAGTGATCAAAGCACATCATATTCCGGGTTGTACTAATGAGATCGCGGATGCTTTGTCTCGTTTTCAGTGGGACAGGTTTCGGAAGCTGGCTCCAGAAGCCCAGGAGGTTGGATTACGGGTCCCAGAGCACTTGTGGCAGATTGGCCTGAGGAGATGAGGAGGTTGCTGCGAGCCTCAGTTGCTAGAAGCACTTGGTCGGCGTACCAGAATGGCTGTGACAAGGTGGAGGAGTTCTTACGAGGACGGGGTTGGCGATTGGATGCGGTATCGGACTGGATGTTGGCAAGTTATGTAGTGGACGCAAAGACAAGGGGGTGGTCCAGGGCGGCGGTACATTCGCATTTGGCAGGGTTCGTCTTCTTTGCAAAGGCAGTGGGGTGGGTCACAGAGGGGGCCGGAATGTTAACTCGGCGATTGCTGCAAGGCTGGGGCAGAATGAGTCCAGCGCCAACGGACAGTAGGCGGCCGATTACGCACGACTTGCTGGTGAAGCTATGTGAGGCGCTCCCGGGAGTGGCGGAGTTGGCATACGAAGTGGGGTTGTTCAGAGCGGTGTTTTGCTTGGCCTTTTTTGGGGCCTTTTGTATGGGGGAATTAGTAGCGGCGTCCGGAAGGGCTGGGGGGAGTGTGCGTTGCAATGACAGCACGTGCAATTAGAAGAGGGGTTGGTTAGAGTGCTGTTGGCACGTTCCAAGACCGACCCGCAGGGGCGGGGCTGGTGGGTGGTCCTTCAGGAAATGAAGGGCGTGCCGACGTGCGCTGTGGCGGCACTTCGGGAGTACTTGCGCATTCGCCCGGAGGTGGAGGGTTCACTCTTTCTCCATGAGGATGCGAAGTTGTTGACCCGCTTCCAGGTGTCGGCGGTGCTGAGAATGGCCTTGCGGCAGGTAGGGGAGGTGCTGCATCAATTTATGGCGCATTCATTCCGCATTGGGGCAGCTACGAGTGCAGTAGCTGCCGGGCTGTCGGACCAGGATGTGCAGCACATTGGGCGATGGCGCTCTAAAGCATTTCGGGGTTACATCCGTTTGTAATGGGTTTGTGGGGGGGCTAATGCTGTGTTTTCTTTTGCAGATAGAGTTCGAGTTCCACATGGCTGTTGGCTGCTAGGCCATTCCTTTGTTCATTGGGCTGGTCGGCGTGCAGCGGTTAGGCCGGCAGGGGCGAATCTGGGCCTGGATCTGGAAGTGGTGTCCGTATTATGGCTGGGCGAGCGAGGTCTCCGTTGGACGCAGTTACTCCCTTTGCTTCGGCACCACCTTGGGATGCAGCAGACACCGGACTTGATATTGCTGCATCTGGGAGGCAATGACCTGGCGGCATGGACCTTCAGACAACTTATAAGAGCGGTGCAGAGAGATCTGGAGGTCGTGCTGCAGTTATTGCCCGGAGTTATACTGATATGGTCGGACATTATACAGCGGCCTAGTTGTCGCAACCAGCGACGTTGGTCACGTGGTCTTACAAAGATTAACAGACAGATTGGGAGTTGGGTTTGTGCACATGGAGGGTATCAAGTCATGCATTCCTGGGTGAAGGTGGATTGTGCCGGTTTATATGGGGCCGATGGGGTACATTTATCCCCGGTTGGTCTTGATTTGTTATTGAATGACTGGCAGGAGGCACTGGAGTGGGTGGTGCGGAGAGATACTCGCTGGTCGCAGCTTTAAGGGGGGGGCGGCACGGGGGGTGACGGTCGCCCGCGCCGGTGGTGGTATCCCGGAGGTTCCGGGGTCCGGAGCCTTGGATAAACTTGGGACGGGGGTGGGGTACCCCCGACCCGGAGAACCCCTGGGCGGGCTTTTGCTAATGATATGGCGAAGTCGGGTGCCCGGAGGGGGGAGAGAAGCTGGGAAAGCAGAAGCGGGCACACCTTGCTATGGACATGGCTGGTGGAGCCTACTTCCGTTGGGTTTGAAAATGATGTTATTGGAGGTTTACTGTTATGCATTGTTTTGGTGTAATAAAGCTGCGACCAGTAGTGTTACCAAAGATTGGTGTCTGAGTGTTTATGTGAAAGGGGGTGGGGGGGGAAAGGCTTGGGGTAAGTTAAGGGCAAGGTCTGGAGGGAGCATCAAGTCCGACCTGCTCCAGTTAATAAAGGCCGCGGAGGGCAGCGTCCCGAGCCGGCCGCCGGTAACTGGGCAGCTCGGCGGGATGCGGAGACAGACTCGTGAGGGGGGGGGGGTAGGGAAGTAAGGGAGGTTTAAATTCATTGGCTATCATCCGAGTTGGTGTGTGGGAGAGAGCCAATGGGGATAGAGGCATGGGGGCAGAGGAGGTGAGGAGCCGGGAATAGGGCCCCAGTCAGCGTGGCATCGGTGAGCGGCGGCCCACCCTCCCGCCCCAAAAAGCTCTGTGGATGGTTTAGGGGTGTCGCAGTTTGGGGGGAGAGGGGGATTCCAGAGGTTCTGGGGTCCGGAGCCTTGGATAAACTTGGGACGGGGGTGCGGTACCCCCGACCCGGAGAACCCCTGGGCGGGCTTTTGCTAATGATATGGCGAAGTCGGGTGCCCGGAGGGGGGAGAGAAGCTGGGAAAGCGGAAGCGGGCACACCTTGCTATGGACATGGCTGGTGGAGCCTACTTCCGTTGGGTTTGAAAATGATGTTATTGGAGGTTTACTGTTATGCATTGTTTTGGTTTAATAAAGCTGCGACCAGTAGTGTTACCAAAGATTGGTGTCCGAGTATTTATGTGAAAGGGGGTGGGGGGGGGGGGAAGGCTTGGGGTAAGTTAAGGGCAAGGTCTGGAGGGAGCATCAAGTCCGACCTGCTCCAGTTATTTTGTATTTATGCAAAATTTCAAATATTACAAATCAAGTGAACACTTCTACAGCAAGATTGAACCAACCCAAAAAGATCAAATCAAAAGTAACACAATTCACTCCACCTGGTGCAACAAAGGTCCAAAAAATTCAGAGTCATTTTTAATTTTTCAAAGATTATTCAAATATATCAATGAGTATTATCATAAAATAATTAAGAAAATTAATAATACATGGGCTCTTAACCACCCTGAAAATGTCCAATATTTTGATTTAAGGACTGAATTTTTTTCTTCATGACTCTCCAAGCATAGACAAAATTTAAAAATAATGCTGGGTCAAATACTTATTTAAAACAGATTTTTCTAATTTATACTAGACAAAAAAAGACAGCAGAACCACGAATCAGGTCCAACATGCTAGTAATTTGGGTATGGGCTGCATTATTAGCACAGGGCACTGGATCAGATGCATGGGGTGGAGATAGCTATTCTGCTGAATTTAGCACAGCTCGCTGTGTTAATACCACTACGGGGAGCAACTACCACTACCCACTGTTCTGGTGTAGTTGCTCCCTGCCAAGTGCCTACAGCACTGGCTTTCAAAGCCCGCACTAGTAACAACACAGCAGGAATGCCCACGCTCCACCCAGGTACCACGTAGATGCATAATGCCTGAGTAGCCCCAGTTTTTGTAGCACAGGGCCCTGTGCTACTTTGTAGCAAGGTGCCAAAATTGCACGCTACCCAGGTAGTGTGCTTTAATAAACATGCCCCATAAATTATATTGTAAGGTTTAATCATAGGTCTCAAAAACCTTCTGAGGTTTCTCCTTATATAAATTACTACCAAAAAAACTTTCCAAAGAAATCTTTTTTTTGGCATTGTTTTTAAATTTTGATTTCCACATTTTGCTGGTTTTTCCTTTGATACCTTAAATATAACATCCTATCTCTGGAATGTAAACTCTGTTTCCTTAGTAAATGTACACAATTGAGTTAGGATTTGCCATCTGGGGCATTGTCAGCAAAATCTTTTCCAGAGATTTGGATTTTGGAGCCACGAGGACAGATCTTAAAACTCCTCTGTTCTACCTTCCCTAACTGTTCCCCTCCCCTCTCCCTGACCCTCCTGCCCCAACCTTCCCTTCCTCTTCTCCCCCTAATTCCACAATCCCAGATTCCACCTCTTCCCTGGTCCCCCTTTCTGATCAACTATACCCCAACCCTTCCCGGAACCATTACTGGTCCTCTTTATCTTCTATGTCTTCTGCTGAATTTCTTAAGACCATTACAACTTCTCACAAAACGCCTTGCCCTTCGGATCCTGTCCCGCCTTCCTGATTCACCACTCCTTCACTTGTCCTCCTACCATTAGTCCTTTCCATGCTCAATAACAGCCTTTCTTCTGTTACCTTCTCCATTGGTTGGAAGCACGCCATTATCTGTTCAAGACTAAAGAATCCCTCCTTCGACCCCTCTGTCCCAGCTAATTACCATCCGATCTCCACTCTTTCTTGTCAAAACTACTCAAAAAACTTGTTTTCTCTCAGCTTTCTGGTTTTCTAGATTCTATCAATGTACTTCATCCATGTCAGTCTGACTTTCATTCTGGGCACAGCACCGAGACTGTTCTTCTTTCTCTCCTGAATGACTTGCACCGAACTCACGATCATGCTGGAAATTTTGGTGCCAGTTTCTATTCACCTCTCCTCAGCCTTTGATGATGTTGACCACGCCACTCTCCTTTCTAGGCTCTATGATCTTGGCCTTTGAGGTGCTATGCTCATTTGGTTTCGTTCTTTCCTATCACAGCGGTCTTTCTCCGTTTCTTTTGGTACCTGCTTTTCTTCTTCTCGATCACTTCTCTGCAGTGTCTCTCAAGGTTCGGTCTTGGCCCTACTTCTATTTAACATCTTTCTCACTCCTCTCACTCTCCTGGTCCAACAACATGGCATTACTGCTCATTACTATGCCAACAACATATGTCTTGTTCATCATACCAGTTCATCATCTCCTAACCTTTCACCCCTTAACACTTGCTTTTCTGCTATGTTGACTTGGTTCTCTGACAATTTTCATCATCTAAATCCTAAAAAATCTGCTGCAATTTGGTTTATTTTATTTATTTATTTATTTATTTATGCTTTTCTTCTATACCGCTTTTTCCCAAGATCAAAGGCGGTTTACAATTAACATAATGAACATGGTTTTACATGGAACATCGTATTTTTTCAAACTATGTACAATTAACTTTTCATGAACAATAACATGGAACATATAATTATACAAGTGCTGTAATTATTTACATTAGTCAAATATTTACATTAGTCAAATATTAATCGTGGTGTTTCAGGGTTGTTTTTTCCTAAGTGTGTTGAGGTTTGTGGCTTTTTGATCTGTGGTTAAGGAGGATTTTTATGGAGGTGTGGTGAGGGGGATGGGGGGGTTCATTAACATTTATAAAGTGTTCTTTAAACAGATATGTTTTTAGTTCTTTCCGGAATGTCTGGAGATCCTTTATTTTGCGGAGGCTTAGTGGGAGTTTATTCCATAGGGTAGGGGCTGCATATGTGAATGCTCTTGAGCTTGTGGTTTTTTTTGTTTTTCGAATGGATTTTTTTATGTCTAGTGAGTGGGTTGCGTTTTGTCTGCGGGTTCTATGTTCTTTTGGAGCATGTATTAGAGTGGTTAGATGTGAGGGTGATATGCCGTTGATAAGTTTAAATGTGGTTAAGAGTATTTTATATGATATTCTACTATTTATGGGAAGCCAGTGTAGTTCAGCGAGGATGGGAGTTATGTGGTCAGTGAGGCGGGCTTTTGCTGTTACTCGAGCACAGATATTTTGAGCTCGTTGAAGTAAGTTGGTATTTGTGAGAGGGAGGCCGATAAGTAGACTATTACAATAGTCGAAGTGTGGAGTGATGAGTGTGCTGATAACAGATCTGAAGTCACGTGTGTCTAGTATTGGTCGTAGGTGTTGAATGGTCTTAAGTTTATAGAATATGGTTTTCACGGTTTGTTTTATGTGAGGGAGCATACTAAGTGCGTGATCTATTATGATGCCTAGGTATTTTACTTCCTTTTTGATTGGGATTATTGTGTCGTTAATTGTTACTGTTTCAGGGAGAGTAGTATCTGGTTTTCTTGTTACGAACATTGCTTCAGTTTTTTTTAGGTTGATGCTGAGGTTATTATTTTCTAGCCAGGTATTTGCTTCGCTGATGCAGTCTAGTAAGTTCTGGTAGGTGGGATTATTTGTGTTTATTGGTTGAGTGAGCATGATATCATCTGCGTATATGTAGTGGTTGATTTTATGTTTTTTAAATATATTTGTGATGGGTTGAAGATACAAGTTGAAAAGGAGGGCCGATAGGGCCGAGCCCTGTGGAATACCTTTTTTCTAGTTTATCTTCGGTTGTTCCTCTCTGTTTTGGCCCCTTCCTTACCTGGCACTTCTATCCCTCTGGTTGATACAATCTGTTACTTGACTCCTCTTTTTCATTTCATGCTCATCTTTATTCTCTAGTCCACCGTTCCTTTTTTACATTACATCAAATTCACACTATTCACATCCCTTTCTGGCTCCTTCTTCCCTTGCCACTCTTCTCCTTTCTCTCATTATTTCTAGACTAGACCATCTTTCTTGGCCTTCCCCAGTATCAGCTATGTCGACTTTAACTCCTTCAAAATACCGCTGTCTGTATTCTTGTCCATGCTTCCCTTTATGATCATGTTTCTCCGTTTCTGATCTAGTACCATTGGCTTCCCATGGAACATTGCTTGCAATATTTTATTTATTTATTGGGGGTTTTATACAGTTTTTTTTTTATATACAGCCTTTGATCCAAGGCGGTTTACATTGAACAACAGTGCACAGTCTCAAGAGATTTGTTTTGCAAAGAACAAGGGGTAAATAACTTGGAATTAAATATGAGGGTTATAACAGTGTCAATGTTGGGTGAGTGGTTATAGTATATACATTTAGGTAATGTCATTAGGCCCTAAGTGTTCTATGAATAGGTGCGTTTTTAATAGTAGCTTGAACAAATCTGATGGCTTTGGGTAGGGAGTTTCAAATCATTGAGGCATATAATGCGAAGGCTCTGTTGCTTGTCTGATGCATACATTTGGTCTTTAAAGGGAGGATGGCCAGCAGATTCTGAGTTGTTGATGATCTGCATCTTGTTGTGGATGCTCTCGACATTTTATCCTCAAGACAGGGAGTGGAGAGATTATGAAGGATTTTATAGATGGTAGTTATGGTTTTGTATTTAATCCGTTGGGCAATTGGGAGACAGTGCAGACTTCTAAGAGTTGGAGTTATGTGTTGATGACGATACACCTGTTAGGATTCTAGCAGCAGTGTTTTGCACTAGCTGGAGTGGATATAATGCCTGTTTTGACAATCCTTGATAAAGAATGTTGCCATAGTCGAGATGGGGTGTAATGATGGCCTGAAAAACCCTATAGAGGTTTGAGGGCATAGAGGTTTGAAGAACTAAGTTTCCAGTATGCTGTATTTGCTGCATTCTTGATATGTGAAAGCATGTTGATATTGCTATTGATGGTTTTACCAAGATACTTGACTTCTCTTTTTATGTTAATTTCAGCATTATATAGTGTGAGCTTATCTGGAGGATTGAAAGCTTGGTCTCTGAAGATTAGTAATGCCTCAGTTTTATATTTATTCACTGCAAGATTTAATTTGTCTAGAAGGTTAGTGACAGCAGTGAAGATGTCTGATATGATTATGAAGTCTGATTGAGTGTGTTGAATGGCATATAGAACATGATGTCATCTACACAGAGGTGAAAGTACATGTTCCATTTTCTTAGTAGATTACATATGAGCTGTATGTAGATGTTAAATAGCAAGCTAGACAGGGCCGAACCTTGTGGAATGCCTTGTCTTAAATGGTTTAGAATTGCTGAATCCAATTTATACTTGCTTGGTTCTGTCTGAGAGGTAGGATATGAACCAATTTAATGAGCTGCTGATCAGGCCTATGCTTCTGAGTCTGTCTAGCATAATGTGATGTGATACTGAGTCAAATGTAGCACTAATGTCCAGGAAGATCATCACAAATCCATGGCGAGGTTTGTCTAGGCCAGGGGTGGGCAAGTCCGGTCCTGGAGAGCCGCAGACCAGTCAGGTTTTCATGATGTCCCTAATGAATATTCATGAGATCTATTTGCATCCACTGCCTTCCATTGTATAGAAATAGGTCCATGAATATTCATTAGGGACATCATGAAAACCTGACTGGTCTGCGGCTCTCCAGGACCGGACTTGCCCACCCCTGGTCTAGGCCTACGATGAGCCGGTTGACGAGATCAGTGAGGAGTGTGTCAACACCATGCCGGGTCCAATGGAGCATGAGAATCAACATGGTCTTGGAGTTTTTGCTGTATCGTTTTCTCAATTATTTTAGCTAGGAATGAAATGCTGGTCATTGGGCTATATGACCTGGGGTGTGTTATCTCTAATGAAGGTTTCTTTAGTATGGGGCAAACTAAAGCCTGTTTCAGAGCTGGGGGTAGGTATCCTTGAGAGAGGGAGGAGTGGACTATCTTTAGAATAATTGGGGTAAATTCAGTGCGAAGGGATTTTATCCATGTCACTGGGCATGGATCCAATGGGGATACTGCTGTATTGATACTGCTGATGATATCTGAGAGTTCTCTCTTTGATATTAAGCTGAACATGTGCCATAAGTGGTTTTGAGATGAGTTATCCTGTTGATGTAGCGGGTCATTGTGCTGTGAAGTTGTCAGGCAGTGCCTGTTGGAGGGGAAGTCTGCCATAACCTGTCGGTCAAGTTGCTCTTTTGAGTTTGTTGAATCTGTTGAGTTGGGGTCACTGGTCAGGTGGGACACAATTGAGAATAGTTCCCTGGGACAATTGAGAGATTTCATGAGAATGTTTATTTAGTTCTCTTTTCAGCAATTGTTTCATAGTCTCTTGTATTGAAGCTGCTTGGTAAGGAGTTGTTGCTTAATAGTTGCATCTTATGAACATTTCCATTTTCTTTCCAATAGCCTCAGCTCTCATCTGAGCTGGTAGAGATTAGTGGAGAACCAGCGAGGGTGCCTAGATTTAGGGTGAGTTGTAGATTGTTGTTCTTTGAGTACTGCTGCATCATTAATTACAGAGTTCCATGAGCTGATGAAACTATCTAAGTTAGGTATGTTGGTATTTATAAGCGAAGAGACATTCATTGAGGAAACATTATGGGTTGAATGCCTTGAATCGCCATTTGTGTTGTTGTTGTTGGGGTAGATTTGTAGGTGGATATCATTCATAAGTCTGAGTGAGATCATAGCATGGTTAGACCAAGGCACAGGGTCAATTTGGATGTATAGATTAGCTTTCCATAGTGAGTCAGGTACAAATATGAGATCAAGGAGAGAACCTTTGTTGTGAGTAGGTGTTTCCGTGGCGTTCATGAACACGCTTGCTTGCTTTGTTGCTGTGGCTGGGAGATTAATGTCTCCCATGAAGAAGAGGAGGATTTTTTTGGATGCTGTGTGTGTGCATACCTTGTCTAGTATAACTAAGAGTTCATTGGTGTTGGTGGTGGGTTTTCTGTATGTCGTGCCTATAGTGTGGTCGCAGTTGGAGATAGTTAGGAAGTCTATTGTTTGTAGGGATTGTGAGTTAACCATGGAGAAGTACAGGTGCTTTTTTGCTAGAATTAGAACCCCTCCACCTCTTCTGTTTGTTCTGGGGTAGTTAAACAGCATGTAATAGGGTGTAAGCAGCTGGTTAAGGAGAACGTTGTCAGAGCTTGTGATCCAACTTTCAGTGATGCACATTAAGTCAGCATCAATATGTTGTATATAGTCTACTAAAGTCTGGATTTTGTTTCGAACTGAGGGGGCATTAATAAGTGAGCATTTGAGTGGGTAGTAAGAATGCTTGAGTCTGGTGCTTGGGTACTGGTGTTGAGTTGTGTTGATTTGCAGAAGCCTGCGTGTTGCTTTTGGGAGTGGTATTTTATGGCAAGGGGTGAGGTGCAGGAGCTTTGGTCTGTAGAGGACTGGAACGGTGTTACAATGCATAGTGAGCACCTGTGTGGATATTAGGAGGATGAGTAGAGAGAGAAAAATCACCAAGTGGAGTGTGAGTATGTGTAGTATCATGGTTAGCTATGGGGTTGCTCGCTTACCAGAGAGGAATTAGCATAAGTAGGTTAAGGTTCATCCATTGGTATCTTGAAGGTCACTTCTTAGCAGTGTGTTTGTATGGCTGGCTGTATGGGTTCCTGGTATTCTGCTGCATTGATGATGGTCCCCACCTAAGGACCATGCCAAAAGACCCTCTAGTGAAAACCTCAGTCGCACTGTTCTTAAGTTTCACAGTGCAGCAGCTCTGATTGGTGGTTGGTGATGGGGAGCAGGAAGGGCTTACCTTCTGCTCCCTGCTTCCAATTAGGGCTGTAGATATCAACTCCTAACACTGGATCATTGTTCACTTCACACAGGCTATCCTTGCTATTTCTCTGATCATCTTCTTCTTCACTGTCCACACCGTTCCCTCCATAGTATCCATGCCAACTATCTTCATCTCCCTACAGTAACCCAAGCTCGGCTCAGCTTGAAACCACCCAATCTGCTATCTTCTATTTTTGTGCACCTGCTTCCTGGAACACACTTCCCTCTGCCCTCTGTCCGGAACAATCATATCCCAAATTCAAATCCTTATTGAAAACTCACCTTTTTAGTACAGCCCACCACCTCCCATCTTCCTCTCTGTCTACTGCTTCGCTTTCCCATTCCCCCTCTTGTGCTCCCCCCCCCTCCAAAGTATGAATGGTTTTAATGCCCCTCCTTTCCTGTATTTATTGGCGTTCTTTTCATCTCTATTTTTACACTGCTCAATTGCTCCTACAAAGAGCGGTTGGTCAAAAACTCATAAACTTAAAGTAACATACTTATGCTAGGACTCCTTCCAACAACATATCTGCAGTCCTACATTCTCTTCTTCATCTATAGTTTCATCCCTTTCACTGAACTTGGACATTGCCACTGAAGAGATGCTGATCAACATTGCTGTCTCTGGTGGTGGAAGGGGATATAGGATCTCTGGAGCTCAATGAGACCTCCAGGTCCAGCAGAGCTGTTGTCAATTCCAGAGTTCATAACTCTCCAGAAAAAATCTTAGAGATCTCCAGTTTCGCTGCCCACAGTACAAAACAGTCCATAGCTGTAGAAGACAAGAAATCAGAGGGATATGTTCTCATCTTATTTTCTTGTCTTCAGCATTGTAAAAAATAAGAAAGGAAATATGTGACTGTAAGTAGTTGGATCCAGCGAGTCAAGTTCCAGTGGTGAGCTGATACTCTTGAATCTCTCATTAAATTATAAATTAAAAATAGATACAAACTTTTAACACACAAATTATTAGTTCAGTCTGGATAGAAATAGATGTTTATGTCTGTGGACACATTTGTCCATCTCCCCTCTAACCAGCAACACAAATGCAGTGAAATAACTGGCTGAAAAATAGCTTTTTAAAGACACTAATTCTCTTTCTTCTAATTGCTTGCTTGCTAAATTTATCATTGCTTCCTACAATTTGATTTTTTTAATGGAAAATAAAAAAAGTAAATGGCTTTAGGGCTAAGATGGCTGGAGCAGAAAAAGGATTGCAATTTTCTGTTCATTGAAAACTGAATCTCCCAATATATCCAGAGAGAATGAGATGTCAAGTCAGTATGGATGAATACCATAACTAGGACATTAAAGTGGGGAATGGGCAAAGTGAACTTTTGTGAAATGGTTTTGTTTGTTAATAGTAATATTATACTTCAGGGCATTTATGTTCTTGCAGAATATTGTTATTTCTAGGAAGACTAACAGCAGAAGTTTAAAACAGATATTCTCTAGTTTCCCAGAATTACAAAACAGGCAGTCAGAAAGTCATTCCAACAACATAATCTCTTGTAAGATGGCAAAGGAAGTAAAGGAGGGAAGGAAGAATGGAAATAGATGAAAAGAGATTATTAGTAGGCAGATAGCTTAGATAGAGGGAACATGGTATAGGAAATACACAATATTTATAAACTTCAGAAGAAAGATTGAACCATACTTTTAAAAGTTTTCCAATAAGCCTTACTTTAATAAGTTTTCAATTTTTTTCTGTTACTTATATTTTGAAAGCTCAACTTTGAGACTTTTTTCTCTCTCTTTTCTTGTAAATAGCTTGCAAAAATATAGCTAGCAGTTATCAAGTGCATTGCTTTGCAGCCAGTGAATAAACAAAAGGACTACACAGATAATTAAACTCATAAGGGGAAATTCAAGAGGATAAGTATTTCCTCTTCTCAAGTCACTTCACTGACTCCCTATGCTTTTCCACATCCAGTTCAAACTTCTTCTACTGACCTACAAAGTGCATTCATTCTGTGGATCCTCAATACCTCTCCTTTCTTATCTTTCTCTACATCCCTCCTTAGGAACTCCGCTCATCAGGCAAATCCATATTTTCTTCCACTGCGAACTCCAGACCTTGCTCATTTTACCTTGCTGCACCAGTACGTCAGGCTCCATCTCTGTCTATATTCAAATCCAGACTAAAAACCCACCTCTTTGAGGCTGCTTTTGGATCCTACTACTACTACTACTGATCATTTGTATAGTGCTACAAGGCATACGCATTGCTGTACAGATACATGTAAAAGACGGTCCCTGCTCATCAGAGCTTTCAATCGAGTCAAGACAGACAACATAACAGCTGAGGGCAAGGATATATCTAGGGGAATGGTAAGGAAACACATAGGAGACTAAGTGGGTCAGGATCCAAAAGCGACCTCGAAGAGGTGAGTTTTCAGCCTGGATTTGAAAAGGGCCAGAGAAGAAGCCTAAAATACAGATTCAGGTAGTTTGTTCCAGATATAAGGAGCAGCAAGGTGGAAGGATCAAAGTCTGGAGTTGGCAGTAGAAGAGAAGGGCACAGATAGAAAGGGCCTGCCAGAAGTGTGGGGTGCCCGGGGAGGGGTGTAGGGAGAGATAAGAGAAGAAAGGTAGTAAGGAGCAGCAAAATGAGTACACTTATAGGTCAGTAGAGGTTTGAACTGGATATGGAAACGGATAAGGAGCCAATGAAGTTAATTGAGAAGAGGGGTTATATGAGCTTATCAAGGCCTATGGAAGATTAGCCGTGCAACTGAGTTTTGAATAGATTGAAGGGGTTAGAGATGATTCAGAGAGAGACCAGCAAGGACGAGGTTGCAATAGTCTAGACGGGAAGTGACTAAAGAGTGGATAAGTGTGTGTAGAAAGGAAGGGTCAAATTTTGCTGATGTTATAGAGAAAGAAGTGACAGGTTTTAGCTATCTGTTGGATGTGTGCAGAGAAAGAAAGAGTAGAGTCAAAGATGACCCCAAAGTTGTGAGCTGAGGAAACAGGGAGGAGCATAGTGTTATCCATTGAGAATTGAGGAAGGGGGAGGTGGGTTTAAAGGTAATGATAAGGAGCTCAGTTTTGGCCATGTTTAGTTTCAGAAGGCAGTGAGACATCTTGGCAACAATGTCGGATAAGCAGGCAGAAATCTGGGTCTGGATTTCAGGCATAGAAAGGTAGATCTGAGAGTCGTCAGCATAAAGATGGTACTGAAAATCATGGGGGAAAATAAGTACACCAAGGGACTATGTGTAGAAAAAAGGAGAGGCCCTAAGATAGAGCCCTGAGGCACACCAACTGAAAGCGGGATGGCGATAGAGGAGGAACCACCAGAACATACAATAAAAGTTTGATGGGAGAGATATAAGAAGAAAACCAGGACAGAAGAGAGCCCCTAAATCCAAGTGAGGACAGGGTATTGAGGAGAAGGTGGTGATCAACAGTGTCAAAGGCAGCAGAAAGGTCAAGAAGGATGAGAATCGAGTAGAGGACTTTGAATTTGGTGAGGAACAAGTCACTGGAGACTTTGGCAGGAGCTGTTTCTGTGGAATGTAGAGAATGAAAGCCAGATTGCAGTGAGTCCAGAAGGTCTTGAGAGGAAAGAAAGTCAAGACAGTGGCGGTAAACTGCTCGTTCAAGTAGTTTTGAAGCAAAGGGGAGGAGAGAGATAGATCGATAACCGGAAGAACAGGTAGGATCTAGTGAAGACTTTTTGAGGAGAGCTGTAACCACAGCATGTTTGAAGGACAAAGGAACAGTTGCAGTGGAAAGCGATAGGTTAAGGATACGAGAGATGGAAGAGATGATGACCCCCTTATTATCCTATTTACCACCCATATGTGCTATAACCATTTCCTCTTTGTTGTCTCCTATTTGTTGTATTTGTCTGTTTCAGATAGATTGTGAGCTCTTTTGAGTAGGGATTGTTTCTTACATATACATGTACAGCACTGTGTATGCCTTATAGTTGTAGGACTGGTACCTTGTGGCCTGCTCTGAACCAAAAGCCTGGACCAAATGAAATTGATTTCTGCTACAGAAACAAGCCTCAGACCTGCTGATTTCCAAGCAACTGCCTGCCAAGTGTTTCTGTGACTGCATACAGAAGACTATTGTTCCTGGTCTTGCCTACGTGCAAGAGAACCTGCTTCTTAGGCCTTTATTATCCACAGACTTGGACACTTGCAACAATGTATGAGACTGCATACCATCATCATCTGCATTTTGTGTCTCACCATGGACCCTTTGTCTACAAGATGAACGCATGATGACTTCCTCCTGATTCTCTGAGACACCTCATAGTATCTCATGCCAACCAATCACCAAAATGTGATAAAGATTCATCACGAAGAACCAGGAACCATTTTGCTTTTTCTTTTCTTACTGCTTCTATAAGCACAAAGACACTATCATTCCAAGGCTGTTCCACTCCTGTGAGATAGACTAAGACTCCCACAGACACCTGTAAGGTTCTGTGCTCTCAAATAGCTTGCCTCCTACAGCTCGAGCCAGCATAACTTGCCTGGTTGCCTCCTTTGGACTTCATGCTGTTCCAGAGACTGCCTCAGACCCCAGTTGAATTTGTCCACCTGACAGAGCTAAGGTACCAGTCTTATGTCTTCACCAGGAGGTAGGAGTCAGGTAGCTCTTTCCTGTACTTTTCCTGTGCAGAGCAAGCTTGTGACCTCTAATTGCTAATCAGTGAGTTATTGCTACTACATAATCATAGTGCTGCTACAATTTATTACCTCATTTTCTAGTCTGTATATTTTCTATCAAAAATAAATCTAATATATTGCCACAGAACTCTCTCGGCTCATTACCAGAAGGTCCCACTGAATCTGTGAGTAGGGGACTAACAGCAGTCTTTTCCCCTAGGCATTAACTGAGCATAACAATATATCTTATCTTTTTGTCTGCCAATATTCCCCACATAGCACTATACAAATGATAAGTAGTAGAAATAGTACAACAAAGGGGAAGGCCCCTTGGTGTGCACCCCACAGCATATGCAAAAGTGGAATATTCTTTATGATTTTTTATAATTTCTTGATCTTTTTAAATTGATTTTTAATTTTTAACATGTATTTTAATGTTTGCAGACTTGATACTACTGTAATTTTGCCTTCTCTCATTGGAGGGACTGACAGTAGTTTATTTACTTGCATTTAGCTCATGCCTTTCCAGCAAATACTTCAAGACAAGTTACATTCAGATACAGTAGGTATTTCCTAGTCTCCAGAGGGCTTACAATCTAAGTTTGCACCTGAGGCAATGGAGTGTTAAGTGACTTACCCAAGGCCACAAGGAGTGTCAGTGGGAGTTGAGCCCAGGTCTCTCTGGTTTCAAGGCCATTGACCTAACATACTTTTAAATTTACCCGTTTTTATATATATTTTTCTGTATTTTATTTAATTGTTTTATGATATGAAGGCCTATTTTAGATGGTTCTGGAGAGAGGAATTGAGTTGTCCAGGTCAGGATGTGCTCAATTTCCCTTGTAGTTTACAAAAGGTTTTACCAAATGTGGAGTCTTCTGTAAAATCCCTATATGGACGCCAACAAATAAACGTGTATTTGTCATGTTGTATAAGAGCAATAGAAATTTTATAAATAAAGAGGTGCATAAAAAGAGCATCGTTCCACAAGACTTTACAAGTGTAAGTGCCGGCAATTACATGTACAGATATCAATTTGGCAATCTACACTATAGTTGCCAGCGCTTACACCAGCCGGTGCAAACATTCCTTTTCCATTCCCAACCTCTCTGCAACCGCACAAGATCAGCCCGAGGCTCCAAGCTTCCCCAACACACATTTCAACCCCTTCTCCCTGACATAACTCCATCAATCTCCCACCCCGACCTCTCCCAACAGAATTCCATACATACCCTCATATCCCTAACATCATTACTCTACCCCTCCCACCCAGAGCCCCCCAGCTCTTAGGGAGGACTCTTCCTGGTGGTTTAGTGGGGATAAGGGGTGATCCTCAGTTGCACCTGCTCCATCAAGCACCTGGGTTAAAAATGTCACCCCTGATCCCTAGTGGTACTCGTGCAGTATTACTGCTAGTGGTCAGGCTACCAAATAAGGAACACCTGTCCTTATTTATCAGCTTGACCCCTAGCGGTAGTACTGAAAGACTACCGCTAGTCATCAGAGGAACTATTTTGAATGCAGGCTCCCGATGGAGCAGGAGCAACTAGAGATGATATTGAGTTGTTTACTTTATAAATGCTACTTCATTTATGTTGTCGGTCAGCTTTTGCTTGGCAAATAATTTTGGGCTATAGACCGAGCTGTATCTCGAAGTATAGATTTGGGGGATCACATGTTTTTGTTCTGCATATAAAGTTCAAAAAATAGAAAACTTGACACCAACAAACGAGACTGATGAATGAAGTACTGAGCTGAATAAGCACTAGAGATTTGAGTATCGTATATTAGACAAAGCTCATTTATCTTGACGATCCCTTTAAATTGAATGCTTTATAATTCAAAGAATACAAGCATACTCATCTTTTTAGTGACACAGACTGCCATGTACCCTGCAGGAACCTTAGCTTACATATCAGAGGGGAAATGAAGCACAACCCTCACCCCCTCATGACCAAGTGGGGACAAAATAACTAATGTGTATTAGAACATACAATGTGCACACTCTAATTCACTCCCCAACCTAAACATGCACACAGGAATGCCTTTTTTTCCCTCTCTTCAAAATAATGCATTGTTGCATTTGGTACATATTTTTACTCAAGCAGAAGGGGACAATTTTCAACTGTTATTTTATCTTGGTAAATATCTACTTATCTGGCTACATCACTTACAGCTACTGTAAAACATTAAAATGAATTCAAGGTATCACATGCTATAGAGAGCACAAACAAATCATTTTAACTAGTACTTGTGCATTACAGAAGTATCACAAGCTAAACTATCGTCCCCTAAATTAATTGTAGCTTCGATCTACTTGGGATGGTGTTTTGGGCTGCCAACCTCAAGGAGTATACAAAAGAATTTGTATAACTTAGCTGTTGAGTCCTGATGGGTAGGGGGAGGCAAAATGCCCCAAGGCCTTAGATGGGTGACTTTCAAGGAATTACAAAAGACTCTTCTCAAAAAATATTGTCCATACTAATACATGCTTTTAAATAAGGAGGGGGATTTTAGAAAGGACATTAAATTGGGGCTGTCCAGGGCAGAATGTGCAGAAAAACACCATGGATGTCTATATCTCTGGGTTATTTCAGAAACATAGATGTCCCTGACCTGGACATGCATGCAAGCAGCCACATTGACGTCCCCTGTAGGGCCACTTGGGTCAGGAACATTCATCTCAAGCAAGCTAGGAAAGAGTAGCAGCCTAGTGGTTGGGGCACATTATCTCAGGCTGGAGAGCCAGGGGTTTGAATCCTGCTAGAGGATAGCAACCTTGAGCTGAAAGGACTGGGGTTTCTAGTCTTACAGGTTGGCCTTGGGCAAGCCACTTAACCCTCTGTTGCCTCAGGTACAAAAACATAGATTATGAGCTGTCTAGGTTCCACCAACCTCTTAAGGAATACTCTTAGATCCATGCAACTTGAATCCTTTAACTAGGCTCTAGAAGAGTCTCAGCTCGCTTTGGCTGCTTGCTCTCTTTGTTCATAGCTGGAGTTTCACTGCCAGGTCTCTCATAGTTCTACTTTGCTCTCAGATCCTTGTTACAGATTAGACCGTGCCAGCCTTGGGAAATAGACTCTTATTTTCAGGCTTTAGCAATGAATGGTAAGTGTAAGATCCCTGCTACTCTTTAGCACTTGGAACCTCAAAGGACTTCTTTAGCTTTTACTCCGTTGTAGGCAACTGCTCCCCCTGAAAAGTTTGCAATCCACTCTGCACAGGGCTCCATATAGTTCCTTTCACAAGATGGAAAGATCCACTGGTCAGTAATGGAATGCAGATCCATCCATCATTACATCACTCTAGATAAGATTAGGAGCAGGCTCCAGAGTTTTCCTCTCAAAAATCAACATATTGAGGGAAAATTTGGAACCCTGCTCCATAATTAATATTTTGGAGAGATTCTCAAACCTGAACTAAGGTAATCTTCAGTAATTAGAATTACTTGGAAGGTTTGTCTCTTTAGCGAGGGCTAGGATATCAGACAGAAACACAGCTCAAAGCCTCTCTCATGGGGAAGTCAGGATCACACAGTCTCTTTGTTCAAAGTTGGCTGGCATGATGACTATCAAAGCAAGACAGTAGCAGTAGGAAACTCAGACAGGGTGGTAACAGCTTAAACAGAAGAGCTTCTCTCGTTTGTTCCTTGTTTTATAAAGCCAATAGATTCATATGCATTGTATATGTGACAATATGCATAGAGCATAATTCAGAATATGTCATTGGTTCTCTGTTCACTTCATTCAGTACCAGACTGAGTGAAACCAATTCAAATGATGGCATACCTTTTGGAATGCACCAAGATAACAAAATAGTTTCTGACTGGTCATTTTCATAGATGGTCTTTGTTTAAGCTTTAAGATAGACAGTCTAGAGGGGCGTGAAGATCTGCAGTGTAAACACTTCTAGCTCTCTTAGGGGCTTTTTACTAAAGGTTAACACACATTATTGAAATTATTGTGCATTAAGTGCTAGTGTGCCCGTAGAAATTACAGAGCTGTGGGTACTTAACGCGTGCTAACTTCATTAATACGAGTTAAAAACTTTAGTAAAAGGGCACTTTAGAGTACAGAACAAAATCTTAGAGCTTTTAGTTCTTCCATTTTGTATGTCAGGTTAGTTTGCATATAATTAGGGCTTCTGATTTTAGGTTTAACCGATAAATATCAATAAAACACCCCTGATGCCAAAGAAGTAAAATAAGTGTTTATTGGATAAACAACAGACAAATGCCACTTTCCCTAGCACACTCACACCCATCCCCTTGTCTGCCCTGTTTTTATGACATTTCTGTGCTGATATCTTCCCAATTGCACAAATATATGTGTCTTTGATTCAGCTGGAAAAGATACCCAGTAATAGTACCTATATTGCAAAAATATTAGTAAATAACCATTTTTCATACCCTCAAATGACTCGTAATTAGCTGGAAAATAAACATGGGTTGCTATTTAAACTCCGCATTGGCATTTTTGTTAAAGGCCACAGAACTTAAATAAAACATGTATATCCAGCTCTGCTCATTATCCAGAGAGCAGTATATTCAGTCGGTTTTTTGCTATCCTAAAATTATCTGGATAGCGGACTGAAAATCACAGCTATTCAGATAATTTCTGGGAATGCCCATGCGCCGCCCCAGCACTATATGGATACTGCTGAAGCATATCTACATAGACCCGCTGAAAATCCACAGAGAGTGGTGGCTAGAGAAAATGTGCACATAAAAGCAGAGTCCAGATAACGGTAGCTGCTGAATATTGGGCCAATTGATTTTTACATTTTATTAAAACCTAAGAATAAAAGCCCTAGACTCATTTTGTCTGAGAATATTGTCTACAATTCCCTAATTCCTTTTTGTCCCTCCAGTCCAGTCCAGTCCAGATGGATGTTATGCTCATTTGCCAGCTTATGGAGACTAAGAATCACTGGGTTGATTTTGATGTCACGGTATAAAGAGTCCTGTGCAGCCTCGCTCTCATCAGTATTTTCTCAGTGCTAAATCTGAAATGGATGGTCTTTGGTTAGGGCAATTGGTGAAGCAGGCCAGTGGGTGTAGGTTGGTTCAGACCTCCTACTGAGCCCTAGGACTTTTAGGAAAGTTGACTCTTCGCCTCAGGAGAGGCTTGGTTGGGCTTCTCTTGACCTCTCAGATCAGTACACTGTAGCCAGGGCATTATGTTACAGGCTGCCATCAGCAGTCTTTGCTCAAGTCCTGCTCTTTATCATATAACACAGGTACACTAAAAAAATTTTTTTTTAAACTGCCTCTAATGTTTCGATTGATTTTTACGTTTTTTGGTGCGCTGAATCCAAATCTGGTAACCAATTTGCTCCATCATGTACAGATTTTTTGCTACATTGGGTTAGCAGTTTGAGGTGAACGTTTCAGATTGAGTGCGATCGAGATAAAAGTTTCTTGGATGAATTCTTCATACTAATTGTTTAGTAGTTATTCAAATAAGAATAAAGAAAATTGTAACAAGGCAGCACATAAGAATAGAGTAATGTCAACAAAACACACTGTGATGGTAGCAAAATTGTCTGCACTTAAAACAGCCACATACATGTGCACAAACATTGAGCATATAAGAGCGAGGTTAGACACAAAGCAAAGCAAAGAAATGTGCAAAAAATGTTGTACAGGTATGTATGTAAGAATAGAAAACGCAAACCGCACCATTGCAATACATGAAGACAAACACCCGATGGTGTGAAAATAAAATTCTAATAAATGAGATCCGACACTGTGGTAATAACTAGCAAATTTTTATTTCAAAGTTTAGCAAAAACACGATATTTGTCAACACAGTTTAGATTTTAAAGTCATTCTTGGGTCAATCAATCTCCTGGTGGGCCCGTTTCTTCTTCCCCCGAATGCTTCTCTTGGTGCGCTGCTTGGCGTATTTTTCATCTGGGGTTTCCCGCAGCAGCAACCAGCAGAAATCAGCCATCATAGTGGTGTTCCATCTTCCTTGGTACCTTCTCTCTGCGTCCTTGATGTCCTGGTGAAACCTTTCACCTTGTTCTTCACTGTACGCCCCCAAGTTTTCGGGAAAGTAGTTCACATGGGAGTGCAAGAAATGGACTTTCAGGCTCATGTTACAGCCTTGTTCTTTGAAGGCATTGAGCATCCTGGCAACAATATCCTTATAGTTCTCATCCCGCCTGTTCCCTAAGAATTTGAGAACAACATCCTTGAAGGAATCCCAGGCTTCTTTTTCCTTCTCAGACATCGTTTCAGCGAATGCTCCATCTGAAATGAGTTTCCTTATATCAGGGCCAACAAACACTCCTTCCTTTAGCTTTGCTTCAGAAAGTCGGGGGAACTTTGAGCAAAGGTACCGAAAGCACTCACCATCTTTTGGAAGGGACTTGATGAATTGCTTAATGAGACCCAACTTAATGTGGAGAGGTGGTAATAGAATTTTATCACGAGGTACCAAGCTCTCATGAAGAACATTTTTCTCACCGGGTCTCAAATACTCCCGAATTGGCCAGTCTTTTTTCCCCCAGTGTAGGTCGCGGGCCCGGCTATCCCACAAGCAAAGGAAGCAGGGATATTTGGTGAAACCGGATTGCTGCCCTAATAGCATGGATAGAATTTTAAAGTCTCCACAAATCATCCACTTATGCTCATCATAACGAATCTTCTGAAGAATCAGGGCCAAATTCTCGTATTTTTCTTGGAGAATAACAGAGTGAGCAATAGGAACTGAAGCGAATGTATTGCCATTATGAAGAAGAACACCTTTTATGCTGTCTTTTGACGAATCAATGAACAGCCGCCATTCAGCAGGATCATACTTGAGTTTAAACTTTTCCATCACTCCGAATATATCGTTGCAAAATACCAAATCTTCCTCTTTGCTGAAATACTTCAAAAATTGTGTCTCGCGGTTGCGGGTACCAATAAAAAGTTGTTCCTGGTGACAATAGATTTTTCTGTTTAAGCCGAGAACCTAGCAGTTGGGCAGCATCTGTTGGGAGTCCTAAATCCCGGACTAAATCATTCAATTCAGCTTGAGAGAAAAGTTCAGGTTTCGGATCTGGTTCAGTTTCAAACTCGGAAGTACTGGACTCATCGGGAAAAGCCATCTGATGAGTCTCATCATGATCAGAACCGTCCACACAAATATGATCCAAAGATTTTGGTGGTTCAGGCACAGGTACTTCGTTGCTATGAGGCATAGGCCTAATTGCTGAGGGAAGGTTGGGGTAACTTATTACGTTCTTATTTTTTAAGTTGTATCCTTCACAATGCAAGAGCAAAAATAGCAGTCACTGCTGTGGTCTCTTTGTTCACGCCACATCATAGGTATTCCGAAACGAAATGCTTGTTTTTTACCTTTCATCCATAAGCGTAGATCTTCCTCACATGTCTTGCACACTTTGTGAGGAGCCCACGGTTTGTCTTGATCGCCTAACTTCAAACCGAAATAGGCGAAATATACTTTTTTAATAAATGCAGAAATGTTCCTCTGTCGCTTTTTCACGGTATATTCCCCACAAATAAAACAAAAACTGTCCGGAGAGTTGACGCAACCTCTGGCTCTGTGAGCCATCACAAATACACAGCACTGCAAACTACAACTGTAGTGAACCACTTCGGAATAAAGCTGGATTACGACTGAGCAAACAAAAGGTAATAATGAACTTGCAAGAAACTGAAATTTGACAGGAACGTTCATGTCGCAACCACCGTGTTTGAGCGAGCGAGCGAACGAGGCGAGGCGAACAGGAAAGAACATGCGCCAGCGCGAGTACTGGATTTAGCCCCCCGCCTCCCAATTGTCCTGTTAATGTATAAAATGAATACAAAACACTCTAAAATATCACGAGGGAGTGTTTCTAGTTAGTTAACCATTACAACCTCTATTTTGGGCCAAGAAAATAAACTGCAGTCGGCTAAAAAGAAATTATGTGAACATTCCTTATATGGGTAAGAAATCTAATTTTGCAAGAAAACGTGACGTGATGGAACATTTTGGCTATTTTTCCTGGATTCAGCACCCCAAAATCTATAGGAATCAGTTGCAAAACTGGAGGCAGTTTTTTGGTAGTGTACCTGTGTAATCATTCAAATCATCATTCCCGGACTCAATGAGTAAATAAAAAAATAAAAAGCTTTAAACAAATAGAGTTCTCTGCTTACTTGCCTATTTTATGGGCTCTGTTATTGCCGTTTATGGCTAATATTGGGTATTTGCAGTCAATGTGAACCGTGCTGATGCTAAATAGAGCGGTATATAAGAGCCTGTAATAAATAAATAAATAAAAATAATAAATATCTCATAGGGTTTGCAGTTTTGTCTCGTTGGGCCCAAGATGGAGAAAGGCACAACCCCTGCCTCTTTGGGTAGCTTGTTTACACTTACGGTGGGGAAGCTAGTTTGTTTTCGGCAAAGGATCCATTTTGTGGTTTATGCAGTAAGAGCCCATTCACAGCAATAGTATCTTAGCAGGCTGTTGTTCCCATTCTCAGCAGCTTTGTAGTGGGTTGCTCTTTGTGTCAGTTAGATCACTGTTTTGCTTAACCCTAGTACACTTAATTGCTGCGATTTTTGGAACCAGTCTCTTCTTATTCCCCCAGAATTGATATGGTTGTAACAGGAGGGAGAGGGTTTCCTGCATAGTTATCATGGTTGTGTTTTTTCTAGTTAGCAATGGCATTGCTGGTTCAGGCTTAGTCTTTTTTTTTTACCTCCTTGGGCAATTTATTCCTGGAAGGGTCCTTCAGTAAAATGTGCTGAGAGAGACTTCAGCATCTGTCAGGCTTGACATCGCTCTAATTGTTTTGGCGGTACATGAGGATATTTTCTTCCTGGGGCTGGAGTCCTTGTGACTTTACATACAGGATGTTCTTCTGCATCAACCAAATCTGGAAAGTTAAAGCGGCGGTGAGCATGTCTTGCAAGTTTGCGCTGGTCGCTCAGCTGGTTGCACGGATGCTGAAAAACTTCTCTTTTGCCTTCCCAGTTTTCCTGGGCTACGCTTAGCGTCTATGCTAGCATTAACTCTCTTTTGTGTTCCAGGCTCTGGCCGATTGGTGGCTTTCTCATGATGGAGTTTCTGAACTTCTCACAGCTCAGGTTATGGTAGTCTTGGTAGCTCATTGGTGAATGCCTATTTTTTGCAAGAAAGTCAGGACAAGTCCTCATTAGAAAAGAAAAAAAAAGCAAAGAAAGCAGATCTCTGGATCCGTATCCAATGACCATTTCATGTACTTTGGTTCGCTAAGGGGCTTGTTTACAAAGCCGCAGTAGTGGTTCACGATCGCGATCGCAGCCGCGGCCCCATTGAGATCAATGGGGCAGCGGCTCCGATTACGATCGCAAACCGTTACCGTGGCTTTGTAAACAAGCCCCTAAGTCTTTAGCTAGCTATTTTAAGGGCAACCAACCTTTATGTTAAAATGGTATATAAAGGTAAAAGGAAAAGGACACCACTATGATTTTCAAAAGAAGTAGCTGAAAAGGTGAAGAAAAAGAGGGAGGTCTTCATGAAATACAAGAGATCACAGAGAGAGGAATACAGGCATCTGTATTTGGAAAAACTTAGAGAAGCTAGCAAAGTAGTCAGGAAAGCAAAGATTCAAAAAGGAGGAAATAGCCAATGCAATAAAATGGGGGGATAAGACATTTTTCAGATATGTTAGTGAGAAGAGAAAGGGCAAAAGTGGTATTGTCAGACTCAAGGGTGAAGGAGAGGAATACGAGGTGTGACAAAAAATAAACAAGACTGTCCCATAAATGTTTTATTATAAAATCTGCAGAGAAATTATGCAATGTCCCCTTCAAAGTAATCCCCCCCCCCCGAGTTAATGCACTTCTGCATTCACTTCTGCCATGTACAGAAGCACTCGGTAAAGTCCTCCTCTTTGAGGTCCCTCAGCTACTTCACCACAGTGGCCTTGATCTCTTCTACAGAGGTGAAATGAGTTCCTTTGAGCACAGTCTTCAGCCTGGGGAAGAGCCAGAAGTCACACAGTGCAAGATCTGGGGAATAAGGAGGGTGATTGAGAGCTGTGATCTGTTTGTTGGCCAAGAACTGCCTCACACTGAGCACGGTGTGTGCGGGCGCGTTGTCATGGTGGAGCAGCTGTGACCTGTCGCTCCACAGAGCCCGCCTGCTGTGCCGAACCCGGTCATGGATGCAATTGAGGACTTGCTGGTAGAAGTACTGGATGACTGTCTGACCCTCAGGCAGAAACTCATGATGGACCACTCCCTTCTGGTTGAAGAATGCTATCGGCATGACCTTGATCCTTGATTTGGACATGCGCACCTTCTTGGGTCTGGGTGACAGTCGAGTCTTCCACTGCAGGCTCTATCTCTTGCTTTCAGTGTCATACTGGAAAACCCAAGTCTCGTCTCCCGTGATGACTCGCCAACAAACTCTGGATCTTCTACGATCCTCTCTAGCAAGTCTTGACAAACATTGACCGGGTGCTCCTTCTGGTCGTCTGATAAAACTTGGGCATCATCTTGGCGCACACCTTCCGCATCACCAGCTCCTGCACCAAGATGGTCCGCACTGACTCCCTGTTCAGGCTGAGTGACAGTGTGGATGATAGCTGAGGGAATCTGTGATCACTCCACACCAGCTGGTTCACTCTGTCAATGTTTTCAGCTGTCTTTGTCGTGGAAAGCCGTCCTGACTTGGGGTCATCCTCCACCTCCTCGCGGCCAGTCTTGAAGCATTTGTGCCACTCAAAAACGTTGCATCTTCTCCATAAGCCTTTTGGAGAAGTTGGAGACACTCAGTTAGGCCTTTCTCCAACTTAAGCAGAAATTTCAAGTTGATTCTTTGCTCCATATTTCTGCCACCTCCAGTTGCATGACAAAGCGATGTAGCAGTGTGCTACAAAAAAAACCTGAAAAAGAAAAACAGAGTGAGAGAGATGAAAAATATTCTAGCAGAATAGTGGCGAGATGTTGCACAACACAGATGGGACCGGATGGGATACACCCTAGAATACTGAGGGAACTTGGGAACATTCTAGCAGTTCCACTGACTGACCTGTTCAATGCCTCGTTGGAATCGGGAGTGGTGCCAAAGGACTGGAGAGAGGCTTATGTGGTCCCTTTACACAAAAGCGGAAGTAAGGATGTGATTGAAAACTACAGGCCGGTTAGTTTAACTTTGGTGGTGAGTAAATTATTGGAAACGCTGCTAAAAGAGAAAATAGTGAGGTTTCTGGAGTCCAGCGGATTACAGGATCTGAGGCAGCATGGATTCACCAGAGGCAGGTCTTGTCAGACAAATCTGATTTCTTTGACTGGGTGACCAGGAAGTGAGACCAAGGGAGAGACCTAGATGTGGTGTATTTAGATTTCAGTAAAGCCTTTGACACTGTTCCTCACAGACGACTTATAAACAAACTGAGCACTCTAGGGATGGACCCAAAAGTTACTGCTTGGGTTGGAAATTGGTTGAGTCGGAGGTGACAAAGGGTACACTCTGAGGAGGAGGTGGTTACTAGTGGTGTGCCCCAGGGATTTGTCCTTGGTCCGATTCTTTGTAACATCTTTGTTAGTGATAAAGCGGAAGGGCTGTCAGGTAAGGTTTGCCTCTTTGCGGATGATACCAAAATCTGCAATAGAGTAGACACCCAGGAAGGTGTAGATAACATGAGGAGGGATCTAGCTAAGCTTGAAGAATGGTCTAGCATTTGGCAGCTGAGATTTAATGTTAAAAAATGCAAGGTCATGCATTTGGGCTGCAGCAATCCAAGGGGACAATATAGTATAGGGGGTGAAGTACTTTTGTCCACTAAAGAATAGCAGGACCTAGACGTGATTGTGTCTGATGTTCTTAAAGTAGCTAAACAGGTAGAAAAGGTGACAGCAGAAGCTAGAAGGATGCTTGGGTGCATAGGGAGAGGAATGGCCAGCAGAAAAAAGGAGGTGATAGTACCTCTGTATAAATATTTGCTGCGACCTCATTTGGAGTATTATGTGCAATTCTGGAGACCGCACCGTCAAAATGATATAAACAGGCTGGAGTCAGTACAGAGGATGGCTACTAAAATGGTTAGTGATCTTCATTACAAAGCATATGAGGACAGACTTAAGGATCTTAATATGTGCACATTAGAGGAAAGGCGGGATAGAGGTGATATGATTGAGATGTTTAAATACCTCCGTGGCATAAATGTATGGGACATAAGAACATAAGATATGCCATACTGGGTCAGACCAAGGTCCATCAAGCCAAGTATCCTGTTTCCAACAGTGGCCAATCTAGGACATACATACCTAGCAGTATCCCCAAAAGACACAGGTTCCACAATGCTTGTATTGGGTAAAGCATTGATATCCTGGGTCCCTTTTTAATAATGGTTTATGGACCTTTCCTCCAGGAACTTGTCCAAACCTTTTTTAAACCCAGCTACACTAACAGCTCTTACTACATCCTCCGGTAACAAATTCCAGAGTTTGATTACACGTTGAGTGAAAAAATATTTTCTCTTATTTGTCTTAAATAGTTTACCCTGTAGCTTCATTACATGTCCTCTAGTCTTTCTATATTCTGATAGCGTAAACAATCGATCTACGTTGTCGGTTGTCACACCCTTGCCCCTGGCCTCTGGCTTAGAGGGGCGAGGTAACTGAGAACTTCTCCTGGTGAGCTCAAATAAACTAGCTTTTCCTCAGGTGGATTCTGGGACATGTAGCTTGGCTCTTAAGAAGAAGTGTAGTCATGGTCCGATGTTAAGGCAAATGACAGAATTTATTTTAAAGTAAAGGTTCAAGTAAACCGTACACAGGAATTTTGTCCATTCAGGATTGTTTGCAACAGAGCATTTTAGATCAGTATAACTGCTTCACAGTCTTTTAAACACAGGCAGCTGGTTAACAACGTTGCTCAGTCTTAGAGAAAACAGCTCTGCTGAGCAAGGTAAAAATACTTCTTTTTAACCTTGTGTTTGTGAAGCACTTAACAACAAAAGAATAACACAGTTCCTCTGGAACAACCTCTTGTTTCCCTCCTTCCTTTTAGGATAGGTTTTAAGAGACAGGGCTATTTCTTGCGAGCCTTGCTTTTTACTGTCGTCTATAGCGGTTTCTAGAGTGAACTGGTTGTTAAGGCACAGTGGTCCACTTACTTCTACCAAGGGTTATAGTGGCTACTGCCATGGAATGAGTGGGTTTGTTAGCAGAGCCTAGTTCAAGAGTATCTTTTGTCTTCTTCATGTTTTACTGACTTTGCAATCCTCCAGTTGGGAGGGTGATACTCATCAAGGCTTCACTCAGGGCTTCACGTTCCCTCCCCATTAGTGGGTACTGCTTTGTTACATCACATACACCTGGACTGGACTAGAGGGATGATAAGGAAGGTGAAATTAGACCTTACCTGCTAATTGTCTTTCCTTGAGTCCCTCCAGTCCAGTCCAGGACCCGCCCAATATAAATTTTCTTTGTTTCAGTCCCAGGCTTTCATGGAGGAAGGTGTGTTGGGGCTGTGAAGCCAAACGGTAATCTTGAATATCCATCTCAATCATTTTAGGCTCTCAGTTGATTCCAGGATCATGCTAGTGCATGAGTTTGGTGATTTGGTCTTGGGAGTGTTCATTTCTGTCTCTTATTCCTAACGTATTTTGGAGCAGGAAAGTTTCTTCAGTGAACTGTGAGGTGTTTGTATGTATTGACTGAGCATTTAATAATCTCTAGGTGCGGAGTCTGCCTTGTTACAAAAATACTGGTGAGAGCAAGGCTGCTTAGGACCCTTTAAACTGTGATGTCAAAATCAAACCAGTGGTTCTCAGTCTCCATTTGCTGGCAGGCGAGCATAACTCATGCATCTGGACTGGACTGGAGGGACTCAAGGAAAGACAATTAGCAGGTAAGGTCTAATTTCACCTTATCTCATACTCCTCCTTTCCCATGTCTAGCTACAAACTTTGTAATAATCTAAATAGTTACAAATATTAGCATGGCTATTGCCAGAATATCCTACTCCTAGATCCCCATGGCCCCCTACCACCAATCAGCTACATCAAACCAGTGTATGTCTGGAGAGCTATAGATCTTTATATGTGTGCCAATTAAAAGTCATTGTAAGTAGGGCTTCTGATTCCAGGTGTTTATCGTTTGGAATTTTAGATTTCTGAGGCAATTAGGTGCTTTCCCAAGGTTGGAAAATTAGGTGTCTACTGGTGCATGCGCATTGCAAAAAATATTTTAGTGGCTTTTTAGATGGATTCCCAACAGCAGCATTAACTCCCCTCTGTTTCTATGCCCAGCAACAGCATCGGCACCATCCCTCCTGTCAAAATCTATTATTTAGCTTTGAATGGTCTGCTTTTGCTGCCCTCGGCAACCTCCTAGTTTGCCTACTGGTTGAGCCGGCCCTGCCAGTCAGGTTCCTAAAAAATAGACAGAATCCATGCTGCTTATCTCCATTCCATTTTAATAATGATTTATGGACTTTTCTTTCAGGAACTTGTCCAAACCTCTTTTAAACACAGCTACACTAACAGCTTTTACTACATCCTCCGGCAATTATAGAGTTTTATTTTGTGTTAAGTAAAAAAATATTTTCTCAGATTAATTTTAAATGTGCTACATTGTAGCTTCATTGCATGTCCCCTAGTCTTTCTACTTTTTGAAAGAGTAAACAATGAATTGAAGTTTACCCATTCCATTCAGCTTATTACTTTACAGACCTCTATCATATCTCCCCTCAGACGTCTTTTTTCCAAGCTGAAGAGCCCTAACCTTTTAAGCCTTTCTTCATAGGGGTATCCTTCCATCCTCTTCCTCATTTTGGTAGCTCTTCTTTGTACCTTTTCTAATTCTGCTAGATCCCCTTTTAGATATGGCGACCAGAACTGCAAGAAGAGGACGTGCCTGTATTCGGGTTTCAAAGCTTTTCCAGTGCCGGCAGCAGAGTCAGCTAAGCAAAAGAGAGTGGTAGAAGCAAAAGCACGAGCCCCCTCACCTGCCAAGGGACTCTATAGCAGCAACTGGCTCTGATGTCATTATCCAGCTGTGATGGCAAATTCTGGGTGATATCATCAGAGTGCCAAGGAAAGAGTGATTTTTCGTGGCTTTCCATTATAACTAAAACCCCCAAATTCCACTTTGGGGTGATTTATCAGAGCTTTTCAGTTATAACTGAAAAAAAACAGAAGCTCTCTCTATAATAGTCAAAGCATTGCTCCACGGCAGCAAGAGGCCCAGAAAAGCATCTCCCACTGTGCAACGAAATTTCATGATACCCGAGACTTTGGCTTGGATGTGGGAACTGCTTCTTCTCCTGCTGTGGAACAGTGGTTTACAGGCAGAGAGGCAGCGTGGCACACTTCTTTTAACATAAGTATAATGTTTGCCAGCTACCACTTTTTTTTAAGTTTTCTTTTTGAGGGGGGGGAGTGGAGAGGGAATGGGAAAGGTGTTGTCCCCCTTTCTCGTGGTCACTGTCATCATCATGAGGGGCCTTAAGCAAATTTTGCTCAGGAGCCCTTCATTTGAATTTATGCCACTGTGCACAATAACATTGATTAGTGCCTTCTGTTGTTAAGTGCTGTTGAGTTGGTGCCGACTCATGGCGACCTTCTAGAGTTGACCTAAACTGTGTTCGGTCTTATAGTCCATTCTAAGCATTAGTAAAAAGAGCCTTTAGTTGTCAAGTGGTCAGCCACTCCTTGAGCTTTTATAGGTCACTTTTCATTCTTTCTGCCCTCTTTTGTGTGTTCATTTTTTTTGCAAATTTTAGTGTCATCTGCAAAAAGAAGCTTTTTCTCATAAGCCCCTCTACAAAATTGCTCCCACAGGTATTGAACAGGGCGGAACCCTGAGGCATCCTATGCATCAACTTTCTTCTAAGTGTATTTCATTTACTCCCATGAACTTTTGTCTATTCCTCAAGCTGTTTCCAGTGATAAAATAATTGTTCTGCCTTCTGTGATACATTAAGGTGTCATAGTTCTATAAACTAATTATCTCTTTATGCTGCAGTGTTCTGCAATTGTTTCCTCTATCAGTTTTCCAGCATAAGCACAATGATTGTCATGGATTTGCAATTTAATAGAAAGATCAAACTTTCCAGCTTCATACTGGGCATTGCCTTTCAAGAGCTGCATTCACCTTTTTTGGGAACTAATTTAGCGATGACTTCTTGCCTGAAATTGCACTCTATAAATGCATAAAGTTAAGGTCAGAATGGATTACATCTGGACTCCCTCTGAGACAGGAAGAAGTGGTCTATGTGACTTGAATTATCTGTGCAGTACTTGTCTTTATCCTGATGAGACATGACAAACAAAAGTCTTCTTGCCCCAGCTTGAAGATAGACCTCACCGTGCACTGATTTTCAATCTTGTCACAGCTTAGAAATTGTGGACAAAAGGACTCTAGAACTGGGCACTTGTTTTACAGCTAACTACTAAAAACTATTTAAATCACTAAGACCAAGTCATAAATATTTGTGAAACTGAAATAAACTGGATGGACTGGGTGTTCTAGCACATTGCCAATAAAGTTATATTGTGTAACATCTATGGTTAAAAGGATCTCAGAATGCAATGAGTGCAAGTCTTTAGCATGCTAGTTGTCTGTACTGAAAACTGGGAAGTGAACAAATTAGAAATCTATCTTAAATAGAATTCAAGTAACACAGTACAAGGGGTCTTTTATTAAAGTGCAGTAAAGTTTAGCAAAAAATTGCCAAGATGACTGTGTAGTAACTGCAAAGCCTCTTTGTTAACTGTTGGGGGTGTTCCCAGCATCTGCCCATGCAGATAAAACAAACAAACAAAAAATAGACCTAGCAAATTTATTGCACTGCAAATAAACAGGTGCATTGGATGGCACCTTTTGAGGGTGGATTAGAAGGAGCTAAGCATTAAGCCACTGCATTAACTGTTACTGAGGACGGATCCCTCCTTAACTGCCTAACACACTTTAGTAAAAAAATAAGTTCCCTTCTTGCTTTTGGCTTAATCTTAATCCCATGTGAAAATAAAAGTGTCTTACAGAATAGAGCCAATATATTCTCTAAAACATCTTTATCAAAACTGGAAAACAGTAAGCTTGTCTGACCTAACTTCTAAATCAATTAAAATAAATGAGACCTACCGAGAAAAAATGGTGCATGCTGTACTTAGGAACAGTTTTTAGCTGCCATTATTACAGATGCCCAACTGCTATCACAGGATCTAAAAAAACAATGCAACATTTTTAGCACCAAATTTTTTTTTAATACCACAGTAAATTGTTACCCTATTTCTGCTATAATAAGCAAATGAGACTAATAGCATACAATAGTTAAAATTGTGTGATAAATCAGAAGTAAAAAAAAAAAGTGTGATGAAATGGAAGTATGCTTACCTTTATTTCCATTTTAACTCCAGTGGTTGGAGGTGAAAGTCTAGTTTAACTCACACCTCTAACTGTTCACTGGATGAGGGGTAGATAGGGTAGGTGGAGTTTGGTGAGTGGATGGGGGATAGATAAAAATGTGAGATGATGGGCTTTCATGGAGGTGTAGTGGGAGGATGGAGGAACATGCTGCAGGAGAATAGGGAGAGGATAAGCATAGCAGGAATGAGAGTGTGAGGGTCCCAGTCTCTGGTCTCCAGGGTGCAGAGGTCCCAGATTTGGTCTGTCTGGGTACAAGGATTCCCCAGTTTGGAATCCCATGTCCAGGGATCCCTGATTCAGGGATCTCAGGTTTATTGGTGGATGAGTTTTGTAAACTTTCATTTACTTCCTACAGAATTAGGTGGAAGTTAAAACGTTAGTTCACCTTAGGGACCGAAGGAAAGTTTCAGTACTACAATGAAAGTAACAATATGCACTAGTTTTTAGCACACTTTGTTGCACTGGAAGTAATTCCATTTAGAGCTCATTTGCATGCTTCTTTAGAGTCTGGCGTGGTCCCAGACAACTGGATAAAAGCACAAGTGGTGCCTGTACACAAAAGTGGAATTAAGGATGAGGTTGGCAACTACAGGCCGGTTAGTCTGTCGTGAGTAAACTAATAGAAAGTCTGCTAAAATACAGGATAGTAAGGTTTCTGTAATCCAATGGTTTGCAGGATTCAAGGCAGCATGGTTTTACGAGAGGCAGATCTTGTCAGACAAATCTCATTAATTTCTTTGACTGGTTGACCAGAGAGTTGGACCAAGGGAGAGCTCTAGATGTGCTTTACTTAGATTTCAGTAAAGCCTTTGACACTGTTCCACTCAGGTGACTTATAAATAAATTGAATGCCCTAGAGATGGACCCTAAAGTGACTGACTGGGTTAGAAATTGCTTGAGTGGAAGGCAACAAACGGTACATCTGGAACAAAGGAGCAACATCTGGAAAGCAATGTGCATAAATGACTGTAGTGTGGGAAATAAGATCCCATATGTTGAGGCTTTAATAGAAGAGGCTGACTTGGATTTAGTAGCAATTACAGAGACATGATTCAAGGACAACCATGACTGGGATGTAATTATACCGGGCGGACAAGGTAGGAAGAAGGGGAGGAAGAGTGGCACTATATGTAAAACAATAACATTAAAGCTATAGTATTGCAGGGCTTACAAGGGAGCGAGGAGGCACTGTGGGCTAAACTAGAAAGAGGGAAAGAGAAATCTATTTGCATTGGCATGATAGACAGATCTCCCTCACAGGGAGAAGAGATGGATGGAGAGTTAATTGAAGACATCCTCATTATTGCCAGGAAAGAGGAAGTGCTACTGATAGGGTTTTCAATATGCCAGATATTGATTGGCACATCCCTGCTGTGGTGTCATCTAGAAGTAAGGAGCTCCTGGATTCTCTACAGGGAGAACTATTCAGGCAACTGGTAACAGAACCCACACGGGAAGGGGCCATACTGGACTTGGTGCTTACCAATAGTGAAAGTGTTTCTGATGTTATAGTGGGAGATCATTTCACATCCAGTGATCACTAGATGGTGTGGTTCAGTATTAGGACTAAGGCTGATAAAATCTATTCAAAAGGGTCTTAGACTTTAGGAAAACTAACTTTACCAAGATGGGCCAATACCTCAAGGGATGTAACAATATGCGGGATGGGAATAATATGGGACAATATGCGGGATGAGAACAGCTGGGAGATGTAGAAAAGCACTGGCCAAAACTGAAAGGGGATATATTAAGGGCAACAAAGTTTTTTGTAAGAAAGGTAAATAATTGTAAAAGGGAAAGGAGGCCACTTGTGGCCTTGGGCAAATAACTTTACCCTCCATTGCCTCAGAAGAAAAGGTCTGGCAATCTACTTCTGGTCATACCTTGCCAAGAAAACCCAGGGGCTGCTGGGTCGCCATGAGTCAGTATTGACTTGAGGACACTTTAAAAAATGGTTCTCAAAAGAAGTATCTGAAAAGGTGAACAAAAAGAGGATGGACTTCAGAAAATACAAGAGATCACAGAGAGAGGAAGACAAGCATAAATATTTGGACAAACTTAGAGAAGCTAGGAAAGTAGTCAGGAAAGCAAAGATACAAAAAGAAGAAGAAATAGTCAATGCAATAAAATGTGGAGACAAGACATTTTTCAGATGTGTTAGTGAGAGGAGGAAGTACGTGGTATTGTCAGACTCAAGGGTGAAGGGGAGGAATATGTAGAAGCTGATGAGGCTAAAGTGGAATTGCTTAACAAATATTACTGTTCTGTGTTCACAGATGAAGGGTCAGGAGCAAGACCTCAGAAAACACCCACAAATAGGAACAGAAGGGAAGGGGATCTTGAATGATTTTCAGAAGACTGTATTCATGAGAAACTAGCTAAAGTAAAAGTAGACAAAACAAAGGGGCTAGATGGGATACATCCGAGAGTACTGAAGGAATTTGAGGAAGTTCTAGTGGCTTTACTGTCTGATCTTTTTAATGCTTCTTTAGAATCTGGAGTGGTCCCAGAGGACTAGAGAAGGTGAATGTGATCCCTTTACACAAAAGCGGAAGTAAGGATGAGGCTGAGAACTACAGGCTGGTTAGTCTGTTCTCTGTGTTGAGTAAATTTATGAAAACACTGTTAAAACAGAGGATAGTGAGGTTTCTGGGGTCCAATGGTTTGCAGGATTTGAAACAGCATGGGTTTACTAGAGGCAGGTCTTGTCAGACAAATCATATCGATTTCTTTGACTGGGTGACCAGAGAGTTGGATGGAGGGAGAGCTCTAGATGTGACATACTTAGATTTCAGGGATATAGGAGATACAATAGAGATGTTTAAATACCTCTGTATGTACAGGAGAGTCTCTTTCAATTGAAAAAAAGCTCTGCAAGGAGGGGACATAGGATGAAGGTGAAAGGGGATATACTCAAGAGTAATACTCATAAATATTTCTTTATGGATTGGAAGATGTGTGGAAGAGTCCCCCAGTGGAGGTAGTAGAGGCAAGGACAGTATCTGAATCCGAGAAAGCATGGGACAAACACAGAAGATCTCTAAAGATAAAAAAGGACTATAATAGCTGATAAGGAAGTAAGACTAGATAGACTGTATAGTGTTTTTTGCTGTTATGTTTCTAGATAAATGGTGCTTACTCTAAGGAGAAGGATGTTCTCATTGGTGTACCACAGAGATGTGTCTTTGGTCCAATTCTTTTTAACATTTTTGTATACTCTTTTTAATACTCTAAGAATTTAAAGGTCTGTATCCCAAGACCACTACTATTCAATGCATTTGTCAGTGATATTGCTGAAGGACTGAATGGAAAAGTCTGCATTTTTGCAGATGACATGAAAATTTGCAACAGAGGGGACTCCCCTGAGGGAGTGTATAACATGAGGAAAGATCTTCAGAAGCTGGAAGAATGGTCTAATGCTTGGCAGTTAAGATTTAATGTGAAGAAGTGCAGTGTCATGCACTTGGGATACAGAAATCCAAGGAAATTGTATGCGATAGGGGGCAAGAGGTTGGTGTGCATGGACCAGGAGAAAGACCTCAGAGTGATTGTCTCTGAGGATCTCAAAGTGGTGAAACAGTGTGACAAGGCGATGGCCAAAGCCAGAAAAATGCTGTGTTGCATACAGAGAGGAATTACCAGCAGAAAGGAGGAGGTACTAATGCCACTGTACAAGTTGCTGGTGAAACCTCACTTGGAATATTGTGTTCAGTTTTGGAGACCATATCTCGCAAAGTATATAAAAAGATTGGAAACGGTTCAGAGGAAAGTGACCAAAATGATTTGGTGCCTGAGCTACATGAGAAAAAACTTGAAGACCTAAATATGTATACTCTAGAGGATAGGAGGGACAGGGAAGATATGCTACCGACCTTTAAATACTTAAAGAGTATTAATAAATGAACAAACAAACCGTTTTCAAAGATAGAGAAGCTGCAAAACTAGAGGACATAAACTGAAAGACAATGTCAGGAAATATTTTTTCACTGAAAAGGCGATGGATGCTTGGCACGCCCTCCTGATGGAAGTGGTAGGGGCAAATACAGTGACAGAATTCAAAATGGCATGGGACAAAGTGGATTCCTTTATAGCAACAGGATAATAATCTTAACTGTCTCGGCTATCTCAACAACTAGGGGTTTATCTGCACGGAGCCGTGGGTACACACCTAAATAAAGGCATCGGGAGGAGTAACCTGCCTGAGCAGCAGGTGCACCTACTCTTGCCACCTTGCTGGGCAGACTAAATGGATCATGATGGTTTTTATCTGCCGTCATACACTATGTTACTATGTAAGTGATATTGTGGAAGGGGTATCCTCTTTGTGGATGATACCAAAATCTGCAATAGAATAGACACCCAGGAAGATGCAGATAACATGAGGAGGGATTTAGCGAAGCTTGAAGAATGGTCGAGAATTTGGCAACTGTAATGTAATGCTATAAAATGCAGAGTCAGGAATTTGTTCTGCAAAAATCCAAGGGATACAGTATAGGGGACGAAGTGCTTCTGTCTGTGAAAGAAAAGCGGAACCTAGGGGTGATTGTTTCTGATGATCTTAAAAGTGTCTAAAAAGGTAGAAAAAGTGACGGCAAAAGCCAAAAGGATGTTTGGGTGCATAGGGAGAGGAATGGGAAGCAGGAAGGAGGAAGGAGGTAGTGATAGTGCCTCTGTATAGGTCTTTGGTGAGACCTCATTTGGAATATTGTATGCAATTCTGGAGATCACACCTTCAAAAGGATATAAACAGGATGGAGTTGGTGCAGAAAGTACCTGCCAACATGGTCAGTGGACTTTGCCATAAGACATATGGGGACAGACTTAAAGAAATTTGGAAGAGACAGGAGAGTGGAGATATGATAGAGACATTTAAATACCTCTGTAGCATAATTGCAAAAGAGGAGAGCCTTTTTAAACTGAAAGAAAGCTCTGCAATGAGGGGGCACAGGATGAAGATGAAAGGAGATAGACTCAGGAGTAATTTATGGAAAAATCTTTCTTTAGGAAAAGAGTGGAAGATTAATGGAATAGTCTCCCAGTGGAGCTAGTAGAAACAAAAACTATATCTGAATTCAAGAAAGCATGGGACAAACACAGAGAATCTCTAAAGGAAAAAGGGACTGTAGAACTTAGTAGTTTGTATTGAAGGGCAGACTGGATACGCCATATGGTCTTTATCTGCCGTCATCTTTCTAAAATGTGTTCACCCTTTTACTTCTTATTTAACATAGATTTTTTGTTAAAACCCAACCAACCTTTTTGTTAAAATGGTAAATAAAGGTAAAAAGGAAAAGGAGACCGCTATAGTTTTTGAAAGAAGTAGCTGAAAAGGTGAAGAAAAAGAGGGAGGCCTTCATGAAATGCAAGAGATCACAGAGAGAGGAAGACAGGCATCTGTATTTGGAAAAACTTAGAGAAACTAGTAAAGTAGTCAGGAAAGCAAAGATTCAAAAAGAGGAGGAAATAGCCAATGCAATAAAATGGGGGGATAAGAAATTTTTCAGATATGTTAGTGAGAAGAGGAAGTATGTGGTATTGTCTCAGAAGAAAAGGCCTGGCAAACTACTTCTGGTCATACCTTGCCAAGAAAGCCCAGGGGCTGCTGGGTCTCCATGAGTCAGTATTGACTTGAGGATCCTTAAAAAACATGGTTCTCAAAAGAAGTATCTGAAAAGGTGAAGAAAAAGAGGATGGACTTCACAAAATACAAGAGACCACAGAGAGAGGAAGACAAGCATAAATATTTGGAAAAACTTAGAGAAGCTAGGAAAGTAGTCAGGAAAGCAAAGATACAAAAAGAAGAATAGTCAATGCAATAAAATGCGGGGGACAAGGCATTTTTCAAATGTGTTAGTGAGAGGAGGAAGTACGTGATACTGTCAGACTCAAGGAGGATAAAGCAGAATTGCTTAACAAATATTTCTGTTCTGTGTTCACAGATGAAGAACCAGGAACAAGATCTCAGAAAATACCTACAAACAGAAACAGAAGCGAGGGGCATCTTGAACAAATTTCAGAAGACTGTTTGTGAGAAACTAGCTAAACTTAAAGTAGACAGAGCGATGGGACAGGATTGGATACACCCTAGAATACTGAGAGAACTTGGGGACGGTTCTAGCAGCTCCACTGACTGACCTTTTTCAATGCCTCGTTGGAGTCGGGAGTGGTGCCAAAGTACTGGAGAGAGACTCACGTGGTCCCTTCACACAAAAATGGAAGGATGTGGTTGAAAACTACAGGCTGGTTAGTTTAATTTCGGTGGTGAATAAATTATTGGAAACACTGCTGAAAGAGAAAATAGCGAGGTTTCTGGAGCGCAGCAGATTACAGGATCCAAGGCAGCATTGATTCACCAGAGGCAGGTCTTGTCAGACAAATCTGATTGATTTCTTTGACTGGGTGACCAGGGAGTTGGACCGAGGGAGAGCACTAGATGTGGTGCATTTAGATTTCAGTAAAGCCTTTGACACCGTTCCTCACAGGCAACTTATAAACAAACTGAGCACCCTAGGGATGGACCCTAAAGTTACTGCTTGGGTTAGAAATTAGTTGAGTGGGAGGCGACAAAGGGTACAGGTAAATGGAGCTCACTCTGAGGAGAAGGAAGTTACCATTGTCTTTGGTCTGATTCTTTTTAACATCTTTGTTAGTGTTAGGGCTGTCGGGTAAGGTTTGCCTCTTTGTGGAAGATACCAAAATCTGCAATAGAGTAGACACCCAGGAAGGTGTAGATAAAATGAGGAGGGTTCTAGCTAAGTTTGGAGAATGGTCTAGAATTTAATGTTAAAAAATACAAGGTCATACATTTGGGCTGCAGCAATCCAAGGGAGCAATATAGTATAGGGGGTGAAGTACTTTTGTGCACTAAAGAAGAGAGGGACCTAGGCGTGGTTGTGCCTGATGATCTCAAAGTAGCTAAACAGGTAGAAAAGGTGACAGCAAAAGCTAGAAGGATGCTTGGGTGCATACGGAGAGGAATGGCTAGCAGAAAAAAGGAGGTGATAGTACCTCTGTATAAGTCTTTGGTGTGACCTCATTTGGAGTATTGTGTGCACTTCTGGAGACCGTACCTTCAAAATGATATAAACAGGATGGAGTCAGTACAGAGGATGGCTACTAAAATGGTCTTCATTATAAAGCGTATGAGGACAGACTTGAGGATCTTAATATGTACACTTTAGAGGAAATGCGGGATAGAGGTGATATGATTGAGACGTTTAAATACCTCCATGGCATAAATGCACAGGGGGAGAACCTCTTTTGATTGAAAGCAAGTTCTGCTATGAGGGGACATGGGACGAGGGTGAAAGGAGGTAGATTCAGGAGTGATATGCAGAAATATTTCTTTACGAAAAGAGTGGTGGATCCATGGAATAGTGTCCCAGTGGAGGTGGTAGAGATGAGGACAGTAACTGAATTCAAAGAAGCATGGGACAAACACAGAGGATCTCTAAAGGAAAAAAAGAGGACTTTTGTAGTTGTTGATATGGAAGGACAGACTAGATAGGCCATGTGGTCTTTTTCTGTCGTCATTTTTCTATGTTTCTATGTATACTGGAAGCAATTTTAGCAAACTGAAAATCTGTGCTATTGAAAAAAAAACAGGGCACTATGTCTACTACAATTTATTGAATTGATATATTAGACTAAAAATCTTGCCCCATTGTGGAAATGACAGAGCTCAAATCTAGGCCCAAATTGTTTCTCTTTGCCTATTTGCTCTACTTACACTGTATTTAGTAGCAGGCAAAATGCAGTCTATAGTTTAAAACTCAATAGAAGAGTGGAAGAAAGGCTTATCAGTCTTCAAAATACATTGATTTTGACCACTACTAGATTTTATTTATTTATTTATTTAATGATATTTTTATACCGCCTTATCAAACAATCAAAGCGGTTTAACAAACAAGAAATATAAAAGCAGTGATAATATGAACATGTAGTAATGATAATTACATGTAAAGTAACATAGTGTGTTTTACAGAAAGATATAAAGCGTTATTTACATTGTGTACTATGATACAACGTGAGCTATAATACAGCTTACTAAATGATTGTTTTTCTCTTAAACATTGAATTAATTATTCAGTTAGACCATAATGCTCAATAAACAGGACAGTTTTTAGTTGCTTTCTAAAGTCTTTAAGGTCCTGAGCTGCTCTTAAATCATTTGGAAGAGAGTTCCAAATCTTTGGTGCCGCAAACGAGAATGCCCTTTCTGTTGTTTCTTTACGTGCTTTTCTAAAGTCAAGTGATGTGTTGACTCTATTGGTAGATCCTAATCTTCTAGGTCTTTTGCTGACGTCTGATTGAATGAGAGTAGCCAGACTGTTTGCAGAACAGTGATGTTTGATTTTGAAAATGTATATAGTGGTTTTATATTTTATACGATAAGCTATAGGTAGCCAATGTAGCTCCTTCATAATAGGAGTTATGTGTTCCTGGCTTGATAATCCGAAGATTATTCGAGCAGCAGTGTTTTGCGCGAGTTGCAAAGGTTTTAGTGACTGCTTATGAAGGCCAAGATATATAGGATTACAAAAATCAAATAATGGCGTGATTAAAGCTTGGCAGACGTTACGGAAGTGGGTTGTTTCGAGTAGTGGTCTTAATCTTCTAATAATCTTCATTCTGTAATATGCGCTCCTGATTGTCTTACTTATATGTGTTTTCAGATTCATTTCTCTGTCAAGGGTCACCCCAAGATATTTTACTTCAGATTTAATGGGAATAATAGAATCTTCTATCAAGATGTCAGGTGGAGGAGGGAAATCAGGGTTTCGAGATACAAATAAGGCCTCAGTTTTGTTGAAATTTATTTCCATGTTATTACATTTACACCAATCAGACATTTGTAGGAGACAATCTGTAATTCTATGATAGTCAGGGTTATTGATTGACACAGGTGTAAATATCATTATATCATCTGCATAGATGGTGTATTTAATGTCATTCTTTGAAGGGATGTTGCAAATTGGTTGTATGTAGATATTGAATAAAAGGGAAGAGAGGGCAGAGCCCTGTGGAACTCCTTGTAAAACTCTTATGGGTTGAGATGCTTTGTCACCTATCTTTACTTGTAAGTGTCTCTCTGTAAGATATGACTGAAACCATTTTAATGTGGTACCATAAAGTCCGATCTCCTCTAATCTGTTTAGTAATCTTTTGTGATCCACAGAGTCAAATGCCGCGGAGATGTCGATAAAGATCATTATGATGCCTTTCTTAGAGTCATCTATGGTACGGAGTATATTGTCGAAAAGGTAAATCATTAGGGTTTCTACTCCGTGATTTGGCCGAAAACCATGTTGATTGTCGTCTAAAGGAGCGTAAATATCAATATGATCTTGAAGTTGAAGCTGAACAGTTTTTTCAATAATCTTAGCTAAAAATGGGATACTAGATATTGGCCGATATGCGGCTGGGTTGTTCTTGTCTAAAGTAGTTTTTTTGGGGATTGGTCTGACAGATGCAAGTTTTAATTGCCCTGGCAATAGACCTTGAGTAAGTGAAATGTGCACCATGTGTTGTATAATGTGAAGGAAGCTTGATTTAGTGGCTTTGATCCATGATACTGGACAAGGATCAGAGGGAGAAGTGCTTGTATTTATTGTTGAAATGATATGGGCTAGTTGATCCTTTGATGGAGGCATGAATGAATCCCAAATCCTATTATGCGAGACTGAATTTTTGTTAATTATAATTTTTGATTCTCTTTTAGAATGAAATTTGTCTTTTAAATAATCCGCAAAACTCTGTGGCTCAATTATTACTTCACCTTCTGTTTTTTGTTCTTTTGTTAGTGTCTTCACAATTTCAAAAAGCTCTCTGGGCTTGTTGATGGCTGAATCAATTAAATTTGTGTGGTATTCTTTTTTTGTGTGTTTAATGTGTTCATCATATTGCTTTAGCGTTGTTAAATATAGTTGTTTTATCTCTGTTGTATTGTGTTTTCTCCATTTACGCTCTATCCGTCTGAGTGCTCTTTTCATTTGACGTATTGCTATTGAATACCAAGGCTTGTGATGAAGTTTATTATTCCGTGGTTTTTTTGGTCTCGTGTCCGTTGCTCTGGCTGCGTTAGAAATAATGTGATTCCAATTGGTTATTTGAGTTTCAAGCTCATCTGAATCAGTGGACATAAGAGGTACTGCTTCTTGGATAAATACATATCTGTCAAATTTCCTAAAACGTCTATGGAAGCTATAGTTGTCTAGGTGCACATTAAAATTTCTTTTTTGTACTAATATCCCTATTTTAACTAAGTGGTGGTCTGACCAAGGTATTGGGGTAATGTAAGGTGTTGTAACAAGACTTTTTGAAATTATATTATTGGATACAAAGATGAGGTCAGGAGAATTACCAAATTTGTGTGTGGAAGCATTAATTATTTGTGTGAACTAGATGCCGTACTGTAACTGTTACAATATTATAGCACATAATTCTCCTTCAACCCCAGGGCTTAACTTGTAGACAAAAAAGAAGTTGAACTGTGGACGGGGCCGGAAATGACCTGTGGGGGTGGGGTGAGGGCTGGAAGTGTTTGCATACTTTTGTTTACAGCCTTGGTGGATAAACTATCTGCTTAGACTAGGCCTGTTAAACTAAACATGTAACTAACCTAAATTCTGGCTGAATAATTGCCACTCTTTATCTTTATTCAAAACCTAATATATCGCCCACACGCAAGTACCAGAGTGGTTTATAATCAAAATCTAAACACTGCTTGGAACACTGCTCTCTGGATAGTTTTCTGGCCTACCCTTGCTCCTCCTCTAACATGGCTCCAATATTATCTGTATATCTTTTGAAGACATAGGCTAATTATTCATATGTCAGCAAATGCATAATTGCCTTTGAATGGGGCATATTTATTCATTTGTCTGTACGGTATAATTTTTCCTTTATCTAGAGCACTCCTAGATTCACCAATAAAACTCTCCCAACAACGGATGCAGAGCAGAAGTAGGGTTTTTCACTTTACAACCCAACATATAAAGAAAGATTCCATTCAAATTTTGGTCTCAAATCAGTGACAATACCAACTCCTACTGTCAAACGAGCATCATAACACAAAACCCTGCAAATGGACACTCAACACCAGCATCAAATCTAAGAACTCAACCCTACCTTTGAAAAGTCAGCAATGCAAACATTCTAGAACACCAATTACCTCTAGCTGGGAAAATAGATCAAGCCATACTACTACAGAATCAACATATTAACAGAATCTCTCACCTTGGCTGCACATGTTAAAAACAGACCATCACCTAGTAAGGAATAAGAAACTACAAATTAGAAAAAAATTCAAATCGAAAACCTCCCAAACAGATACCGAAGAAAGAGAAACAGAAATGCATTTCCTCCTCTACTGAACTCTAAGAAATGCATATTTTTCAAAACTGACATATTTCATTGTCTAAAAACTGCCACTCTTTTGTACCTTTATTGTCTTATCATTTTAGTTTTCTTATTGGTTGGTCTTGGTCTCTTCTTTTCCACTTCCTCTTGTTGGTTTTCTTCTAAGTCCTTTTCCAGGATCTCATTTCCATTTTCTGTTTCTTCACACTGCCTTTTTCTTGGTACTTTCCTTCCCTACATCTCTCTCCGACACTAATCCTTCTTTTCATTTCTTTGTCTCCATTTCTCTCATCTGCCTTTTACCTAACTATATCATCTTTTCTTCTCTCCCTTCTCACTCCCCCAGCATCTCATTCTTTATCCCACCCTGACTCCAGCATTTGTCACACTAGCCCTCTTTCAGAACCAGGCCCCCTAGTCGTAAAATTAGCCCCTTTCCTGCCCCATTCTCCTTCCAGCATAAGCCCATTTCCAGTCCCAGCCCCTGTATCAGCCCATTTCCATCCCAGCCCCAGTATAAGCCCATTTCCATTCTCAGTCCCCCCCAGCATCAGCCCATTTCCAGTCTCATTTCCCACCAGACCCATTATCAGTCTATTTCCAGTCCCAGTTTCCCCCAGCCCCAGTATCAGTCCATTGCCAGTCCTCTCCCCAAACTCAATATCATCCCATTTCCAGTTACAACCCCCATCATTGACCTTCCTCCACCACCAGCCTCTCCACCACCATTCTAGTGCCTCAGCTCCTTTCCAGTCCCTCCCTTCCTCATCCTACGTTAGCCCCCCAGTCCCAGGTTCCCACCCTCATCAGATCTGTCCATTAGCCACCTCTTAACACCATATCACTTGCGGCCAGCTACCCCCTCTCTACCTCTCCCTGCCTGTTCCTAAGTTAACATAGCCATGGGAGCATTTTTGTTTGCTCCTGCAACTGTGCTGTACTGAAGCAGCCCGGCTATGACATTTTTAGTAAAGCAGAAAGTGCTTATTTTGCTTGACTAAAAATGCCATTGGCAAGGCTGCTTCAGTACAACACAGTTGTGGGAACAAATAAGAATGATCCCGTGGCTATGTTAAGTGTTAATACGGCTGCAGTAGCACAGAACAGGGAGAGGAGGTGGGACGACAGAATGTAAACTTCTGCTCAGGCCTTGACAAATTTAGTTTGTATTGAGGAGCCAGTGGCTGCGACCTCCTCGAGCCCCCCCCCCCCTCCCCCAACCCATTGCATCCATCCTCCACTGGCTTTCCTCCATTTGCAAACTCATACACTTGTGGGGAGGGTGGAAGAGTTTGAAGAGAGATGATAAAGTGTGTTTTACTATGGTAGTAAGGGCTGTGCGAGGCATCTTTAGACAGAAATATGTAGAAAGTGTCTTTGTGTGCTTGTGTGGTGCAATGGTGGTTTGACCGTCTTAGGCATGGGATGTGGTGGTTGATGCTTTTCTATGGGTGAGGTGCAGGGTTGTTGTACATGTGTACATGTGCTGCAGAGCTGGAGAACCTGTGTGTGTGTGGTGCAGAGGTAGGATATGCAGGTGAGTGAGTGTGCGCGCGTTCCTGTGTGTGGGTCTGTGTTTCGGAGGTGGAATGCCTGTGCGTGTGAGTATTGTGTGGTATGGAGGTGAGGTGTCTATGTGTGTGCAAATGTGAGTATGTGTGTGTGTGTGCCTGTGGTGTCGAGGTGGGATGCCTATGTGTGTGCCTCTGTCATATGGGGGTGGGGTGCTTGGGTGTATGTTTTCTGGGTGGGGGATGCACCTTTCGGCATATACACACATTGTGCCATTTTGTCCCTGTAGTCATCCTTTTAACCTCCAACTCCCTGCACTCTTCCCACCCCCTTCCAACCCCTCCCCATGTTCTTTTCCCCTTTCAGGCTCCCCCCCCCCAGCACTCCCATCCCCTGTCTTCCATTACCCCATCTTCACTTTTTTTTAAATTTACTGCCTCACTCCCCCCCCCCCCCCCATCTAACTTTTTCAGCAGGCCCTGGATCCAACTGTCCTCTGCCTGCCGGCAGCCTACTACCTTCCAAGGCTTAATCCTCCTGTCCTGCCCACAGCGATCGATCTCTCACAGGCAGACAGGAGGAGCTTCTTGCCATGATCCCCCCTCCTCTTCTGCCCACAGGAGATGGGATCCCCATGGGTAGCCTGCTGCTTCCAATCCACATGTCTTGCCCATGGGGATCTAATCTCCAGCAAGAAGAGGAAAAGGAGGGATCACGGTAAAAGCCCCTCCTGTCTGCTTGTGGGAGATCAGATCCCTGTGGGCAGATAGAAAGGGTCTCATTCTCTTTCTCCTATCATACATTTGTGTGTGTGTATTTGTGTGTGTGAGGAGGGGGTAATATGGGATCCCCGCAGGCATTTTTCAAGCCCTGCTTCTTCTGCCTCAAGAAGTGCCGGAGTGCCATTCCACCCCGTTCCGTTACAAATTAAACCCTGCTCAAACCCCATAATATAGAATGATCACCGTATTTGACATCTGACTAATAAGGTCCCTGGTTTCCTGTAGCAAGTGTTAAAATTTCCTATGAGAGAATTTCTTTACATTCTGTAGCAATTTTGTGGCATATTTTCATATATCATATACTGTACATCGTTTGTTAATTAATATGCAAAAAACACAAACAAAATAAGGTTTGCATTTTAAGCATTTTAATTTTAAACTATGATTTCAAACACTCTAGAGCATGTTTACTAAAGGTTAATGTACATTAAGTGCTGTTACTGCCCTTTTATTTCTATGGCGGGAGCTACACTTAACGTGTGTTAACAAATATTAACCCTCGTTAGTGTTTAGCAAACATGCTCCTCTGTGTGTCTTGCTTCTTTTTATTTATTTTTCTTCATTCTCTCTTTCCTTTTACTTTTCATTCTTTTTTTCTCTCACCTGATTCGCCTACCCTCACACTATATTCCCCACCAGTCTCTCTCTCACATACCACAAAATTCCAGAACCATATGCGATTTATCTGGCTGCTGAACAAAATCCTCTCTGGAAAATGTAGCCACTTCTGGTTGATTTTAGGAAATCCTTGTCTCCTATAATTTAGTGGAAGCAAATTGAGAACATGCATTCTCTTATCTCCTCTCCCCATCGATATACACACATACCCAAGCACACTTTCACCACCATTATGAGCATCCCTCTTTGTGAATACAAGTTTTAATTTCTTAATATGAATAATTCATTAGGGTTGTGTAATGCAAACACTTTCAATTCAGTTTGCCTGCAGACTCCAAATTATTGAGATATTTGTTGACATTAAAGTTGATTTTGCACTCTAAACAGTCTGGGGGGGGGGGGGGGAATATACAAAGGTATTTACGTGGTTTGCAGACCTGGTTAGTGCGGCTGAATATCCCCGGTTTGGGCTGCTAAGTGCCCTGATGTTAAGCGCTTAGCATGCAGTTGTTCTGGGTGCAGCACCACAGGTTAACCGTGCAGCAGTGATATTTAGCTGCTGCCCAGTTACACGTATAAAGTTAAGACAGCTGAATGGCTGTTTTAACTTTAGCCAGTTTTGCAGTCTGTGGCTGAATATCGCCGCTGACTGGATATTCAGTCTGTGGCTGAATATCGCCGCTGACCGGATTGCAAAATCACAAGCCAGGCAAACCGGTTCAATGTCAGTGCCCAGATATGGTCCCAGTATTGAATATCTGGGGTGAATTTAAAGCAGCGACGGCCAGCCACCTTATGTTTGATAGCCACCACTGTTGAAACACCACCACCCCCCTCCCCCCCCCGGGGATTTTACATTCATTTTAATCAACTTGCTTAAATGTTATGGCCAGGTATCTGTCACAGGGGCAACAGTACTTAAAGACTTCAAGGGGTAATTTTATAAGAGGACACATTCTTTTAGGCATCAAGTATGCATTTGGAATTATTATAGTCAGTAACGTATATTTGTGGCCACATACATGTGGTGTTAAGTGCTGTTGAGTCTGTACTGACTCATGGCAGCTCTCTGGATAGTTGTCCTAAACCGTGTTCAGACGTCAGTCTTGTGGTAAATTGTTGATAGAGTGGCGTTCGTAGCTGCTGTTATTGTATCAATCCATCAGCATTGCTGGCCTTCCTCTTTAGTGCCGATCTTCAGCATTGCTAAGCATGATGTCTTTCTCCATGTACAAGCAGAGGGATGCAGGCACACTCTAAGTGCTGTTCACTGACAATGCCTGTGCCCGGCTCTCCCCGAGCTCAGAGAAGTCCTTTTTACTTCTCTGAGCATGCATGCCCCTTCCTGCCTTGCCGACCCTGCCAGCACTCACAGCTCCAAGGAGTCACGACCCCATAAGCATAAAAAGGGGCTATTCACCAGAAGCCTCCTACCTTACATCCAAGAAAGCGAGGCAGCATTGAGACCTTGCTCCATCCTCATCACCTGTAGTCCCTCTGCCTGATGACACTTCCTTCAGGGACCTCCTTCTGCAGTTGCTATGCCACTTCATCCAGGACTCTGCAGCCCTCCTGTCATCTGCCCCACCTGTTGAACAACCACTGTCCCCAGAGGTTCCCTCTTACCAGCAAGCCTCCTCATGGGGCCCCCCACCCCCTTCTGGATTGTCATGAATATGAATCCTTGGGTGATGATACTTATTTGGCAAACAGTGCCCCTTTCTCCCATCAGTGAGATACAGCACCGCCCCTCTTGGGAGATATCATAGTGACACCATCTCCAACTATGGATCATGAGCCTCCCAAAGATCTCTCCTACCATAGTTTTCTCCAAACATTATCCAAGTCGCTGGCCCTCAGGGACTCCAGACCCCTACTAATAAAAAAAATTTTCAGTCCATTTTAAAAGGTTTAGTACCCCAAAGGAGTTCTTGGACATGCCAGTCCCACAGGTATTGCAGTATCTCTTTGTGTCAATCTGGAGCACCCCAGAGTCAGGGCACACCATGGCTCATCATCCCGACTTTGAATATAAAGAACTGCCTGCAACGGGTTTCCAACATCAACAACTCCCTCATCTCTGAGGCAGTTCTTAAGAAAGCTAAGTCCTCCAAAACACCTGTACAAACTCCGCCAGAGAAAGATCAACAGACTTTGGATTCAGTGAGCAGAAAAACTTTTCAGAGTGGTATGCTCCCCATGAAAATTTTAGCACACCAACTTCAGAGGCTTAAATACCTTCACGATTTGATCTCACATTGGCCGGACTCAGCTCCCAACCCAGGACCGGAGCATCACAGCCTTCAGGAAAATCTGGAAGAGTGCCTCTAGCATATCATTCACACCATCATGATGCCTTTAATTCAATTGCCCAAACCATAGCTAGATCTATTTTTACTCGGCACACAGCTTGGCTCTAGGTTTCTAGTCTCAGGGAGGATCTTCATGACCTGTTGGCAGACGCCCCCTGTCAGGGAGATATCCTCTTTGGCGCTAAGGTCCAGGAGGCTGTTTCAGAAGCGAAAGAACATTCCTCCACAGTGTGAGAACTTTCAGCGCAACCTCTGGAGCAACCCCAACAGTCCCACAGTCCCCCATACTCCCAATACAAGAGAGCATACCACTACCAGTACTTCCAGAAGTATTACCCTCAATGGTATAATCAGCCTTATTCTCTGCCTCCACCTCAATGTCAGCCTGCTCCTGCTTATCTGCAGTATTCCAGACAAAGAGACAGAAAACAACCTACAGTCACCTCAATGCAACCTGCCAAGCTAACCGTTCAGAGGGCGAGTCCAGCACTTCTGGGAAGCCTGGTGTTCCATCACCACAGACTGGTAAGGTTCTCAGCATCATTCTTTCCAACTACAAACTCAATTTCATGGCCATCCCTCCTCAGACATTACCTCCGCCAAGCAAACACCCCCCCCCCTTCACCTAACTATTCTCGAAGAAGAGATCTCCACATTGCTCCACAGCCATGCCATAAAGCCTGTACCGGAATCAGAATTCAGCCAGGGCTTCTACTCCAGGTTCTTCCTGATATCCAAAAAATCTGGAGGCCTTCACCCCATCCTTGATCTCAGGGACTTCAACCTCTATATTAAAAAAGAAAAGTTCAAGATGGCGTCCCTAACCACTATACTTCCTATATTGCGACAGAACAATTGGCTCGCCTCTCTGAATCTCAAAGACGCCTACACCCATATTTCTATTCACCCTTGTCACTGGAAATCCCTCAGGTTCTGCTTCAAGAAGGAACAATACCAGTACAGTGTTCTACCCTTTGGGAACTCTTCAGCGCCAAGAGTCTGACAGACAAAGAGACAGTGCAGCACACCTACACAAACAGGGCCTCTGTGCTTACCCCTACCTGGACAACTGGCTCATATCAGGTCCAGACAAGACGTTGACTCAAAAATCAGTACACATAACAGTCTTGCTCCTCCAGCGACTTAGCTTCATCATCAACTTCCAAAAGTCCGAGTGCAAAACTCTTCAGTTTCTGGAGTTCATAGGAGCTTGCTTGGACACAACCAAAGCATGAGCTTACCTACCAGCCAACAGAATCTCCATCGTGCAACAGATCACTACCCAACTCCTGGCCTCTCAAAAGGTTTCAACACACACTATCTTGCACCTGTTAGGACACGTATGAGCTTCAGTACATAGAAACATAGAAACATGGTGACAGAAAAAGACCACATGGCCTATCTAGTCTGTCCTTCCATATTAACCACTACAACAGTCCCCTTTTTTCCTTTAGAGATCCTCTGTGTTTGTCCCATGCTTCTTTGAATTCAGATACTGTCCTCATCTCTACCACCTCCACTGGGAGACTGTTCCATGGATCCACCACTCTTTCTATAAAGAAATATTTCTGCATATCACTCCTGAATCTATCCCCTTTCACCCTCATCCCATGTCCCCTCGTAGCAGAGCTTGCTTTCAATCGAAATAGGCTCTCCTCCTGTGCATTTATGCCACAGAGGTATTTAAACATCTCAGTCATATCACTTCTATCACGCCTTTCCTCTAGGGTGTACATATTAAGATCCTTAACTCTGTCCTCATATGTTTATGTTTATGTTTATTACATTTGATATACTGCTCAGGCCAAAGCATCAGAGCGGTTTACAATATTACATAAAAGTTACAGAAAATATGAAAAGAATGCCAAGACCACTTACCATATTAGTAGCCACCCTCTGTACCAACTCCAACCTGTTTATATCCTTTTGAAGATGTGGTCTCCAGAACTGCACACAATACTCCAAATGAGGTCACACCAAAGATTTATACAGAGGCACTATCACCTCCTTTCTTCTGCTGGCCATTCCTCTCCCTATGCACCCAAGCATCCTTCTAGCTTTTGTCATCAACTCTACTGCCTCCTTCATCCCAGCTTGGACAGATGGATGGCAGATGCCTTCCTCATCTCTTGGACAGATCTCCTTCTCTATATCCTCCTCCGCCCCAACCTCCAGTCCCCCGCTCTAACTGCTTGGAAGTTGAAGGGCTAACTGAACCTATCTGCTCCATGCTAACTGAAGTGCAAGCTGTACTCCAGGCATCTCGACACCCCTCAACACAGCATTCATATAATTCTAAATGGACTCGTTTCTCTCACTGGGCTTCATCATTTATTTAGACAGTTTTTGTATACCGCCTTATCCTTCAATCAAAGCGGTCACAACACAATTGGGGGATACATTTAACACACAGGGATATGAGACACATACACTAATACTTACAGGGAACATGGGCAATGGAGGGTTAAGTGGCTTGCCCAAGACCACAAGGAGCATCTGTGGGACTAGAAACCCCAGTCCTTCCGGCCCAAGGTTGCTGTCCTCTAGTGGGATTTGAACCCCCGACCTTCCGGCCTGAAGTACCTTGCCCCAACCACTAGGCTACTCCTCCACTCATCATGGGCTTTGGACCCTGTTTCCTATCCCCTCAGTCATATCTTCACTTATCTCCTTCACCTATCTAACTCCAGACTACAAACTTAGTCAGTTTGTTACTATCTCTCCAGCATAGCTGAGACCCATTGGCATGTGAATGGCAAGCGGCTCTCCATGCATGCTTTAGTCTCCTGCTTCATGAAGGGTCTGATGAACACTAAGCCTCCTCTGAAGCCTCCTACTCTAGCATGAAATCTCAGTATAGTTCTCTCAGTACTCATGCAGCCCCTTTTTGAATCCCTGGGTCTGCTTCATTAAAGCATCTCACTTGGAAAATTCTCTTTCTAGTCGCTGTTACCTCTACCAGACATGTTAGCGAACTCCAGGCTCTAGTTCATTATTCTCTATATACTCAGTTCCTTAATGATAAAGTTCTATTATGTACCAATCCCAAGTTCCTTCCAAAGGTTGTCTCCAGTTTTCATCTCAATCATCTATTGTGCTTCCTGGCTTCTTTCCAGTGGCACAGCCGGCTTCACCTGAACAAGCACTACATTCTTTGGATTGCAGACAAGCTTTGCTGTACTATCTACAAGCTACCACACAGCTTTGCCAGTCTTCCCAGCTTTTTGTCACCTTTAACCCTAACAACCCAGGCAGTCCCGTATCTAAACAGACCATCTCCTCTTGGATCATGGACTTTATTTCTTTTTGTTACATTCAAGCAGGTCAAGCTCCTTTCAGATGAGTAGGACCCCACCATCTTCGTGCTACAGCAGCTACTGTTGTTAATTTGGCTGCCATTCCTTCTCAAGAGATCTGCAAGGCCACTACTAGACATACTTTCACAAAGCACACCAACTTAGATCACTCTTCAGCCATGGACTTTGCCTTTGGCCAGGCTGTCCTGTGGAACCTCTTTGCCTAAGGACTCCACCTCTCAATTTTTACCCGGGCTGTGCATATTAATGGGCTTTTCAGCAGCCCTCAGCTCTGAACTCACCTAGAGTGTGCCTGCATCCCCCTGCTTTTAAATGGAGAAAGTGTAGTTGCTTACCTGTAATGGGAGGGTCCCCATATACAGCAGGGGCATGCAGCCACAATCACCCATTCGCCGTCCCCTCACAAATGACTATTATCTTCTCCCAACGTCTGCAACTATTACCACTGGTCATCTTACATCCTGCTCACCACTTCATGAAATCTACAGCATCTGATGGAATCCAGCTGTCTTGCTTGTCTTTACAATCATTACTGTATCTGTTCTTTTTACCCACTCTGAGTGCTCAAACACTGCACTCGCTGCTTTGGAAATTGACCGAGGGGAAAGAGCAGGACAGCAAGAAGGAAAGCGGTGCACATGCTCAGAGAAGTCCAGAGGATTTCTCTGAGCTCGGGGAGAGCCAGACACAGACAGTAGACAGCACCTAGAGTGTGGCTGCATACCCCTGCTATATACAGAGAACCCCCATTACAGGTAAGCATCTATACTTTCTTGAATGATCTCTCCCTTCTCATGATGTGTCCAAAGTAGAAAAATTGAAGTCTTGTCATCTGAGCTTCTAAAGAAAGCTTAGGTTTTATCTCCTCTAGTACCGACTGATTTGTTCTTCAGGCATTCCATGATATACCTTTTCTAATTCTACTGTATCCTTTTTCAGATATGGTGACCAAAATTGCATGGAACAATTCAGAGGCATTATAATATCTTTTGTTTTATTCTCTATTCCTTTTCTTATGATTCCTAGCATTCAATTTGTCTTCTTGGAAGCCACTACACACTGGGTGGAGGGTTTCAACATATTATTCACAAAGATGCCTATATCTTTTTCCTGGGTGGTGGTTCCTAATGTGGAACCCTACATCATGAAAGCATAGTTTGGGTTGCTCTTTCCTAGGTGCATAACTTTACACTTGTCCACATTAAATTTCATCTGTCATTTGAACATCCAGTCTTCCAGTTTATCAAGGTCCTCTTGCAACTTTTCACAATCCTCTTGGGTTTTAACAACTTTGAATAATTTTGTGTTATCTGAAAATTTGATCATCTCACTCATTATTCCCATTTCCAGGCCATTTATGAATATGTTAAAAAGCAGCAGACCCAGCGGAGGAGATGGGAACCAAGATGGCGAATTGATGAGGTGTGTGGTCGGTGCGGCGTTTTTCTATGGGGAAAAAACGGAAGTCTAAAGGGGCTAAACAGCCATCTATAGCCCCTTCGGTTACTTCCCAGGTGTTTTCAGCGTTATCTGGACCTTTGGATTCCTATTTTGTACCCGTGCCGCGGCAGCTAACTTTAACAGGGGACGGAGGCCCGGCTTTGCAGTTACCGGAGGTGGAGTCCTCGGTTCTTGCTTCGGGCAGTGATCTCTCTTCCCCTGGCTCAGCCCGGGCCTCGAAGGTGCCTCGTTCGGATATCGGCGTGGAGGGGAAGCTGGTGGAGGGGGTTGAGTCGTCGGACTCCCCTGGAGTGCAGCGCCTTCCTGAAGAAAACAGAGGGGGTGCTGCTTCTTCCCCTGAGCAGCGTCAGAGGCTGGAGGTCGCAGGAGAGATGCCAGATGGTGGTGTGGGCCCGATATTGGGGCCAACTACGTCCACCCCGCTGTCGGGCAGATTAACAGCAGTTGGAGCAGGAGAGTGTCTTCAGCCAGCGTCTAGGGAGCCCCCGGAGGTGGTGACGTTGGAAACAATATGGGCTGCGATTATGCAACTTCGTGAAGAAGTGGTTCCACGAATTTCTGTGTTGGCGTCTCAGGTTACAAACAATGATTTGGCTATTCAAGAAAACACTCTCAAAATAACTAATTTACAGAAGGAGGTTGCAGAACTTCAGGGAACGTCCGTATGTTGTGGGAAAGATCTTGAAATGTTGCAGAAGAATGCTTTGTCAATGAGTGTTAAAATTGAGGCTTTGGAAAATATGTCTCGAGCTGCTAATGTCCGTGTGATTAATTTTCCTAGGTTACCTATGGTATCTGCAAGAGATATGTTTAGGAAATATTTAATAGAAATTTTGGGTGTTCCTCCTGAATCCCACCCTCCTATTGTAAAGATATACTATCTCCCTTCGGGGAAAAAGGTTGCTGCTGAGGGTGGGGAGATGGTTATGGGTCTGTCTAAAGTTGATGTTTTGAATGTAACTGCATTACTGGAATCCTCTCAGGAGGACCAGGTTACGTCCTCTACCTTGTTGATTACGTTAGCTCTTCTCTCTGATAAAGAATGGCTTATGAAGCTATTTTTTAAAAAACGGAATGTTGCCTTTAAGGGATTACCGGTCCGTATGTTTCCTGACCTCTCCAGGGAGACTCAGAGACGACGGCGGGACTTTCTCCTCCTTCGACCTGGGGTCCAGCAATTGGGGGGGCTCTTTTTTCTAAAATTTCCATGTAAATGTCTGATTAAGTATCAGTCTGATTCCTACGTTTTTTTTGAGCCCTCACAATTGCTGGACTTCATTAATGCCCGTCATTAAGGGGTAATGGGTGTCTTCCCATCTTCTGCTGTTTGAGTATGTGTTTCTAGCTGCTTTTCACACCTCTATTTCCTATTGGAATTTGGGTTAAATTTTGTTTTTCCTTTTTCCTCTTGGTATCCTTTTATTGAGGGCTAGAGTGAGTTGTGTACTTGATAATAATTTCCTCATTTGTTATTGCCGGGACTACTAAGTCTGTAATATTGTTTGCTTGTACCCTTCTCAATTTCCGTTTCAAGGTGTATTCTTGAATGTATGTATAAACTAATAAATATAAAAATTAAAAAATAAAAAAAAAATAAAAAGCAGCAGACCCAGCACAGATCACTGGGTTACTCCAGTATTCACATTTCTCCATTGAGAAAATTGGCCACTTAGACCTACTCTCTGTTTTCTATCTTTTATACCAGTTCCTGATCCACTGCCTCCTATCCCATGATTTTGTTTTTTTTTGTTTTTTTTTTTAGCTTCGCCGAGTCTCTCATGAGTGACTGTGTCAAAAACTTTGTGAGAATAGAGATATACTATATCGACTGGCTCACCATTGTCTGCCTGTTTATTCACATCTTCAAAAAATATAACATTAGTAAGACAAGACCTTCCTTGGCTATGACATTATTGAAAATTCCATGGCTTGGATAAGTCAAATCTTTGTATGCAGAGATTATATCTCTGCACTTGAGAATCTTGTCTAGGTCCTTCATATCCAAGAGCAAAGTGTTGTCTGATTTCTTGACTGCTTCTCATTTCTTTATTGATTATTGATTCAAGCAGGTTAAAGTTGTTTACTAATTTTATTTTTTCTCCATCAAGGATGAAACTGATTAATTATTCATTTTTCCATTTGTCAGGTTGTTTGTCTTCTTCATGATAAGGTGCAGGCCCATTTTAATAAGCAAATGTTCTTCTTCACTTCCAGTCAATAACGTGGTATCATCTGCATGGTGAAGGTTGTTACTAGTCTTCCACCAATCACACCTCGATTGTCTTCTTACAGTCATAAAAGTATGCGCATTACTTGATAGCCTGAACTTTGCTGATGGGAGAACACATGGGCACAGCATGGTTAGAACACACAAATAGATGTGTATATTATAAAACACTATAATTTACATGTGTTCTTGTAAATATCTAGACACGGGCATTTACAACAGGTTTAGGGTTACTGTAAATGTCCATGCCTTAACTTAAGGTGCAATTTCTGCCACTTAGGATATTGTTTTATAAAATGCAGTAAGTGTGTACAAAAAAGCAGAAGGAAAGATGGGGTTGGCTGCTATAGGTTGATTAGTATGATCTCTGTGGTGAGTAAATTAATGAAAACACTACTAAATCAGAGAATAGTGAGGTTTCTGGAATCCTATGGATTACAGGACTGAGGCAGTATAGTTTTACTAGAGGTAGGTCTTGTCAGAAAATCTGATTAACTTCTTAGACCAGGTGACCAGAGAGTTGGACCGAGGGAAAGCACTAGATGTGGTACACTTAAGGGCATGTTTACTAGAGGTTAATGTGCATTAAGTTAACATGCTAAACATGCCCCTTTGATTTCAGTAAAGCCTTTAACACTGTTCCACGCAGACAATTTATAAATTGTTTATGGTTTATTAAAACTTAATATACTGCTCTTATAATAAAATCAAAGCAATTCACAGAGTTAAAAAAATAAAATTAGTGTACCCTAAAGTAACTGACTGGGTTAGAAACCGGTTGAGTGTTTTAAAAAGCATGCAATAGATCCAGGCTGATAATTATCTGACAGTTTAATGTGTAATGTTTTCTATCCTAGGAGTATACCAGTAAACTAACCTGATACGTGGACGCAGATTGGGCAGTAGACTCCATGATTGTGAACCTGCCCCCTCCCTCTAAAGGTGAGGGTTTGAAAGTGTGTTGAATAACATGGGATAAAGGTAAATGGTTACTTTATTCTGCCAGAGGTAACTGCTAAAGAGATCAGATGAGGGACTAAATCATTGTGCTTATCTGTGTGTGTGATATTGAGGGAACAGCATGCTGTAACGGTCACTTTGCTGGGCAAACTGGAATAGAAACATTTGGATGCATTCAAGAGGAGAAATACAAATCAATGACTGTGTTGAAGGAGCCAGTTAATATTTTCTCACATTTATATCTACAGTATTATTAAGATTTATCTTTTAAATCTATAGGGAATAGTGTAGGGGAATAAAGTGTGTACACTATATAGAGGGTGGAGAGGCAAATACTGAGGCCGATGGAAACTGTTACCATAAGAATAATGATATCAGGTACTGGCAACAGCAACCCTGTGAAAGAGAGATGGATTTAGAGCAGTGGGCCGCGGACCAAAGGTGGGCCGTGACAGGGAGTATTGTGGGCCGCGCTGAAGTCTCAAAGCAACAAGAAAATAGCGAAAAAAGTAGATAAAATAAAAAATTAATCCGCATTTTTCACGCAATGCATAGCGGCAGACTTCACGGTTGCAAGCCGCAGAATTGTAGATCGCTTTATTAGGATGTCCACATTGCAGCTGTTAGAACAATTTCAGTGTATCAGCTGGAAAATCAGGCAGCTGACGCTGCATACAGGTAACCTTTCCAATCAAAGATGGGGAGGGTGGAGTAAACACAGGCTACTGGTGCGGCAAGCGATCACGTACTGAATATTTCGACAAATACTTCACGCCACAAGACATTGAAGCTTACGACTGGATTCGTAATCCTTTTCAGTGTGCATTCTCTGAATTAATCGGTTGTGCACAAGAAAAATTAGCAGAGCTGTCTAGCGATCGCACATTACAAATCAAATTTAATGACCCCACTGTGGATATCTCTTCCTTTTGGTGCACTGTTTCGCTGGAATATTCGTTGTCAGCCCTGGCAATGAAAGTTCTTCTACCTTTTTCAGCAACTTATTTATGTGAGGTTTCATTTTCTGCATTGACTGCCATGAAAACCATTCAGTCAAGAATGAACGTGGAGGATGATCTTCGAGTGTGTTTGTCACAAATTCCAGCCAGAATAGACGTGCTATCCATCCGGAAATGGTGCCATCTTTAACAATAAACGTAAATGAAAAGAATTTTTGTGTACCAATCAATATGCAGTTAAACATGTAGAGAAAAATATAACATAATACTTTATAAAGTTATATTTATAGTATAAATATAAAGCACTTTATTATTTTATTAACTTTATTTAACACGTGGGCCGCAAAAATGTTTGAATCTTAAATGTGGGCCTTGCAGCAAAAGGGTCTGAGAACCACTGATTTAGAGGCTTTAAGCTTCTTTATCTAAATAGAGCTTCCCCTCATCTGAAAGGGGAGGAGGGAACTTCTCCTACAGTATCAGCTAACCTGTTGGTCACATGCTGTAGGGCTGGGACTAGTAGGGAAGTGCTCTGCAGGCCCTCCTCCTGAAGATGGCACTGGAAAGCCTCTTGGGAGCCTAGAAAGGCTTGGCGTGAAGATGCCAGCCAAGAGCCTCTTACAAGCCCATTCAGGGCTAGGAGTGAACATAGGGGTAGACGGTCTCCTCCCAGTCCAGAGAGTGGAGATGACAGCAGAGAGACTCTGGACAGCCTGATCCAGGTTTGGGAGTCCAGTGGAAGATCAACTCACTGGAGAACTGCTGAAGTTGTTCCTGATTGGACAGGAGTGCAAAACCCTCTCCTGTTTGAAAGAGAGTTTGGAGTAGTCCGAACTACAGCCACAGCAATTGGACAGGATTACAAAACCATTCTCTCCCCTCAAGGTAGAGTTTGGAGAAGGCAGAGTCAAAGCTATAGCCTCAGTGATTGGACAGGATTACAAAACCCCTCTCTCCTCAAGCAGCCACTGGTCCAGAGCTCCAGCAGTGGGTGAGACTTTGGGCTTGTAGGCAAGGGATGGGAGGGAAGTTACGGGACAGGTTAATGAGGTTAAATACATAATCTTTAAAGGTTTACTTAGGACACTACATTTATTTTATTTTATTTAACAGGTTTTATATACTGCTTTATCATTTTAATTAAAGCGGTTTACATTGTAACTTAAACTTGGTAATGTACATTAAACAGGGACATTGATAACTTGGATTTTTCTGAGGCAATGGATGGTTAAGTGACTTGCCCAAGGCCACAAGGAGTGCTGGTGGGAATTGAACCCTGGTCTCTAGGTTCCTAAGCCAATGCTCTTAACCATTAGGCGGTTACTCTACTCTATATAAGGTTATAGTTAGTTGGTTATTTGAACTGCATTGAAATAATTTGGTGAACAGTATATTATAGTCTTACACTTTTAAGCTTGGATATTTATAGTATAAATTTTTAAGCTTGGTTATTTATAGTATAAGTATATGCTATTTCACCTTACCTGCTTGAACTACTTATCATAATTCTGGTTGTTTATATTGCTATTATTATTATCACAATACTTAGTGTTTAGATTTGCAAATAATTTATTATTTCTATTTAAGCCAACCTTGTTCACAGCAGTGCTTTTGAGAGGTTTTTCCTGCAGTGAAAGGAGGGAAATCCTACCCGCTAACAGCTTTCTTCCCCAGGCAGAGACACCAGGTGCCAAACCAACAAGGGCCTATGGAGTCCGCCCTAGAGGGGACTCCAGCCAGGCTGGTCCTAGACCCAGGAATGCTCCCAAGGGGGCGCTACAATTGTAAGTCCACAAGTGGCTATGTGTTTAGGTGTCTTTTTATGCACCACAAAAATTTATAAAATTACTTCCCATGAGTGCCATAAAATCCTCACAGAAACCAAAGAAATGGGAAAGGGCATGAAGACTCCAAGCCGCCATCAGAGGAGCAAAGTGGCACAAAGAGTGGAATGAAGGCCTCAAGGACTGGGGAGAGGAGCACTGCAGCACTAACATTAGTAGGAAGACCCCAAAGTATCAGGAAAGTGAGTCAACACCAGTACAAGCAGGAACAACCCAAAGCCCTGAAAGTGGGATAAAGCAGCACCGATACTGGCAGAAAGATTTTCTTTAGGAGAGGGGCAGAGCAGCACCAGCTTTGGGAATAGTAACTCCAAGGCACTAGTAGAGGGGTATAGGAACACTAATAATGGCAGATACACGCCAAAGCACCAGAAGAGGAGTAAAGAACACACTGGTGAGAACAATCCAAAGCAGCAGGAGAGAGGTACAGTATAACAAGACCAGCATTGGCAGGCAGGCCCTATATCCTCTGGGCATAAGGAAAAGAACACCAAGAATGTTACGTCCGAGTTGGAGTTTGAGGGATATGTGAAGGATTATCCGAGTGTGTCCATAGACAGGTTTATCCAGAAGAATTTACAGCAAGCACATACTTTCTGTCATACTGTCAGAAAGATCACATGAAAGAATCTGGAGCCCCTTTTTCAAAAATAAGATTGGAATGAACCCGAAATGTTAATCCACATTTTCATATTTTATATTCTTCCACAGGCCTTCACAAAGGAGCTGGTATTTGACCATTGCAAAACCATGCTTCTGAGACAACGGGATTTTGACATGTGAAATCAACAAACAAACAGTGGCAGGAAAACCCCAAGGCACAAGGAGAGGGTTACAGCACGACTAACATTGACAGGAAGATCCCAAGGGAATGAGGACAAATGTTTGGTCATTACTGTTCTGAGGGGGGGGGGGCATTCTCCAAGTCTTGGCTATTGGGGTTCAGTGGGCAAATGATCTTTAGAAATGGTATCAGTATGTGAGATCTCCTAAAGTAATGGGTGCAAAAGGGAGACTGATAAAATGAGGAAAATAGTTAAGAAAAAACTAAAAGAAGCAGCTGCAAAAGTTAAAGATTTACATCAAGCATGGGCGTTGTTTAAAAATACTATCTTGGAAGCCCAGACCAGATGTATTCCATGCTTTAAGAAAAGTAGAAAGAAGGCTAAAAAACTGCCAACATGGTTTAAAGGTGAGGTCAGAGAGGCTGTTGTAGCCAAAAAGCATCTTTCAGGAAATGGAAAAAGGAGCCAAATGACGAAAACGGGAAACAACATATGGACTGGCAAGTTAGATGCAAGGCATTGATATGGCAGGCAAAGAGAAAATTTGAAAAAAGCTTGCTGTGGAAGCCAAAATGCATAATAAGAACTAAAGTACATTCGTAACAAAAAACTTGTAAGAAAGTCAGTTGAACTATTAGATGATAGAGGGGTAAAAGGGGTGCTTTCTTAAAGCGTGGAATATACCACCCATGATTGATGTAAATCTTTTAACCTTTGCAGCTGCTCCTTCTAGTTTTTTCTGAACTGTTTTCCTCATTTTATTATAGTCACCCTTTTGAGAGTTAAAAGGTAGTGCTATGGATTTCTTTGCTGTCCTTCCTCCATTTATTAAATCAAACATGATCATGCTATGATCACTATTGCCAAGTGGCCCCAACACCCTTATCTCTTGCACCAGATCTTTTCTTCCACTAGGTCCAAACTGGCTTCCCCTCTTGTTGGTTCATGGACCTGCTGCTCTAAGAAGCATGGAAACACCCATTATTATTACTGTGTTATAACTTGTTAGCTTCCTTAATTTCTTTGAGCATTTCATCATCCATTTGTTCATTCTGGCCAGGCGGTTGGTAGTACACCCCCACTGTCATTGCCTTTCCTTTTTAACATGTTATTTCAATCCATAAAGATGCTACAGTGTATTTTGTTTCCTGCAAAACTTTAATCCTGTGTGACTCAATTCCCTCTCTAACATAGTGTGCACCCCTCCACCAATTTGATCTACTCTATCATTGCAATATAAATTGTACCAAGGTATCACAGTGTCCCAATGGTTGTCCTTCTTCTACCAGGGTCTCTGAGATACCAATCATATCTATCGTCTCATTTAGGGCTATATATTCTAACTCTCCTATCTTATTTTTTAGACTTCTAGCATTTGCATGCAAGCATTTTAGAAGTTGTATTTTATCCATGTTTATCTATCAGTAGGCAGGAGTAATTTGGAATCTTTAAGCTCTGTCTGCTCTGTACTCAAGGGCATTTGGGTTAATTTTGTCTTTATTTTAACCTCTCTGTTTATATGCCCTAACTTCATTCTTTTGGTAGTATCCTTCAAAGATGCATCATTCTGAACCATGCACTCTTGGGCGACTGTCAGCTTTCCCCTATTATCTAGTTTAAAAGCTGCAATATCTCCTTTTTAAAGGTTAATGCCAGCAGCCTGGCTACATCCTGGTTAAGGTGGAGCCCATACCTTCATAAAAGCCCCTCCTTTCCCCAGAATGTTGCCCAGTTCCTAACAAATCCAAAACCCTCTTCCTTGCACCATCATCTCATCCACACGTTAAGACTCCAGAGCTCTGCCTGCCTTTTGGGTCCTGTGCAGGAAGCATTTCTGAAAATGCTACCCAGGAAGTTCTAGGATTTCAGCTTCCTACCTAAAAGCCTAAATTTGGCCTCCAGAACCTCCTTACCAAACTTTCCTATGTCATTGGTACCAGCATGAACCAAGACAGGAGACTGCTCTCCAGCACTATTTAAAACCTTGTCAAGGTAGCCCGTGAGGTCCACTATCTTCACACAAGGCAGGCATGTTACTAGGCGATCCTCACATCCACCAGCCATCTATATGTCTAGTGATCAAATCACCAACTATAACAGCTCTCCTAAACCTTCCCTCATGGCCCTGGAGAAACCTTCTCAGTGTGAGAGGGTTTACATCACCTGGAGGACAGGTCCTAACTACAGGATCACTCCAGGGTGATGCTCTCCTGTCACTCTCCTCCGTGACAACAGGGAGGCTGCCAGACTGAAGGTAGGGCTTCTGTACTACGTCCCTGTAGGTCTCGTCTATATACCTCTGTCTTCTTTATGTCCTCCAGGTCTGCTACTCTAGCCTCAAGATCGGACTCATTCCCTGAGAGCCAAGAGCTCCTTGAACCTAGTGCAAATGTAAGACCTCTCACCAACTTGGAAAAAATCATACATGTGACACTCAATGCAAAAGACTGGAAAGCCCCCATTTCACTGTTGGACTGCTGTCTGCATCTTAGTTTTCAGGTTTTGTTTAGGTATTTAAGTTGTTTACTTATACTAATACAACTATACCTAATACATTGAATGGACTTTGTTCACCTCAAGATTAATTAATCTCAGGTCCTTAATTAATGAATGTATTCCTGATTAGGAATACCAGCTGCACCTGAAAGTGAATATGGGCATCTTCTTCCCTTTAATAGGTTTAAGAGCCTATAAGCTAAGATTATCCCTGGGGTGGGTGGGAGGGAAAGAAAGACTTAATAAAGCTGGCTTGCTGCACAGTGCCCTGACCTGTGCTTCTAAAGTAAAGTCTTACCAATTTCCTGTGTGATTCACACAGCCCTTGGTTTGATAGAGGGGGCCTTTCAAATTGCCCCTTTGATCTTTCATTTGCCTTTAACACCTATTTAAGACAACTTCACAGATCTTTTGCCTCCTAATTGGAAGGCCTTTTTGTAAAGGTCACTAGAAAAAAGTTTATTTCTTTGTACTCAGAGACTATGGCCCCGATTAAGGAAGGAGAATAGCGGTGCTGCCCGAATTCCAAGTCACAGTCTCCCCAAATGCACAGAGGCTCTGTGCGGTGAGATGGAGATGGGGGCAGCACAGGGGAAGAGCATGAGTGGGCTGTGGGTGGGCCAGTCACCCAGATATACAGGGCCGGTTCCGTACATGGCCCTATACGTATGGGGAACACCAGGTCGATGCATTGCTTATTCCATTTCAGAGGTGGAATAAGTGCTGGTCCCGTGCACCCCAGCCTGGCATCCGCCCCCCCCATGCAGTGGACACATGGCAGGCACTGCCACGTCACCTGAGCCTGACCCTGATGGGCCTGCCGAGGGCCAAGCGGCAGGGAAACCATACAGTGGGGGCATCGGGCCGTCCATGCACAGATGGAATCGGGGGACCTGGCCGTGTTGACCGGAGGATGTCCCCACGGCAATGGAAGATGCACGCTAGGCCGTCTCCATGCCCAATCCTGCATGTTGCGAAGTAGAGGACTGTCTAGGGTTAGGGGGGTTATGCATCTGGAACTGAAGTTATGTTGAAATGATCTCGGAAGAGGTATGTCTTCAATATCTTCCAAAAATCACTCAATTCAGAACATTGTCTTAGGGCTGGAGGTCTGGAAGGAGGTCTCAGAATTTTAGGGCTATGGTATAAGGGCAAATGGTTTTACAAAGATTGATGTAATCAATGTATCTTATACCGTAGCCCTAAAATTCTGAGACCTCCTTCCAAGCTGATAAATGTGCTACAGAGAGATTGTGTGATAAGAAGATAAGAAGATATGCTTCTCTCTTTTTTTGAAACTTTTTTTGAAAGTTGTTTCATGGAATATTGACATCAGTTTTGGTACAGTGGAGTGCTCTGTTGTATTTGTAGTGGATCTTCACTCCAATAGTTGACCACTTTTTCGTTGCAGTCATATCCACTGGCTCTGGATCTGTTGCCTAATCCTGTCCACTCTGGGGTATTTGTTTTGCCTTTTTAGGGGAGATTTTTTATCGCTTTTGTGGGGTTTTTCGGCAGAGCTCTTCTTCAGCCATCCATGCAGTTCGGTGATGTCACCGGAAGTCCCCAGGAACCATCTTTATGACTTGTGCTGCATGTGGCAGTGATGCCTATGTGCAGGAAGCTACAATCCACCACTCCCTTATCTCTCTCCCACACAATTAGGAGATATATTAACCGGTGAAAAAGTTGGCAACCCTAATAGTATCTGAATTCAAAAAAGCATGGGACAAACATTGAGGATCTCTAAAGGAAAAAAGGGGACAGTTGTAGTTGTTGATATGGAAGGACAGACTAGATAGGCCATGTGGTCTTTTTCTGTTGTCATTTTTCTATGTTTCTATGTAACCATTAAAGTTAAAGGCCTTAATTCCTGGTATAAAAAACAGGCCCTATTAAAAGAGGGTAATAGATTATGAGCTGATGTAGTGCTTATACAAGAAACACATTTAAAAAACACACAAGAAAGGTGGTTGATGAGCAAAGACTATGATAAAGTAGTCTTGGCACATAATCGGGACTCACCAAAGAGGAGGGGGGGGGGGGGATTTGGAATTCTCTTTGCAAAAGGATTGTGTCTGGAAGAAGAATAGGTTGAGAGGGACCCGGAAGGGCGTTTCATTCTGTGGAAGGGAAAAATAGCAGGGAGGCCCATAGTAGTATACGCACCAAATACACAGCAAGAGGGGTTTTACGGGAAACTATATAAAATGTTGGAAGTGCATATGCAAAATCCAGTGATACTAGGAGAGGATTTCAATGCAACTCTAAACCCCAGAATAGACACTACAGGGGATAATAAGCAAGGCACTAAGGATGTAAGCAAGAAGTTAAGGAAATTGCTAAACAAACTAGGCCCAGTTGATGCTTGATAATACATGCATGGGAATAAGAGAGAATATACGCATTACTCACACCCACACAAAACCTATAGCAGATTGGATATGATATGGATGGATGGAAGGATAGTAGAACAGGTAAAACGAGTGGATATAGGACCCATAAGTTGGTCAGATCATGCACCGGTGGTGGTCTCATTGAACTTCCAAAGAGAAGGAGGTCGTCTGTGTTTCTGGAGGTTAAATGTATCCCTTATAGACGAGGAAGAGGGGCTAAGATGTATTAAGAGCACTATAGGGGAGTATATGCAGCATAATAATGGGGGAGAGGTGGGACCAACTGGGGTGTGGGATGGATTGAAAGTGGTAGTAAGGGGGCAATGTATAGCATTGGCAGTGAAGCGAAAGCAGGAAAAAGAACAAAAAGAGTGTGAGTTATTAACAAAGTTGAGAGTAGAAGAGACAATGCACAAAAAGAAAGGTGGAAGGAGGCTGCTGCAACGTATTAGAAATTTACGGGAAGAATTAGGAAAACTAAACAAGGAGGAAGAAGCATTTAAGTTGAATCAACTCAGACATTAATTTTATGTACAGGGAAATAAGCCAGGCCGATATCTTGCGCGAAAACTTAGGGAAAGAAGGATGCAACAGCAGATCCTGAGAATAAGGGATGAGCAGGGTAGATGGGTTAATGATACTGAACAAATATAAAAAGTATTCCGGGAGTTTTATTGTAAACTTTATGAATCGGAACAACAGGGAGAGGGAGTGGATATAGAATAGTATTTGGCAGAGATCACATTGAAGCAATTGGATATAGAGCAACAGCAGTGGATGAACAGAGAGATTGAAAGAAAAGAAGTAGTAGAGGCTATAAAGAGCTTAAAAGACAGTAAGGCACCAGGATTGGATGGCTTTACAGCCAGGTTTTATAAAAAATTCTTTGAGGAAGTTAGCCCGATAATGAGAGATGTTTTCAATGAAGTATTAAAAGGAGAAAAGCTGCCAAGCTCAATGGAGGTGGCGGGAGTAGTAGTAATACCCAAACCGGGATAGGACCATGGGAAGTGTGACTCATATAGGCCCATCTCTTATCAATTTGGATGCAAAGATACTAGCTAAAATACTAGCGCCCAGGTTGCAGAAATACATACCACATTTGATACAAGAGGATCAAGCAGGATTTATCCCGGGTAGACAAGCGAGTGATAATGTTCGTAAGTCGCTGAATTTAATATGGTAAGTACGTAAGGAGCAGACATATATAATGATGGCAGTGGATGCAGAGGAAGCTTTTGATAGAGTAGAATGGGCTTTTATGTTTGCAGTTATGCGGAAGATGGGGCTGGGGGATAATTTCCAGAAATGGATAGAAGCTCTTTATAGAGAGCCTAAAGCACGTATATGGATAAATGGGGCATATTCAGAGTTATTTAAATTGGGCAGAGGTACAAGACAGGGTTGCCTGATCTCACCATTGTTATTTGCAATGATGATAGAACCACTAGCAGAAAATGTTAGACAGAATAAGGAAATCCATGTTATAAAGGTGGGTGAAGAACAATACAAAATTTCATTATTTGCAGATGATGTTATGTATACATTAGGACAACATATGGAATCCATAGCAGCCTTAGTACAAGAAATCAAGAAATACAGTAGAGTATCTGGGTACAAAATGAATATGGGGAAAACAGAAATTCTAAAAATCCAGTTGGACCCACAGGAAGAAAGTAAGGTGCGAACTTCCCATTTAAGTGGGCTAACAAAGGTGTGAGATACCTGGGGATTCAGATTAGTGTGGAGGGGTCTGAGTTATATAAGATGAACTATGACCCAATAATAAAAAAAAAAGTGCTGATGGATTTAATACGATGGGACAAACTTATTTTTTCATGGATGGGAAGAATTGCCATAGTTAAGATGAACATACTACCTCGATTGCTGTTTCTATTTATGTCTTTGCCCATAGAGATCCCCACCACAATGTTAAACTTGGTGCAGAGAAGAACATTTTCCTTTATCTGGAGATGCAGACCTCCAAGGGTTCAAAGAAGGATAATGTATAGAGAGAAAAAGGAAGGGGGCCTGGCAGTTCCTGAGATAGCAAGGTATTATGAGGCGGCACAGCTGAGAGCGTTAATGGGATGGAGGCTAGAGAAAGGTGGGCCCCAATGGAGTACACTAGAACAGGAGATGGTAAGACCAAATTGCCTTATTGATTTGATGTGGCAGGGAAGAGGGTGGAGAAGAAGGGGCCAGGATAGAAATCCATATGTGACATGCACACTCCGAATATAGGATAGGAAACAAGATACTGACAAAGATGGGGGGAGACATAAGAGCACAGCAGATTATACAGTGTGAGGGCTTTAAGGTAGGAGTCATCTCTGGTATATTCCAAAAGTGGCATGAGAAAGGGTTACAATATATGGGACAGGTATTAACAGCTGCGGGCCAATTAAGATCATTTAGGGAACTTCAGCAAGAATTTCAAATATAGACAAGTGATTGGTATGGCTACTTCCAATTAGCATATTTCCTGGGGGGGGGGGAACAAAGGCATGCTTAGGTAATAATAAGAACATAAGATATGCCATACTGGGTCAGACCAAGGTCCATCAAGCCCAGTATTCTGTTCCCAACAGTGGCCAATCTAGGTCATATGTACCTAGCAGTTTCCCCAAGAGACACAAGTTCCACAATGCTTGTACTGGGTCAAGCATTGATATCGTCGGTCACTTCTTAATAACGGTTTATGGACCTTTCCTCCAGGAACTTGTCCAAACCTTTTTTTAAACCCAGCTACACTAACAGCCTTTACTACATCCTCCAGTAACAAATTCCAGAGTTTGATTACACGTTGAGTGAAAAAATATTTTCTTTTATTAGTCTTAAATAGTTTACCCTGTAGCTTCATTGCATGTCCCCTAGTCTTTCTATATTCTGATATGGTAAACAATCGATCTACGTTTACCCGTTCCACTCCGTTCATTAATTTATAGACTTCTATCATATCTCCCCTCAGCCGTCTCTTTTGAAAAGATGTTTAGGATGGGAGATTTATCTAGGGGCACAATTTCTAGATTGTATAAAGTATTGAGTGGGCCAATGGACCAAGGAACATATATGCAGGCATGGGAGGAGGACTTGGGAGGTTACTAGGACTATCAGAGATGGGAAAAAATATATGAAGGGGAAAAATACCAGTGGTCTCGACAGCAATTCAAGAACACTGCTATAAGATGTTGTATAAGATGTTGTACCAAATTTAACCCCAGTGTGTCTGTGTAAGATGGGAAAATAGAAGAATTCGGTGTGTTGGAGGGGATGTGGAGAGAGAGGGGATTATATGCATATGTGGTGGACGTGCCCAGTGTTACAGAAAACATGGCAATGATTGTCTGATTTGGCTCGAGATATGGTGGGTTGGGTTGGCCCTATTACACCAGCAGGAGTGTTATTGAATAAATTGGGGGGAGAAATGAAGACTGAGCTGGTGTATATGTTATAGATGCTAGCGATTGGAGTGCGGATGGAAATACCGAAGGGGTGGAGGTCAGAGAGAGAACCAGCCCCTGAGAGAATATTAAGCAGACTGGCTTACATCTATAGGATGAGCAAAATTACTGCATATAAAACACAGGATAGAGGTCTTTCAAAGAAGATGGGAAAGGTATAAGGAATGGTTGCAAAAGGAGGACAACGAATTAATGGGATGAATCTAATCAAGCTTAGCGAAGGTGAAAGCAAATAAGGGGGTGTGCATTACAGGATTCAGTGGGGGGAGGGGGGAAGAGAGGAATACATAATGGAATGTAAGAGGAAAAATGGTAATTGGGTAATAACTGGAAGATAAGAATCAGAAGATAGTTTTGAAATGGGGGGGGATTTGCCAATTATGAATGTAAGCTTTCCTGTTGGGCTGATGAAGACAGCCAGATGTATGATATAACATTGATTGTAAATGATGAGAAAAAGTGATATGACAATGTGTGAAGTACCGAATAAAAATCTAAATTTAAAAAAAAAAAAAGATGATTCCCACATTCTTGAAAGTGGCCTCAGCCTGGTGCCACCGCAGGCTGGGAAAGGGGGTAGGTTTGACATTGATTTGCTGACATTGAAGGAATGGGGCAAGGACACCACCATCTAGCTCAGTAGGATGTTATTGATCTGATCCAAGTATGGTTTATATGTTTTGTTAAAGTTCCTATCATTGCTGGAATAAAGCTGCAGCCATATTTGTTTGCCAAATCATCTAGATGTAGATTTTTGTATAAGGTTGAAATGTGTATAAATGGAAGGTGGTAGTGCGAATGCTGATGTTACTAGATATCAAACAACTTTCATCCAAATTCTCATACAGGCTCATTCCAAGCCACGAATAGCAGGGATGGACTCCATCCCTGCTATTCGTGCCTCCTCCCACCGGCGTGCAGATTCCCCGCCGGTTGTACCAGGAAGCTAGATGGGGGCGGGAAAGTGGAGGATTGGGGGTGGTATTAGGGCGGGCAGTGGGCAGTCGCCAGCCCCAGACGTACAGGGCCAATTCTAATGTCGGCCCTGTACGTCTGGGGCTGGCGACCTGAACGAGGAAATTATTCCACCTCCGAGGTGTAATAACTTCCCTGGACACCGGGGATCAGTGGGCCCAGGTCCGGGTAAGGGCGGCAGGGGGCAGAGAGCATTCCCCGCAGCCCGATCCTGGCCCTGGGAGGCCAAATCAGGGGTTAAGCTGCGGGGAATAAACTGTTTGTTCTGGCGGCTGGCATCGCAGCTTTTAAATGGAGCCACGGTGCCATTTAAAAGCCCTGACTGAGTTAGTCAGGCAGTGCCTGTATGTGCAGGCTGGGCTGAATTGCAGTCCCAGCTTGCACATACAGACCTGATCACGATTCTGATCCCACAGGGCTAGACGTGCCACACAATATCAGAATCGTGACACCCTCTGTATATCCGGACGTACAGAGGGTTCTACGTCTGGGACAGAATCAGGCTGATAGTATTTTGCAGTTTCTGAGAGAATCAATATTTGAGCATAGGCTGTATGTGTTTTAGCAACTGTATTCTATATTAATTAGACCCTGCATGATAAAATTAAAAACAGCTACACAAGAGGACATCATGACTGCTGTCATTGTGTAGTTTATATCAACAAGTACCAGGCTCCGTGCGGCTTGGAGTCTGAACTGTGTTTAATATGATGTGATGGTAGGGAAGCAGTGGGGCTGCATTTCCCTATCGACTGGTTCTTGAATCCAAATCTTGTTTGGGCTCTATGAACCTTTCCTCACAAATTTATTTTCTTTAACATTCTCAGCATAACAAGTTAACATGTCTGCCTATTATTGTTATATTTCTGTGTACTAAAGCATTGAAGAGACAGACCGCATCATTTATTCCACCACTTCCTCTGACTTTCCTGCTTCAACAGCCAGTTATACTGTTGTTTTTTTAAACTGCTGGTTAATCAGTGCATTCCAGCAAGCTTTCACTCACAGCTGGTGCTTGCTGGCCCTAGCAGCTGTTTGGCCAGTAGACTTATTCCATTCTCTGAACAAGGTGACAGATACTGACAAATATTTGTTATCAAGGGAGGGCTATTCTACCACTATCACTGCAACTATCACTTAACATTCCAAGAACTACCAGACGTGGTAACAGAGACATGGTTCATGGACAACCATAACTGGAATGTAACTATACCAGGCTATACTTTATTCAGAAAGGACAGGGTAGGAAGAAGGGGAGGAGGAATGGCACTATATCTACAAAAGGGCTTAAAAGGGAGAGAAGAGGCACTGTGGTTAAACTAGAAAAAGGGAAAGAGAAATCTATTTGCATTGGCGTGATAAACAGACCTCTCTCACAGGGAGAAGAGGTGGATGGAGAGTTAATTGAAGACATAAGCAGCAATGCCAGGAAAGGGAAGTGCTACTGATAGGGATTTCAATATGCCAGATGTTGATTGCCACATCCCTGCTGCAGTATTATCTAGAAGTAAGGAGAAAGGCCTGGCAATCTACTTCCGGTGACACTGCCAAGAAAACCCAGGAGCTTCTGGGTCGCCAGGAGTCAGGACTGACTCGAAGGCACACATTGCATTTGCATTGCAAGGAGATCCTGGATTCTCTACAGGGAGAACTATTCAGGCAACTGGTAACAAAACCCAGACGTGAAGGGTCCATACTGGACTTGATGCTTACCAATGGTGAAAGTGTTTCTGATGTTACAGTGGGAGATCATTTCGCATCCAGTGATTACCAGATGGTGTGGTTCAATATTAGGACTATGGCTGATAAAATCCATTTAAAAGCGAGGGTCTTTGACTTTAGGAAAACTAATTTTGCAAAGATGGGACAATACCTCAGGGAGTCGTTAGCGGGATGGAAACAGCTGGGGGATGTAGAAAAACAATGGGCAAAACTGAGAGTGGATATTTTAAGGGCAACCAACCTTTTTGTTAAAATGGTAAATAAAGGTAAAAGGAAAGAAGTAGCTGAAAAGGTGAAGAAAAAGAAGGAGGCCTTCATGAAATAAAAGAGATCACAGAGAGAGGAAGACAGGCATCTATGTTTGGAAAAACTTAGAGAAGCTAATAAAGTAGTCAAGAAAGCAAAGATTAAAAAAGAAAAAGAACTAGCCAATGCAATAAAATGGGGAGATAAGACATTTTTTAGATATGTTTGTGAGAAGAGGAAGGGCAAAAGGGGTATTGTCAGACTCAAGGGTGAAGGAAAGGAATATGTAGAAGCTGATGAGGATAAAGCGTCAACAAATATTTCTGTTCTGTGTTCAAAAATGAAGAACCTGGAGCAGGACCTCAGAAAACACTCACAAACAGGAACAGAACTGATGGGCATCTTGAACAATTTTCAGAACTGTGCTCGGGAGGAACTAGCTAAACTTAAAGTAGACAAAGCAATGGGACCGAATGGGATATACCCGTGAATATTGAGGAAACTTGGGGACATTCTAGCAGCTCCACTGACTGATCTTTTCAATGCCTCTGAGTCGGGAATAGTGCCAGAGGACTGGAGAGAGGCACATGTGGTCCCTTTACACAAAAGCAGAAGTAAAAATATGGTTGAAAACTACAAGCCGGTTAGTTTAACCTCGGTGGTGAGTAAATTATTGGAAACGCTGCTGAAAGAGAAAATAGTGAGGTTTCTGGAGTCCAACGGATTACCGGATCCAAAGAAGCATGGATTCACCAGAGACAGGTCTTATCAGACAAATCTGATTGATTTCTTTAACTGGGTGACCAGGAAAATGGACCGAGGGAGAGCTCTTGATGTGGTGGATTTAGATTTCAGTAAAGCATTCCACACAGGTGACTTATAAACAAACTGAGCACCCTAGGGATGGACCCTAAAGTTACTGCTTGGGTTAGAAATTGGTTGAGTGAGAAGCAACGAAGGGTACAGGTCTGATGAGGAGGTGGTTACCAGTGGCGTTCCCCAGGGATCTGTCCTTGGTCCGATTCTTTTTAACAGCTTTGTTAGTGATATTGCAGAAGGGCTGTCGGATAAGGTTTGCCTCTTTGCGGATGATACCAAAATCTGCAATAGACACCCAGTAAGGTATAGAAAAAATGAGGTGGGGATCTAGCTAAGCTTGAAGAATGGTCTAGAATTTGGCAGCTGAGATTTAATGCTAAAAAATGCAAGGTCTTGCATTTGGCTGCAGAAATCCAAGGAAGTGATACAGTATACGGGGTGAAGTACTTCTGTCCACAAAAGAAGAGCAGGACCTAGGTATGATTGTTTCTGATGATTTTAAAGTAGCTAAACAGGTAGAAAAGGCAATGGTGAAACCTAGAAGGATGCTTGGGTGCATAAGGAGAGGAATGGCCAGCAGAAGAAAGGAGGTGATAGTGCCTCTGTATAAGTCTTTGGTGCGACCTCATTTGAAGTATTGTGTTCAATTCTGGAGACCGCACCTTCAAAAGGATATAAAAAGGTTGGAGTCGGTACAGAGGGTGGCTACTAGAATGGTTAGTGGTCTTCGTTATAAAGAATATGTGGACAGACTTAAGGATCTTAATATATACACCTTAGAGGAAAGGTGGGATAGAGGTGATATGATTAAGACGTTTAAATACCTCTGTGGCATAAATGCACAGGAAGAGAGCCTCTTTCGATTGAAAGCAAGCTCTGCTATGAGGGGACATGGGATGAGGGTGAAATGGGATAGATTCAGGAGTGATATGCGGAAATATTTCTTTACAGAAAGAGTGGTGGATCCATGGAACAATCTCCCAGTAGAGGTGGTAGAGATGAGGGCAGTATCTGAATTCAAAAAAGCATGGGACAAACACAGAGGATTTCTAAGGGAAAAGAAGGTTCTATTGTAGTGGTTGATATAGAAGGGCAGACTAGATAGGCCATGTGGTCTTTTTCTGCTGTCGTGTTTCTATATGCAGTGTTGTGTAGTTCTGACACCCAGAATCACTTGGGGAAAATTTTATAAAGAATTTTTTGTGTGTAAGCCCTGTTGTATGTGCAAAAGTGCCTCTAATAAAATGAGCCCACTTGTTAACATATGTGCAGTCAACAAAAACAAAAACCTCGTATATCAAAACGGGCCAAAATTTATGGAGGAGTTTGGCCACTAACGGTGTGCCCTTCATAAAAGGAAGTACCCCCGTTATTTGTTCAGCTGAAGTGTCAGAGGTTGGAGGGGAAACATCTATCAGCCATTCCCTATGTGCATAGCGGGCTCGTTTGTAGGCAGTTTTTATCAATCCTTCAGGGTAGCCACGTTGTAAAAGATGAGATCTTAAATCTTTAGCGCAAAATTTAAAGTCCTGCAATGAAGAACAATTCCGACGTAGTCGGAGAAACTGACCATAAGGGAGGCCCCTCTTAAATAAATAAATAAATTTTGGCCCGTTTTGGGGGTACATTGTTGTTTTCGGGATAAACGGTTACAGCTGGCTTATTCCCGTAAAGCAAATTTACGGGATCTTGTGGTGCACACCACGTCTGAGCTTGATCGCCCTGTGCAATCGCATCCCGATCCGGGTCATTTTGCCTGTACATCTTGCAATTTTTGTGCGAATACATTGGAGGGGTCCGCATGGCTTGACAAGCATACTTCAAAATCCTATAGTTCTCGTTGGCGCACATCTTGCGCCACTGATTTTGTGGTCTATCTTGTCATTTGTCCATGTGATCTGTACTATGTGGGTCGCACCATTAGACCTTTTAAAGTACGTTTGGGAGAGCATGCTTCACGCCTTCGTACAAAATCTTTATCAGCGCCCATGGTTGAGTATTGTCTGCAAAAAGCCCATGTTTTTGATTCTTTACACTGGCGAATTTTGGACTATATACCTTTAAACCCGCGTGGTGGAAACCGCATTCAAGTTTTACAACGATCTGAACAGCGTTGGATTTTTCTCCTTAATACGGTCCATCCGTCGGGTCTCAATGCACAAGTGGACTGGCATACGGTGGAGTGATTTAAAGAGCAATTTTGCTTTTTTGAATGGCCGTGGGTTTCCTCTATCGGCAGCTCCCCCCCCCCCCCCCCCGATTCAATTCATTTTTGTGCTTTGAATGAAGAGTGTTTTTACCTAATGTGGTTTTTTTCCATTGGGTTTTAATACATACCAGGACTGACACATGATGGAGTGATTTAAAATGTCATACATTTTGTTTCTCAGCCTTTCGTACTATTAGGGGATTCCCTTGTTGGTGGCTCCTCCCCTACCTCACTTTTGTGAATGGCTTGAGAACTGTTTGCTGTTTTACATATGGGACGTGATTGGAGGCTGTTGCCCTCGTGATTGAAGAAAGGACTGTTTAAATAGTTCCCCTTTTTTTGGTGCTTATAGTTGGCTGATTTTCCGCGTACTGCCTCACCTGAAGCAGGGTGCCGTAGCTGGATGCACCCGAAACGTGACACGTCGGCATTTGGCGTACAGCGTTTAGTGGATTGTTTGATGAGCAGCCTATGTATTCAACTATATTTTTCAGCTCAGTAAAGCTAAGTAAAGCGTTTTTTAACAAAAAGTTTCACTTTATTAAAAGGACGGCCACAGTGGTGTCGGGTGTGCTTCCCGTATACTATGTTGGCATTTCCGACAAAAATTTGATAAAAATAAGGGATCTATGTGCTTTGATATACGAGGTTTTTGTTTTTGTTGTTTCTTCTGACCTTGGTAATAGGATAACATATGTGCAGTGACAAATAAGGACATACTTTTATACAACTCAAGGGTAGGTGTGTTTGGGAAAGGAGTTTTGAGTGGAGCATAGGCAGATTCACAAAGTATGCGCATAGGTTAGAAAATAGACACCTACGTGCATCTTTCAGCCATGTGCATTGCCACCAGCTCCCAAGCTGGTGTGGATATACATGGCTGTCTTTTAGCCATGAGGTTGACAGGTTTTGTGATACTATTTTATAAACACACATAGACACCTATGTGTCTTCATAAAATAGTCAAAAATAGGTGTGTAATTGGCTCTCTAACCTAGGCAACCTATTGTAGAATTATCCTCTCTTTTTTACTTTGTGTTTTCCCTACAGTGCATGGAATGTTATACAGTAAGAGATACTGCTCACAGTGCCGATTACTAATTGGAGGAACTGTACAGTTTTAGAATAGTGTTTAGTGGTTAGAGCAGCAGGCTGAGGAGAGGAAGTGACGTCACCATCTAGGATGACAGCGGTGCTTTAAAGCTCCCAAAGCTAGGACGACGAGATCCCCCAAAACAAGTGGGATCCCCAAGATAAGAACAAGGAGATCACTGTATGAATCACTGTTTGCACTGTGGATGTGAATGGCGCAAAAGAAAGCTAGCACAGACCTTAAATCCTTCGTGTTTAAATCGGCAGTTGGCGCAGCCAGAGGGAAAACCAAGATGGTGCACAGAGGACATGCAGGGGAAGAAAATAAATCTCCCTCGGGAAGGTTGGCAGAGCTGCACGGAGAGGAAGTGGGCTCGCTAAAGGAGGAACTTAAGGAGTGGTTTGGCACCCTTAGGCATGACTTGGCGAATTTCAGAGCAGAGGCACAGACCTGGATAAAAGATTTGAGCACTGATATCCACGGGTTGAATCGCTGGAGCACCGAGTGGAGACCCAGGAGGGTGCATTTCAGAATATAAACTCTCAAAACAAACAGTTCAAGGATGAGATGAGTGACCTCTGGTTTAAAATAGAAGATATTGAAAATAGAACCCGGCGCTCGACTATAAGGCTGTGGGGGGTGAAAGGATAGCACTCAGAATTACAAAGAGTTGGTGGAGCAGTTTTGTAGAGCTCTCCTCCAGCAGGCTGAAATCCTGAAGGACAATATTTGCTTCACTATCGATAGAGCTCGTAGTGCACTTGGCCCGCAGAGAGATGGCCACCCAAGGGACATAATAGCATGTTTACACAAATTTAGCACAAAAAGAAGCAGTTATCCTGGCAGCAAGAAAGTTAGGTAAACGTCAGTGAGAAAACCAGCCAGTGGAAGTTTATGCAGACATCTCAGCAATAACAATAAGGAGGCGGCGTGAGTTTAGACTGGTTACCACGTGCTTAAGAGAGGAGAGGATCCAATACAAATGGCTGTTTCCATTTGGTTTACAATTTACAATTCTGGGTGTCACAACAGTTGCCCGGTCTGTAGAAGACGCTATCAAAGGAATGAAGGCGGCTGGATGGGCAAACCTACCAGTGATGCCAGTGGATAATGAATGAAGAGAATGAGCCCAGCAAGCTCAGGGTGGCAGAGAGCTACACAGGGGAATCGACGCCTGAGACGACAGAAGACTAAAGGATCTAAGGGCCCCGGCGAAGGATGATTAAGAACTGGCTGAATAATTATGGCTGTTGGCCTAAATAATTAGGTGAATAAGGGAAGTCCTTAAAAATGTGTGGAATAAATATAAGGACAAGGGGGAAGGTATGATCTTAAAAGTATGGCAGGGACGCACACCTCTTAGGGGTGGCGAGGATGGTATATAGTGATATTTGGCGTGGGAGGGAGGGGATGGGGAAGGGGGGGATGGAGGGGGGATATAAGGGCTAGGGGTGGGAGGGCGAGTAGGACCTCATGATATAGTCACGGACCCTTATTCTAAGAAAAATGGCAAACAACATCAGGCACAACTTTTGAATAATATCTTTAAATGTAAAAGGCTTAAACTCCTATAGAAAAAGGCAACTGTTGTACAAAGAAATTGACTGACTTAAAGGGGATATTGCTATAATACAGGAAACCCACTTAAACAAAAGTGGCGAAAGGCGATTAGTAAATCAGAAATATCAAAGCCAATGGTTTGCATCTAATCTTTTAGAGAACAAAAAAGGTGGAGTGGGTATATTGCTGGCCACGCGTTTCCACCATCAGTATTTCGAGGTTAAGAGGGACAGAGGCGGTAGGTACCTTCTTCTAAAGATAAAATACACAGATCAAATTTATACATTAGTAAATCTGTACGCCCCCCAACAGTGCCCAAGGGGGATTCTTTGAGGAGCTGAAACCCATAATAATTAATTTCACAGAAGGTCATTTGATAGTTGGGGGGGGTGGGGATTTTAACTTAACAGTTCATCCTGATCTGGATTCCTCCTGATCTGGATACCAAACAAAGGAGGAAACTCAAAATCATGATGAGGGATTTGGACTTAGTAGATACTTGGAGGAACACACATGGCCGGGAGAGAGATTATGCATTTTACTCTAGTGTGCATGGATCCTACTCAAGGATAGACATTCTGTGGGCACACAAGTCTCTCATGCCGCAAGTAGTAGTAAGTTCAATAGGAGAGAGCATGTGGTTGGATCATGCCCCTATTTGGGGGGACTTTCAGATTCCAGGTAAACGAGGAAGGAGGGGACGTGAAAGCTGAACGTATCACTATTGGATGATCCGGAGATAGTTCAGCAAGTACAAAAAGCTATTCTAGAGTACTTGAAAATTAATGATAATGGCCAGTGTTCAATAGGGGTGGTTTGGGAGTGTTTGAAGGCAGTAACTAGGGGGAATCTCATTGCTATGGGAACCCACATCAAAAAGACTAAGGAGGCCAAAAAAGAAGAACTGAGGGGACTGATTAAGGGGTGGGAGCAGAAGAGAAAGCAGGATACCCTAAACAAGTTGGATTATCAAAAACTAATAAGAACTAAACAACAATTAAATGAGCTTGAATTGGTTAAAATAAAGTATGCGCAGGAAAAACTCAGGCAACATCAGTTTGAGCTTGATAATAGACCCAGCCGGCTATTAGTGCATCAACTTAAAAAGAAACAAACCAGAAACAATATACATAAAATTAGAGATAGACACGGCAAAGAGATTGAGGAGGCTAGAGGATATTAAAGCAAGATTTGTTGAGTTTTATAGAGAGCTGAATACTCCCAATGATACGGTTGCTTAAGAGGAAATAATTGGGTACCTGGAGGGGATCCAGCTATCCAAGTTGGACGCCGAGGAAAAGGCAGCTCTAGCCCGGCCTGTTACTTATCAGGAAATGATTTGGGTCATTAAGGAACTACCAGTGCATAAGGTCACTGGAACAGATAGGTTCTCCAATAAATTCTATAAAGTCCTGGCAACAACATTGTTGGAACCGCTTACTCGACTATTTAATGCTATAGGAACCACTCCCCTTTTCTATGAGAGTGGCAGGGGTGACACTACTACCCAAGGAGGGTAAGGACCTAAGTCAGTGCAGGTCCTTTCGACCAATATCTTTGCTAGGGTCCAATCTAAAAATCTTCACAAGGGTGTTGGCAAACAGGTTACTACCACACATGCCACGACTTATACATTCGAACCAATCTGGATTCATTCCAGAGAGGTAGGCCTCTGATTATATTAGAAGAGTTTTGAATATTATGTGGAAAGGCAAATCCAAAAAAGAAGAGCTTTTGTTATTAGCGATAGACGCAGAAAAAGCTTGAGACGAGGTCTCGTGGCCCTTCTTGCTACAGACCCTGGCAAAAGTGGGAATTGAGAGTAAGTACTTTGAGTGGATAAAAGCCTTATACAATAGCCCTCTAGCCAAACTACGAATAAATGGGGAATATACCAAAACCTTCCAGTTAGCCAGAAGGACGCGCCAAGGATGCCCATTATCCCCCCTACTATTTGTGTTATTTATGGAGCCCTTGGCACACAAGATTAGAGAATCGGCTGAGATTAAAAGTCTACGCTAGGAGCAAGGGGAATGCAAAGTGTCCTTATTCGCTGAAAATCTGTTATTTGCTGTTACCTCCCCACATCAATCATTAAAGGCTTTGGTGGGGGAGCTGAATCACTTTGGCCAATTATCAGGTTTTAAAATGAATGCAACTAAATCAGAGGTCTTAAATATTTCAATTCCAGAAGATAAGTGCAAAGAGAAACCAAACAAGATAGAGCACACAGTACCTGCAGCAACCAAACTAGAGACAAAAAGAGCTGGTACCAAGACTGGCTGATATTCAGATGTAAACTCTTCCTTTATTGACCCCAACGCGTTTCGGCCTGGGCCTTCTTCAGGGGGCATGGGGAACACACCTTGAAAGATACAATATAAACATGAAAACACAGAATAATATGTAAACATACATTATCATATAAAATATCATATAAAAATATCATGTAAAATTCAACCATCAAAACATAAAAACACAACCATTTATAAATAAGACTATAAATCATACTCTTAAAAAATATATATATACTCTTAAAAAATAAATAAACATATGCAAATTGCCAAGAGTACATTAAAAAGAGTACAATAAAAGTGCAAGGGTGACACATGACGCACATTGGCAGCCATATAAGACAATAAATAACGCAAATGCATATAATGATGATAAAGAAAATATATAATATAAAAAAATCTAATACACCACATATAAATTAAAACATTGATATAGTATATTGTAAACATGCAAATTTGATGTACATAAATACCACATATGAAAGTAAATGAAACCATAGAATAAAAAGAGTGATAAAAAGGTGATGAGGAAGACATGTAATGAAAAATAAAAATACCTTCAGGGTTCTGACTAGAGAGAGAGAAACTCATGCTGTGCACATCGAGGGAAAATGTCATAGAATACCTAACCACTTTGGCAGCCTCACTACTAATGATAATAAACATTAAAAGACCATTAAAATGTGTTATTAAAAAGGGGGAATGTTAAAAAGGTAATGCCATTAAAATAAGGAGTCCATATTAGGGGACAAATTGATGTCTCATAAAAATCTTAGGATTCAACGCAAGGTAAATCATTTATATACAAACCGGGGAGAGAAGAGAAAATTATCAACCGGGCTGTCTTGCCTGTACACGGAAATCAACGATCCAAAACAATCCTGTGAACAATGAACTTAAAACCTGCTGGGCACCTCAAAAGCATGAGTTTCTTCCGGTTTAGATATTGGCATATCTTCTGTCTCTCCCAGTGGTACTTTTCTTCCTAATCAATGATATTCAATTATTTTCCTTCCAGTGCATTAACCTTTTACACAGTCAGGGCCCTGAAGGTATTTTTATTTTTCATTACATGTCTTCCTCATCACCTTTTAATCACTCTTTTTACTCTTTTTTATTCTATGGTTTCATTTACGTGGTATTTATGTACATGGAATTCACGTGGCATTTATGTACATGGAATTTACGTGGTATTTATGTACATGGAATTCACATGTTTACAATATATTTTATATCAATGTTTTAATTTATATGTGGTGTATTAGATTTTTTTTATATTATATATTTTCTTTATTTATCATCATTATATGCATTTGCGTTATTTATTGTCTTATATGGCTGCCAATATGCGTCATGTGTCACCCTTGCACTTTTATTGTACTCTTTTTAATGTACTCTTGGCAATTTGCATATGTTTATTTATTTTTTAAGAGTATATATATATATTTTAAGAGTATGATTTATAGTTTTATTATTTATAAATGATTGTGTGTTTTTATGTTTTGATGGTCGAATTTTATATATTTTTATGATATTTTATATGATAATGTACGTTTGCATATTATTATGTGTTTTCATGTTTATATTGTATCTTTCGAGGTGTGTTTCCCATACCCCCTGAAGAAGGCCCAGGCCGAAACGCGTTGGGGTCAATAAAGGAAGAGTTTAACATCTGAATATCAGCCAGTCTTGGTACCAGCTCTTTTTGTCTCTAGATAAGTGTAAAGAGTTCAAAAAGCAATTTCCTTTCAAATGGACCAAACATAGTCTGCGATATCTGGGGGTCCTTGTGACACCTGCACTATCGAACATCTTTAGGGCTAACTATGTACCCTTTGAGGGAAAAATAAAGATCTAGAGTCTTGGGAAAGGGTAGACTTAACATGGAGTGGAAAAATAGCTGCAGTAAAAATGATGATCCTCCCTAGATTACTTTTTCTCTTCAGTACATTACAAATAGCCGTTCCGGGGGGATACATGAACAAGTTACAAAGGATAATATGGAAATTTATATGGAAGGGCAAAAGAGCTAAAGTCTCCAAACCATGTTTTAATGAAAAGCAAAGAGAATGGAGGCATGGCATTGCCTGACATATTCACATATTCAGTGGCAAGACTGAGGGCAACATTCGAGTGGAGCCTGCATGAAAATCAGGACTGGGTACAAATGAAGAAAGAGTCACTGGGGATCCCTTCTTTAAGTGAAACGTTTTGGTAACCCAAAGGGAAGTTTTTGATATCTAAATGTACCAACCCTTTTGTGCTATTAACATTACAAATATGGCTTAAGTGGAGAGATACATGGTTGGGGAAAGAATGCAAAACCAGATGGATCCCTATTAGGGGTAACGTGGATTTCCCACCCAGAAAAGAATTAGGTCCTTTGAGGAACTCGGAGGAGTTTGCTCTAAAAAGTTCAGACGATTACCATTATGTTCAGGTCTCCCATTATATGCAAAATAAAGTCCCGACAGATCTAAGACAGGAACTTTCACCACTTGAAGTACTATTTACAAGAGACAGTATCAAAGGGATTATTGCACGTTTGTATAAGCTTATGGAAGTGAAAACAGGCAAGAAGGAAATTTTTCAAAGGAAACGGGAGGCCGACCGTAGATTGGTGTGGGATGAGCGTACATGGGTTTATATTTTCCTATATAGATTTAAAGGATTGTTGGCCACTAATCTTATAGAGCACAATTATAAGATTATGTACAGGTGGTATATTACACTGGCTAAATTGCAGTCGATATATGGGAAAACTAATGGGACATGCTGACGAAAATGTGGTATCAGGGGTACTTTTTTTGCATGTCTGGTGGACATGCAGAAGGGTGCAGCCTTATTGGATTGAAGTTTTCAAATATATAAGTAAGATAGTGGGGAGAGAAGTATCCCCTAGTCCAGGGATGGCCTTCTTGGGGTTAATAGTAGGGCAACACAAAAGGAAGATAGTAAATTTATTAGTATGGGGTGCTTGGCTGCCCTTCTGGTGTTTGCTAGAAAGTGGAGACAAGTGGACCCACCCAGTGTGGGGGAGTGGGGTACAGTCCTGAATCAGATATTCTTAATGAGTAAATTAACAGCTCTGAATTACTCTAGACTAGTCGGTTTTGAAGTTTTGTGGTCCTGCTATTCAGCTGGATTGCCAGTAATGGTGGTATGGGCGTGGAATAGAATAGCGGTAGGCCAGCGACAATTCAATCAGCGAGGTCCTGTGGCATGGAGGAATATAGTGGTGGTTTGGGGATAATGAATGGGTAGGGTGGGGGAGGGGGAGGGGTGTTAATAAATAAATCAAGTGGCACGATTTATTGTTCAGTTGTGGGCAGTCTAGTAAAGTAATACTGTGTTAGTGAGACTATGCTGATGTAAATGACGAGTTTGTATATATTCCTTATCACTTGTTAATAAAAATTTAAATTAAAAAAAAATGAGCAGCAGGCTCAAAATCAGAGAAGCCAATGCTCAAATACCAGTGATGTTCCTTATGACTTCTAAGAAGATATTTCATTCTCCAATGCCATTGTACAAACCAGAGGCGTTGGAAAGGAATGGGCCACATGGGCCCTGACCTTACCAAAACTGCGCTGCCGCAAATCGCCGGACCTCCCCTCCTGTCTGCCTGTTCCAATGCTCCTGGTACAAACGTAAGCTCCTATTTACTAATCATTTCTCCCAAAGACATGAAGGGAATAACTTCATAACAAGGCACCTATCTGGAACATCCCATAAGGTGTCTATTTGCCCTTAATAAAATAGATTTGCTGAATTATCCCGGATAGCACATACATTCTTACCACAAATTTGCAGCTGCTCCAAAGAAAGTGTAAATATGTACATATACTTTATGCGTGTACATACATAGTTTATAGAATACATGGATATGTTCCAGGTCAACCCAAAGTATGCCTCCAAGAATGAGCGATGTTGTCAGCACACATACTTGTAAACATGTATTTGGCCATAACAGTGGAATTATACGGATCGTGTGACTGAAAGTTCCTTTTAAATGCTATTAAGTTGGTGCAAAGGCATTCTACCTAGCTATACACGTATCAGCGATATTCAGCCACAGCAATGGGGGCCAGAGAGGGGGGCGCAAGGGATGAATTCACCTAGGGTACCTCATCTCCTTGCACCAGCCCTGGTTAAGACACATTAACAACGGTGTCCAATGCTGGGTTGCCAGGAGGCAAAAAGATGCATAGAGCCCTTGCACAATTCTTTTAGACTCCCACACATTTAATAATAATTTAACTCCTCACATCATCTTCTCTTTAATCCTGTAGGTATAAAAGGCTGTTAGTAGTTTGTACTTCATCTCTCGTGTGCCTAAAAGAAAACTGAATTAATGCACTAACACAGTTCTCAAAAATCATCTTTCCTAAGATGATAAATACATAAACAATTACAGTTATCAATTTCACACATCTCTAGAGGCTGTGTAATCAAAACCACTGTTTTTCAACTGGAAAAGACATTTTTCTATCACTAACTCAGAAATCCAAACACACTTGGATCAATTAGAGTCCATCACAGATGGTAAAAGGTATGGAAGACTGTCAAAGAATGAGCCCATCAAATCATATTCTTGTCTTTGGATTTAGCTCACATCTTTTTCAGTAGGAGCTCAAAGCAGGTGCAGTAAGTATTTTCCTGTCCCAGGAAGGCTTATAGACAACCAGCACTAGATGCACGCTGAATTGATCTTTTATGCATTTAGTAGCTCCCCAACAATACATAACTTTTGATGCTTGATGCCGAAAAGATAGGGTATGCAAATGAAGGACACAGTAACCATGCGTGAGCAAATGAGCCACCTATTAAACTGAGCACAAAATGGCAACATTAAACTGGGCAAGCAAACCAAACATATGTGCACAAGAAGTCTGCGCTAGTTTCTCTTCCAGAGAAACAGACACCGTGTGACTAATTTGCATATCGGCCCCAACAGTATTTTGATGGCATCAGGGGCTGTTGCAGCATTGGGAGAAGTTTCCAATACCATCAAAATACTTTTGGGGGCCAGTATCCCAACAGAAAGAGAATCCCTGGTGGTCTGGCAGCCCCAATCCCCCTATGCAACAGTATTTTGATGGCAATGGGGACGATATCAGCATTGGGAAAAGTTCCCGATGCCATCAAAACACTGTACTGTAGAAATCCAGTACCCTGGCAGAAAGAGAATCCCTGGTGGTCTAGTGGCCCCTGAACCCCCCGCCGAAAATAAAAATAAAAGAATCTAGTGATCTAGCGGTCCTTGAACCCCCACCCAAAATAAAAATAAAAGAACCTGGTGGTCTAGTTGCCCTTGAATCCCCACCCCCACCCAAAATAAAAATAAAAGAACCTGGAGGTCTAGCGGCCTCTGAACCCCCCACCTGAAATAAAAATAAAAGATCCTAGTGGTCTAGTGGCCTCTGAACCCCCACCTCAAATAAAAATAAAAGAACCTGGTGTGTCTAGCGGCCCCTGAATCTACCACCCCCCCACCTAGTACCTTAAAATAAGCGGGAGCACTGCCTACGTGCTCCTGCTCTGGGTCTGCTATCTTGAAAAATGGCAGCACCTGCCCCACGCTGTGCATCCTGGGATGTATCAGGTGAGGTCAGACTGCCATCTAAGGTAGAGTATGTGGGAGTTGGTGGATTCAGGGGCCGCTAAACCCCCAGATTATTTTATTTTTATTTTGGGTGGTGGAAGGGGGTTCAGGGACTGCTAGACCACCAGATTCTTTTATTTTTATTTCGGGTGGGGGTAGGGGGTTCAAGGGCTCTTAGACCACCAGGTTCTTTTATTTTTATTTCGGGTGGGGAGTGGGAGGTTCAAGGGCCGCTAGACTACCAGGTTATTTTATTTTTATTTCAGGTGGAGGTTCAGGGGCCGCTAGATCACCAGGGATGGGGTACCGGCCTCAGACAGTATTTTGATGGCATCAGGGGCTTTCCCAATGCCATCAAAATACTGTCAGGTGGGGGAATTGGGGCCGGTAGGCCACTAGGGATTTGATTTCTCTACCCTATTTTGATGGCATTGGGTGCCATCGAAATACTATCGGGGGTACGCATTAGAGGTTTAAGTCACCTCAGACCCTGCAGTAAAAATAATGGCACCATGGCTGATTGCAAAATCCTTTACACCTTTCTCTGCATCGGGCATAGCCATCATTTGCATACCAGCATATGCAGCTCGTTTTCCTTCAATTTAAATATGTTTAAATACTTGTGGCGTTAATTGGGTGCCATATGATGTTAGCTAAAAAGTGCTTAAAGTGTCCTTAAATGTAGCATTATCTGTGCTTAAAGTCCGTGCTAGCTTTCTGCATCGGCCTGTAAGTTTGTACCTGAGGCCACAGAGGATTAAATATATTGCCAAGACCACAAAGAGTTGCCTTCTGAATCTGAAATTAACATTTGTGTTCTAGATGGACTCTGATCATTGTATGAGGTTTACCTGCCATGCAAAAATATAGCACAGATACAAAACTTCAAATAGCACATATGCGGAATTGCAATTATTCACATGCCTTAAAGGAAAAATTAGATAAAGGCACACTTACCCACTAGCAGCTGTCCTCTGTTTTAATAATCCTCCAAATATTTCTCAGAGATGGCAGGTGGCTCTCGAGATAGAAACGGCGGCAACACTGAGTATATCTAGGCACCACATTCAGAATTTATTTAGAGGTTAATTTTATAATAAGTGGAAGAGTAGCCTAGTGGTTTGAGCAAGAACCTAGTATCCAAGAGATTGCTTTAACCTCCATTGCCTTGGAAAAAAAAGGCCTGGCAATCTACTTGACAGCATTTAAAAATATGTAACAGGTTGCCTATGTGTGAAGGCCATGTAGGTGCCTATTTAGCCTATAAAATATTAGGCTAGACCATCATAAATAGTGGCTATACTGGATAGTGGATATTTACACCTGCTGAGGAGCAGGCGTAAAGTATGTATGTACATACATATAAACAAATACCAAACCTCAAACATGCAACAAATATTTCTTTTATGGACCATCATAAATCACATATATCAACTTGCAAAGTCAAAGCATACTGTGCTGAGTTGTGTCCATTATTTTAATCATAGATCCAAATTAATTTTTAAATTTGATGTGCATATAAAAATTTTCAAAATCATATTTATTTATTTTTTTACATTCTCTTATATACCGCGCTATTCTGCATCAGTGCGGTTTACATTGAACAAACTGAAATTACATTAAACAGGGCATTATAACTTGGAGATAACTATTTTACAGGGAACATGGGCTATGGAGGGTTAAGTGGCTTGCCCAAGACCACAAGGAGCACCTGTGGGACTAGAAACCCCAGTCCTTCCGGCCCAAGGTTGCAGTCCTCTAGTGGGATTTGAACCCACAACCTTCTGGCCTGAAGTACCTTGCCCCAACCACTAGGCCACTCCTCCACTCCTATGAGCTCATATCCATATTGTATGAAAGTATATGAAGTTCATCCCGTGCTGCAATGGCCCATAGAAATAAAAGAGCCATTGAAGCACTTACAATAATATGTGTTTACTATGGGGGTCATATTAAAACCCTTAGTCATAATTTGGACATCCCAAAATCTGCATGCAGATGTCCAAATCATGGAGATGTCCCCGGAATCATTTTGCAAATGGCTTTTAAAGCTGCCTCCGGTGCAGGGACTACAACCTAAAGAAGTCATTGATCTGTTAACCAGTGGGCTTGGTGACTCAAAGACCAAAAAGGTCAATTTTACTTGTTTTTCCTTCTTTTATTGTCGGGATCCGCCTGCCTGAGAGGAGAGACAGAAAGAACTCTTCCCTCTGTGCAGACGACGCCCTTTTAATCCAGTGAATAATTTTCACCCATAAATACAAAGTAGTGAAACACACTTATCTTGGTGATGAAAATGATATTCTTAATCAGAAACTCGCTGAAATCCAGACATGAATCCACACGACATGCATGTTTCGGGCAAATGAGAGCCCTGTTTCAAGTGTCTCTCCATTCAATGTCTGCCGATCTGATTCCTCATATCAAAACGCCCTAAGTGGGAAAACGCCAAACCCAGCTGTTCTTATACTCCATACTGATGGCCTTTGACAGGTTCCCTTTGAAACCACGTGATTTCCAGCATCAATGATTCGTCCAATGAAATCCTACTACAAGAGTCGAATGAACGAAGGTCAGAACCCAAGGTCCTCAATTAAACTCCACCAGTCCAGTTCCACGGCCAAGCCTTGCGGGACTACGTAACGTAACCTAAAGATCCACTGTTGTTCACAAGTTTGCAATCGTTGTTCCCAGTCTCCCCCCCCCCCCCCCGAAGGAAGGGTGGCACACGATCTATTACCCTCCACAAAAAATCATTAAAAGAATGATTCATAAGGATACAATGCTCCACCACTGGTGCTGATAATACCTGTTGCTTGATCCGGGAAACATGTTTGCCCAAACGTATCTTAACTGGGCATATAGTTCTCCCCACGTAAACCAATCTGCAAGGGCAAACCAAAATATACATGACATAATCAGATTGACATGTAGAAGATCCTAAAAAAGAAAAGGATCTGTTTGACGTAGGGCATGTCCACTGTGTCCCCTCAATGGTGGAATTGCAAAATCGGCAATGACCACATGCCCGGTGACCTAAGATTGGAGATTTCTGTTCAGGAGTGGTAGGTTGCAAAATGGAATGGACTAGCCAGTCACGTAAATTAGAACCCCTGGTGTAAGCAAAATGCACCGGTTTATGAAAACAATTATGAACTTGCAACACATGCCAATATTTGCGTATCAATGTGGTCACACGAACTGAGTGAGACATGAAAGGCAATACCCCCGTAATTGGTTCAATCATCGACTGATGAGTCCCCATTGTACTGTGTAGTGGAGGAGCTTCACTGTCTAGCAGCCATTCCCGGTGAGAGAATCGCGCCCGAGTATATGCAGTCCGTATTACTTTTTTGGGATAACCTTGTGCAAGTAAACGTGATTGCAATAACCGAGCCTGGATCTTAAATTCTTCTGTTGTGGAACAAATCCGCCTAAGCCGTAGAAATTGGCCAAAAGGAAGCCCTCTCCTCAGGGCTGCAGGAGGAGACTGTTCCTCTGGGTGGATTTCCGATATAAGGTGGTAAAAAACTGTCCATCCTGTACCTTCACCAAAACATCTAAAAATTCAATCTGCCTATCACTACTATGTACCGTAAACTGAATATTCGCTTTCAAATTGTTTAACCACATTATGAACGCCTGTAAGGCATCCTCCATAGACGTCCATAAAAAGAAAATATCGTCCAAAAACCTAACCCACAGAGGTATCCACTGAAACCACTCTGCTGAATAAATCAAGGTTTCCTCCATGGCAGCCAAATATAGGGTGGCTATGGATAGAGCTACCGTAGCCCCCATGGCTATGCCATGCTGTTGCTGGTGAAAACAGTCTTGAAACATAAAATAGTTCCTAGTGAGAACCAACCGGGTAATGTCCAAAAGAAAGGATTTGGGGATACGGTTTGGAGCATGTACAAATGCGGATTCTAACAAAGACAAAGCCTCCTCCTGATGGATATTCGTATAAAGTGCTGCAATGTCCAAAGTCACACCTTCCAATGGCCCCTCAAACTCCGACAAAATACCCAAAAAATGGGATGTGTCACGAAGGTAAGAGCGAACCTTACATGCTTCCAACTTCAAAAAAACATCACTAAACTGTGATAAGGGCTCCAGTATAGATCCCCTGCAGGAAACTATGGGGCGGCCTGGGGGGTTGGTCAACGATTTATGCACCTTAGGTACAGTATAGATGACTGGGATTTTAGGATGTTTCTGAGTCAAAAATTTGGCCTCCCGAGAAGTGATATGTCCGTGAGATAAAGCCTGGGAAACCAAGGAACGTATAACAATCTGTAATTGGAAAGTAGGATCCCGTTCCAATGGCTTATAATACTTAAGATCCTGCAATTGCAACAAAAGTTGCTCCTGATAGGCCAAACGTGATTGGACAACAACCCCGCCCCCCCTTGTCCGCCCCACGGACAATTAAATCCTTATTGGTTTCCAGCTCCCTGAGGGCAGCTCGGTGTAATCTAGAAATATTGGAATGACTTATAGTGAAAGATTTCTCATGAGATGGCAAATCCTTCAAAACCAGCAGTTGATATGTTGACACAGCTGAATCCACAGGACCAGGAGGGATCCATTTAGAAGGAGGAAACAAAACCGATCCGTCCGGAGCAACCGGTTTATTAGAAAAATAATGAATGATTCGTAACTTTCGCAAAAATTGATAAAGCGCTATGCGCATCCGGAATGGATCATATTTAACTGTGGGAATAAAAGATAAACCCAAATCTAAGGTTTCCAACTGCGCGGATGTTAATTCCACTCCGGAGATGTTGATAACTGTCGTTGACGGCGAGTTGTCTGTCTGGTATTGGGGGGCTCCCATTGGTCGTCTGAATAGGGCCGGCGAGAGCGACCCCCTCTTCGCCGGCCCCCCCAAAAATCCCCCGAGGAGTCCCCTCCCCTTCCAGACTTACAGCGTTCACGGGACACGTCACTGGAATCAGTGTCCTCCGATGAATGGTCAAAGGTAACCCGCTTGTCAGACGTTTGTCCGCCCCATCCTGGTCCGGCTGTTCATACATCCACTTATAAACCTTACCAGCTTCGTAGTCCGACTTATCTCGTTGAAATTTATTGGACTTGAAATTCCGTAAGTAGTCAAAGAATCCTGCTAGCTGTCGATCCATAACCTCCATCTGGGTGCCAAACCCATCATTCCTCAACGATTCTTTTAGAGTGTCCTTCAGCGCCTCCACTTCAGCAGTTAATGTGGCTTCTTCTGCCATAGTGCGGTCTATAATAAGGGCAATTAGATCAAAGCTGCACTTATTAAGGATGCAATTCCATTTAGATATAAACTCATCATCTGACAAAAATAGCTTCGGGGCTATCGGCATTCGCAGCTCCCGTGGAATAATTCTAGTTTTTAAATATTGAAGCATAGCAGCCCCATGAAGCTGAGCTCAAATAGTCCGTTTTCGCAAAGCTTTTAAGGTGGAAATTGATGGAGAGTGTTGGTCAGAGTCCACAAAAGCAGAATCAAACAATGATTTACGTTGCCAAAGTTTTTCCAAATACTCATCAGGAAACGCAAACGTATTAGCAGCCATCATGTGTAAGAGGACATCAAATATTCAAACAATCTCAAACCTCCATCATACAATGACAGTTGGGTTTGGTGTTTTCCCACTTAGGGCGTTTTGATATGAGGAATCAGATCGGCAGACATTGAATAGAGAGACACTTGAAACAGGGCTCTCATTTGCCCGAAACATGCATGTCGTGTGGATTTATGTCTGGCTTTCAGCGGGTTTCTGATTAAGAATATCATTTTCGTCATCAAGATAAGTGTGTTTCACTACTTTGTATTTATGGGTGAAAATTATTCACTGGATTAAAACGGCGGCGTCTGCACAGAGGGAAGAGTTCTTTCTGTCTCTCCTCTCAGGCAGGCGGATCCCGACAATAAAAGAAGGAAAAACAAGTAAAATCGACCTTTTTGGTCTTTGGGTCACCAAGCCCACTGGTTAACAGATCAATGACTTCTTTAGGTTATATTAACTGTCATTGTCCGGTGCAGGGACAGCTAAGTAGGCAGAGGGAATGGTAGAGGTATGTCTAGGGTGATTGATTTATTCATTTATTTAGACAGTTTTGTATACCACCTTATCCTTCAATCAAAGTGGTCATAACACAAGTGGGGGATACATTTTAACACGAGGGGATATGAGACACATACACTAATACTTACAGGGAACATGGGCAATGGAGGGTTAAGTGGCTTGCCCAAGACCACAAGGAGCACCTGTGGGACTAGAAACCCCAGTCCTTCCGGCCCAAGATTGCTGTCCTCTAGTGGTGGCCCTCTAGGGTGATGCAATGGACTTAGACTTCCTCACTCATTTCAGAAACAGGGACGTCTGTGACCCTGCCCAAATTTAGACCTATTCCAATCACGAATAGGCATCAGGAAAGTGCTAGTTTTGGCTATAAAACATCCAGAAGATGGAGAGTTTAGTGACTTGCACAAGATCACAAAAAGCAGCAGTGGGATTTGAACCATGTCTTCCCTGGTCCTAGCCCTCTACTCTATGTAAACTGTCCCATAGACGTCCATATCAAGTACGTCCACCTTTGTGAAATCGTACCTGAACTTTGAGGTGCCTGCTATTTTTTGGACATTCTGACTTGGACGGTGTAAGGGTATCTGTTCTTTCCTTTCCCAGCACTAACCCTTGGGACGTCCTCTAATTCTCTGGGTCGAGGAATTACCTTATTTTCTCTGTCTGGGATCCCAGGGGAACAAACACACACACACACATAAGTAGCATGTAAGTTTATTCCGTACGTTAGAAGTGCAGTCTATCTTTTATACAGTATCAAAAACATATATACGTCATAAACCCATCCAAGCAGCATAGCCCTGCACCTGCTATTGCTAATTAGCAATCGTACAAACTGGTACCTGTCTCTGTGAAGATCACTGAATCTTGTCTTAGCACAACACATTCCTTTCTATCTAGGTATTCACAGATGGGCCTCATGGTCCCTTTGTATAACAAGAAACTGATTTCCCCTTACAGACGGCATTTGTAAAATGTGCCTTTACTAGTTTAATGCGCATTAATGAAAGTTAACATGTCTCTGAGAGCAGGCATTTTTTGGTGAAGATGTTTTTGAAATAAGTTAACTTCAGCAAACTGTATATGCCCTGATGCAGAAGATGTAGGGGGAAGTTACCCGTGCCTGAAATGGTATATAAAGGTCATGGAAGAATTGAGAGAAATATCGATAAACTGGGAAGATGTATTACAACTATTTGATAAATTGAAGAGTAGTAAATCACTTGGACCAGATGGTATACATCTGAGGGTGTTGAAAGAACTGAAACATGAGATTGCAGACCTAATATTAGTAATCTGTGAGCTGTCATTAAAATCATCTGTAGTACGTGAAGATTGGAGAATGGCCAGTGTAACTCCAGTTTTTAAAAAGGGTTCCAAGGGTGATCCGGGAAACTACAGACCAGTGAGCCTGACGTCAGTAATGGGCAAAATGGTAGAAACGTTTCTAAAGAAGAAAATTACTGATCATCTAGATCAGGGGTTCTCAACCCTGTCCTTGGGACCCACCTAGCCAGTTGGGTTTTCAGGATAACCACAATGAATATGGGAGAGATTTGCATATAATGGAGGCAGTGTATGCAAATCTCTCTCATACATATTCATTGTGGTTATCCTGAAAACCCAACTGGCTAGGTGGGTCCCGAGGACAGGGTTGAGAACCCCTAGTAGTCATGGTATAATGAGAGAAATCCAGCATGGATTTAGCCAAGGAAGATCTTGTTTTACTAATCTGTTTTATTTCTTTGAAGGTGTGAATAAACAGGTAGACAAAGGTGAGCCAATTGATATAGTATATTTCGATTTTCAGAAAGCCTTTGACGAGGTCCCTCATAAGAGATTCTTGGTAAAATTAAAGAGTCATGGGATTGGAGGCAATATAGTATTATGGATCAGGAACCAGTTAAAAGATAGAAAGCAGAGAGTAAGGCTAAATGGCCACTTTTCTCAATGGAGAAAGGTGAATAGTGGAGTGCCCCAGAGATCTGTGCTGAGCCCACTGCTTTTTAACATATTCATAAATGACCTGGAAATGGGAATAACTAGTGAGGGATCAAATTTGCAGATGGCACAAATTTATTCAAAGTTTTTAAAACACAAGAGGATTGTGAAAAATTGCAAGAGGATCTTGATAAATTGGAAGACTGGATGTTGAAATGGCAGATGACATTTAATGTGGACAAGTGCAAAGCTATGCACCTAGGAAAAAACAACCCCAACTACAGTTACACGATGCAAACCACCACCCAGGAAATAGATTTAGGCATCATTGTGGATAATACGTTGAAACCCTCCGCCCAGCGTGCAGCGGCAGCCAAGAAAGCAAATAGAATGTAAGGAATCATAAGGAAAGGAATGGAGAAGAAAACCAAGAATATAATAATGCCTCCTCTATATTGTTCCATGGTGCGACCACACCTTGAATATTGTATGCAATTCTGGTCGCCCTGTATCTTAAAAAAAATATAGTAGAATTAGAAAAGATACAGAGAAGAGCCACCAAAATGGTAAAGGGGATGAAAGGATACTCCTGTGAGGAGAGACTTAAAAGGTAGGGCTCTTCAACCTGGAAAAGAGATGGCTGAGGGGGGCTATGATAGAGGTGTATAAATTAATGATGGCATAAACATAGATCGGTTGTTTATGCCATCAAAAAGTAGAAAGACTAGAGGACATGCAATGAAACTACAGGTAACCCATTTAAGACTGGAATTCTGGAATTTGTTATCACAGAATGTAGTAAAAGTCGTTACTGTAAGCTGGGTTTAAAAAAGGTTTGGACAAGTTCTTGGAGGAAAGGTCCATAAACCATTATTAAAAAGGATCTGGGAAATCCATTGCTTACCCCAGAATGAGATCTGTGTAACCTGTGTGCCTTTTTGGCAACCTGCCAGGTACTTGTGGATTTGGATTGGCCACTGTTGGAAACAGGATAGTGGGCTTGATGGACCTTGGTCTGAACCAGTTTGGCTTTTCTTATGTTCTTATGAAATATATGATTGAGATAAGAATGACATCTTTGAAGTATTTTGGGTGAATTTGGATAAGCTTTTTATACTTTCAAACAATATGGATAGCTATGAACTCTCATGATTCTGAGAACTTTTATTTGCCACATACATTTTTTAAGTTACATATTTTATTTTATGTTTTTATTATAGTTTAGAAAAATTACACAAACATAAATACAAAGGCAACTGAGTGGTGCAAGAATTGAAAAAGAAAGAACGGAAAAAGAACCCTTATATACAACTCAATATCTAGCTCACATTATTGGGGAGGCAAAATGAAACAAATAAAGAAAACTACCTAAAGTAATCTAAAGGGAACATGCCCTAAACATTATACCTGCTATAGACCTATAGATTTTTATACCCTTTACTTGGCACATATGGATGGCCTCTCATGAAGAAAACACTCTAACCGAACATAATCAAAAATAGGATCTTCGATCCCTTAGAATTTAATCAGAGATTTTCAGGGAAACTTCAGGAAAAAAAGTCACACCTTAAGAAAGGAGGGGTCTCTTTAACTGGAGAAAACCTTTTCTCTGAGCTTGTGCTGCCCTAGCAACATCAGGAAATACTTGAAGCTACTGTCCTCAATAAGAATAGTAGTTCTTTTTAAAGTAAGCTCGCAAAACAGCCATCAGCTTCAAAAGCAAAGAGTAACGCAAGTAGCAGTGTTATCATGTGAAGCTTCAAGAAATTCTGATTATAATTTTCAATAGACTCCATTGCATCATAGGCATCATCCTCATTCTGCCCGACTGCCCTATAAGTTAGATAACACCTAATATAGGCACTCACACTTTCACCTCGTTGCATCCATCTCCAATAAAATCCACTGTATACACACCGCAATATGTGACAAAACTTAATGGCTGCAGCTTTATTGAATCTTGCAACACTTAAACTTGTAAGCGTATACAATAAAATTTCCCAGGTCAGTTTACCTAGTATAAGACACTTCATTTACTTAACATGAAAGCCCCTACTCCCCAGCTCCACTTGGCCACCAGCTAGTCAGTGTTGATTTAGCCATGCTGAGATCCCACTGAACCCTATAGCTTTTCTCCCCACTCCACACAGCTGGCTGTGGCGCACAGCTGTGCCCCCTGAATCTCACAGAAGTGGCACATGCAAGCTTTAATATCTATCCCTCCCATTTCCATGACTATCACCCCCTACTCTGACCAGACCTGGGAGAAACTGATGCCTGTGACCCCACTATGACAGCCTCAAGCCAATTGCCGCTCCCCCACTCAAGCTACGGCTCCATTGCCATTATAAGAATCTTCTAAAACATCCTGAATTGTACTCAAAAATATATTTAAACTGATAAGTGGATCCCATCCTACCAATAGACGTCCGGACAGTCAGAAGTTAACAAATCATGCAATAGTGAAATTGCCAACTTGTCCACCTTAGCATTTACCTTCCTCTGAAGTCTATCACTTGGGCCAATAAGCATCAATCCACACCAACCTAGGGATGGATCTGTGAATATATAATATGAGCATTTACAAGAGAACACTTCACCATAAACAGATCACTCTTCATTTGATAGATCAAGTCCACACCCTTTACTGAGCAAAGATCATAGCCATCCAGATGGATGAAAATCAGTCACGGAGAGGAAAAATGCCTTGCTTGAAAGAGGGATGGGATGAGTTGACTCTACAACATTCCTTGAATCGCCATCCAGTGAATTCAAGTACCCAGTGCGGCCAGTCCCAGTTGTACTCCCAGCCAAAATTATGTAGCACTCTTCTGGGCCCTAAAGATGAAGGAATGCCAACACATCCATATGCAGACCTCCAGAGGCAGGATACCTGCAACAGAATGGCAAGAAAACACCGATGAGCAATCAGCTTCACCTCAGCATACATAACAGAGATAGCTATTGGAATGCCAGTGCCCCACGTTCTGAATTTAGGCTCGCAAATGTCCCTGAATGGCCACAAATGCTGCCATCCTATTGCGGGAGGAATGGGTCCTATTACTGTGTCAGGTCATAGCCCAGATCAGACTTCTGTTTAACATTTCACAAATTGAAATCTGATCAGCAGTGAACCATCCATGTGCACTAGCCAATAAAGCTCACCCACCAGACACTAACTCATGTCACTGAACCTGGAGGAATGTGCAGCACTACACAAACCCCTTTATCCTCTTGGTCTGTCTTGGATTGGCAAATGCCTAAACACACTTTCCTATCTTTCACCCAGACATCATCTCTGTGCAGCCCAGTGACACAATGGTCATGCCATGCCTGGGCAACAAGCTCCCCATCCTCATGGTGGGATAACAGCACAAATGTCACCTTGAATAACATCACCTCAAATAGCCCGTAACACACATACTATAATGCCTCAAGCAAATGCCCTAGAATGGCTTGCATTATAGGCAATCGAGCATGCCACCATTGGGCTGGAACCTGATGTGCACAGCTGTGCACTAACCTCTTCACAAAGAAAGATGCCATCAGGTCTGGAAATCCCCAGATCTTACTTACAAAAGCAGTGCTTTCAATGATAAAGCCAGCACACCTGCAGACGTACTAGTTCACTTTGCATCCACTTTCAAATCCACTATCATCTGCTCCTGTATAGGCAGATACTCACATGCATGCCATAACCACAGGAAATCTACATATTTCTCCCAGCCTGTCACATATGCAAGTATTTTCTGCCAAGGAATTCTCCAGCAAGCTCCGGATGACCCTGTCAAGGCCATCCATAGGTCTTCTGGCATCTGAATTGGGAGATCGTCCACATGGGGGGGCTAACACCTGGAAATATATCCACTGGAAATGAGAAAAAGCATCCACAATTTTGTTACAAACACCAGGCACATGCTTCACAGACATGATGACATTCAATCACGGGCAACGCAACACCCCCAGCCGCATCAACTCATCCCAGATGACCTACGATTAACAACAGACATCATGGACTTTCAGAAGCAGCTTAAGACAACACTCTTCATCGAACACTACGGGGACGTCACATGAACTACTTGCCAGTAAAGACCACAGACCAACCCCCCTCCCCTTCCCCATGTACATAGGATTGTATAATAGCGCATGCTGTAAATAGCTCAACAGGAATCTACGGTACACCACCACACACGCACGCACGCACTGTATCACTGCATGAACACACATAAACCATTACTTGTTCATTGTTTGCTGTATAGACCGCCTTGATTGAAGGAGAAGGCGGTATAGAAATCCTTTTAAATAAATAAACTCAGTCAACAGGGAGCAATGCGCTACCTGCTAATTAATCATCTGCACAACAACCATATTTTTAGCGTGGAGTATCACCCGACAGTGTGCAAAAAGCTCCCCTCAAAGCCACAACACAGCCACACTTCAACCAACACTGGGAACAGCTCTGAGGGTTATATTGCGACACCACCCCCCTCATTTGCCATACCTGAGCACACACCATACTTACCTGAAAAAGATCCTAAACCAGTGACTCCCCGAAGCATTGCTGAAAAATTCCAAACCCTAGTTCAACACAGAGGGGGTGGGGAAGCCCTGCCACACATGGACTTCATTAAACTGTGCCAAAAAGGAACCCCATACATCCAGGTCCTCGTGCACCTCCACAAGACACTTTTACCAGGTGATAACTCCTAACAATGCCCTGCATCAGATGCAGCATAAATGCATGGCCCATGGGGATCACCTTACTCATAAACCTGAATTTACCAAGCAAGGACTGAACCTGACGTAATGTAAGCTTCCTTTTGCCCCTTACTGCCCTAATCTCACTGAGAAAGGCCTCCAGCTTCTTCTTTGGCAACCAGAACTTCATCTGCACTCAACTAAATCCTTAAAAAGGTGAGTCATGTACCTGGCCCTTCTGACTTCTCCTCTGCAAGTGGGACCCTGAGCTCCAATGCTACCCTTCGAAAAGCAACAACCAATTGCGCATACTCATCCACATCGGCAATGCCCTCAAAGGAACAAATGTCATCCAAATAATACACAATCATATTCTTCCCCAATATTCTCTGGACCACCCAGTGCAGAAAAATTGTGAACACTTCAAAATTAGTACATGCCACTGAGCATCCCATTGGCATGCACTTGTCAAAATAAAAAAACCCTTCAAAGAAGAAACCCAGCAGGGGAAAGGAGGCAGAGTGAACTGATAAAAGATGAAAATCATACACAATATCCGCCTTTGCCATCAATGTCCCTGGGGCCTGGCTGTCTCAACATATCAATGGTCTGGTCAAACAAAGCATATTGTACAGAGTATAGACCGGGATCAATGAAAGCGTTCCTTGAAAGACTACAAAAGGGGGCTGCTACTTCTGGAGAGAGATCTGCAATTGTAAGCATTTACCTCTGGGAAATTTTCTAAATCTTGGGGAAAAAGGAAAGCTGATTAATCTGTGAACCCAGTCTATTTGTTAAATCAGTCAGGGCCTAGTCGCAGCAAAGAGCTTTCAGTTTAAATTTAAAACACAGCAGAAAGCTTTCTGGTTAAATTTAGAACCCAAGACTCCCTCTATCCAAGCAAGCACAGGACAGAGTACCGTGTAGCAGTCAGCTTTTAATAAGTCTTTTCCCCTCCCTCCCCAACACCCACCCACCCACGAGATAGTAGCTTTATAGGTGCATAAACCTCTCAAAGGAAAGGAGGTGCTATATTCACACTCAGGTGCAGCTGTTTGTCCTCATCAGGCATACATTAAGCACTGAGACTGATTAGGCTGCAGGTGAACAAAGTACATTAAACGTATTAAGTGTAGTTTTATTAGTATAAGTATTCCTACCAACCCTTAGTAGATAAAGAATTTAAATACCTAAACACAACCTTAAAACTAAGATGCAGACAGCAGTCCAGCAGCAAGATGGGGTTTTCCAGTCTTTTGCATTGAATGTCACATGTATGATTTTCGCCCAGTTGGTGAGAGGTGTTATGTGTGCACTAGGTGCAAGGAGCTCTTTGCTCTCAGGGAACGAGTCCAATCTCTTGAGGCTAGAGTAGCAGACTTGGAGGACATAAGGAAAACAGAGAGGTAGATAGACGAGACCTACAGGGATATAGTACTGAAGTCCCACCTCCATGGAGGAGAGAGGTCATGTGACAGGACAGCATCATTCTGGTGTGGCAGGAAGTGATCCTGTAGCTAGGACCTGTCCTCCAGGTGATGTAAAACCCTCTCACACCAAGGACGTTTCTCCAAGGCCGTGTACCCATGAGGGAAGGGTTAAGACAGCCGTTATAGTTGGTGATTCGATCATTAGGCATGTAGATAGCTGGGTGGCTGGGGAACGTGAAGATCGCCTGGTAACATGACTGTCTGCTGTGATGGTAGCAGACCTCATGCGCCACCTAGACAAGGTCTTAGATAGTGCTGGGGAGGCGTCTACTGTCTTGGTACATGTCGGTACCAATGACATAGGAAAATGTGGAAGGGAGGTTCTGGAGCCTAAATTTAGGCTTTTGGGTAGGAAGTTGAAATCCAGAACTTCCATGGTAGCATTATCCAAAATGCTTCCTGTTCCATGTGCAGGACCCAAAAGGCAGGCAGAGCTCTGGAGTCTCAATGCGTGGATGAGATGATGGTGCAAGGATGAGGGGTTTGGATTTGTTAGGAACTGGGGAACATTCTAGGGAAAGGAGGAGCTCTTTCGAAGGGCTGGGCTTCACCTTAACTGGGATGGAACCAGGCTGCTGGCATTAACCTTTAAAAAGGAGAAAGAGCAGCTTTTAAACTAGATAATAGGGGAGAGCTGATAGTCGCCCAAGAGTGCATGGTTTCGAACAATGTATCCTTGAAAGATACTACAAAAAAATGAAGTTAGGGCATTATCAGCAGAGAGGTTCCAATAAAGACAAAAGTAGCCCAAATGCCCTTGAGTGTGGAGCAGACAGAGCTTAAAGATTCCAAATTACCCCTGACACCTGATAGCCAGATTAATAGGAATAAAATACAGTCTCTAAAATGCTTTTATGTAAATGCTAGAAGTCTAAAAAATAAGATGGGAGAGTTAGAATATATAGCATTAAATGAGAGGTTATTTATTTATTTAGCTGTATTTATATCCTGCTTTTCACTGGGTCAAAGCGGTCAATTGGGGGATACATTTAACTCGAGGGGATATGAGACACATACGCTAATACTTACAGGGAACATGGGCAATGGAGGGTTAAGTGGCTTGCCCAAGACCACAAGGAGTGCCTATAGGACTAGAAATCCCAGTCCCTCCGGCCTGAGATTGCTGTCCCCAGGTGGGACTTGAACTTCCGGCCCTCCGGCCTGAAGTACCTTGTCCTAACCACTAGACCACTCCTCCCTACAAAGGTTAAATATGATTGGTATCTCAGAGACGTGGTGGAAGGAGGAAAATCAGTGGGACACTGTGATATCTGGGTACAAACTATATCGTAATGATAGAGCTGATCAAATTGGTGGAGGGGTTGCGCTCTATGATAGAGAGGGCATTGAGTCATAAAGGTTTCCTGTAAAATCTTTATGGATTGAAAGTTCATGTAAAAAGGGGAAGGCAATGGCAGTCGGGGTGTACTATCAATCACCTGGCCAGAATGAACAAATGAATGATGAAATACTCAAAGAAATCAGGGAAGCTAACAAACGTTACAGCACAGTAATAGTAATGGGTGATTTCAATTACCCCAGTATTGACTGGGTCAGTGTCACGGCAGGAGATGCTAGGAAGATAAAGTTTCTAGATGAAATAAATGACTGCTTCTTAGAGCAGATAGTTCATGAACGGACCAGAGGGGAAGCCATTTTGTACCTAGTCCTTAGTGGAACACCAGATCTGGTGCAAGAGATAAGAGTATTGGGGTCACTTGGCAATAGTGGTCATAGCATGATTGCGTTTGATTTAATTAATGGAGGAGGGATGGTAAGGAAATCCACAGTACTACCTTTTAACTTTCAAAAGGCAGACTATGATAAAATGAGGGAAAATAGTTAAGAAAAAACTAAAAGGAGCAGTTGCAAAGGTTAAAGACTTACATCAAGCTTGGGTGTTGTTTAAAAATTCTATCTTGGAAGCCCAGACCAGCTATATTCCACGCTTTAAGAAAAGTGGAAGGAAGTACAAAAAACTGCCAGCATGGTTTAAAGGTGAGGTCAGAGAGGCTGTTGTTGCCAAAAAAGCATCTTTTAGGAAATGGAAAAAAGAGCCAAATGATGAAAACTCGAAACAGCATAAGCACTGGCAAGTTAGATGGCAAGGCACTGATAAGCCAGGCAAAGAGAAAATTTGAGAAGAAGCTTGCTGTGGAAGTAAAAACATGTAATAAAGACTTTTGCAAGTACATTCATAGCAAAAAACCTGTGAGTGTGTCAGACCATTAAATGATAGAGGGGTAAAAGGGGCACTAAGAGGGGACAAGGCCATAGCGGAGAGACTGTTTGAATTCTTTCTTTTGGTCTTTACTGAGGAAGATGTAGGGATGTTACCAATAACTGAAGTGGTATTTAAAGGTGATACTATAAATTAATGAGGAGGGAGGAGTAGCCTAGTGGTTGGGGCAAGGTACTTCAGGCCAGAAGGTCGGGGGTTCAAATCCCACTAGAGGACAGCAACCTTGGGCCGGAAGGACTGGGGTTTCTAGTCCCACAGATGCTCCTTGTGGTCTTGGGCAAGCCACTTAACCCTCCATTGTCCATGTTCCCTGTAAGTATTAGTGTATGTGTCTCATATCCCCACATGTTAAATGTATCCCCCAATTGTGTTGTGACCGCTTTGATTGAAGGATAAGGCGGTATACAAAACTGTCTAAATAAATAAATTAATTAATTAATGGAGTGGAACGGGTAAACGTAGATTGATTGTTTACGTCATCAGAACATAGAAAGACTAGGGGACATGCAATGAAGCTACAGGCAGAGGCGGCTCTACCATTATGGTTATGGTTATGGTTATGGTTAGGCATTTGATATACCGCCCTTTACTTACGCATCAGAGCGGTTTACATGTATATACTAACAGGTACTTTTATTCCCTTGTCCCCGAAGGGCTCACAATCTAAGTGTACCTGAGGCAATGGAGGGTTAAGTGGCTTGCCCAAGGCCACAAGGAGCAGTCATGGGACTAGAGTGAGGCAATCACTTCAAGCAGCAAAGTTTTGGGGGCGGCAAAAATTCCCCCAAAACACCCCAGCGACTGCCACCTCACTGCCTTTTCTTAACAAAAAAAAAAATCTTTTAAAAAGACTGTCTGCCGCTGCTTCTGCTCGATCTGCAACAGCAGCAGCAAGGGGGCAGGGGGAAGGGAGATGCCACTGCTGCTTCTGCCTCAGACCTGGCAAGAAGCAGCGGCAGTGGCAGCAAGCTGAGAGGTTGTGAAGAAAAAAATACGGGATCTCTGTGACTCCGCTCCCTTCTGACACAAGCTTATGTTTGAAAGTGGTAGGGCAGGCATGATCATCCATACATGGTAAGTCATAAAAATCCTGCACTTTTGTTTTGTACTTGCCGCTTTTGTAGAGCCATCCTAGGCATGTTCGACCTTGTTTTCTACACGTGGCCCTGCTCCCACAAGCCAGCAACTGGAGCAAGCCACGCAGACAGTATCCCACCCTTTTGCTCTCTTTCCCCCTTCTTCCCATCCTGTCCAGCATCTTCCTTACTCCTCCCCCCCAATCTATTGCCACCACTGAGATATTGTCCAATAAACAAAATAGCACTGAGCCTCTGTCTGAATACCCCCAAACCTCTTGCAGCCTTCTAGAATCACACACACACAAAAAAAGAACCCTCGACCACACAGCTGTGAGCCTCACGCTGCAGATGTCTCTGCTGGTCCTGACCCCTCTGACAAACACCTAGTGCTGCTGAGGAAGCGGGGCCACACTAAAGCACTGCAGAAGGCTCTGCTGGTCCCGCCCCCTCTGAAAAACACTTCCTGCTGATATAAACAAATGTGATATGTTATTTTTACAATGTAATATAATGCTTGTATTCCATTCATTCACTATTCTGTAATATAATTTTGTATGTCTGCATCCTGGAAAAAAATGGCTAATGGCTAATAATATGTAGCCTGTCACAGGTGCAGAGGTACAAGACTGATTCATCTTACTGTATGTCTGCATCCTGGGAAGAGAGACTATGTGGCTAATAACACGTAGCCTGATACAGGTGTATATGTAATGATTTTCTGATTTCCTTTACTGTATGCCTGCATTCTGGGAAGAGAGACTACGTGGCTAATAACATGTAGCCTGATACAGGTATATATGTAATGATTTTCTGATTTCCTTTACTGTATGTCTGTATTCTGGGAAGAGAGACTACATGGATAATAACATGTAGCCTATACAGGTGTATAATATCCAATAAATTATGGACATGCTGAAAAGAGGATGAGTACATAATCTACTATAAAAGAACTGTGAAACAGAGGATCTTTGTGAAATGCTCACTAAAGCATTCCACCCTTCCTTGCAAGAAAGTGATTAATTAAACTAACTCTGCATCACTGAGAAGTCTGTTATTGTGTAAAAGTTATGTTTCTTACAGATTGGGGGCTCGTCCGGGATTGTGTCATCGCTGGAGGAGACCACTGCCGTTGAGGATGGGGAGACGCATCCCGTTGAGTTCAACGGCCTCATTTATCAGCGATGGGGGGGGGCTCCAATAGTGTACTGACAGCAGAATCCCGAGACCATGAAGGAAAAATCAATAGACTCAGTGAAGCAGACCAGGTATTAATCAGGTACAAACGCGTCAGCCAAGTAATTCTGTGCACAGACCAAGGTAAGAAACCAGACTGTAAAGTATTGCCTTGGTGGTTGGGTATTGAGACAGACTGTTGTGTGTATGAGATGTGTCCTAGACATGAAGTGAGTGCGGAGTCTCAATCCGCAGTTCCGACACATCCGCGAGGAGTGCGGCCAGAGAGATATGAAGTGAAAAGCACATTGGTGAAACAGGTCTCAATGGGTGTCAGGAATTCTAAAGGAAACTCAAGTAAAGATGGGTGAGGGATAAGGACCCCGGGGACATTCCTCCAGACAGTCAATTAGGGAGGATGTTGAAATATTGGAAGGAAAATGAGAGTACTCAGGATAAAGATAAAACTAAGATTTTAAGAATTGCTGTGTTACATAGAAAAGAGAAAGCATAAAGCTAGCTGCAGTCTTCTGACTGACATTTGGCACAGACGAAGGGTGGTTATGTCAAATCCTTATATGTAAGCAATGAAAAGATTAATTCAGCAAGTGTTTGCTACTGCCAAAAAGGAATAGCAGTGGCACATGAAAACGGTCATTAAGCAGGGAATTCCTTTGAAGCCAGAGAAACATAGATTAGCAGATGAGACTGCTAAGGGAGCTGCCTTAGAGATAGACTTAACCCCTATATACAATTTAACCCCAGAAATAGGGAGTCAGGCAGCAAATCTCTTAATAACCCTTTCAAGGCCTACTTAAATTTTTTAATCCACATTCTGCAGCCGGGTTAATTTTTGCATATTTCAGGAAAATTGTACCCGTCTTATTCAATATGTTCTAATAGTGATTTTCCTTCTGCTATGGTCATGTATTATATACCATTTGATAGGAATATTTAGTCAGAATTTTGGATCCCAAGAGTTTTGGGCTCGGCCTGGAAAGGGTTTTTAAAAAGTATATAGCATTATTAGAAAAGGTAAAAAGAAGAGCCACCAAAATGGTAAAGGGGATAGAAGGATATGCCTATGAAAAGAAGCTAAAAAGGTTAGGGCTCTTCAACCTGAAAAAGAGACGGCTGAGGGGAGATATGATAGAAGTAGTATTTTTAGTAGACACAGGAGCTGCCCGGACATCCTTAAATTATATACCAGAGGGAATGAGTTAAACAAATAAGCAGCTTATAGTCTCAGGAGTAAAAGGAGAGGGTTTTTCGGTTTCAATATTTGAGCCCACCCTGTTAAAAATGGACCATGAGGAGATAGAGGGACAGTTATTGTATTTCCCAGAAGCAGGGAGTAATCTATTAGGAAGGATATGATTGCACAGTTAAACTTAGAAATAAAGGTGAAAGACAGCCAAATCATTGTAGAAATGTCTGTCCTCACCGAAGAAGAAGAGAGTCAAATAGACCCTATAGTCTGGGCAAGGGAAGGAAATAGGGAAGGATTGAATATCCCGCCATTGAAAGTTGAACTGAACAAGGAAGGCGAAGTAGTGCACCAAAAACAATATCCCATTTCATTGGAAGGTCATAAGGGCCTCCAGTCTGTTATAAGAAGTTTGTTAAAAGATGCACTATTAGAACCATGCATGTCCCCATTTAATACTCCCATCTTGCCAGTAAGAAAACCAGATGGATCATATAGGTTAGTACAGGCTCTGAGGAGACTGAACCAAATAGTACGGATAAGGCACCCAGTGGTATCAAAACCCTATACAATACTGAGTAAAATACCCCAGGAGCATAAATGGTTTAGTGTTATAGATTTGAAGGATGCATTTTGGTCCTGTCCCTTGGACCCAAGTAGTAGGGACATGTTTGCTTTTGAATGGGAAAACCCCGATACTGGTCGGAAACAACAGTTCCGGTGGACAGTGTTACCCCAAGGGTTTATGGAATCACCTAACTTGCCCCCAGTGCCTCAGAATGTCGAGAAAAATCTTTGCGTCCAATTCCCACTCTCCAGGATCGAGAACATTGCGACTCAGATAATCGGCCTGAACATTCTCCGGAGAGTTGGAATTGGACGCAAAGATTTTTCTCGACATTGTGAGGCGCTGGGGGCGGCCGACGATGGATCTCATGGCCACTCACAACAATGCAAAGGCGTCGCGCTTCTTCAGCAGGCGCAGAGAGCACATGTCCGAGGGGCTTGATGCTCTGGTTCAACCTTGACCATTGGACAAGCTTCTTTATGTATTTCCTCCATGGCCGATGATCGGTCGGGTCGTTCAGCGCATAGCTCGTCACGGGGGGGGAAGGTGATTCTCATTGCGCTGGATTGGCCCAGACGGCCGTGGTATGCGGATCTCCGGCGGCTGCTCGTGGATTCCCCTTGGAGGTTGCCAGCTCCGGGCTATCTGCTGAAGCAGGGTCCCATTCTCATGCTGCAGGTGGATCGCTTCTTGCTTACGGCTTGGCTCTTGAAAGGCAGAGCTTGAGACGCAAAGGCTACTCGGCAGCGGTGGTGTCCACGATGTTGCAGGCTCAGAGATCGTCGACTTCTTTGGCGTATACTCGCGTTTGGCGAGTGTTTGAGGCTTGGTGTACAAACCGTAGTGTTCATCCCTTTCAGGCGACCTTGCCCGAGATTTTGGCTTTTCTTCAAGACGGTTTGCAGAAAGGATTGGCGCTTAACATCTTGAAGGTTCACGTGGCTGCTCTAGCATGCTACAGAGGTACGGTGCAAGGTAGGAGGTTATCATCTCATTCGGATGTGGTGTGCTTTCTCAGAGCGGTGAAGGTTCTCAGGCCTCCGGTACGGCAGGTGGTGCCGGCTTGGGATTTGAATCTGGTCCTTGATGCTCTGACTCGGCCTCCTTTTGAGGGAGATTCGTCGGGGGGCCTGAGAGAGTTTTCGTGGAAAACCGCATTTCTGGTGGCCTTATGTTCTGCGCGGAGAATATCTGATCTTCAAGCTCTTTCGTGTAGAGAACCGTATCTGCAGTTTTTGGCGGAACGCGTGCTCCTCCGTCCAGTGCCATCTTTCCTTCCTAAGGTGGTGTCTCCTTTCCACATTAATCAGTCAGTTGCTCTTCCCTCTTTAGCGGATTTGCAAGGGTCGCGAGCAGATCGATCCTTACGAAAGTTGGATTTACAGCGCGTCTTGAAGCGCTATCTCAGGATCACCAAACCCTTTAGGAAATCGGACAGGTTGTTTGTTCTATTTGGGGGTCCTCGGAAGGGGCAGGCAGCTTCTAAGGCGTCGATTGCCCAATGGGTAAAGCAGGCTGTAGTGGCGGCTTATGTAGCGGGCGGTAAATCACCCCCGGTAGGTCTCAAGGCGCATTCTACGCAGGGACAGGCGGCTTCTTGGGCGGAGTTTGCCTTGGTTCCGCCGGTTGATATTTGTAGAGCGGCGACATGGTCATCTCTGCATACGTTTACGAAGCATTATAGGTTGGATGTACAGGCCAGGGGGGATGCGAGAGTAGGGGCTTCTGCCATTGTAGCAGGGCTCGCGGGTCCCTCCCGTCTTTAAGCACTGCTCTGGTACTGCCCGATGGTACCCTGGACTGGCCCAGAGAGATGAATAGGAAGGAGAAATTAGGCCTTACCTGCTAATTGTCTTTCCTTGAATTCTCTCCGGGCCAGTCCGGGGCCCTCCCATTCGTATTGCAGAGTTCGCGAGCAGGTTATTTTGGTGTTCCGCTTCCGCCAGTCCTCCGTGACTACTGGGTACTCTGGTGGCGGTGGTGTTTGGGGCTCCCTTCGGGGTAATTGGATTTTGAAAGAAAAAAAAAAAAGGTTTGGTTAATTTGGAATGCGGAGAGGGCATGTGCGCCCATACCTCATGCAAGGGACGGGGTATGTTCTTTTTCTTCCCAGAGTGGTCGTTAGCTGGTAGGTTTTGTTCTTGCGGGCGATTAGCTCGGTTATAAAGCAAGTTGATGTTTGTTCTGTTAGGCTGCTTGGTTACAATAGACTGGAGAGCTGTCTCAAGGGGGAGTGGCTATAGCCTGTCAGCAAAGATTTTTAGTTTTCAGTCCTCAGCTGCTGAAGGGGATTGACAACCCTGATGGTACCCTGGACTGGCCCGGAGAGAATTCAAGGAAAGACAATTAGCAGGTAAGGCCTAATTTCTCCATTTTTTTCTCTCACTCTGGAATTTGTTACCGGAGGATGTAGTAAAAGCTGGTAGTGCAGCTGGGCTTTAAAAAAAAAAAGTTTGGACAAGTTAAAGGTCCATAAACCATTATTAAAAGGGACCCAGGATATCACTGCTTGACCCAATACAAGCATTGAGGAACCTGTGTCTTTTTGGGGAAACTGCTAGGTACTTGTGACCTACTCTAGATTGGTCACTGTTGAAAACAGGATCCTGGGCTTGATGGACCTTGGTCTGACATGTCTTATGTTCTTATGACCTTGGTATGGCATGTCTTATGTTCTTATTTACTGAAAGGGAAAATGAAAACTCAAAGATATAGGGGCAGTAGAAACTGAAAGGGGGGAAATGGATTTTACCCGATGGCAGGCAGATGATTAACAAACAAATAATGAGAGAAATTATGGCCATTCTACATCAAGAGTGGAGGAGTAGCCTAATGGCTAAGAACACTGGATTTGGAACCCAGAGACCAGGGTTCGATTCCCACTAGCACTCCTTGTGGCCTTGGGCAAGTCACTTAAACCTCCATTGCCTCAGAAAAATCCAAGTTATCAATGTCCCTGTTTTAATGTACATTACCAAGTTTAAGTTTCAGTGTAAATGGCTTTGATTGAAATGATAAAGCGGTATATAAAACCCTGTTAAATAAATAAATAAGAGTCATTGGGGTGTATGGGAATATACACAGTAGCCAAGCAAGTGTGTGAGAGGTGTATAAACCTATAAGAAAATAAATAAAATGGTCCTTAGGAAACAACCGCAGGGAGACAAAGACCCTGGTCTTAGTCCATTCTAAAATATACAGGTTGATTTCACTGAGTTGCCCCTAGTTGGGCAGGTAAAGTAACTTTTGGTAATAGTGGACCATTTGATGGGATGGGTGGAGGCATATCCCTTGGTAGCTACAACAGCAGTAGGAGTAGCAAAAATAGTTTTGAAACAAATCATTCCAAGATATGGGATGATAGATCACATTGACTCGGACCAGGGAAGTCACTTCACAGCCAAGGTATTGCAAAACATAATGGAAACTCTGGGAGTATCCTGGGATTTCCATACTCCATGGCATCCACCCTCCTCAGGGAGAGTGGAACACATGAATCAGAGCAGTTAGCCAAATTGATGTTTGAAACAAAATTACCTTGGACTAAATGTTTGCCCTTACCATTGTTAAGAATCCGAGCAGCCCCTCAGAAAGATTTAGGATTGTCTCCCTACGAAATGTTATTTGGATTACCCTATATGGGACAATTAAAGGATCCTCCCCAGTTTGAAGCTAAAGATAAGTTTCTTAAAGAATATATACTTGGGCTGTCGTCTTCTTTATCTGTTCTCAGGAATAAAGGATTGTTGGCACAAACACCCCGATTTGCAGTTTGCAGTTCACGGTCACAAACCAGGACAGTGGGTCTTGATAAAATCCTGGAAGGAGTCTAAATTGCAATCAGACTTGGAAGGCCCGTTCCAGATCTTACCGAGTACTGAGACTGCTGTAAGAACTGCGGAAAAAGGTTGGACGATTAAAGGTCCGGTTGAAGCTCCTTCAGACACACAATGGAAGGTCCAGGAAACTACTGACCCTCTGCACCTGAAAATACCAAGGAAACACAGAAGAACAGGAGAGGAGTTTGTTAACAAGGACTAATAAAAATTATAACATGGACAAAGAGAAGTGGATGATGAAGCTATGATGGGGGATCACTTTCTCTGTTAAGGGGAATGACATGGGATCTAGGACGGGGAAAGGGATGGACAGATGAACAAATACAAATACAGACACAATGGGGCAGAGTGTACTCTAACATATTTACTGTAACCGTACCAGAGGGAGAGGGATCAGTGAGCCTAGAATTTGATATCTGCCAAGTGATAATTGTGATGGGGGATACTACGAAAAGTTGTGGGGAAATAGTCATAAGTATATGTGTCCAGAGACTGCCTAAACATTTGTGTACGGGATACCCTGTTACGAATGGTCACAAGTTTGGTGGACCACTGAAGACGGAGGCTGGGTTTCCCCAGAGGGGAAGAAACACCCAGTTCAAAAGAAAATAAAAATTATGAAGAAACATAGTATTCAGCAATGTAACCCAGGAAGTTGCAATCCCATCATGGTCACCCTCTTTGGAAGGGATGACTCACTGGATGGGACCTATGGACTAGGAATAGATATTAATGGGGAAGATCCCCTGGGAAGATTGAGGATGACAATACTCCTCCAGAATCAGACTCAGGTCTCCACACCACTCCCCAGCATATCTTTTGAACCTAATAAGGACCCTAACGCAGTCAAAATAGTGGAGATTAAAGATTTGAGGGACACTGTAGAGGTGGAAATGGGTATGGGGACGTGAACGCCTGGGTGGAATGGGTTAAATATACCGTAGGACAGGGGTACTCAAATCCAGTCCTGGAGGGCCACAAACCAGTCAGGTTTTTGGGATATCCCTAATGAATATGCATGAGATATATTTGCATGCACTGCCTCCATTGTATTTGACTCTCATGCATATTCATTAGGGATATCCCAAAAACCTGACTGGTTCATGGCCCTCCAGGTCTGGATTTGAGTACCCCTGCCATAGGAAGTCTCAACCATAGCAATTGCTACGCATGTGCCTCCGGGAGGCCCATTGCACAGGTTGTGCCCTTATCCTTGAGGTGGGATACAGATCCCGATGGAGTAAGATGCCTCATATCTCTGTATCAGGAAAAACGGTTTGGGGAAATGAAAGTTGCAAGTCATTGAATTTGCTCTTTCCCCCTACAGACTTGGAGGTAAAAGTTCTCCCCACATTTTCAACAGTGTTTGGAAATCACTCCACCTGTCTCAACAGGCGGGGGAAGAACTACACGAGGGAAATGGGGGAACTGAATATCTGCATTCTAAGCCTAAACCTGACAGGGATGGAGGGCGAAGAGAAGAACTACTCCAACCTTCAAAAGGATGTGAACAGGATGGAGTCAGTGCAGAGGGTGGCTACTAAAATGATTAGTGGTCTTCATTATAAAGCATATGAGGACAGACTTAAGGATCTTAATATGTACACCTTAGAGAAAAGGCGGGATAGAGGTGATATGATTGAGATGTTTAAATACCTCCGTGTCATAAATGTTCAGGGAGAGAGCCTCTTTCAATTGAAAGCAAGTTCTGCTTCGAGGGGATATGGGACGAGGGTGAAGGGGGATAGGTTCAGAAGTGATTTGCGCAAATATTTCTTTACGGAAAGAGCAGTGGATCCATGGAATAGTCTCACAGTGGAGGTGGTAGAGATGAGGACAGTAACTGAATTCAAAAAAGCATGGGACAAACACAGAGGATCTCTAAAGGAAAAAAGGGGACTGTCGTAGTTGTTGATATGGAAGGACAGACTAGATAGGCCATGTGGTCTTTTTCTGTCGTCATATTTCTATGTTTCTATGTTAACCTGGTAATCAATAGGGCAGACCTGTGGTGGTACTGTGGAGGGCGGATGTTGAGACCAACATTGCCTACCCTATGGTTGGGAACATTTGCAATAGTTCAATTGGCAGTTCCTTCCACATTGGCATTCACAGAACAGGACAAGGGGCAAATACATACAGAAAGGAGGAGAACCTTGGGAGCCTCATTTGATGACAGGATATATAATAGATGCAATAGGAGTCCCTCGGGGAGTTACAGATGAGTATAAAGCACGAAACCATATTGCAACTGGATTTGAATCCCTGTTAGGGGTAATCATGATAAACAAAAATGTAGATTGGATAAATTATATATATATTATCAATTATCCCGGGATGCAATAAAGGGGATCGCAGAACAATTGGACGCCACTAGCAGAATGGCCTGGGAGAACCGAATGATTTTAGATATAATGGCAGCTGAAAAAGGCGGCGTGTCTTATATTGGGGGGGGGGGGGATTTTTGTATGTTCATCCCCAATAACACAGCCCCTGATGGTACTATCACTAAAGCCCTGCGAGGACTATCTACCTTGGCAGAGGAATTGGTACAAAAATTCAGGTAAGGATACCTCTCACTGGATGGTTGGGGTCATGGTTTGGGAAATGGAAAGGGGTGATAGTATCTATATTTACCTCTGTACGTGTTGTAATTGGAGTATTAATTATGGTGGGGTGTTGCATAATACAGTGTATAGGAGGGTTAACTCAAGGATTGATAGAAATGGTAAGCACTAAACAAATGACAGTATCATTTCCAGTTCACAGAGGGGCAATATTATTAATGGACGATAAAAGGGAAAAGAGAGAGTTAGGAAGGATGTTATCTAAATTAGAAGCTTCCTATGGAACTATAGAGTAAATGTAAAAAGCAACAAGAAAACTTTAAAAAGAAAGAGGGAGGGGTTTGATATAAACAAATGTGATATATTATTTTTACAATGTAATATAATGCCTGTATTTCATTCATTCACCATTCTGTAATATAATTTTGTATGTCTGCATCCTGGAAAGAAATGGCTAATGGCTAATAATACGTAGCCTGTCAGGTGCAGAGGTACAAGACTGATTCATCGTTCTGTATGTCTGCATCCTGGGAAGAGAGACTACGTGGCTAATAACACGTAGCCTGATACAGGTGTATATGTAATGATTTTCTGACTTCCTTTACTGTATGTCTGCATTCTGGGAAGAGAAACTACATGGCTAATAACACGTAGCCTGATACAGGTGTATAATATTAGCCAATGAATTATGGACATACTGAAAAGAGGGCGAATACATAATCTACTATAAAAGAACTGTGAAACAAGGATCTTTGTGAAATGCTCACTGAAGCATTCCACCCTTCCTTGCAAAGAAGTGATTAATTAAACTAACTCTGCATCACTGAGAAGTCTGTTATTGTGTAAAAGTTATGTTTTTTTCTTACACTGCTGCTGAGGAAGCGGGTTCCGCACTGAGACTCGCGCTAAAGTGCTAGGGAAGACTCTGCTGGTCCCACCCCCTCTGATGAACACTTCCTGCTGCTGTTGCTGAGGAAGCAGGGCCAGCAGAGCCTTCCCCAGCACAACACTTAGGGCTGTGTTGTCGGATTTTTTTTTTCGTGATTCCCAAAGGGTACAAGAGGTTGTGGGAATAGTGGGAGAGAGGCTCATAAGAGAAACAGAAAGGAGAGAGTGTGTGTTCTGAGGGCGGGAAGGTGAGAAACAGATAGAACTGGGAGATATATGAGGAAACAGGGAAGGTGTGAAGAGGGGGATGAAAAGAGATGAGGAGAGGAAATAAAGGAGAGAGAGATGGTGGAGGAAAGAGATGGAAACAACAAGAGGCTAGAGTGAGGAAGGGGAAGAATTGCTGAGAGAAGGGTGGGGAACAGAGATGAGTGGGTAAGAGCAGAAGTGGAGAGAAGGAAGGAGGGGAGAGTGGTGTGGTGAAGGCAAGGAAAGAAGGGTGAAGGAAGAGATAAGGAAATGAGGTGAAGGATGAGGGCATTATGGAGAGGTGGGATGGGGCCTTGTGAGAAAGGTAAAAATGCAGGCTGTGAAGAAGGGGTGAGGGGTTGGGTAGGGGGCAAGAGTGAAGAATGGACTGAAGGTCAGGGAGGAAGAGTGTGACAAGGAGCTGGGTCAGATAAGGGGATGAGAAGCAGAGGATGGGATGGAGGGTGAGTGCAGAGACAGTGAGTAAAAGGCAGAGGAGTATAGGAGGCTGAGGAAGGAGAGAGGCATAATGGGAGCAGGAGCTATTAGGTAATTGAGAAGTAAAAAAGGAGGAGAATGGGGATGGGGGCAAGAGAAAAGGACAATGAGAGGCAAAATCTAGATAGGAGTGGATAGAGAGGTGGAGAGAAAGAAATGGGGAAAAAGAGATTAAAGAGAAAATAGTGTCAAGGGCATGAAGAGAAGGAAGGAAAGAAAACAGAAGGAGACACAAGAAGTGGAAAGGAGATGCTGAGAAGATAGACTAAAGGAAGAACCACTTTTACCTATGGGCAAAAGGGGCAGGAGCCCTGGGCCCCTGCACAACGTCAGCCCAGCTTCCTTTCTGCTCATTGGTAAAAACAGCACTGATCACGCAGACAGTTTGCATCTGGGCCGCGATTTCCCCTTCTCTGCGACTCACGGGAGATCGGATTCCCATGGGCAGAAGAGAAGGGCATGGACACAGTCATGACTCAGGTGGAAGTTGTCTGCCCACGAAGAGAAGGGGTTAGGAATGATCATGGCAGAGATCCCTTGTGTATAACCACAGGAGATGGGATCGCCGTGACAGACAGCCTGTATCTGGGCTGAGATTGCGGCCATGCCCTTCTCTTCTGCCCACGGCGATCTGATCTCCTGTGGGCAGACTCTTCTGCTGCTGGGGGGAGCCTGCAAATGGAGGGCCATCAAATGGGTGGGCCTGCGAACCAGAGGAGGCAGGGGTAGGTCCATTCTCTCATTTGCCCAGGGCCCCATAAGGAGTTGAAGCATCCCCGACTAATGTAAAGTGGAAGATGGAGACTGGAACCAGCTTAATTAGAAAAATAAGACACCAAGACAAGAAAGGTAGAAAATGATTAAAAATGTCAAATTGTTTTGGATTGGATTATGTCAGCATGGGAAATTTTGCATCCCTTCTATTTTTCTCTTTTGCAAAGTACAGCAGGAAATGCATTTGTATTTCTCTTTCTCCAGTATTGTACTTCTCACCCTAGGGTTTTGAAGTTTGTATTTCAGTTCTTGGCTGTTTATTTCTAGTTTGTGGTCCTTTATTCTGCATTAGCTGAAGATTTGTCCATGTTCTAGATGCGAGACGAAGATGAAGGATTCTGCCAGCGTGTAGTTCCTGAGTAAGGATCTGTTAGCAGTCCTGTTTGTTATGTTATCCCTATAAGAGGTACACAGGTGTACTAGGGTCTAGTATATTTCCAGTTTTCCTTTTCATAGTTAGGGATGTTCTTGCAGTTCAGAATCCTTGGAGTTAATGCTGATTTGGTATGGTATTTGCTTTATAGGTTTTGAGTATTTTGCAGGATTTTTTGTTACTTTGCAAAGGAGCCAGATTTACTAAAAGGTGCTGCCCCATTACCACATACTAGCATGCATTAGCAAATATTATTTAACGCAAGTCCCATTATATGCAGTGAGATGTCGTAACACATTAAGGAGCATGTTTACTAAACCACGTTATCTGGTAGTGCAAGGCGTAGCGTGTGGTTTGGGCGCCATGCTAAAAGGCAGTGCGAGCCCTCAAGTCAAAAATCCCATGCTACCCTGGTAGCACTCATTGGGGCAAGGATACCTTATGTTTCTCTTATACATTAAATAATGTGTTCCTCATTTAAAGCCATGCTGTTGATAACACAATGGATAAATTAATTCTTAATGTACTACAAATTATTCTAGCTCACATAGGTTCCTTGTTTGCTTCTGGAATTTGATGCTATTATGGTATGGTAGATTTTCTCTATAGATCTTGAGTAATTTTTGTAAGGTTTTGTATTACTTCACAATATGCCCAGTACTGGTGAGGGTTATATTGCTGTTGAGATGACACCAGAATCAGAAATTATTTTTGGTATGTTGAGTTCTGATTGAAATGTCTTACTTCTAACTCTGCACCCATTGTTGGTAGAAGGGTTTCTTTGGATGCAGACTCTATGTTCCAAAAGAAAAAGCGAGAACCACAGTACAGTTATTATAATTTTATTTTGGTGTTATAAACAGCGCTGTGGTTCTCACTTTTTCTTTTTGCTCCTTGGTGTGTTATCTTGCCTCTCCTTTGTCTTTTGCAGAGTATATGTTTACATTAAATAACTTGCCGATCCAGTGTGTAGTGTCAGGCGTCTATGGGGTATGTTTACTAATTGGCAGTAGTGGCTTCCATGCGATATTGAAGCCGCGGCCCCATTGAATTCAATGGGGCCATAGCGCCGATATCACATGGAAGCCTCTACTACTGATTAGTAAATATACCCCTATATGTTTTATTAGATTCTCAGGCTACATAATTAAACTTCTACTCTTTTTGCTGAATATAAACATCATTGCAAAGTTTTAAAAAAGTTATATAGGCTGGAAATATGTTGCTTTATCTATTCAGTCCTGAATGAGGGGAACCCCTGTTCTCTGACTAGAGCTCTGAGGAGGCCCCTCCATTTTGGTTGCTGGAGCGGAGAGGGGGCAGGGCACCATCTCATCTCCCACCTCAGGCAGCAGATTGTCTCAAGCCGCCCCTGCTTGGTGGGCAAACATCTTGCATTTTCTCCACATTACCTAATCTGCTTTTTGGTTTGGTTCAGTCCCTGACTGGAGTTTTGAGAAAGACACCCCCCCCCTTCTCCAGGGTGGGGGGGGGGCACCATCTCATCTCTTGCCTCAGGCAGAAGATTGCCTTGAGCCGCCCCTGGCTACAGGATAACCTATTTAAGACTAATAAGAGAAAATATTTTTTCACTCATCGTGTAATCAAACTCTGGAATTTGTTACCGGAGGATGTCATAAAAGCTGTTAGTGTAGCTGGGTTTAAAAAAAGGTTTGGACAATTTCCTGGCAGAAAGGTCCATAAACCATTATTAAAGGGGACCCAGGATATCCACTGCTTGCCCCAATACAAGCACTGTGGAACCTGTGTCTTTTGGGGAAACTGCTAGGTACTTATGACCTAGATTGGCCACTATTGAAAACAGGATACTGGGCTTGATGGACCTTGATCTGACCAAGTATGGCATATCTTATGTACACGACACCCCACCAGGTAAATGAGGTTGTTAATTAAATGATTCTTTCCCAGCCCCTTCTTGAGAACATCCCCCAAAGATGATACAACCAAATCCGCAAATGATGGCTCCCGGAATGGACCTGCAATCTGCAATAGGAGCGGCATCTTAGTGAATTTCTCACATAAAAATATTCTTATTCCAGGACACCAAGGGGGGAATTACAACTCACATGCCTCAATGGTGAGCCATCAGAAGGAATATGAAACCCCATCAAAAGCCCTTCCCACAACACCCAGACACTCCCCACATCAGAGTAATCTGGCAACCACCGTTACAATGCTGCCAGGCTAATGGGGGGAAGGTGCCTTGCTGTCCAATTCCAGGGGTCGCTAAAAGCCCTGGGCATCCCCTTGCCCTCTAAACCATCTTCCCAGGCTTGCACAGCAAAAAGCAGGGTGATTGCATGCGAGCCAATCACATGTGCCCGCGTTAAAGTGAAAGCAAAAGTTGGTCATAACTCCTGGTCACTGGCTACCAGGTACCACAGCTCTCCTTGCACTGCCAAACTGGATGCCTTGCCCAGCCTCCTAGACACCTCCAAAAGATCCTGAAATGGATGGCCCTCCCACGGATGGCCAGGGACACGATGGTGTGACCTCAGATAGACATATTTCAACATCCCAAAAACTCCACACCTCCAACCTATCTTTGGCCAGTGCCTTTTTGAACCCCCACCATAGGTCCAATATGCTCTCAAAACAAGGTCCGAGTAATGCAATAACCCAGGGTAAAGAGCAGCTTAGCCGCACCAAGAAACTTGTGTAGGCTTGAAAAGCAAGCAGCCAAGTAAATATGGGCTTACATAACATACCTCTATAGGAGTCACTAAGTGAACCCACCATAGTGAAGCACATGTTAGGAAAACTCTTCACACTTTAGCTGTTGAGAACCTGCTGGTCATACCCCCCAACTGCTAACGCAGAAGCTTTGCAATTATCACAAGCCAGATCGGCATGTTAATGGCACATCTTTTACCAGCTTTAGTAAAAGAGACCCTTGGTTAGTGATTATTAGGCATGTACATAGCTGGGTGGTTTGTGGGTGTGAGGATCGTTTGTTCACTTGTTTGTCTAGCATCAAGGTGGTGAACCTCAAGTATCACACCCAGATAAAATTCTAGATAGTGCTGGGAAGAAGCTGGCCATTTTGGTACCTGTGGGCACCAACACCACAGAAAAATGTGGGAGGGAGTTTCTGGACTCCAATTTTAGGATTTTAAGTAGAAAGTTGACATATCCAGGACCTCCCGGATAGTATTCTTAGAAATGTTCCTTGTTCCATGTATAGGATGCAAGAGGCAGGCAGACATCTGGAGTCTCAATGCATGTATGAAATGATGGTGCAGGGAAGAGGACTTTAGATTTGTCAGGAACTGAGCAACATTTTGAGGAAGATGGGACTTTTTGAAAAATGATCAGCTTCACTTAACTAGGGTGAACTAATCTTTAAAAAGGAGATAGAGTAACTTTTAAACTAGACACTAGGGGAAAGCCGAAAGTTGCCCAGGAGCACATGGCTCAGAATAATGTCTCTTTGAAGGATACTACCAAAGCAGAGAGGTTAGGGTATACCAATAGAGAAATTGCAATAAAAGTAGCAGTAGTGCGGGTAGAATAAAAAAGAAAAACAAAAAAGGAAAATAAGGCAATACCTTTTTATTAAATGAACGTAATATATTCTTTGACTAGCTTTCGAAGGTTAAAACCTTCTTCTCGAGGTCAGGACAGCATGAGCAACAGAAGACAATAGCATAATATATAACTGAATCACAAGACAGGGCGTAATAAAGATATGGAGTGGATGAGCAGCCTAGTGGTTGGAGCAGCAGCCTATAAACCAAGATATCTGGGTTCAATACCCACTGGCACATCTTGTGGCCTTGGGCAAGTTACTTTATCCTCCACTGCCTCGTCAGAAAAAGCCTGGCAGTCTATTTCTGGCTATACCTTGCCAAGAAAACCCAGGGGCTGCTGGGTCGCCAGGAGTCAGCATTGACTTGATGGCATTTAAAATAAATAAGGATATAAATAGTTAGCGCCTGATCATCCATTCATCTATCCCACTTCCCCCTCCCCATTATATGTTGCTCATACTGCCCTAACCTTCATAAGCTAGTCCTAGAATATATTAAGTTAGTCCAGTAGAAAGCTATCAGTTTATTTCCTTTTTCTGTTTCTGTTTTTCTTTTCAAACTACAATTAAAGTGGACTAACACAGCAATCACGCTACTTCAAGCAGAATAGGAGAGAGAAGAGAATGTGAAGGAAGGGTGGGGAAGGGAAACAAATGTGAACTCTGATTCTTTTTAAAAAGTGATGAAGGATGGATGAGTGAGTGGAGGAAACTAATGAAATCAGAAGGAGAGAAGAGCAAAGGGTGAATAGAGGTGAGGGTGAGGAGAGAGGTGAGAAAGAAAGGAAGAGAGATGAGGGAGGCATTTTCAGTTGTTTTTGCTGCCAGAATGGGGATTGAAAGATATATATCACAAGATATTCCCCGTGGCAAATCTGCACTGATGACACATTCTAACATAGGAAGCAAAAAGCAAAAATATTTTTGTGTTTGAATATTATTTAATATGTACCTCAAGTCTCTAAGTTTTGGTGATGGACACAACATTCTATATTTATGCTGGTGATATACAGCTACTCGTATCCCTTGAACTACATCTACCAACAGCTTTGAACAAGTTGACTGCCTGTCCAACAGCAACTCAAGAATGGGTAAAAAAAAAAAAAGCAACTCTGCCTGAACCCAAGTAAAACAGAGATTCTGTGGGTTGCTAACACAAATAGACAGGTATCTGACATGAAATTCCCTTTTGGGAATTATAAACGCCCCCTCAAACTGCAGTTCAGGAATGCTGGGATACTACTGGGCCCATCACTTACTTTGGGCTCACAAATTCAGACAACTTTTAAAAGCAGCTATTGTCACCTTCAGCAATTACGAAATCTCTCTCTGCATCAAGACGACAAGTCTGATCACAGTGGTCCATAATGTGATAACATCAGGGATGGCCCATCTACTAGGCAAGCTAGGCAGCTGCCTAGGGTGGCTTACCTGTCTGGGTGGCTTTGTGCCGCTACTTTGTTACCTGCAGCAGACTTTGTACCGCCGTTTCAGCCATATGACCTGCCACTTCTAATCCCTCTCCGATGCAACATACCATGTGTGTGGGGGGGGGGGGGCTACAAAGTGGCAGCACAAAGCCGCTGCTTTTAAAATACTGCCACTGTCACCCACCTCCCCCACCCAAAGATGGAATCAGTGGCAATGGGGGGTGGCGGCACGGCTATGCAGGGGAGCAGCAGAGCCTGGGATGGCAAAAACCCTTGGGCCAACCCTGGATAACGTCATGGCTTGGCTACTGTAATGCCCTATATATTGCAGTAACAAAGAGAGAAATCCCCCCAAAAAAAGCACAAAACAAAAACAACACAGCACGGAAAGGAGTCGAGAGAGTGATGATAAAGATATACCACAATTAGCAACATGCTCCACAGGATAGGTCTATGATTTGTTTAATCCAACTAGTGATACGCTTTGCTGGGCACATTAATTTCATTTATCGCTTTGCGGTTGCTTTGCAGGTTAGCTGATTTTTGGAAATGAAAAGTATTCTATTATTTGGCTAATAATTCCTAAAAGATAAGTATCAGAAGGACTCTGCTTCGCTAACCACATCGATATGAATAGATATACAAGCTTTTTGTATTACTTTTGTTTTCATATTTCCCCAACAGTATTAGCTTATACATCGTAGTGCTTTTGCACCTTTTTGTCTGGTTTGGGTAAATTGTAATGTGCCTGCACTGAAAGATAGGAAAAACCTTTTACATTTTTTATACTGATGTTTTGTTTGTACTATGTTGCCCCTCCTTTTTCCCCCTTTTGCTTTTCCCTTTTGATATTACAGGTATAAATGGCTGCCCCATGACACAGTTTGCTCCTATTTGTTAGGTATTACGACATATAAACATTTTTGCTTTTTGAAGCTGTTTTATATGTACCTTATTCAGCATTCCAAAGCATCCTTCCAGTCCGGTCCAGACTCCTGCGTGATGCATCCTTTCCAACAGATGGAGACTGAGCATGCTGCCTTTTGGTGATGTCACAATACAAGGAGCTCGCACTGCTCCCACCACGCCAGTATACTCAGTCTCCAGCAGATGGAAAACATCTCAGGATTTTCTGAGCTGCATTGGAGACATTAAATTTAAAAAAACAAACATACATATATTGGGATATCTTTCTCTGAGCTTAATCCTTGCCTGATATTCCTCTGGTAAGCAGAGCCTTTGTTAGAGATTGCCTGGTGGTTAAGGTGCCTGCCTTGAGTGTCCAACGCTGTTCAGTCAGCTGCAGAACCTCGGGAGGAGGTGGGGGCCACCTGTGGGTCCGACCTCTTTCAGGGCACATCTCATCGCAGCCTCTGACACCTTCAGTGGTAAGAGAGGATGCGTTGCTGAATCTTGTGTTTGAATCTAGTAATGTTTTTGTTCCCTGACAGACCTGTTTCTCTTTCTAATTGCTTTTGGTTCCCTCATCGCTTACAGGCTTGTTCTCCCTCCACATCCCTCCTCTCTCAATCAGGTTCAGGATGCTGGCTAAAACCATATGTTCAGGTTGTGGATTGAAGTGGGGCACATTTCCTCCTTAAGCTTCTGCAGGGCATATGAGACAGAAGCGAAGGAAACGGTCGAAGGATCAAGTGACTCTGGAGGCAATGGCAGAGCAGTCGGCAGATGCGCCGCTGCATCTGCCACCACTTCGGTCACTGACAGTTGAGGCAGCATTTTTGGCAGGAGATTGTGCCATTTTAAATTTAGCATGAGTGGCCATCTCAGACACATCCGCCTCTAATGTAGGGGTAGATTCTTCAATGCAAGCTACCGTGGAGGGTCCAAGAGCGCTTGATCAGGCTCCATTTTTGGCGGAATTCATCCTAATGATGCACCAGGCTTACTGCAGTAGACAGAGTCTCAGTGCCTCCCTTGGCCTGGGGCCAGCTCTGACCTCTCATAATAAAGTGGCTTATGCTCCTCAGGCTGCTTGTTTGGTGGCCAGAGGTCCCTCTGCCCGCAACATGCCTACAGCAGAACAAGATAGGGGGTTAGAGCCCTCCTCAGGATCTGAGGATCCCCTGGAGGGACCCTCGGAGTTCCTAGAGGAGCAGCACTTGGGTCACTGCTCTGCAGGTGAGAACCCCAATACAGTCAGAGTTTTCATCATGAGGAACTTATAGCCCTCATTATGTACTCGCTGGCTGTACTTAATCTCTTGGCCGATTCTGGCCATTGCACAGAGCACTCAAACAAATGATTGACCTGGAGTGGGACGTTCCTGAGGCAGGTCTCAGAGGAGGGCAGAGTGATGCAGCACTTCTATCCTGTCGCTTTAAAAGAGCAAGAGGTTTTGAAATTGCCCAAGGTGGATGGCTTTGGTCACAGCAGTGGTCAAGACGACTACCATTCCTGTAGAAAGTGGCACAGCTCTTGAGGATCCTCAGGATAAAAAGTTAGAAATGATGTTGAAGCAGGCATTTAAGGTGAAGCCCTTGCTCTGCAGATGTCCATCTATGGGACATATGTGAATAGAGCATGCATGCACTGGTCTCAGGCTCTGGGGAACCCAGAGCCCAAGGCTTTGCCAAGCTGCCATATACGGCTCTCTTGGAATCTGGGGCCGCCTATCTTGCCAATGCCTTCTACGATCTCCTGAGGGCTTCTGCCAAGGGTATGGCATTGGTGGTTGCTGCACGCCGCCTGTTATGGCTATGTAATTAGTCGGTAGATGTTTCCTCTAAGCTTAACTAAGCTTCTTTTTTGAGGAAAACTGTTGTTTGGAGAAGACCTTGAAAAGCTGGTAAAGAAATTAGAAGATTCCAAACCGGTCAAGCTGCTCAAGGATAAGCCCAAAGCTCCCAAGCTGGCAGTGGCAGGTTGCAGGCAGAGTAAAGATTTCAGGCCTCATGTTTTACCCCCAATCAGAAGCTGAGATAACCCTTTAGGAGACAGCCCAATCATGAGGGCAGAGGTGCCAGGCAGGGATTCTTCCCCTCCTCTGAGGCCAATCCTAAGAAATAACAATGAAGGGCTGTGGATCCCAGCAGAGGAGGGCAGAGTGCTGGTGGGAATCATCTACAGTGCATCTACTCTGCCTGGGTCCATATCACCACTGATCAGTGGGTCCTGGAAATGATTTGGGAAGGATACACCCAGAGGCTTTTTTTAGTCTTCCCCTGCAAGTCAGCCGCCAAGCAGTGTGCTGTCAGGCAGACTCTTCTCCATTTGCTTTCCCTGCAGGCTGTGGTACCAGTTCTGTATGACCAATTTTGACAAGGTCGATACTCGCTTTATTTTGTGGTCCTCAACTTGAAGCGGGTCAATTGAGCGCTCCAGGTTCTGCACTTTTGGATGGAAACCTTGTGTTTGGTCATTGTCGCCATTTGTCGGGGAGCAGTTTTGAAAGCCTTGGCCCTTACAAAAGCATGCATACGTGTTCCCATTTGACTGCATAATCAAAGGTTCCTCAGGTTTGCAGTGCCCATAGGTCACTTTCGGTTTCGGACCCCCCCCCTTTGGATTGGCCACAGCACCACGTACCTTCACGAAGTTCATGGTGGTAGTTGCGGCCGCTCTGCGGAGTCAGGGGATTTTAGTTCACCTCTTTCTAAATTATTGGTTGATAAGGGCAAAATCACGGGCAGAGAGCAAGCAGGCAATGCAACACGTACTCAGTGCACTTTGATATCTTGGTTGGGTGTTAAACCTGGCCAAGAGTCACCTTGCCCCCTCTAACTCTTACCCACCTGGGGGCTGATTTTGACATGGCCTTGGGATTGATGCTTTTACCCAGAGGAGCACAGGATCAAGTTGCAGTGACAGGTTTGTCTCTTTCTCTGTCAGCACTCTCAAACCACGTGGGCTTACATGCAGGTACTGGGATCCATTGCAGCCAACCTGGATGTGGTGCCCTGGGTGAGAGCACACATGCGCCCGCTTCAGAGGTCGTTGTCAAGATGGTCACCTCAGTGTCACTCACTGCAGTGCAGGCTTCTTTGTCCGCTGGCGGTGCGCAGCAGCCTGAACTGGTGGCTGACCAGCACCAAGTTGGTAAAGGGCATGCCTCTGGAACAGTCAGACTGGATTCTAGTGATGAAAGATGCCAGCCTCTCCAGTTGTGGAGCTCACTGTCTGGCACAAGTGACTCAGGGCATTTGGTCGCAGGAGCAAACCAACTGGTCCATCAATCACCTGGAAATGCAAGCTGTTCAGTTAGCCCTGGAACACTTCCTGCCCCTGTTTCACTCTCAGCAAGTGTGCATTTTGTCAGACAACATTACAACTGTGGCCTACATCAATCGCCAGGGGGGCATGGGCAGTGCGACTCTGGTGGAGATCGCTCCGCTTCTTCAGTGGGCGGAAGTTCATCTCCTGCATTTGTCAGCAGTGCACATGGCAGGAAGAATAAATGCCACAAAAAAATATCCTATGTACAGAGTCAGTAATAGCACATTCAAACAAAGACCCTGCGTATCAATGCGAATAGACCCCTCAAAGGATTAAATAATTTTTTTGTCGGAAATGCCAGCACAGTGTAAAGGAATCACGCCTAACACCTCTGTGGCTTTTCCTTTTTAATAAAGTGAAACTTTTCTAAAAGACAACAGCTTTACTTAGCTGGTGAATGACTCGTTAACAGGCTGCTCTTCGAACACTCCGCTATACGCCAATTCAGACATGTCACGTTTTGGGTGCAACTAACAACGGCACCCTGCTTCAGGTTAGGCAATGCGCGGGAAATCATCAGCCATGAAGTGAGCAGTCCAAGAGGGAACTATTTAAAAGTCCTTTCTTCAGTCACGTAAGCAACAGCTACCAATCAGCAGCCCCCAATCAGAGGCATCAGCAGCTCATGATCCAATCTGTAAATGGGTTGAGGGAGGAGCCATTGGTAAGGGAACCCCCTGCCATTCAGAAAGGCTAAAGCTTTAATGGTGCTTTAAATCACTCAATCGTATGCCAGTTTATTTGTATTTTGAGACCCAACGGGTGGACCGTGTTGAGTGAAAAAATCCATTTCTGTTCAGAACGTTGTAGAACTTGGACCCGGTCTCCTCCCCGTGGGTTCAGAGGCACATGATCCAAGATGCGCCAGTTCAAAGAATCAGAATCATGGGCATTTTTCAGGCAGTGATCAACTATAGGTGCTGTCAAAGTCTTGGTACGAAGGCGTGAGGCATGCTCTCCCAAACGTACCTTGAAGGGTCTGGTAGTGCGTCCAACATAATAGAGATCACAGGGGCAGATGATAATATAAACCACAAAATCAGTTGAGGGACAACGTGGTAACTCTTTTCGAGGGCGCCGCTCGCGGGGTGTCTCTCATCAGGATTTTTGGGAGGGTCCGGACACACGATCGAAGGTCCGGAATCGACAATTGTAAATCTATCTGGACAAGAATTGACTTCTTCTCAAACCCAAGTTTTGGAGTTGGATCTCTCTTTCGTTCCCTCTCCTATACATGATGGATTTGAAATACATCTGGCTTTACAGAGATTTTTTAGGCAATTAAGGGTAATTCACTACTTTGCGGACACTGACTGTTCTACAAATACCTCTTTCATCAAAAATCCTTCCCGCTGGCAACCCCCAGGACAAATGGATGCGGTGCTTTCTACATTTCAAACTCTAATTTTGAATGATTTAATACAGATCGAAAAGTCAATACCCCTTTCTGGAAACAACTTATCAAAAACTCATTATGAGGCTCTGAAGCAATTGTCTGGGGCCGACCTTGTGATCCGGAGAGCGGACAAAGGGGGTGCCACAGTGGTTCTTTCTTCAGAGCAATACCATCGTGAAATGGATAAACATCTTAGCAACCGTGATCATTATACTCAGATTACCGATCCGACGCTGGATTTGACCGATCGTATTCGGCATTGTGTTTCTCAAGCATATATGAATAACTGGATAACTCGATAAGAATCTGATTTTCTTATCAAAAAATGTCCTAAAACGCCGATATTTTATTTAGTGCCTAAAATACACAAAACACTTACTAATCCACCGGGCCGTCCCATAGTCTCCTGTAGGGACTCGTTGTTAGAGCCTTTGTCAAAATTTTGTGACGTTTTCTTACAACCAATGGCGGCCAAAGTACCGTCTTATATCAAAGACACAGGGGATTTTTTGCGGCAATTGGCCTCCTGTACTGAAGTGTCCTCTTATATCTATTTAGTTACTCTTGATGTGCAATTCTTGTACACCAATATAGATCAAAAAGAGGTGTTGTCATGTTTGACGAATTACCCTATAGATCTTCCTGATCGCATTCCCAAGAGGTTCTTGATAGCTCTTTTGGATTTGGTACTGAATAATAATTTTTTTCTGTACCGCCGGCAATACTATTTACAAACTTTTGATATTGCCATGGGGGCTACTGTGGCCCCCTCTATCGCTACTATCTATATGGTCCTGTTTGAGGATAATTTCATCTATCCTCACCCTCTTTTTGGCTTGGTGCCATTTTGGAGAAGGTTCCTAGATGATGTCTTCTTTTTGTGGACTGGCACTCGTTCTGAGTTGGATATTTTTTTGGCGTCCCTGAACACATTTAAATCAAATATACAATTTACTGCTCAGGTTCATGATTCTTGCATTCAGTTCCTTGCTATCACAATTGCTCTTTCATCTGATGGTTTTTCAACTTCTCTCTACAGAAAGAAGGTTCAGCGTAATACGCTCTTACGCTATGATAGTTTCCATCCTCTAGCTCTGAAGAGAGGCCTCCCCTATGGTCAGTTCCTTCGATTGCGCCGCAACTGTTCATCATTGCATGATTTTAAAACACATGCTAAAGATTTAAGCTTGCGCCTATTACAAAGGGGTTACCCTGGCATGTTGATTAAAACTGCTTATAAACGAGCTCGCTATGCTCATAGGGAATGGCTGTTTGATTTTCCAACTTCAACCTTTAAATCTTCTGCTGATAAGATAACGGGGGTACTTCCCTTCATGAAGGGTACGCCTCTAGTGGCTAAACTTCTCCATGAATTTTGGCCTATTTTAGGGGTTCATTCTTGCTTTCGGAATAGACGGCTACAATTGGCTTATTCTTGAAAAGCAAACTTACGTGATCTTGTGGTGCATACCACAGCAGAATTGGATCGCCCCTTGAAATCGCACCCTGATCCGGGTCACTTTTCATGTGCGTCTTGTAATTTTTGCACAAATACACTGGTGGGGCCTGATTGGGTGGACAGACATACTTCAAAATCTTATCGTTCTCGATGGCACACCACTTGCACCACTGATTTTGTGGTTTATATTATCATCTGCCCCTGTGATCTCTATTATGTTGGACGCACTACCAGACCCTTCAAGGTACGTTTGGGAGAGCATGCCTCACGCCTTCGTACCAAGACTTTGACAGCACCTATAGTTGATCACTGCCTGAAAAATGCCCATGATTCTGATTCTTTGAACTGGCGCATCTTGGATCATGTGCCTCTGAACCCACGGGGAGGAGACCGGGTCCAAGTTCTACAACGTTCTGAACAGAAATGGATTTTTTCACTCAACACGGTCCACCCGTTGGGTCTAAATATACAAATAGACTGGCAGACGATTGAGTGATTTAAAGCACCATTAAAGCTTTAGCCTTTCTGAATGGCAGGGGGTTCCCTTACCAATGGCTCCTCCCTCAACCCATTTACAGATTGGCTCATGAGCTGCTGATGCCTCTGATTGGGGGCTGCTGATTGGTAGCTGTTGCTTACGTGACTGAAGAAAGGACTTTTAAATAGTTCCCTCTTGGACTGCTCACTTCATGGCTGATGATTTCCCGCGCATTGCCTAACCTGAAGCAGGGTGCCGTTGTTAGTTGCACCTGAAACGTGACATGTCGGAATTGGCATATAGCGGAGAGTTCGAAGAGCAGCCTGTTAACGAGTCATTCACCAGCTAAGTAAAGCTGTTGTCTTTTAGAAAAGTTTCACTTTATTAAAAAGGAAAAGCCACAGCGGTGTTAGGCGTGATTCCTTTACACTGTGCTGGCATTTCCGACAAAAAAATTATTTATTCCTTTGAGGGGTCTATTCGCATTGATACGCAGGAAGAATAAATGTGCAGGCTGATTTTCTCAGTCAACATAGGATGGATCCAGGAGAATGGTCTCTGAAGATCTGTTTCATGGCTTAGTTCGCAGGTGGGGACTTCCGGTGATGGATCTGATGGCGACAGCGGATAATGCCAGAGTAGAGCGCTTTTTCAGCCGTCGCAGGGAAAGGATGTCTGAGGGGTTCAGCCCTGGCCCAGCTAGGGCCTCCTTTATGCCTTTCTGCCATGGCTACTAATAGAGAGAGTGTTACAGTGCATAGTGTCTCATCACGGGCTAGTGGTGCTCATAAAGTCAGACTGGCCTCGGAAGCTGTGGTATATGGATCTTGTTCAGTTGACAGTGGACAAACCTTGGACGTTGCCGAACAGACACAACCTGCTCTGGGACCAACCTGGCAGGGACCAATCCGAATGCCACAAGTTGATTGGTTCTTGCTTACGGCTTGGCTCTTGAAAGGGTGCACAGTTATTTTGCCCCAGTTATTTACACCCTGCTAAAGGTGAGGAATTCTTCCACTTTGCTAGAGTACAGGCGAGTCTGGTGGGTGTTCAAGGCCAGGTGTGAAGGGCGGGAGATGTATTCTTTGAGGACTTCTCTGCGGGACATTTTATCCTTCCTGCAGGATGGGCTAGATAAGGGTTTAGCTCTGAATTCCTTGCGTGTGCAGATCGCAGCCTTGTCATGCTCTCAAGGTTGGGTACAAGGCACCTTTCTGGCAGCGCATCCAGATGTAATACATTTCCTCAGAGCAGTGAAACAGTTAAAACCCATGCTGAGACAGCCAGTAACCGCCTTGGGTCTTGAATATTGTATTGACAGCATTGATGATCCCTTTGAGCCCTTGCGTTCCGCTTCGCTGAAAGACCTTACTTTGAAGATTGTTTTTCTGGTGGCCATTTGTTTGGCAAAATGATTGTATGAACTGGAAGTGCTTTCTTCTCGGGAACCATTCTTGATACTGTCAAGTACAAAGTTGTGCTGTGCACAGTTCTGGCCTTTTTACCCAAGGTTTTGTCTGACTTCCACCTTAACCAGGCGGCGGTCTTGCCCGCCTTCCAAGCTGGAACAGGCCCATTCGACTAGAGCGCAAACTACGACGTGGGCAAAGAGTGGTTTAGTTCTGCTAGTAGACATTTGTCAGGCAGCAACGTGGGTGTCCTTGCATACCTTCTCTCATCATAGGTTGGACTTCAGTTGTGCTTGGTTTGTGTTTTGGTTCGTGGATGTAGCAGGCTGGGCTTGCCGGTCCCACCCAAGTTTAAGTACTGCTCTGGTACTTCCCAGGAGTCTGGGCTGGACTGGAGGAATGCTATGGAAGGTGAAATTAGGTCTTACCTGCTAATTTCCTTTCCTTTAGTCCCTCTAAGTCCAGTCCGGAAACCACCCGTGTTGCAACTGTCAATTGGAGGAAGCCCTGATAAGGTCATCTTTGGTTGGGTTTGTTAATGACACCTGCTGGTAGCGGGGAAGCTGTGCTGCAACCTAAAGATTTGATTCTGCAGGGTCCTGCAGTGGGCTTCAGCCTTGGTCCTTGAGGACTATATTTGTTCACCATTTAGAGTTTTATTACAGCAGTAGCGATAGTTTACATTGTTGATTGTTGTAGTTCTTAGCTGCTTGGTCAGGGGAATACTGGCTTGATTGGAGGAGCACGAGCTCCTTGTACTGTGACATCACCAAAAGTCTCCATCTGCTGGAAAGGATGTACAACCCAGGAGTCCAAACTGGCATGGACTGGAGGGGCTAAAGGAAAGAAAATTAAAAGGTAAGACCTAATTTCATCTTTGCCACTATCTGCGTTATCAGTTTTGGTTGGGCTATAAACATGTGGCCCGATATTCTGTGGCAGCGTTTAGTACTGCTAAAGTGGCTAGTTGCCACCGCTGAAGTTCAGATCCAGATATTCAGTGCTGGAGCCATATCCGGGCCCCAGCATTGAATATTCAAGGTTGTTCGGATAGCAATGAAGCTAATCAAGCAATGATGATATTCAGCCACCACCTGATTAGCTTCAGCGATGAAAGTTAAGCCACACTTTACTGTGGCCAACTTTCACCACTTTGCCATAACCGAGCAGCAGCTGCTCAGTTATCACCAGGTGCCGCCCCCACTCTGCCCCTGAAGACCTCGATATTAACAGTTAATATTGGAGTGGCAGCAGCACCCATGGATAGTCAGCCCATGTTTTTTTAATTATTGTAATTACACCTTCTTAAAATGAGTATGGGCTTTATTTTAAATCAAGGTTTTGGCTTTTATTTAGATGGTGCTGATTAACCAGCATAAAAAGGATGATATAATGTTTTAGTTGGGGAGGCCATTTATTTTTCTTTTTATTGGTTCTGTGACCTGCACCCATTGTGAGTTGCCTTGGTTGTTTTTACTTTTTATTCTCCATTACTTTAAGGATATATACCAGAGGTGTCTTACACTCTCGTTTACTCAAGTCTTTTTGAATTCTGCGGGTAAGTGTGTAGTCCATCTCTTGGGGTCCCTTCATCTATTCTCTCACTTGGACGTTTTTTGGAGGTGTTCTATGATGATTTATATACATGTTATTAATAACAGTCCTTTCTTTATTTTCATATGTTCTTTGCTGTGTTCCCTAGTATGTATGTATCATTTTATTACCACATATATTACATATATTTTGTTCTGATAAGAACATAAGATATGCCATACTGGGTCAGACCAAGCCCAGTATCCTGTTTCCAACAGTGGCCAATCTAGGTCATAAGTACCTAGCAGTCTCCCCAAAAGACACAGGTTCCACAATGCTTGTACTGGGTCAAGCATTGATATCCTGGGTCCCTCTTAATAATGGTTTATGGACCTTTCCTCCAGGTTTATGGACCTTTTCCAGGTTGAAATGTCCTAACCTTTTAGCCTCTCTTCATAGGAGTATCCTTCCATCCCCTTTACCATTTTGGTGGCTCTTCTTTGTACCTTTTCTAATAACGCTATATCCTTTTTAAGATACGGCGACCAGAATTGCACACAATATTCAAGGTGCGGTCGCACCATGGAACGATACAGATGCATTATAATATCCTGAGGGAGAAGATAACACGAGGAAAGATCTACAAAAGCTGGAAGAGTGGTCTAATACTTGGCAGTTAAGATTTAATGTGAAGAGGTGCAGTGTCATGCACTTGGGATGCAGAAATCCAAGGAAACTGTATGTGATAGGGGGCGAGAGGTTGGTGTGCATGGACCAGGAGAAGGACCTCAGAGTGATTGTTTGTGAAGATCTCCAGGTGGCGAAACAGTGTGACAAGGAGGTGACCAAAGCCAGAAGGATGCTGGATTGCATACAGAGAGGAATTACTAGCAGAAAGGAAGAGGTACTAATGCCACTGTACAAGTCACTAATGAGGCCTCACTTGGAATATTGTGTTCAGTTTTGGACACCATATCTCACAAAGGATATAAAAAGACTGGAAACTGTTCAGAGGAAGGCAACCAAAATGATTTGGTTCCTGCGCCAGAAGACACATGAGAAGAAACTTGAAGACCTAAATAAATATGCTAGAGTCGACGAGGGGTAGGGGAGATATGATACAGACCTTTAAATAGTTTTAATGAACAAACAAACCATTTTCAAAGACAGGGAAGCTGCAAGAGAGTAAACTGAAAGGCAATGTCAGGAAATACTTTTTCACTGAAAGGGTGGTGGATGCTTGGAATACCCTCCCGATGGAAGTGGTGGGGGCAAATACATTGACAGAATTCAAAATGGCATGGGACAGACACAGTGGACCCCTTTATAGCAACGGGATAAAATCAGAATAACTTCAACTATCTCTGCTTCTCAACAAATAGGGGTGACCTGCATGGAGCAGTGTGTACATCCCTAAACAAAGGCATGGTGAGGAGTGACCTTCATGGAGTAGCAGGTGCACCTACTCTTGCCACCTTGCTGGGCAGACTAGATGGACCATGATTATCTTTATCTGCCGTCATATACTATGTTACTCTCTGATTTTCAAGGCCAGACAAAATAGGTCAGAATACCTAAAGAATAAGTTAGCCCTCTACACACCTTTGGGTCCTCTATGGTCATCTCAAGGAGCATCCCTAACTATAACCTCCTCAAAAGAAATTACATGTTGTGATACCCACCAGTGAACTTTCTCAGGAGTAGCCCTCCACACACTGGAGCTCACTCCCAGAGGGCCTACATCTAACTGAAGACTGCCTCTCCTTCAGGAAGCATGTGAAAGCCTGGCTCTTCTCCCAAACCTTTAATGGCTATGGTGACTGACTTTCCATTCAATCATAATGTTTCAGGACAAACTTGCTGCATGCCCTGAAACCAAGACCAGCTCTACATACCTTTAATCATCTGGCTATATAAATTTACCCTCAAGCTAGTTACCCATTTTTATTTACCCATCTTGTCAATCTGTGTACCAACTGAAGCTGTTCCCCTCTGCTGCCTATTAGGATGTTTCATAGTATATTGCTAACATTGTGCTAACATTGTGAGTATCCTATCTGTCATATGAATGTTCAACCATGTTGCCTTTTATGGAATATCATTTATACTGCACTGACATTGTAAGTATCCTGACTATGTTATTTGAATGTTCTAATGTGCTGCCATTTGTATTCAGCTCCCATTCTATAGTACTGATATTGTATCTGTATTATTGCTCATCTCCAAGTTTATCTCAAATGTCTATTATGCTAACGTGAGATCATTTTGCTATTGTTATACTGTTACTACACTGTAAGTTACTGTCAGGAGAAACCTGTTATACACTACCTTGGGTAAATCTCTTTATAAAGGCAGTTGATAAAGCCTACTAAATAAATAAATAAATTCAAATAATGAAAAGCCAGGTATATTTTGTGATCTTACAAAGTTCTATATTCATAAAATGCTACACTGTACCGATACAATCTGTCTTACACATAAAAAAAAAGGAAAACATGAGCTCTCTGAGAAAGGTTTGCTCCTAAATCACCAAAAGGATTACTTGTTCTGTAAAATAAGAAGCCGTGGCTGTCACTGCTAGACACCTCCCAACTAGAAAATCTAATGCAAGTCTTCCATCTAGTGGCTGGACAAAGTATTATGGCAGGCTTTGAGGTGCAGACTTCTAGCAGACATATTATTCTTGAAGAAAACTAGGATTTTTTTCAGGTTGTGATGCATTTTATTGGACCAATACAAAGATGCTGCAGTACATGAGCTCGAGACCATATGGGTATCCTAACAAGGGGCCTGCAATATCTCAAAAGCTCAGGTGCTGCAGTATCTTTTTTTAATATAAAAATATTGCAACCTACAGAAATTTTTAGCTTCCGGATAAATGCACTGTTTCTTTATCCTGCTATATTGTCTGTGTTTGTATTATAGATCAATGAAAGAGGGCCACAGTATGAAAGAAGCATTAATAGGAGAGATGTACTTCACTGTAACCGGTGTGTTTGTGTATAATGAACTTAGAAAATAGACACCCCTAATAGATGTTATATTTTCATTACCCTGACTTTTTTTTAATTGGCTATTTTAGAGAAAAAGGATTTTTTAGTATTCTCCGAGGACAACTACGAGTGACATCATCCAATACAGCCCAGGCTAGGAAATAGTGAAGAAAGCATATTAAGCTGCCAGAGCTTTCTACAGCACTGAGGCGCACGTGTGTGTGGCTCTTCCAACGTCTGCACCTTCACACAGGGCCTTTAGTTCTTTTTCTTACATGGAGCCCGAGGGTCATAGTCTTTCTGTGGCTACAGGTACAACTTTTTTTTTCTTTTTTTTTTTACATTTAATCCTTTTTTTTGCAGCAGGACCATCTCAGTTTCACTCCTTTCTCTATTTAAAAATCCCTAGATAGGGTTTTAATGTTTCCTTGAATTTTGATGCACCTACGATCTGTATCAGTATCAGTGCATTGAGAAGTTTGATTTCTCAGACATTTGTTCAAAGATATCCACAGTGCATTAAAGATTCCTAGTGGCTTCAAGAACTGCAGGTAGTATGCCAGTAACTAACACCCACAAATTGTGTCTATCAACCTCAGGTCCAAACACGACATTCCTGCCTGTGCCACCTGTCAGAAGAAGATGACCAAGAGGTCTTTGTGGTTGTCAAGGCCAGGAGGAACAGTTCTTTAGTTCAACCAAGTCCAGCCGAAGTGCATCAGCATTGAAGGAATTAATCCCCACTGAGAATGCATTGGAATTGAGGAGACATCAATACGGCCACTATCAGTCCTCTTAAGAGAACATCCTCCTTTTGGGATCCTTCAGTTGTGTCTTCCAAATTTTTTGTTTTAGGAAAAAATGTCTTCTTTTTCATGGGGGAGAAATTCCTTCACGTGTCCATGACAAACATGCTTACCTACATAATAATAGAAATCATCTCCTGCCTAATGCTGGTGATTCTCAAATCTATCTATATCTCCTTCGCTCCAAACTCTTTTCTCTACTTGCTTATCTGACATCACCACCTGGATGTCTCACCACCAGCTGAAATTGAATATGGCTAAAACTGAACTTCTTATTTTCCCCCTAAACCCTCATTCCCCCCTTTCTCTATCATTGTTGACAACACTCTTCGCCTTCCTGTTCCTTCAGCCTGTAACCTTGGGGTCGTCTGACTCCTCCCATTCCTTCTCCACACATATTCAACATATAACTAAAATCTGTTGTTTCTTTCTGTACAACATTAACAAAATTCATCCCTTCCTCTCTGATCACACTACTAAGGCTTTCGTCCACTCTTTGATCACCTCCCATCTTGACTATTGCAACCTCCTCCTTGCTGGTCTTCCTCAGTGTCATCTCTCTCCTCTTCAATATATCTGCTGCACAGCTCATCCACCAGTCCCAATACACTCATATAGCCACTCTTCTAAAATTACTTCACTGGCTCCCCTTCCATTTCCATAGCCAATTCAAACTTCTCCTTCTAATATATAAATGCATTCACTCTACTGCCTCTCATTACCTTTCCCTCTCTTCTCTCTCCCTCCCTCCTCATGAACTCCGTTTCTCCTCTGGCTTTCTTCTCTCTGTAAACTCCATACTTTGATCTTTTCGCCTTGTTGCTCCATACGCATGGAACAAACTTCCTCTATCTTTACGTCAAGTCTCTCTTCTACCTCTTCAAATCCATGCTAAACTTACCTCTTTGAGGCCGCATTTGGATCCTAATCCCTTGTTCTTCTTATGTCTCCTTCCCTTTTTGAACCCCCCTTGTTTCTCTTGTATTGTTCTGTCTTAATTAGGTTGCAAGCTCTATGAGCAGGGACTGTCTTCTTTATATGTTTGTACAGTGCTGCGTATGCCTTGTAACGCTTTATAAATGATTAATAGTAGTAGTAGTGGTAGTTGTAGCAATGGCCATTTGAACAAACGGAGTTGTCAAAAATGGGAGAGGCACCAAACTCCAGAGGCAACGGTCTTGCTCTGCATAGCCGATTCCTCTTTTCTTTCCCCCTAGAACTCTCTGCTCATTGACTGTCATCTTGAGGGTAAATATACAATTGGATGACTATGTGAGAAGTCCAAAAAGGTGCCTCTTCTAAGTATATTTTACAAAGGTAAAATAGGTGTCTATGTGCTTGAATAAGACCTATGTACTAATTTATCCTGTCTCTGAAAAAGGTGTAAACATATGCATGTACACTATGGAGGGCATAGGGGTTGTTCAATAATAAAGTGCAAGTGACCCTTATCCTGCTCGCTCTGTTGTTTGGTTTACACTATGGAGGGCATTCTGTCCTGCGAATAGCGGGATTGGACGTGCGGGCTGGACGTCCAACCCACACTCAGATGCAGGCCCCTATTCTGCCACCAGTGCTCTCCACACACACAGAATGGGTGTGTGGGTAGCGCTGGACGTAGGCAGGAGGAATGGCACTGGGGCAGAGTGGGGGTGTGGCCAGGATAGGCTTCTGTATGTCCCTCAGCCCCTAGATGGACGCCTGACTTATTCCACCCTGATGGTGGAATAAGTGCTAAGCACTGCGGTGTTAACAGGCTACAGTCCCCCCTACTCCATCGTGATGCTGCAGGAGAGCTCCTGCCACCTGATCTGAGCCTTGGGGGCCCCCGCCAAGGATCAGACAGCGGTGTACTAGGACAACTCTGTGTCTGGGCATTCAGTGACTCTGACTGGATGTGCTGGTGCCATGGCGACAGGACACCACTGCACCGGCACACCAGCAGGAGTGTTGTGCAGTTTGGATGGGAAGCCCAGGGTATGTCTCCTGCAGTGCAATACAGTACACGCCAGGATGTCTAGGAACCCAATTCTGCAATCACGGGTGCATCTAGCTCCCGCAGTTGCGGAATTGGGTACAACCTGGCCCCGTCCAGGTTTTAGGTATCCACGTGGTCCAGGCATGCACCATATGGAATTGTCCTCCACATGGGCATCTGCATATTTTATAAAATCTGCATGCAAATTTCATTTCCACTTCTGACCACCCAAGATATGCAGATCACGCAAAAATAGACATGTTTTCCATGTGCCTATTTTTTATATGGAAATGTGGTCATGCAATTTTATATAAATCTTTTTCTGCATGTAAAACAGCCTTTACATGCAGAAAAAGGTTTATGAAATTATGTCCACTGTGGCCAATGCATCTTTGTGACAATCATCATTCAAAATTGTTTACAAATCAATAAAAATACAATCAAAGGTAAAATAATGCGGAAACAAACAATGGAAATATTGAGACATCAATTGATCAATTAACAGTTCTTTCCCTAATCAATAGTACTGTTATAAAAATTACTCTTCCACTGGAAATAAGGGTTTTCAGTCTTTTTCTGAAACTTAATAAGTTAGTCTCCATTCTTAAATTAATTGGTAAAGCATTCCATAATTGAGAACCTATCACACTAAAAGATTTGGATCTCCAAGTTACCTTATGATTTCTAGTTACATCTAGGACCCTCTAAGAAGTTGCCTTGGGAGGATTGTAACTGTAGGGTTACCACAGTGAAATCTCTCCATCCAGGTCTGCTCTCTGCTTCCTTGGTTAAGATAAAGAAAGAGGACTTAATTTAGGTAGGGAGTAACTATCACTAATGTACATGGTTCATTTTGTTTAAAAGCATTTCATTCATTCAAAAAAGAAACAAATTGAGAGGGAGGAGGAAGTAACATAATACTATTTATTTATTGTGATTTACAGACCACATCTATCAAAAATGAGGCGCTTTACAAAGCATTAAACATTACCGTCTGCGACCCATTGGCAAATAGAATAAAATGCCAAATGCAGTTTACTGAGGAAATGAGACAAATGTTCATACTTTCAGAAGGGCCAAGATGATGGGAAGAGGAGTGCTTAGTTTGCACATCTCTGGCAACTAAAAGTGCTGCAGATTACCAGTTCACAGATTCAGATAAGCATAAGAAGTCTGTTCAAGTAGAAAGCTCACCTTCAAAATATTCTTTATTTTTTTTAGTACCGTCAAGTCAGTTCTGACTCCTGGCGACCCAGCAGCCCCTGGGTTTTCTTGGCAATGTATCACCAGAAGTAGTTTGCCAGGCCTTTTTTTCCCAAGGCAATGACGGGTAAAGTGACCCGTCCAAGGTCACAAGGAGTGCCAGCCAGTGGGAACCGAACCCTTGGGGGTATGTTTACTAAACAGCGGTAGCGGCTTCCGTGTGATATCGGAACCGCTACCGCCGTTTAGTAAACATACCCCTTGTTCTTCTGGGTACTAGACAGTTGCTCTAACCACTAGGCTACTCCTCTACTCTACTTCAATATTTACATACTTAAAATAAAACCTTACAGTAAAATAGAAGATGAAGTGCTGCTAAAGATGTTTTTCTTTCCTTGCTATTATGCATTACAACAATTATAAGTCAATGAACTGCATTTCTGCTTTTCAGAAGGTGTTTTCAAAATCAGAAATAGCCAGAAAATTTTCGAACACCCAAAGCCATTACGTTGGCTTTGACATGAAAGCACTGGAAAACAATAGTATACACTTTACAGCAATGCAGCAAATCATGGTGTTACCAACAGGGCCAGCTCAAAGATATCTGACACCTTAGGTGAACCTTCAGATGTGTGCCCCCCAGTCATGGCTCAAGGCAATCTGCTGTCTGTGACAAGGGATGAGATAACATTTCCCCACTACAAGACACCCAGCATAGAGAGAGCCCCCTCAGAGCTGTAGCTATGCAACAGAAAGGGAGGAAATCCCCTCACTCAGAACACTGGCCAGGTAATTGAACAAAAAAAATGCAATTTATATTTCCAGGCTATATAATAAAGAAATGAAAACTTTGCAATCACTGGTTATACTCAGCAAAAATTATAGTAGTTAAATTATGGAGCCTAGGTGTCTAATATAAAGACACTGCCTCCTGCCCCTGTACACTAGGGCGTTATGTTATTTATTGAGAACATATATTCTGCACAGTGGCATAAGTTACAATGAGAAGCCCCCAAGCAAAATTTTACTCCCATTGTCATGGGGGTGAGGTGCACATCCCAAACCCCCCCTCCCAACCCCCCCCCCCCCCCCTGCCAGGCCGAAGTCTTGCAGTGCGGCTTGTTATTGTGAAACTTTGGCTCGGTGAGGAACAGCCATTGGGCCTGAGGCAGACTTACAAGAGCGGAGCAGCATGGCAAACATGATAAAGTAAGTTTGCTGTGCTGCTCTATGGGCCCCCTTTCTGCTCGGGCTCCACTCCCCCCCCCTCCCCCTGCATTGGGGAGGCTGGTTGGGCAGAATTTACGCCACTGATTCTGCAACAGCAGAAGTCACTTTTGCCAACAATGGGTGTGGAGCAGAACTAGGCCATTTCTCCATAAAACTCACAATACAAAAGAATTCCTGACACTGGTTTCATCTCATTACCAGAAACATAAATCCTTTCCACCACCAGGCAAATTAATTAATACAAGAATGTTAATAGGTCTTTAAGGGAAGGAAGGGTACTGGGGGATTGTGAGAAAGTGGTGGTTAGGCCCATTTGGAAGGGGGGGGGGATCACTGGATGGAAAGAGCTGTGCTAGCTATGTATAAGTTACAAACCTGCTGCTGTTGGCAAAGTTGTTAGGGTGGGGCCAGGAGAGAGAGCACACTTGCAAACATTTAAGCACAGGCAAACAGAGAGAGCAGGAAGCGTCAGCAAGACCGGCAGGAGAGAAGCAAGACACGGGAACAGCTTGAAAGACGGCAGTCGGGAAAGAGCCAGAATCCAGGCTATTTGCACTCCTTCCAGGAGAGAGGAAGCGAGAAGGCTAGCTGTGAGGAAGCTGGAGCAGGAGGTCTCAGCTCTGTCTGAAGAGGAACAAGTCTTCAGGCTTGGAGAGCCTAGAAGGGCTAGAGACAAACACTGCAGTGATCCCCCAGGCAGCTCTGATTCAGAGGATGCTACTCCTAGGAGATGCCCTTGCTGTAAAAGGTCTACAGTCAAGATCAGAGGTAGGAGGGGAAAGTTTGAGGGAGTTAATGTGTGTGACTCTGACTCAGAAATAAGTATACCCGATTCTGAGGAAGAAGCTGTACCTTATGGGACGCATGCCAGGAAGAATGCTTTTACAGATAAGGTAAAGCAAACAAAGCCTTTAAATGTTTTACTAAAGGGAAAGAAGTCTGAGAACACTAATATAATCCCGGAGAGAAGAAGGGAAGTTCAGTGGGAAAGACTGTTCAAGCTTCTAAAGGAAGTAAAACCTGAAATCCCTGAACCTGTCCAAGCCCCACAGTCATGTAATGCAGAGGAAGACATGGAGGTGGAATTCTGTGGAGAGGAACCTGACTCCACAGACTGCCAAATGGAATGTTCTTTGTGCATAATCTCTGACTGAGGAAAGCTAAGGGTTTAATAGGAAGGAAACCCAGGAAACAGTTATCCTGATTATTGTAGCTAAGAAGCTTTAGAGAGAGAAGGAAATCTCATGGTTAAAGCTACAAGAACACTTGTGCTGAGTGAAAGTTTAAACACAGCAGTTTTAGTTTCTGTGCTGACAAGCAGAGAAGTGTTTTAAAGTTAAAACCTGAAGCAGCTAAGGGAAGCTAAAAGGTTTGCTGGACTCTGCTGTTAAATACTGGTTCAATTATGTTTGTTTCTGGAAGAAGAAATTCTTTTGTTAAAGAGCTGGAAGAAACTGCTCATTGATAACACTGCTGAAATACACTTTTTGTAAAGAAAGATTATTTGGAGAAAACATCCTTTTTCTGTTGTGGTGGTTGGAGCCTTCTACAAAGGTCTGTTTGCAAAGCTGAAATTTAAAACAAAAAGTTTAATAAATTTTCCTGTGTTGGCCAAAAATACCACTTGAACTGCTTTTTGCACGCAACTACACATTCAGAGGTCTTAGCCCTGAAGCTTAAGCAACATACAAGATAGCCCGCCGCTTTCACTAGGCAACCGCCTAGTGGGGGCGCCGTCGCCACAGGTGGCGTAGTTCTTTGGATTTTGTCAGTTTTTGCACACAAAGAAGTTCCATACCTCTGGAAGGAGGAGAGGACCCCCAAGGAAGACGGTGTTAACACACGATATCTGCTGACCGGAGGAAAGATCCGGAGTGGCAGTGGAGCCAGAGTCGGTGTCCAAGCTGTTGGCAAAGCGAGATCCTGCACCAGAGCCAGGTAACCTGTATACTAGAGGGGTTAAGGCTCGGATTCGGCTGTAAGGGGAGGCGGCTACAGTAGTGCTCACCAAGGGCGAAAAGGGGAGCATAAAAGTACTGCACTTTGTGGTTTTGTGTTTGTTTGTGTTCACAGCATCCGTACAGCGATGGAGAGAGGTGATATCCTGGCATGGATGGCCAAACAGTTCACCAAACAGAGGGAGATGTCGGCACTAAGCCAAGAACAGGCGACCGCCATGCTCCTGGCCCAACAAAAGCCTCTACTTGATATGATGACAAGATGGATCGGAGCACAAGAGAAGGCAGCCAAAGCTGCAAGGACCGTGCCAGGTTCACAGGGTGTTTTCCAAGGGTGGGAATGGCCTAGCACTGGGACCTTTTCTTGTGGACGCCTTACAAAAGATGACGATGTTGATGATTTCATCGAGGCGTTTGAGAGAATAGCTCTCTTGGCCAAATGGCCAAAGGAACAGTGGGCATTAAGATTTGCCACTTCCCTCACAGGGAAAGCTTTGGCGGCCTACAGGGCTATGCCCGCGACACTAGTCACTAATTATGAAGAAGTAAAGCGAGCTATTAAAGATCAGCTGGGATTAAACCCCACGGTCTATCGCAGGCTCTTGTGATCCTGTAAACTAAAGTTGGGTGAAATGTCCCAAGCTCTCTATCATCGAAAAAGAGTTTGGTCTGGAAGTAGCTTACACCCGAGACTAGAAATTTAGAATCTGTCTTGGATACTGTAATCCTAGAGCAATTTACGGGGGCTGTACCTAGGGAGTTGCAAACTTTCCTAGTTCTCCAAGACTGCAAAAACACCCAGGAAGCCATTTCTCTGGCTGAACACTTTCTGGAGGCTAACAAGTTGAGCCCTGAGAAAGATGGTGTTTTTAAGAAGGCAGATATGGAGACACTAGAAAAGAAGGCAACATTTGCAGGCCTTAGCAGAGGAAATATATCTATGGATAGGATGTGTGACACACAAAAAAAATGTTTTACTTGTGGGGAATTGGGTCATTTTAAGAAAGATTGCAAGGCTAGGAAAGCTTTTGTAACCACCCGTCCCAGAGATGCAGGAGAGGGGTTCCTGTTAACAGTGGAGGTGGAAGGGATCCCCACAGAGGCTTTATTGGATTCAGGCGCCAACCAATCTATGATCTCTCAGAGGCTATGGAGAAAACTTGAGGTGCAAGATAAACCCTTACCAGAATCCTCTAGAGATCATATTAAAATTCGGTGTATCCATGGGGCCGCCTCTACCTATCCCATACAGTGTGTCACGATAAAGGGATTGGGTATGGAAAGAGAAATAGCTGTAGCGCCCCGACTCCCACATGACATCGTTCTGGGCCGGGATTGGCCCCAGTTCAGGAGAGGTTTAGCAGAGGAGCTGCAGGGCAAAGCAGGCATGACAGCTACCCTATCCAAGAAGGAAAAATCGGAAAGGGAGAAAACCTTACCAGAGGTAGGAAAGGTTTCTGACCCCAAGACCGATAAGGCACGATCAGTGCCCGCTCCTTTATTTGAGAGAAAATTAAACCAGGGAAGCACGGAAGAACCCCGAAGGAAAATAATTTACCCAAAACCAAAGTTTGTACTCCGATTCTGTGGGACCACCCCTGAAGCTAAAGTTCCAAAACGGGCGACCGAACGGGCCACCGGCTTTGATCTTTGCAATGCTGTAGATGTCATCATACCACGACAGGGGAGGGCCCTAGTTGAAACAGGTCTCCAGGTAGAAATACCGCCGGGATGTTATGGCCGGATCGCCCCACGGTCAGGCCTTGCTCTTAAAAACTTTATAGATGTAGGGGCCGGGGTCGTTGATCCAGATTATCGGGGACCCGTAAAGGTACTCTTGTTTAATTTTGCTCAAGAAAATTTTAAGGTGAATGTGGGTGATCGAATGGCCCAGTTGATTTGTGAACGGGTGGGGTTTCCGCCCTTAGAGGAAGTGAATGAGTTAACCTCTACCGCCCGGGGCTCGAGAGGATTTGGGTCCACTGGCAAAGCCGAGATAAAAGGGTTGACTGCAAGCTGTGTGGAAAAGGAGGACAACGAGCTAGGACCGCAACTAGCGGAGTGTAGAGCAGATCCCGTTCATAGGATGGGCGAGGGGCTCTCCTGGGCTCAACGTGGGGAGTTATCAAAATTATTAAGGGAGTTCCCTGATGTCCTTACTCCTTTACCAGGGGAAACAAGACTGGTCGCACACGAAATAGTGACCCCACCGGGCGAAATAGTTCGCCAGCGACCCTACAGGCTGCCCTAGGCGAAGCAGAGTGAGGTGGTAACCCAGGTCCAAGAAATGTTGAAAATGGGGGTGATTGAGGAGTCAAAAAGTCCTTGGAACAATCCGATAGTTTTTGTTCCCAAACCTGACGGATCAATGCGCTTTTGCATAGATTTCCGCAAAGTGAATGAGATCTCCAGGTTTGATACGTATCCCATGCCTCAAATAGAGGAACTCTTGGATCACTTGGGCCAAGCCACCTATTTGACCACATTAGATATGACAAAGGGGTATTGGCAGATTCCCCTCACCAGGGAATATCGCCCAAAAACTGCATTCAGTTCTCCCATAGGACTGTTTCAATTTCGGATGCCCTTTGGTCTTCACAGGGCCGCCGCGACATGTCAATGGCTAGTCGACATGGTCCTATGCCCACACCAGCGTTACGCGACGGCTTATATGGATGACATTGTAATCCACAGTTCGCGGTGGGACGAGCATTTAGTTCGTATTCAGGCTGTGTTGGGTGCAATGAGGCAGGCGGGGCTCACGTTAAACCCCGCTAAGTGCATGTTTGGTGCAACTGAAGTAAAATATCTGGGTCACTTAGTCGGCCATGGCACGGTAAAACCTCTACTGGATAAGGTAGAAAGCGTTAAGACGTTTCCGAAACCTTTGACAAAAAAGCAACTCCGAAGCTTTTTAGGGTTAATTGGCTACTACCGCCGTTTTATCCCACATTTTGCGACCGAGAGCACCGCACTTACAGAGATGCTTAAAAAGAATGCCCCTAATCAGTTGCAGTGGACTGGGATTGCGGAGCAAGCCTTTAGATTATTAAAAGAGAAACTGTGTGAGGCACCAGTATTGCGCGGAGTAGATTTTAGCCAACCCTTTGTTATCCAAACAGATGCTTCGGAAACGGGCCTGGGCACGGTGATGTCACAGAAGCACGAGGGAATAGAACATCCTGTGATGTTCTTAAGCCGTAAGTTAACCCCTCCGGAAAGGAAATACTCGACGGTCGAGCGTGAGTGCCTGGCAATAAAATGGGCTGTAAATGCGCTAAGATTTTATTTAACCGGTCGTAAAATTTTGCTAGTGACAGACCACGCCCCGTTAAAATGGTTGAATAAAATGAAGGACAACAATGCACGTTTGATGCGCTGGTACATGGCCCTGCAGGAATTTGATTTCCGGATAGAGCATAGGGCCGGAAAGCTTCATACCAACGCGGATGCCCTATCTAGGATTACGAGCTGTGCGTGGGTTACAGCGCCAGCCCGTAATAGCTTAAGGGGGGGGGATATGTGGTGAGGAGGATGCAGCACAGCCCTGGGAAACAAAGAAAAAAGAAACTTTTTCTTCCATAAGGGGGATGGGCTCACCTAAGCACATGTTCCAAAATGAAAGCAGTGGAAAAACCCACACTTGCCCACACAGCTAGGCTGAGGCCACACCCAGACTCCAGGGCAACTATAGGAAGTGATAGGAGAACACCTGTGGGTGGGGCCAGGAGAGAGACCACGCTTGCAAACATTTAAGCACAGGCAAACAGAGAGAGCAGGAAGCGTCAGCAAGACCGGCAGGAGAGAAGCAAGACACGGGAACAGCTTGAAAGACGGCAGTCGGGAAAGAGCCAGAATCCAGGCTATTTGCACTCCTTCCAGGAGAGAGGAAGCGAGAAGGCTAGCTGTGAGGAAGCTGGAGCAGGTGGTCTCAGCTCCGTCTGAAGAGGAACAAGTCTTCAGGCTTGGAGAGCCTAGAAGGGCTAGAGACAAACACTGCAGTGATCCCCCAGGCAGCTCTGATTCAGAGGACGCTACTCCTAGGAGATGCCCTTGCTGTAAAAGGTCTACAGTCAAGCTCAGAGGTAGGAGGGGAAAATTTGAGGGAGTTAATGTGTGTGACTCTGACTCAGAAATAAGTATACCCGATTCTGAGGAAGAAGCTGTACCTTATGGGACGCATGATGCCAGGAAGAATGCTTTTACAGATAAGGTAAAGCAAACAAAGCCTTTAAATGTTTTACTAAAGGGAAAGAAGTCTGAGAACACTAATATAATCCCGGGGAGAAGAAGGGAAGTTCAGTGGGAAAGACTGTTCAAGCTTCTAAAGGAAGTAAAACCTGAAATCCCTGAACCTGTCCAAGCCCCACAGTCATGTAATGCAGAGGAAGACATGGAGGTGGAATTCTGTGGAGAGGAACCTGACTCCACAGACTCCCAAATGGAATGTTCTTTGTGCATAATCTCTGACTGAGGAAAGCTAAGGGTTTAATAGGAAGGAAACCCAGGAAACAGTTATCCTGATTATTGTAGCTAAGAAGCTTTAGAGAGAGAAGGAAATCTCATGGTTAAAGCTACAAGAACACTTGTGCTGAGTGAAAGTTTAAACACAGCAGTTTTAGTTTCTGTGCTGACAAGCAGAGAAGTGTTTTAAAGTTAAAACCTGAAGCAGCTAAGGGAAGCTAAAAGGTTTGCTGGACTCTGCTGTTAAATACTGGTTCAATTATGTTTGTTTCTGGAAGAAGAAATTCTTTTGTTAAAGAGCTGGAAGAAACTGCTCATTGATAACACTGCTGAAATACACTTTTGTAAAGAAAGTTTATTTGGAGAAAACATCCTTTTTCTGTTGTGGTGGTTGGAGCCTTCTACAAAGGTCTGTTTGCAAAGCTGAAATGTAAAACAAAAAGTTTAATAAATTTTCCTGTGTTGGCCAAAAATACCACTTGAACTGCTTTTTGCACGCAACTACACATTCAGAGGTCTTAGCCCTGAAGCTTAAGCAACATACAAGATGGCCCGCCGCTTTCACTAGGCAACCGCCTAGTGGGGGTGCCATCGCCACAGTATGTATGACCTAGATTGGCCACTGTTGGAAACAGGATACTGGGCTTGATGGACCTTGGTCTGACCCAGTATGGCATATCTTATGTTCTTAAAATAAACTCTTGGATGATTGTCAGTCAGGATTTTGAAGACAGAAACAGCCTTGGTGGCTGTGCCAGCTTCTGTTTTTTATTTCTTTTTTTATTGATATTTGGATCTTAGTTCAGCATTTGATTTAGTCAGCCATTCACTTCTGTTGAAGAGGTGTCAGGTGCTCTGGTTAGGGAGTCGGGTCCTCAGAAGGCCTGAATGGAACTGGATAAGAGTTCCTTTCAAATTAATTAAGACCTGGCCTTTTGTGGTGGAGTGAGAAAGTGGGTGGGGAGATCCTCTGGTGGTGAGATTGGCAATGTTATATGTGGTAGTTTTATGTAACTGATTTTATTATATATGAGGTGTGCCAAAAAATAAACGAGACTGTCCTATAAATGTTTTATTACAAAATCTACAGAGAAATTATGCATTGTCCCCTTCAAAGTAATCTCCCCCCCCCCCCCCGAGTTAGTGCACTTTTGCATTCGCTTCTGCCTCGTATGGAAGCACTCGGTAAAGTTCTCCTCCTCGAGGTCCCTCAGCTCTCTCATCACAGTGGCCTTGATCTCTTCTACAGAGGCAAAATGAGTTCCTTTGAGCACAGTCTTCAGCCTGCGGAAGAGTCAGAAATCGTACGGTGCGAGATCTGGGAATAAGGAGGGTGGTCGAGAGCTGTGATCTGTTTTATGGCCAAGAACTGCCTCACACTGAGCACGGTGTATGCGGGCATGTTGTCGTGGTGGAGCAATCATGACTTGTCTCTCCACAGAGTCTGCCTACTGCGCCTAACCCGGTCATGGAGGCGATTGAGGACCGCTGGTAGACGTGCTGGTTGACTGTCTGACCCTCTGGCACAAACTCATGATGGACCTCTCCCTTCTGGTCGAAGAATGCGATCAGCATGAACTTGATCCTTGATTTGGACATGCGTGCCTTCTTGGGTCTGGGTGACAGTCGAGTCTTCCACTGCAGGCCCTGTCTCTTGCTTTCAGGGTTGTACTGGGAGACCCAAGTCTCGTCTCCTGTGATGGCTCGGCCAACGAACTCTAGATCTTCTCTGATCTTCTCTAGCAAGTCTCGACAAACATTGACCCAGTACTCCTTCTGGTCATCCGATAAAAGCCTGGGCACCATCTCGGCGCACACCTTCCACATCCCCAGTTCCTGCACCAAGATGGTCCGCACTGACTCCCTGTTCAGGCTGAGCTCCTCAGCTATCATCCGCACTGTCAATCTGCGATCACTCCGCACCAGCTGGTTCACTCTGTCAATGTTCTCAGCCGTCTTTGTCGTGGAAGGCAATCCTGACTTGGGGTCATCCTCCACCTCCTTGCGACCAGTCTTGAAGCATTTGTGCCACTCGAAGACTTGAAGCCTTGACATTGCATCTTCTCCATAAGCCTTTTGGAGAAATTGGAGACATTCAGTTGGCCCCTTCTCCAACTTAACCAGAAATTTCAAGTTGATTCTTTGCTCCAGATTTCTGCCACCTCCAGTTGCGTGACAAAGCAATGGAGCAGTGTGCTACAAAAAAACCTGAAAAAGAAAAACAGAGTGAGAGAGATGAAAAATATTATAGCAGAATAGTGGCGAGATTTTGCACAACACAGTGACATAAGCGGTTAGCCAATTGGCATTGAGTCATGAGTGTGGCTGCCACAGTCTTGTTTCTTTTTTGTCACACCTCGTGTTATTTTGGAAACTGCATTGAATGGGCAGGTTCCTGTACAGTACAAGCAGTCTATAAATGGTTCAAGTAAATAAGGTCACTCAAGACAAGAATTCACATAACAAAAAGTCTACCCACAAAAGGGCAGCATGCTAAAATAATGCAAGAAGTTGTAGGGTGCAGCAATGATTTGGACAATGATCTGAACTTTGAGGCAGTTATATTGCTCAAAACATAAATTCCTGTGGGCATAGTGTTGAACACTGAGACAGAATCTAATACTGGGGATTTTGATTGTCAGATACTGTTCAAGAGAATACTGAGCCTAACAAACATAATTCCTGGACTAAGATACTATAGAGAGAAACACTTTTTATGCATGGCTTTGGACTTTTTGATGTTTATATATTTGACAGACTTTTTTACTAATATAATATATACATTCAAGGACCGATGATTGAACTGAAGGAATTATCATATGAAACAATGCATGCCATTCTGAGTGACCTTCCATTATGATGGTCCAACAAGTCTGTACCTAAAGTAATTCAATATAACATCATATAAAGAATAAATGAAACAACTAATACTAATTACGTTGCTGGAGGGGGAGATATCGCAGACCTGCTAACCATGCTAATGCCGTTGTCTGGAATATCCTCGGGTGCCACCACTGCATGCTTCCATGCGAACGGGTTAGCACCAGGGCATGCCGGGGATGGTGCTTGTTGATAACCAGGCAGCAGCGATATTGAACCGCTGCACGATTATTAAAGGCTGGCCGAAACATTTGCCACAGAAGCAAACTGGACAGCGGCTGAATGTCGCCACTGCCCAGTTAACTTCCTGACAATTTGGGCAACCCGGATATTCAATGACAGGGTCTAGCAGTTCTAGTCCCTGTTAAATATCAGGCCCTGCATGTTTATGTAGTGGGAACTGTGTTTGAGACACTGTTCCTATGCTTCTGGATCTATTTATAATTGTGACATTTATATTATCTTACTACTTTTGAGAGACATTCAGCAATTACTAAAGAAAAAAAATTATGTCAGGGTAACAAAATGTTTCTTCCTTTAAAATACACTAAATTCATTGTTGGTTATTTTCCTATCATAGTGGTTTGTTTAGTCACTTATCAGCATGCACGGTAATGATTAAGTTGCTCTCAGTCAGGAACTATGCTTTGAAAAACTGGGTGATTTGATAAGGAATGAATTTATTTCAAAGGAATGTTAAATATTCTATGCCAGTGCATGGATATAGCACCATAAATTGATAAGATTAAAAACAAATGAATGGGGCTGTTCCAGTGACTCAGTGGCAATCCCATGAATACTTATGTGGAAAATTAGATTCAATTTGCAAGCCCCTGCTCTGCTTTCCAGGTTGGCTAAAGATCATATAAAGACAGCATTCACAATCCCTGGGAAGATGATGTCCCAGAATCATGCGATGGCGACACCTAGTGGCTAAACTAAAGATGCATTTATACTTGATTCCAGAATTCTGTAAGTGCCTTTTTGAAAGTTTGAAAAGGGGCAAAATATTGCATAATATTGTGTGTACCTCTTTGAAGGTTTGAAAAAGAGGAGAAAGACTGAATTAAGTTATGTGAACATAAAACAATAAAGTGGGTGAAGTAGTTTGCAAAATGATATCGTCTTGCAGTGAAAAGGTGATAGTGCTTTTCCAATAGAGCATTGACTAGTGGTGATTGATTCCAACATCCCTTCCCATTCTCACCCACTCCAGACACATTTGATCTGTAGATCTTTACCTAAATTAAGAGAATAAGAGGAATATTTTTCACAAGAATCAACCAGGGATTTACACTGGATTTGGAAGGGTGGAACACCAGCCCTCTTCAGTGATATCTGCTCCTTTGGTTGCCCAGGGAACAATGGGACATATTTCTTTGTTAAGAACTCCCCATTTTTTTAGTTGTACTTCAAGAAATCTGTAAACCTTTATGCACTGAGATTGGGACTGGCCTTTGAATTTTCCCTGTGGGTAAGAGGAAGGGTCTCTCACTTGGTTTGCAGCTTGTCGTGCTGTGAGGGCTTGCATGCATCAGTGATGCTGAGAGCTAAACTATCAGTAGTTTAACTACTGGCAGGGTCTCCCAAGATGGACAGGTCTCAGCTGAGGTGCCAGACCAAGACAAACCACCTATCTGGGCAGCAGCAGAATGGGATAGTGTTGATGGCGGAGGATCACATTTCTGTGACAACGGCAACACCACCAAACTTAAACTACGCAGAAGAAAGGCCCGGCAATCTACTTCTGTATCTTGCCATGAAAACCCAATGGATAGTTACAACAAAACAAATTGTGCTATGGTGCTGGAAGATGAGACCCTCAGGTCGGAAGGAACTCAACTAACTACTGGGGAAGAGCTGAAGACTTTTCAGAGTAAAGCCAGCATTTATGATGTGGTTGGATCGAAGCCCTCGGGAAGTCTGACTGCTGATGTACCTGCGCATGAAATGAGAGTCAGAAGCTGTAAAGATGTCTTACACATTGGAACATGGAACGTACAAAGCATGAACCAAGGGAAGTTGGAGGTGGTCAAGAATGAAATGGAACGTGTACAACTTGATCTGTTGGGTGTCAGTGAACTGAAATGGACTGGCATCGGGCACTTTGCATCAGATGATCACATGGTCTACTACGCTGGAAATGAAAGACAAAGAAGAAATGGTGTTGCATTTATAACAAACTTGCAAGAACTGTAATGAAATACAATGCAGTCAGCGAACATTTAATCTCTATTCGTCTACGAGGAATGTCTATCAACACAACTATAATTCAAGTATATGCCCCAACAACAGCTGCAGAAGAGAATGAAATTGAAGAGTTCTTATTTATTTTATTTTATTTATTACAGTTTCTTATATACCGCGCTATTTAGAATCAGCGCGGTTTACATCATAACAAAACGACCATAACGACAAACTGTCAGGTTTTACATTGAACAGGAGTACAAACTTGGATAACTGGGTTAACTATATACATAAACTATCTACACTGCAGTGTGAGGGCATTTCTAGATTGGGTCATTTCTTGGAGGGGATATCTAGTTCAGTTGCTGTCTGGGAAATATTGGCAGAAAAGGTATGTTTTGAGAGCCTTCCTGAACTGATATAGATTGGTAATGGCTCTAATGTCAGGGGGTAGGGTGTTCCAGCATTTTGGTACATAAAAACTGAATGCCCTGTTTGTGGTGTTCGTGTTGGACTTAGTTGAAGCCTTTGGTATTGCTAGCAAGTTTACAGCTGATGTTCTTCTTGCTCTGTTGGGGGGGACCATGTGGATTAGATTCGTGAGTGAGAGGGATGAGGTGCCTTTGATTGCCTTAAATGCTAATACAAGGGATTTGAAGGTGATTCTCCCGTGAATTGGTAGCCAGTGTAGCTGTTTGAGAATAGGAGTCACGTGGTCGTTTCTGGATGCACCGTAGAGGACCCTAGCTGCGGCATTCATGGCCAAATGTAAGGGGGTTAGTGTGGATTGGGGCAGACCTTGTAGGATGGCATTTGCAAAGTCAAAATGCGGCAGGATCAGCGCTTGATATATGGTACGGAAATCGTCTGGGTCCAGCAGGGAGCGTAGGTGTTTGAGGGAACGGATTTTGAAGTAGATGGCTTTGACTACGCTGCTTATGTGGCGTCTCATGTCTAGATGTTGGTCCAGGGTCACTCCCAAATATTTTATTGCATCTTTAGTTTGCAAATCAGCTTCCTTGACACTGACGTGGGATGGGGGCGTAAAGCTGGAGTCTCTGGAGATGAAAAGGACCTCTGTTTTTTTATGCTGGATACGTAGGTTCTGTGTCTGGATCCATGTTGAAACTGCATTGAAACAATCTGTGAGTGGGGTCAGGTCCATGTGGGTTGTGGAGAAAGGCATGTATAAAAGAATGTCATCAGCATATATCATGCAGTTTACGTTGAATGATCTTATGATATTGCATATGGGCTGCATGTAGATATTGAAGAGTAAGGAGGATAGTGAGGATCCTTGAGGTACCCCTTGTTTTTGATGGAAGTGGCTAGACTCTTCTGATCCAGACTTCACATATTGCCATCTATCGTCCAGATAAGACTTGCACCATTTTAGTGCCTTGTTGCAGACACCCTTTTCTTTTAGTCTTCCCAGGAGGATTTCGTGACTGACGGAGTCAAAAGCCGCGGCGATGTCTAGGAAAATGAGGACAAAACCTTGATGGATGTTGTCAATTCCTGTGATGATATTGTTGATTAGACCAGTGAGTAGTGTCTCAACCCCATGATGTTCTCTGAACCCATGTTGGCAGTTATCTAAGGGAGCAACAGAGTCTATGTGATCTTGAATTTGCCGTTGCGCTTCCTTCTCAATTATTTTGGCTAAGATGGGGATGCTAGCTATTGGTCGATAGGAGTCCACCCTTTGGGGGTCCAGTTTGGGGTTTTTCAGTAATGGTCTAATGGAAGTCTGCTTGAGTGAAGTGGGAAAATAACCTGTTGTAAAGGAGAGTTTCATTATATTTGCGATGACAGGACTGAGCACATCACGTAGTTCCTTGATCCAAAAAGCTGGACATGGGTCGGTCTGTGCAGTGGAGGTGTTGAGTGATGCTATGGTGTTCTCAATACATTTAATGGATGGTGTGGAAAAAAAGTTAAGTGGAGAGAGGTCCGCTGGTTCTTGATATTGGACTGCTGTGACCTTGTTAGTTTGTACAATCTTGGATTGCAGATAATCAGCGAAATCTTGTGGGTGTATGTTGATGTGTTGCTCGGGTGATGGTTCCTTTGAGAGGGATTTGACCAAATTGAAGAGGTCACGAGGTTTATTCAATGACCTCTTTAGGGTGTCAGTGTGATATTGTCTCATTCTGATAGAGATTGTTCCTCGATGTATTGCAAGGTGGGTTAGGTATGCGGTCTGATCTTCCGGTGAGCGTGATCGGCGCCATCGGCGTTCGAGTCTACGTAGTTGCATGAGGGAAGCGCGTAGGTCAGGAGAGAACCATGGGGCGGATTTTCTTTTCGCTCTTGCTGTGTTTTTAGGGTTTGGGTGTTGTGAGATGGCAAGCAGGCTGGAGTTCCAGTGAGAGATTAGTTCATCAAGGTCAGGTGTTGTTTTGTTGATGAGTGATGGGGTCTCCGAAAGGATGAGTTCCCTATCGAAGGGGCGGAAGCATCTAGTGGAAGTTCGAGAGGTGATGTTCTTGGGTTGGCTTCTGTTCAGCTGGTCATTGTTGCTGGGAATCTGGATAATGATCAATTTGTGGTCGGACCAGGGTACATCCACGACTGATGTTGGCAGATTGTGGCTTTTGTCCTTGACTGGATGTGGCATAAAAACCAAGTCCAGAATGTTCCCTTTTGTATGTGTAGGTTCATTTATGATTTGTTTGAGACCCAGGTCTTCCATTGCATCAAGGAACGCATTTGCGTGGTTTTGGTGTAGCGATGGGAGATTGAAATCACCCATTATCCAATTTGGTTTGTTGGGAGTGCGGGTGTTAGCTGCAAGGTCAATGATGGTTGGAAGGTCAACAGGAGACGTAGATGGTGTTCTATATAATAGGGTAAGGGAGAATTGTTGGTTAGCAACAGAGAGAGTGTCCAGGCTGTTTGTGCTAGAAGAGTCCACAATCTGGAAGTTGAGGTCTGATTTGGAGATTATGAGCACCCCTCCTCCTTTTTTGTTTTCCCTATGTTTCGTGTGTATGGAAAAATTGGGGGGAAGTAGTTGATTGAGGAGGACGTTGTCTTCTGGTGATAGCCATGTTTCTGTGATCATGAGTATCTCAAGGTCATAGAAGGAGATTGTGTCAAGGACAACAGGCCATTTTTTGAGGATGGAACGTGCGTTAATGATGGCACATTTTAGGGGTCGGCATCTACAAGGTTTTTCCAGGTTGGGTGTATTGGATAGCTGGAGTGCTACATGTATCAGGTGGGAGTGGCGTGGGTAGGTGTAACTTTCTGTGTTGAAGTAAGGGGGACTATTCCATCTTTTGCCATGGCTATTCAGGATTGGAATCCTGCCATGTGGTATGTAGAGAGATTGGGAGGTTCCAAGCCAGTGGGTGAGGAGGTAGAGGCTAAGAATGATAGCGACCTGTAGGGCCATTCTGAGGGTTTGGATTGTGTGTGAGACACTGTAGAGGAGTAATTATATGAGAGCGCACAATAGAGCAGGTACAGTTTACATGCAAGATAATGACTAACTTTGCAGAGAGAATGCAGTATTGCAGTAATGTGAACACTGTAAGAAGTGCAAAGCTGGTACTTTAAATTGACTTCCAACTGGCAAGATTGTATTGCTAAGATAGTATCTAATACGTTATGATGCTATCAGGTTACTTTGTAAGTTAAAGTGGCTTACAATAGATGGGGATATTCAACAAAAACACATTCTCACAGTTCAGATGTTGGTAGAACGCTGGAATCTTGGTCAGGTGTCAGGCAGTTAGGTCACTGGTGAGGCATCTGGTGTGCCGCCTCTCGTGCTCCGCCTAAGGGCCACGCCAAAGGGCCCTCTGGCGAGGCCCTCAGGCGCGGGCCCGCCAATCGCGGGCGCGCCTGAAGGCGCGTGAAGTTTAACTCCCTTGCTGGGCCCGGATTGGGCGTCGGGAGTCAGCAGGCCCCTGCTGCTGCCGGTGGCTCGATCCCCGGGAAGGGGAGAGCTGCTGGTGGTGGTGGGGGCTGCCAGATGTCGGCGCCTGAAGGCGCGTGAAGTTTAACTCCCTTGCTGGGCCCGGATTGGGCGTCGGGAGTCAGCAGGCCCCTGCTGCTGCCGGTGGCTCGATCCCCGGGAAGGGGAGAGCTGCTGGTGGTGGTGGGGGCTGCCGGATGTCGGCGCCTGAAGGCACGTGAAGTTTAACTCCCTTGCTGGGCCCGGATTGGGCGTCGGGAGTCAGCAGGCCCCTGCTGCTGCCGGTGGCTCGATCCCCGGGAAGGGGAGAGCTGCTGGTGGTGGTGGGGGCTGCCAGATGTCGGCGCCTGAAGGCGCGTGAAGTTTAACTCCCTTGCTGGGCCCGGATTGGGCGTCGGGAGTCAGCAGGCCCCTGCTGCTGCCGGTGGCTCGATCCCCGGGAAGGGGAGAGCTGCTGGTGGTGGTGGGGGCTGCCAGATGTCGGCGCCTGAAGGCACGTGAAGTTTAACTCCCTTGCTGGGCCCGGATTGGGCGTCGGGAGTCAGCAGGCCCCTGCTGCTGCCGGTGGCTCGATCCCCGGGAAGGGGAGAGCTGCTGGTGGTGGTGGGGGCTGCCAGATGTCGGCGCCTGAAGGCGCGTGAAGTTTAACTCCCTTGCTGGGCCCGGATTGGGCGTCGGGAGTCAGCAGGCCCCTGCTGCTGCCGGTGGCTCGATCCCCGGGAAGGGGAGAGCTGCTGGTGGTGGTGGGGGCTGCCGGATGTCGGCGCCTGAAGGCACGTGAAGTTTAACTCCCTTGCTGGGCCCGGATTGGGCGTCGGGAGTCAGCAGGCCCCTGCTGCTGCCGGTGGCTCGATCAAGCTGAAATTGACAGAACATGCAAACAGGATATCCTGATAGTCCTGGGTGACTGGAATGCAAAAGTTGGCAACAAAGAAGAAGGCAAAGTAGTTGGAAAATATGGACTTGGCAACAGAAATGAAGCTGGAGAAAGACTGATAGAATTCTGCAAGACCAACGATCTATTCATCTCAAACACCTTCTTCCAGCAACCCAAGCGGCGACTATACACATAGACTTCACCCAATGGATTATATAAAAATCAAATTGACTACATCTGTGGAAGTCAACGATGGAAAAGCTCTGTAACATCAACAAAGACAAAACCTGGAGCTGACTGTGTAAAGATCATCAACTACTAGTATGCAAACTCAAGTCAAAGTTGAAAAAGAGCAAACCACTCATGAATGCAGCAAAATATAACCTTGAGAATATACCACTGAAATTTAAAGACTGCCTGCAAAATCGATTTGCTGCTTTAGATACAAATGACAGAGCTCCGGAAGAGTTATGGAATGACATCAAGAAGGTTGTGTTGGAAGAAAGCGAGAAGTCTCTACAAAAGGTGAAAAAGCAAAAACGGCCAAAATGGATGACAGAAGAAACTCTGAAAATTGCCCAGAAACGCAGAGAAGCTAAAGCCAGAGGAGAAAGAAAGACACTCGCAGAACTCAACAGAGATTTCCAATGTGCAGCAAGACAGGACAAGGAAAAGTACTACAATGACACTTGCAAGGAAATAGAAGCAGAAACTATTAGAGGAAGAACAAGATTGGCTTTCCTAAAGCTACGAGAGTTAAAGAAAAAGTTCCAGCCTCGAAATGGAATGTTACAAGATGCTCAAGGTTCTATGTTGAATGATGCTGAGAAGATCAAGAAAAGGTGGAAGGAATATACAGAGTTTTTATATGATAAAGATCAAGTGGACCAACAGCCGTTTCAACCTGTACCTTATGATCGGGAACCATTGGTGATGAAAGAAGAAGTTGAAGCAGCATTGAAAGCCTTATCAAAGAACAAAGCACCAGGCATTGATAGCATTCCCATAGAAGTATTGCAGCAATCTGATGCAGCTGTTACCATACTTACAAGGCTCTGCCAAGAAATACGGAAGACAACATTATGGCCAACTGACTGGAAAAGATCTGTGTTTATGCCAATACTAAAGAAAGGTGATCCACTGACTGTGGAAATTATCGCACAATCGCTCTGATCCCACATGCCAGCAAGATTCTACTGAAGATTATTCAAAAGAGACTACAACCATACCTGGAACAAGAACTACCTGAAGTGCAAGCAGGGTTCAGGAAAGGGCGAGGAATGAGAGACATCATTGCGGATGTGAGATGGATCCTTGAAAAGACTAAAGAATACCAAAAGGATATCTATTTGTGCTTTATCGACTATAGCAAGGCTTTTGACTGTGTAAACCATGAGAAACTCTGGGCCACATTAAGAAACATGGGTATACCAGAACACCTGGTCGTTCTCTTGCGCAATCTGTACATTGATCAAGAAGCAACAGTTCAAACGGAACAGAATGGTTTAAAATAAGCAAAGGTGTAAGACAAGGCTGCATACTTTCCCCCTACCTGTTTAATTTATATGCAGAACAAATCATCAGAGAAGCAGGATTGTATGAAGACAACAGAGGTGTGAAGATTGGTGGAACACTCATCAACAACCTTCGCTATGCTGATGATACCACATTACTGGCTGAAAGTGAAGATGATCTGAAACATTTGCTTCTTACAATCAAAGAACATAGTCTCAAAATGGGCCTGCACCTTAATGTAAAGAAGACAAAGATCATGACAACTGGCATAATCAACAGGTTCATCGTTGAAGGAGAAGAAATTGAAATTGTGAACAACTTTAACCTACTTGGATCAACTATCAATAAAGAAGCAACAAGCAGTCAAGAAATCAGACGACGCATTGCTCTTGGCAGAATGGCTATGAAAGACCTAGATAAGATTCTCAAGAGCAGAGATGTCTCTCTCCATACAAAGATTCAACTTGTTCAAGCCATGGTATTTTCAATAACATCATATGGATGTGAAAGCTGGACAGTGAAAAAGATAGACAGGAAGAAAATTGATGCCTTTGAATTATGGTACTGGCGGAGAATACTGTGTATACCATGGACTGCCCGAAGAACAAACCAGTCGGTACTAGAAGAGATCAAACCTAAGCTTTCTTTAGAAGCTCAGATGACAAGACTTCGACTTTCATACTTTGGACACATCATGCGAAGAGAGGGATCATTAGAGAAAGACATCATGCTTGGCAAGATAGAAGGTCAACGCAAAAGAGGAAGGCCAGCAATGAGATGGATCGATACAATAACAGCAGCTACGGGTACCAGTCTGTCAACAATGAGCCGCCTGACTGAAGACCGAACACAATTTAGGATAGCTATCCAGAGGGTCGCCATGAGTCGAAGCCGACTCGACGGCACTTAACAACAACAAGAGGAAGGGTTGAGTTACAGCTTTCACATCTGCTGCTGTTCACACTTCATGGCTTTGTGCACAATTCATCTCAGAGTGTTTCTGGACCGATGATGTCCATACAGTCCAGATTGTTGCATGCAACCAGAACTGATGGAAAGCCACCCAAGGTCCCCCTCAGGAGGGCAGGGAGTACCTACCCCTTTAGTAAGGTCTGGTTATGGGAAGAGTGCTTTTGTAACACTTGATGTTGACCAGAGTGGTCCAGTTGATTCAGGCTCCTTCCTGGGAGTACATTCTCCAGGTAATTTCATTTATTTTATTTATTTGAAACCTGTCCTTTCAAATAGCCCAAGGCAGGATACAATAAAACATACATAATATTAATACATACAAACCTAAAAACCAAAACAATATACAACAAGAATATCAGTACCAGCAGCGAAAGAGTAACATCCCAGAAGTCATCACTATGCTTTCAAAGTAATAAAATTTACATACCTTCCTGGAAAGCAAATGAGCTTTAATCACCCATAGGAATGGGAGGGAACTGGATAAGACCCTAGCCCCAAGCCAAACTCAATGAAACAAAGTAATCCTTGTTAAAGAAAAAAGCCTTCTATCCTGAGAATGTGTCACCTGAAAAGCTATATAAACTGGTAAATAAAGAGATAGATATGTTGGATTAATCTGGTGAAAGAGCCTAGTGGTTAGAGCAGTGTTCTGTGACCACAGAGACCAAGTGTTTGAATCTCACTGGTGCTCCTTGTAGCCTTGGGAAAGTCCTTCACCTTCCATTGACTCAGGTACATACAGATTGTAAGCCCTCTGGGGACAGTGGAGGAGTGGCCTAGTGGTTGGGGCAAGGTACGTCAGGCCGGAAGGTTGGGGGTTCAAATCCCACTAGAGGACAGCAACCTTGGGCCAGAAGGACTCGGGGTTCTAGTCCCACAGGTGCTCCTTGTTGTCTTGGGCAAGCCACTTAACCCTCCATAGCCCATGTTCCCTGTAAAATAGTTATCTCCAAGTTATAATGCCCTGTTCAATGTAATTTCAGTTTGTTCAATGTAAACCGCACTGATGCAGAATAGCACGGTATATAAGAGAATGTAAATAAATAAATATATATTGTACCTGATTGTAACTCACCTTGAACTGTTACTGGAAAGGCATGAGCTAAATTCAAATTAATAAATTAATTAAATCACCAATAACTTAAATTTAATTCATTGAACTATCAGTAACCAGCACTCCTTGTAATCCTAAATGAAGTAGCAGTTCATCTCGACAGTCTAAAAAACATTCTCATAGTACAGCTCAGCTTGAGCTCTGCCATCGCCATATTAACTATACTCTCCTCTTCGACTGACTACATGATTCAGGAAATCAGAGAGTCAGCATTTAACTGGTTCCAGTCCTACCTCTCAGATTGAAAGTTTCAGGTCCCTATCGAGGGTTCTCTGTCCAAAACATATTCACTGATCTCACAGGATTCTAATACTTTCCCACACATTCTTCAGTCTTTCTGGGTTTTTTCGCTGGCTTTGCTGTTTCACGATCTGAACCTTACTGCATACTTCTATGCTGGTGATGTACAATTAGTTATCATCTCAGATAATTGGGATTGCATCTTTCTTTTTTTTTCTCTCTTTTTTTTTATATTATTTATTTATGCAATTTTACAAGAAATAATCAATCAACACTTGTACAGAAAACAACTACTTGTACAGCAAAAGTACAAAGAATATATACACAGTACATCTTTCAATAGAACCTTGAGATAAAGCTTACAAAAATTGCTAGTTGGCTCCAGGAGTATAAAATGGTACTCAGTCTCATGAAAACTGAAGCTCTCTGGTTATCCCACAACCAGAATCCAATGCCTTTTTCAGCCTTCTCCTCTAGTCCAGTGCTTGTGCGCAATTCTATCCGCTCTTTGGGTATAATCTTTGATAGCTTTCATTTACACCACACATCTCAAAGACTATAAAGAGCTGTTTCTTTTTCCTTAAGAGGATTAAGGGTCTTTTAACACTAGGGCTGTAAAAGCAGCTATCATCCACACTCTTCTTGTCATTAACAGAATATATTACTGCATCTCCTTATTAGCTGGGATTTCACAAAATCAATTAAAGAGATTTTAAGACATTCAAAATAAAGCCATAAAAATTCTGTACAAAGCAAAGAGAACAGACCACACAGCTCTTTGCTTTATGAGCAATATTGGCTTCCCATTGCATGTAGAATCAAATTCAAAATTCTCATATTAACTCACAGGGTCTTCTTTTCGGGCCTTCCAACATACCTCCATGCACAGCTTGTTCCCTATCATCCAATTCGAGCATTACGTTCATCTAACCAAAATCTTAGTCACTCCATCAACAAAGACTCTGCATCAGGAAACATACAGGTCTGTAGCCTTCTGCTTCACAGCTTCCCACACCTTTGGAATGCTCTGCCGGAGGAACTTCGGCTGGAATCCTCATATGGGAAATTTAAACAGGCCTAAAATCTAGCTCTTCAGACATACATTTTCATGATCGGTTGCTATCATTTCAGAATACATATGTAAATTGTCGGATGTTTCTGTTCAATGTAAACCGCGCTGATGGCTAATAGTGCGGTATATAAGAATTGTTAATAAATAAATAAAATAAATAAATACTTGTTTTTCTCTGCATTTTAGTGCCCCTCATATGGCTCAGATGTATTTTTGTCTATGTCTGATATTGTTGTTCTATGCCACACCTAACGTTTTGTCTCTGTCTTGTAGTTTCTGCCTTTTGTGTGCTGTCTGTTTTCTGGTCCCTCTACTTCATATTGTGAACTGCTAAGATGCTTTGGCCCTAGCAGTATATAAAGCCTGCAAATAAATAAAGCATGCAAAATAGGAATGACATCGTCTCATGGCCCAGCACAACCAATAATCTAGCAGCTATCTTGACTCTCTGTAGCCATAACAACATAAGAAATGCCATACTGGGTCAGACCAAGGTCCATCAAGTCCATTATCCTATTTTCAACAGTGGCCAATCCAGGTCATAAGTACCGTACCTGGGCAGGTTTCCAAAAGGTACATAAGTTTCACAATGTTTGTCCCAGAGTAAACTGTGTAATTTCCGGGTCCTCTTTAATGGTTTATGAACCTTTCCTCCAGAAACTTGTCCAAATTTTTTTTTTAAACCCAGCTACACTAACAGTTTTTACAACTACTACTGCTATTGATCATTTATATAGTGCTACAAGGTGAATGCAGTGCTGCACAAACACATAAAGAAGATGGTCCTTGCTCAAAGAACTTACAATCTAGTCAAGACAGACAGTGCAAGACAGAAGAAACAAGTGGTAAAAAGGAAGGAAACCCAAGGAGATTATGGGATTAGGAATCAAAAGCGGAGTTGAAGAGGTAAGACTTTAGCATGGATTTGAAGAGGGGGAGAGAGGAGACTTGACACAAAGAAACAGAAAGTTTGTTCCAGGCATAAGGAGCAGCAAGATGAAAAGAGTGAAGCCTGGAATTGGCTGTAGAAGAAAAGAACATTGAGAGAAGGCCAACCCAGGAGCGGAGTTCATGTGTGTGTGGGGGGGGGGGGGGGGGGAGAAGAAAGGAAAGGTAATGAGGAGCAGTGGAGTGAAGGCATTTATGAGCTAGAAGTAGTTTGAAACGGAAGTGGAAGTGGAGCCAGTGAAGAGATTTTAGAAGAGGAGTAATATGAGTATCGGTGCTGGCAGAAAAATTAAATTTAAACTAGAAGCTCTCTGCTGGATGGATAGACGAGGAGAAAGATAACACCGAGAGAGACCAGAAAGGAGGAGGTTACAGTAGTCCAGATGGGAGGTGACTAAAGATTGGACAAGAGTTTTAGCAGTGTGTTCAGAGAGGAAGGGGCGGATTTTGTTAATGTTGTAGAGGAAGAAATGACAGGTTTTGGATATCTGTTGAATATGAGTAGAGAAGGAACGAGCAATCAAATATGATCCCGAGGTTATGGGCTGAGGAAACAGGGAGATGAGTGTTGTCAACCGTGATAGAGAATGGAGGAAGGGGAGATAGAAGGTTTAGGGGGGAAAAATAAGGAGTTCAGTTTTAGATACATTTCATTTTAATCGGCAGTTAGACATCCAGGCAGGGATGTCAGATAAGCAGGCAGAGATACGATCTTGGAGAGAAGAGGAAGTGGATAGTTAGATTTGAGAGTCATCAGCATAAAAGTGATACTGAAAACCATGGGAAGAAACAACAGCACCAAGGGGCTGGGCATAGAGACAGAAAAGGAGAGGGCCCAGAACAGATCCTTGTGGGGTACACCAACTGAGAGAAGGATGGCAGTAGAGGAGGAACCACCAGAACAGACACTGAAAGAGTGATTGGAGAGATATGAAGAGAACCAAGACAGAACAGAGTCTGTAAAACCAAGAGAGGGTGTCAAGGAGGTGGTAGTGGTCAATAGTATCGACAGCAGCAGAAAGGCCCAGAAGAATGAGAACTGAGTAAAGGCCTTTGGACTTGACAAGAAATAAGTCACTGGAGACTTTGGCAAGAGCTGTTGCAGTAGAATGAAAGGGACAAAAACCAGACTGAAAAGGATCGAGGAGGACATGAGAGGAGAGAAATTCAAGACAGTGGTGAAGAACCGCACATTCAAGAAATTTGGAGATGAATGGGAGAAGGGAGATGGGTCAATAATTAGAAGGGCAGGAAGGGCCAAGTGAGGGTTGTTGTTTTTTTTAGGAGAGGAGTGATTACAGCATGTTTGAAGACTGTGGGGAAGCCTGCAGTGGAGAGCAAAAGGTTAAAAATATGTGAGATGGAAGGGATGATGGGGAGGAGATGGAGTTGAGAAGGTGAGTGGGGATGGGATCATAAGAGCAGGTGGTGGGTTTGGAGGTGGAAAGGAAGTTTCATCATGAAAGATTTTAGAAAAGGATGAAAGTGGAAAGAAATTGAGGGGGAAGAGGAGGTGAAAAAGAAGAAGAAGGAGGTTTGGTGGGGAATTGAAGAGTAATCTTATATACTTTATCATGGAAATAGTCAGCTAGAGCTTTGGTAGAGAGAGAAAGAGGAATAGGAGGCGGAGGTGCCTTAATTAAAGAATTGAGGGTAGAAAAGAGATGGCGATGGTTGGAGGCAAGACAGTTAGTCAAAAGAATAAAATAGTTATGCTTTTCAAGAACAATGGTGGACTGGAAAGCAGCAAGCATGAATTTGAAGTAAATAAAGTTGGAGAGAGCGGGATTTGAGCCAGGAGCGCTCAGCTGAGCAGGTACAGGAATGTAGGTAGCAGGTAATTGAAGACAACCAAGGCTGAGGTGAGGTGAGGTGCATCTCACAGGACATGTTATGAGATGAACAAGGGAGTCTAAGGTAGAGGAGAGGGTGGTATTAAAAGTTACAGCTACATCAACAGATTGATAGGACAAAGTAGAAGAAAGAAGGGGTAAGATAGTACTAGATAGAGTCAATGCATTGATAGCATGAAGATTCCTAAAGTTATAAGAGGAGACTGGCCGAGGTTGAGGGGGGGGGGGGGAATGATGAAGAACGAAGCTTAACAGGTGATGGTCAGATAAGGGAAGAACCGAGGCACAGAAATTAGAGGGCAAACAATTGGAATAGAAAACAAGGTCAAGGCAGTGACCTAGTTGATGAGTGGGGGCAGAAGAAGAGAGTTGGAGGTTGAAGGAGGCAGTAAGTGAGAGGAATTTGATGGATAGGAGTTGAAGGGGTTATCAATATGAAAATTAAAGTCACCAAGAATAAGGGAGAAGGAAGAGGAGTCCAGGAAGGAGAGCCAAGAATCAAAATCAGTTAGGAAGGTAGAAGCAGACTTATCAGGGGGTCTATAGATGACAGCAATCCGAAGTGGAAAGAGAGTAAAAAGACAGATAGAATGAACTGCAAAAGAGAGAAAGGAATAGGTTTGAGATAGGGGAAGAAAATTGAAAGCTACCACCACCACCGTGGAAGAGAATTGGTGATCACCATGACAAATGGCAGCAATTAAAGCAGTGTCATCAGGAAGTAGCCAGGTTTCAGTAAGAGCAAGAAGATTGAAAGCATGAGAGATGAAGAGGTCATGGGTAAAGGGAAGTTTATTAGAAATGGAGTGAGCATTCCATAGGGTGCATGAGAAGGGGAGAGATATGAATGAAATTAGGGAGCTGCAGAGGGGATCTAATAAGGTGGTGGATAGAGAAGAGAAGAGGGGCCAGGTTTAGGATTAATATCACCAGAAGACAGGAGGAGGAGGAGGAGAAGGAGAAGAAAAGAACGAGGAAGAGAGGAGACAGTATGGTGGAAACAAGGATGATTTTGTTTGAGAGAGGAAGGGGAGGGGATCAATGAGAAGAAGAAGGTGAAGCTCGAGAGCTGAAGAAAATTGGAGGGGAAGTTAGGGGAAGAAGTAGAGTAGTTGGAGAGAGGAAGGGAAGGAGGTAAAAGATGGGGGTGTAGGATAGCGGAGGGAAGGAAGGTGGTTAGGGAGGATTAGAAGGAAGAATAAAGAATAAAGTGAAATCATAGGGGTTAGTAAAGGGAAGTTACAAAGAAGAAGAGGGAGGGGGATGGCAGAGGAATAAGCAAGTAACAGTGAGAAGGAAAGAGTGAGGCAAATCCGGTAACAAGTAGTCCTTAAAATAAGAGAAGAGGAATGACCAGGGGGTGCGTCTACAACATAGTGAATGAGGTGCAATAAGGATAAACACAGGTAAGAGTGGATATGAGGTAGACAATGTAAAGAAATTATATACCAGGATAGCCTTGTGGCTGATGAAATAAAGGTAATACGGATTTACAGAACTGCGTCATGCAAGAGTAGAAGCCTCTGGGCAGTATGGTTTGTGATCTGTTTGCTTTCTTAGCCACCACTGCACACTGGGCAGAGGGTTTCAATGTATTATCCACAATGACGCCTAAATCCTTTTCATAGTAACATAGTAAATGACGGCAGATAAAGACCAGCATGGTCCATCTAGTCTGCCCAGCACGATGGCAAGCGTAGGTGCACCTGCCGCTCCATGCAGGCCATCCTGCCCCACATCCCTGTTTAGGGGTGAACCAACCATTCCATGCAGGACACCCCTATTTGTTGAGAAATTAGATGGTTCAGTTCACTTTGATTTTATCCTGTTGCTGTAAAGGGACCCACTGTGTCTGTCCCATTCCATTTTGAATTCTGTCACCGTGTTTGCCCCCAACACTTCCATCGGGAGGGCATTCCAAGCATCCACCACCCTTTCAGTGAAAAAGTATTTCCTGACATTGCCTTTCAATTTACTACCTTGCAGCTTCCTGTTATGCCCTCTAGTTTTACAGCTTCCCCATCTTTGGAAGAGGTTTGTTTGTTCATTATTTCCCTTTAAGTATTTAAAGGTCTGAATCATATCTCCCCTGTCCTTCCTCTCCTCCAAAGTGTACATGTTTAGGTCTTAAAGTCTCTTCTCATAAGGCTTCTGACACAGGCTCCAAATCATTTTGGTTGCCTTCCTCTGAACAGTTTCCAGTCTTTTTACATCCTTTGTAAGATACGGTCTCCAAAACTAAACACAGTACTCCAAGTGAGGCCTCACCAGTGACTTGTACAGTGGCATAAGTACCTCTTCCTTTCTGCTGGTGATTCCTCTTTGTATGCAGCCCAACATCCTCCTGGCTTTTGCCACCGCCTTGTTGCACTGTTTTGCCACCTTGAGATCTTCAGAAATAAACACACCAAGGTCTTTCTCCTTATCCGTGCACACCAACCTCTCGCCCCCTATCGCGTACATTTCCTTTGGATTTCTGCTACCCAAGTGCATGACTCTGTACTTCTTTGCATTAAATCTTAATTGCCAAACATTAGACCATTCTTCCAGCTTTTGTAGATCTTTCCTCATGTTAACCACTTCCTCGGGGGAGTCCACTCTGTTGCAAATTTTCGTGTCATTTGCAAAAAGACAGACTTTTCCATTCAGTCCTTCAATGTATTTGTCAGTGATATTGCTGAACAGTGCTGGGCCAAGGACCGACCCCTGGGGCACCCCGCTAATCACCTTACCTTCATCCGAGTGAGCTCCATTTACCATCACCCTCTGTCGTCTGTCAGTCAACCAATTTCTGATCCAATTTACCATCTTAGGATCCATTCCCATGCTACTGAGTTTATTGATAAGCCTCCTATGAGGAACAGTATCAAAGGCTTTGCTGAAATCCAGGCAGAAGACATCCATTGCATGCCCCTGATCTAGCTCCCTGGTCACCCTGTCAAAGAACTCAATCAGATTTGTTTGGCAAGATCGTCTTTCGGTAAAACCATGTTGCCTCGGTTTTGAGAAAGTTCACTATTCGCTCTTTCAGGAGCGCCTCCATTACTTTTCCCGCCACCGAGTTAAGGCTCACGGGCCTGTAGTTTGACACTTCTTCCCTGTCACCACTTTTGTGTAGAGGTATGACATCAGCCGTTCCCAGTCCTGAGGAACCTCTCCTGTTTCCAAGGATCTGTTGAAAACATCCTTTAACAGCCCTGCAAGAACCTCTCTGAGCTCTTTCAGTATCCTGGGATGTATCCTATCCGGTTCCATGGCCTTGTCCACTTTCAGTTTCGCAAGTTGTTCGAACACATCATCTTCTGTGAATGGCGTGGTATCTACTTCATTCCCATTTTTATATTTGGGAGTCACAGGTGGTCCTTCTCCAGGACTTTCTTTAGTAAAAACAGAGCAGAAGTATTCGTTTAGCAATTTTGCTTTTTCAATGTCACTTTCCACGAGTCCTTTCGCAGCACTTCTGAGCCCTGCAATTCCACCTCTGATCTTCCTTTCCGAATATACTCGAAGAAAGTTTTGTCGTCACACTTAACATCTTTAGCCATTTTTTCCTCTGCCTTTGATTTTGCTATCCTTATTTCTGTCTTTGAGTTTGATCCTGTATTCATTTCTGTGTTCCTCTGTTTACGAGCTTTTGAATTTTGAGAAAGCTGTGTTTTTTGCCTTTATTTGAGCAGCCACTTCTTTGGAAAACCAAATAGGTTTTCTTCTCCTCTTGTTTTTGTTTACTTTTGTTACATATTTATTTGTTGCTCCTTTTATTGCCACCTTTAGTTTAGCTCATAGCAATTCCACTTCCCTTATCTCCTTCCACCCTGTCAGCGCCTCCTTTAGGTACTCGGCCATTTTATTGAAGTCGGTGTTTTTAAAGTTTAGGACTTTGAGCTTGCTATGATTGGCCTGTACCATGGCTTTTATCTCAAACCACACCGTGTGATGATCGCTGCTGCTCACAGGGGCACTCACACAGACATTCGACACGCTATCACCGTTGGTGAGCACTAAGTCCAGCGTTGAGCTTTCCCTGGTTGGTTCCATCACCATTTGTCTAAGTAACGCAACTTGGAGAGCATCCACGATTTTTTTGCTTCTTTCCAGATTTGCAGAAGGAGTAATGCAATCCACATCAGGTAGATTAAAGTCACCCAATATGATCACTTCCCCCTTTGTGGCTATCTTGGCAATATCTATAATCAATTTGTTATCTATCTCTTCAATTTGTGTTGGAGATCTATAGACTACAGCAGTATGGATGACAGTGCCATCTCCTCTTTCCAACACAATCCAGAGTGCTTCTTCTTTTCCCCATGCCCCCTGCATTTCAGTAGCTTTAATATTGCTTTTGACATACAAGGCTCCTCCTCCTCCTCTTCCATTTTCTCTGTCTCTTCTGAATAGATTATAGCCAGGTATGGCTATATCCCAATCATGTGATTCATTTAGCCATGTTTCTGTAATGGCCACAATGTCCAAATCCATTTCCACCATTAGGGCTTCCAGGTCCGGAACTTTGTTTCCTGAGTGGTGGTTCCTAATATGGAACCTTGCATCGTGTAACTGTAGTTTGGGGGGTTTTTCCTAGGTGCATAACTTTGCACTTGTCCACATTAAATTTCATCTGCCATTTTGATGTCCAGTCTTCCAGTTTATCAAGGTCCTCTTGCAATTTTTCACAATCCTTTTGTGTTTTAACAACTTTGAATAATTTTGTGTCATCTGAAAATTTGATCACCTCACTTATTATTCTCATTTCCAGGTTATTTATGAATGTTAAAAAGCAGATCCCTGGGGTGCTCCACTATTCATCTTTCTCCATGAGAAAATTGACCATTTAGCCCCACTCTCTGCTTTCTTTTAACCAGTTCCTGATCCACAATAGTGCACTGCCTCCTATCCCATGACTTTTTAATTTTACCATGTGTGTCTCAGATACACTATATCAATCGGCTCACCTTCATCTATCTGTTTATTCACATCTTCAAAAAAAATATTACAGATTAATAAAACAAGATCTTCCTTGGCTAAATCCATGTTGGCTTTCTTCCATTAAGCCATGAGTATCTACATGTTCAGTAATTTTATTCTTTATAATGGTTTTTACCATTTTGCCTGTTACTGATGTCAAGCTCACCAGTCTATTATTTCCCGGATCAACCCTGGAACCTTTTTTAAAAAATTGGCATTATATTGGCCATTTTCCAACTCAAGATCTTAACTAAAAGACCAGAATACAAGGAATTGCAATAATCCAGCCTAGAAAGTATGAAGATTGGTTCAAAGTAGCAAAATCCTGGTGTTACGCTCGCCATCCTCCAATCTTCAGATATTACAGATGATTTTAATGATAGTTCACAGATTACTAATAGCAGGTCTGCAATCTCATATTTCAGTTCTTTCAACACCCTTGGATGTATATCATCCGGCCCAGATGATTTGCTACTCTTCAGTTTATCTAATAGTTGTAATACATCTTCCCGATGTACCGATATTTCCTTCAATTCTTCTGCACCTTTAAATACCATTTCAGTCATGGGTAACATTCCTACATCTTCCTCAGTAAAGACCGAAGCAAAGAATTCATTCAGTCTCTCCGCTATTGCCTTGTCACCTCTTAGTGCCCCTTTAACCCCTCTATCATCTAATGGACCAACTGACTCTCTCACAGGTTTTTTTGCTATGAATGTACTTGAAAAAGTCTTTATTATGCATTTTTGCTTCCGCAGCAAGCTTCTTCTCAAATTCTCCCTTTGCCTGCCTTAATGCCTTGCATTTAACTTGCCAGTGCTTGTGCTGTTTCCAGGTTTCACAGTTTGGCTCTTTTTTCCATTTCCTGAAAGATGCTCTTGGTCTGGGCTTCCAAGATAGTATTTTTCAACAACACCCAAGCTTGATGTAAGTCTCTAACCTTTGCAACTGCTCCTTTTAATTTTTTCTTAACTATTTTCCTCATTTTATCATAGTCTCCCTTTCGAAAGTTAAAAGGTAGTACTGTGGATTTCCTTACCATCCCTCCTCCATTACCATCCAAGAGGCCCCAACAACCTTATCTCTTGCACCAGATCTGGTGTTCCACTAAGGACTTGGTCCAATATGGCTTCCCCTCTGGTTGGTTCATGAACCAGCTGCTCCAAGAAGCAGTCATTTATTTCATCTAGGAACTTTATCTCCCTAGCATGTCCTGCCGTGACACTGACCCAATCGATACTGGGGTAATTGAAATCACCCATTATTATTACTGTGCTGTAACTTTTGTTGGCTTCCTTGATTTCTTTGAACATTTCCATCATCCATTTGTTCATTCTGGTCAGGCAGCCGATAGTACACCCCCACTGCCATCGCCTTCCCCGTTTTACATGGAATTTCAATCCATAGAGATTTACCTTCTACCTTATCACTATAGGAATATGTAATGTTACCAGCCTACACACTAGCTATAATAGAATACCAACAATCCATAATCACAGAAGAAAGTGGTCTGATACTCCCCTTCTACAATTCTAGAGTATCTACCCAAAATTCCCACCATCATCTGTTACTCATCTCATTACAAAACACCACAAAAAAGAAACAAGTAGGAAATCCAATTCCCCAATATCTGAAATGTGCATTAATAAATGCTCGATCCATACGCAAGAAATGGCCTATCATCTCTGACATAATTTCATTACATAGCCTTGACCTTCTCCTAATCACTGAGACATGGCTTTCTTGTGCTGACAATGTATTAATCAACCAATTTTTGCCTTCTAATTTTTCTATACATACATGTCATAGAAGTGGCAAGAGGGGAGGTGGTGTTCTAGCCATCACCAAATCTGACCTTCATTTCAACCTTACAGAAGCAACAAGCTCATCACTCCTAGATACTTTTACAATAGCAAATAAATGTTGTTCTTTCACTTTACTTTACCGCTCTCCTTCTTCCAATTCTGATTCTCTATCTATGATAATTGACTTGGCCTCCAATACACAAAACCCCCACATAGCAAGTTGGGTGCTAGGAGACTTTAATCTCCCTTCTCTCCAAGACTCCCATGTAACAGCTTTTCTTGAAGCTCTACAAGTTTTGGGGTATAATCAATTAATTAAAGATCCAACCCATATTAAAGGTGGTATATTAGATCTAATATTTACAACTGAAACAACCGCCAATTTACCATCTATCTTGGATCTATCAATCAACCCAGTTCCATGGTCAGATCACAAACTAATTATATTCAAGGCTAGATGTAACCAAAAGGATGAAAGAGGAATAAACGACCATCCTAGTACCCCTCTGAGAAGATTCAAGCCATTTGACAAAGACCTAATCCTAAAATCAACACTTCCACTAACCAACTTACCAGAGTGCAGCATTGATGATTTAGTTTCTAATTGGAATAGTACTTTCAGTTTGATTGCCACATGTCCGTCGACCAACAAACTACAAAGCAAGCGACGCTCTGCTATATGGTACTCATCTGAGCTGAAGGCCTCGCGCACAACCCTAAGGAAACTTGAAAGACGATGGCGACACTCACACTCTGAAGTTGACAGAGCTGTATATCCAACATCTCACATCTCATCGCATGGCAGTTACTGAATCAATGAGACGTCACCATGCAGTCACTTTAAAAAGATCTCTGAACAAACCTCATGACCTGTTTGCCATAGTTAAGCGTTTGACAAATGAACCTGCCTCACAACTTAAATATGAAATCCACCCTCAAATATTTGCTAACTATCTACAATCCAAACTCTGCCAAATTGACAATAACTCGGCTCCTAACATAGTCCTAGTTCCAGTAGATCAAACCCTACTCACTATCTTCTCAATACCATCTAAACGACAAATCGAAGACACCATTGCTTGCATAAACATGACCATCGCTCATACTGATCCTTGCCCTGCATTCTGGATCAAAGATCTACGAGCTGATCTCAGTCCCATCATATCCAGACTCATGATTCAATCATTTACAACAGGAACTTTCCCTCGTACCCTTAAGCAAACATCCATAAGGCCATTACTAAAAAACAACAAACTTGACCCTCTTAAACCAGAATCATATAGACCTATTTCAAGTATTCCATTACTAGCAAAAATTTTGGAAAAAGAAGTACAAAAACAAATTCAGGATCATATAGATCTTAACGCCCCACTGGACTCATGCCAGCACGGTTTCAGAGAATTCCCACGGTGTGGAAACGCTTCTAACTACTCTGTTCAGCAGCTTATTATCAGGAATTGATAACATCCGCCAAGGGTTCGTCCTTGTTTTTTCTTGATATCGCAGCCGCTTTTGATTCTGTTAGCCATGAACGCCTCCTTGAGCGTCTCAAAGGGAAGGGAATTACTGATAAAGCACTTGAGTGGTGTAGATCCTACCTTTCTGACAGATGGCAACAAGTACGATCCAACGATACTTCATCAGATCAGTTTCATCAAAAACAAGGGGTCCCTCAAGGCTCATCCCTTTCCGCCTTATGTTTAATATATACATGCAGCCTATCTGTAACCTGATTCGATCCTTTAGAGTTAACTGCATGATATACGCGGATGATGTACTTTTATATTTTCCTTTTACAACTGAGAACCCTGATCTCAATCCATTAACTAACTGCATAAATGAAGTATCCAACTGGCTACAATCCCAAAATCTAAGGATCCAACACAAGAAAACGGAGGTGTTATTTATTACACGTAACCAAAATTTCACTGCTCCATCCTTTTTGAAAGTGAATGATGCTAACCTCCAGACCAAGACCACCATCAGATACCTCGGTGTCACTTTAGACCAGAAATTAGATATGAAAGCACATATTAGTAATATTGTAAGAGCAGTATATCACAAAATACGCTCCCTTAGACACCTTCGATCCTTGCTAGAGCCAGACGATTTTAGAACCATCTATCAGGCGCTAATCATACCTCATTTTGATTATGCAAACTCAATTTTACAAGGTCTTCCACAAACCACCTTACACCCACTTCAAATGGCTATGAATGCTGCAGCTAGAGTCCTTCATGGAGCTTCCCGGAAAGACCATATCTCACCTATTCTAAAACATCTTCATTGGCTCCCAATTCAAAGTAGACTCACTTTCAAAATTTTACTAATTACATTCAAAGCCTTCAAAGAACTCTCATCTTCATCAATATCAGACTTGATCCAAACACCACCCCTCAATAGAGACAGAAGGTCAGTAAACACTCAATACTCTGTTAGTCCCTAAATCAATATCACAGTGTACCAAAACTACTTCAGACAGGGCCTTTTTATTCTGTGCACCAAGGTGTTGGAATAGCCTCCCTCAAACATCCGAGCAATACCAGACCTTTTGCAGTTTCGCAAAGCTTTGAAACACTACCTCTTCCTTTTATCTTATCCAGTAAACAATAAAGACATCTCAACCAACCCACAGACCTTCCACTCATACACATACAATACAGATACCCCACAGACCACATACACACAAAACTGAAGCCATGATGATATTATGACTATGTTTATTAATTATATACCCTGTTATCCGAGTTATATTCTCCTGTTTTCTGTAAACACAAAGTACTGTTGAATTGTGTATCTCACTGTTTTTTGTGAACCGCGCTGATGCCTAATAGTGCGGTATATAAGAGTCTATAAATAAATAAATAAATAAATAAATAAAATTCTACAGCATATTTTGTTTCCTGCAAAACTTTAATCCTTTCTGACTCAATGCCCTCTCTAACATAGAGCGCAACCCCTCCATCAAATTGATCAGCTCTATCATTATGATATAGTTTGTACCCAGGTATCACAGTGTCTCACTGGTTGTCCTCCTTCCACCATGTCTCTGAGAGTCCAATCATATCTAACCTCTCATTTAGTGCTATATAGTCTAACTCTCCTATCTTATTTATTAGACTTCTAGCATTTGCATACAAGCATTTTAGAGACTGTATTTTATTCATATTAATTTGGATATTGGTAGGCATGGGTAATTTGGGATCTTTAAGCTCAGTCTGCTCCATACTCGAGGTCATTTGGGCTACTTTACTCTTTTTTGGAACCTCTCTGCTTTTGGTAGTATCCTTCAAGGATACATTCTTCCGAACCATGCGCTCTTGTGCGACTGTTGGCTTTCCCCTATTATCTAGTTTAAAAGCTGCTCTATCTCCTTTTTAAAGGTTAATACCAGCAGCCTGGTTCTATCCTGGTTAAGGTGAAGCCCATCCCTTCAGAAGAGCCCCTCCTTTCCCCAGAATGTTCCACAGTTCCTAACAAATCCAAAACCCTCATCCTTGCACCATCGTCTCATCCACGTATTGAAACTGTGGAGCTCTGCCTGCCTTTTGGGTCCTGCACATGGAACAGGAAGCATTTCGGAGAATGCTACCCTGGAAGTTCTGGATTTCAACTTCCTACCTAAAAGCCTAAATTTAGCCTCCAGAACCTCCCTACCACATTTTCCTATGTCACTGGTACCTTATCTAGGTGGCTCGTGAGGTCCGCTACCTTTGCACCAGGCAGGCATGTTACCAGGCAATCCTCACCTCCACCAGCTACCCAGCTATCTACATGCCTAATGATCGAATCACCAACTATAACGGCTATCCTAACCCTTCCCTAATGGGCACATGGCCCTGGAGAAACTTCCTCGGTGCGAGAGGGTTTTACATCACCTGGAGGACAGGCTCTAGTTATAGGATCACTTCCTACCACACCAGGGTGATGTTCTCCTGTCACGTGACCTCTTTCCTCCATGGCAACAGGGATGCTGCCAGACCGGAAGTGGGACTTCAGGACTATATCCCTGTAGGTCTCATCTATGTACCTCTCTGTCTTTCTTATGTCTTCCAAGTCTGCTACTCTAGCCTCTAGAGAACGGACTTGTTCTCTGAGAGCAAAGAGCTCCTTGCACCTTGTGCACACGTAAGACCTCTCATCAAATGGGAGAAAATCATACATGTGACACTCCATGCAAAAGACTGGAAAGCCCCCATCTCGCTGCTTGGCTGCTGTCTGCATCTTAGTTTTAAGCTTGTGTTTAGATCTTTAAGTTCTTTACTTACTAAGGGTTGCTATGGATACTTATAATAATAAAATGTACCTAATACGTTTAATATACCTTGTTCATCTGAAGCTTAATTAATCTCAGATCCTTAGTGTATGACTGATTTGGATAACGAGCTGCACCTAAGAGCATCTCCTTTCCTTTAAGATGTCTAAGTACCTATAAAGCTATGATTATCCCAGGGGAGGGTGGGTTGGGGAGGGAGGGACGGAGGGAAATAAGACTTATTAAAAGAGGGCTGCTACACAGTACCCTGACCTGTGCGTCTGAAGTAAGCTATGACTAACTTCCTGGGTGATTAACAGTCCTTGCTTGGATAGAAGGAGTCTTTCAAAATGGCCTTTTGACCTGCCACCTGGCGTTAACACCTATTGAAAAGGTTTCACAGGTCTCTTGCCCCCTAGGTAGAAGGCCTCTTTGTAAAGGTCTCTAGAAGACTTTATTTGTTGCTCAAAGAATACTGACCCTGTTTTGCCTTTTATGCTAAGTTATATTCTGATTTGATTTAAATTAAAGCTCTTTGCTGCTAGGCTCTGACTTATTATGAAATTTAAACTTGAAGCTCTCTGCTGGGTTCTAAATTTATAAAGTACAATGCAATAAGCAGCGGTTCTCAACCTGTGGGTCGCGACCCCCCATGGGGGTCGCCACAGGATTTAGCAGGGGTCGCCTCGTCTCCGCCAAGTTAAAAAAAAATTTAAAACGCACACAAGTTGCTGCCACTGCCGAGTCCGCTTCTCGGCAGCGGCAAACTCACCCCCTTCCTTCTAATGCAGCCGCGGCTCCCTGCCTCTTAGGGATCCGCGGCTGTGCCTGTAAAATCATTGCGGAGCCTCCCTGTCTCTCGACAGGCTCCGTGCAGCATTGTCCCGCCTCCAAAGGAAGTTCCTTTGGAGGTGGGACAATGCTGCACGGAGCCCGTTGAGAGACAGGGAGGCTCCACAACGATTTTACAGGCACAGCCGCAGTTCCCTAAGAGGTAGGGAGCCGCGACTGCATCAGAAGGGAGGCAGGCATGGGGAGAGGTGATGAGGGTGCAGGGAACCTGCAACACGGCTGACATCGATGGGGGGGTGGGCTGACATCGACGGGGGGGGACTGATATGGATGGATGATGGAAGGAGGGGGGGGCTGACATGGACAGAGGGGGCTGACATGGAGGGAGTATGGGCTGACATGGAGGGAGGGAGCGAGCTTATATGGATGGATGGATGGAGGGATGCTGACATGGACAGAGGGAGGGAGGGGACTGATATGGATGGAGGGAGGGAGGCTGACATGGAGGGAGGCTGACATGGAGGGAGGGGGGCTGACATGGACGGATGGAGGGAGGGGGCTGACATGGACAGAGGGGGGCTGACATGGAGGGAGGGAGGGAGCTGATATGGATGGATGGATGGAGGGAGGGGGCTGACATGGACGGATGGAGGGAGGGGGCTGACATGGACAGAGGGGGGCTGACATGGAGGGAGGGAGCTGATTTGGATGGTTGGAGGGAGGGAGGGAGGCTGACATGGAGGGAGGCTGACATGGAGGGAGGGGGGCTGACATGGATGGATGGAGGGAGGGGGGCTGACATGGAGGGATGGAGGGAGGAAGGCTGACATGGAGGGATGGAGGGAGAGGGGCTGACATGGACGGAGGGGCGCTGACATGGAGGGAGGAGGCTGACATGGACAGAGGGAGGGAGGGAGGGAGGGGGGGGGCTGACATGGAGGGAGGGGGGGCTGATATGGACAGAGGGAGGGAGGGGGGGGCTGATATGGATGGATGGAGGGAGGGGGCTGACATGGACAGAGGGAGGGAGTGGGCTGATATGGACGGATGTAGGGAGGGGGGCTGACATGGACAGGGGGGCTGACATGGAGGGATGGAGGGATGGAGGGAGGGAGGCTGACATGGAGGGATGGAGGGAGGAGGGGCTGACATGGACGGAGGGGCGCTGACATGGAGGGAGGAGGCTGACATGGACAGAGGGAGGGAGGGAGGGGGATGATATGGATGGATGGAGGGAGGGAGCGGGGCTGACATGGACAGAGGTAGGGAGGGAGGGGGTTGATATGGACGGAGGGAGGGAGGGAGGGGCGGGGCTGACATGGACAGAGGGAGGGAGGGGGGGCTGATATGGATGGATGGATGGAGGGAGGGGCTGACATGGACAGAGGGAGGGAGGGGGCTGATTTGGATGGATGGATGGAGGGAGAGGGGCTGATATGGACAGAGGGGGGTTGACATGGAGGGAGGGAGCTGATATGCATGGATGGAGGGAGGGGGCTGACATGGAGAGAGGGAGGGAGGGAGGCTGACATGGATGGATGGAGGGAGGGGGCTGACATGGACAGGGGGGCTGACATGGACAGGGGGGCTGACATGGAGGGAGGGGGGCTGACATGGATGGAGGGATGGAGGGAGGGGGGCTGACATGGACAGGGTGGCTGACATGGAGGGATGGAGGGAGGAAGGCTGACATGGAGGGAGGAGGGGCTGACATGGACGGAGGGGCGCTGACATGGAGGGAGGAGGCTGACATGGACAGAGGGATGGATGAAGGGAGGGAGGGGGCTGACATGGAGGGAGGAGGCTGACATGGACAGAGGGAGGGGGGGGGGGCTGATATGGACAGAGGGAGGGGAGGGGCTGACATGGACAGAGGGAGGGAGGGGGCTGATATGGATGGATGGAGGGAGGGGGCTGACATGGACAGGGGGGCTGACATGGAGGGATGGAGGGATGGAGGGAGGAAGGCTGACATGGAGGGATGGAGGGAGGAGGGGCTGACATGGACGGAGGGGCGCTGACATGGAGGGAGGAGGCTGACATGGAGGGAGGAGGCTGACATGGACAGAGGGAGGGAGGGAGGGGGATGATATGGATGGATGGAGGGAGGGAGGGGGGCTGACATGGAGGGAGGAGGCTGACATGGACAGAAGGAGGGAGGGAGGGGGTTGATATGGACGGAGGGAGGGGCGGGGCTGACATGGACAGAGGGAGGGAGGTGGGGGGCTGATATGGATGGATGGAGGGAGGGTGCTGGCATGGAGAGAGGGAGGGAGGGGGCTGATATGGATGGATGGATGGAGGGAGAGGGGCTGATATGGACAGAGGGGGTTGACATGGAGGGAGGGAGCTGATATGCATGGATGGAGGGAGGGGGCTGACATGGAGAGAGGGAGGGAGGGAGGCTGACATGGATGGATGGAGGGAGGGGGGCTGACATGGACAGGGGGGCTGACATGGAGGGAGGAGGGGCTGACATGGACAGAGGGAGGGGGCTGACATGGACAGAGGGGAGGGAGGGAGGGATGGGGCTGACATGGAGGGAGGAGGGGCTGACATGGAGGGAGGGAGGGAGGGATGGGGGCTGACATGGAGGGATGGAGGGAGGGAGGGAGCTGATCTGGATGGATGGAGGGAGGGGGCTGGCATGGACAAAGGGGAGAGACAATGGGACATACTGTACAGATGGGATAAATGCTGGACAGAGGCGAGAGACAGTGCGGGTTAGGATTATAATGGGCTGATGGGGGAGCTAGCACTGGTAATGGGCAGATGGGGGGGCTAGGACTGGTAATGGGTTGATTAGGGAAGGCTAGGACTGGGAATGGACTGATCAAGGGGGAGTTGGAACTGGTAATGGGCTGATCGGGGGTAGGACTGGTAATGGGCTGAGTAGGGGAGCCTAGCACTGGTAATGGGGTGTAGGGGGGGGGGGTTAGCACTGGAAATGAGCTGATTAGGGGAGGCTAGGACTGGTAATGGGCTGATGGGGTGGGGCAGGACTGGTAATGGACTGATAGGGGGCTAGCATTGGAAATGAGCTGATCGGGGTGGCTATGACTGGAAATGAGCTCATTTAGTGGAGGCTAGGACTGGTAATGAGCTGATGGGGGTAGGACTGGTATTGGGCTGATTAGGGAAGACTAGCACTGGTAATGGGGTTGAGGGGGGATTAGCACTAGAAGTGAGCTGATTGGGGGGGGCTTTGACTGGGAATGGGCTGATTGTGTGGAGGGGAGGATAAAGCTGCTGGCCCTGGAAGAAAACTGGGGGCTAAGGCTACAAATGGGCTGATACTAGGGGATGGGAGAATGGAACTGGAAGGGAGTGGATCTGAGAGGGGCTGCCATGGTATTTGTACTAGAAGGGACTGGACACCAGTGGCAGTCATGGAAATTCAAGTTGACATTGGAAGGTACTGGGAGTGAGGACTGGAAAGGGGCTGATACTGGGGAGGGTTACTGGGACTGGAAATAGGCTGATGGAAAGAAATGAAGAAAATGAAAGAAGAGATAAGAAATGGCAGATGGACCATAGACCACAGAAAGAGAGCTAAGAGAAGACAGGAAAGCAGAAGCCTCAGATCAGGACCAGCATGATCAGAGAATAAATTGGTCAGACAACAAAGGTAGAAAAAATAATTTTATTTCATATTAGTGATTTGACTACAAAATCATAATAATTTTGAAATCAAATATTGTTACTTGTTATTGTGATTAATTATTGTGGTTTAAATAATTAAATTTTATAAATAAAAACATATTGCAAAGGCCTATAATATATTAATAATTCAACAAATGATTACAGCGACAATGCGTTAACAGTAAAGGAAGAGAGACACATTTGATTTTATCATTGGGGGTCACCACAAGTTGACCAATGGTAAAAGGGTTCACGGTACAAAAAAGGTTGAGAACCACTGCAATAAAGGATGCTATTAGCAAAGATTGTACTAAATGGAAATCTTCAGCAGGCAAATACAGCCTCTGCCATTGCAACCTCCATGACTTACAAAAAGAAATGGAAAGGACAGATCAAATTTGCACCTTCATGGATAAATGAGAATCCAGCAGTACCCCCAAGTTACTGTACAAACGAATCCTGAAACTGAGAACAGCTCCACACCACAGTTCAAAACTAAAGAAATGGGAGGAGTGGGTGTCCTATTGACCCACAACAACTTTAACAGGTTTGAGGCCATCCATGAAAAAACTAAAGCCCAATAATAGTTTAATTTGTCTGACTATCCATTGCCCTTTCACTATCAATAGCTGTATATCACCGGCGTACATATAAAAGGCTACTCCCACCTTCCTTGGGAGGGTAGCCAAAGGGTGCAAACAGTGCCGTACCAAGAGCTGTATGAGCAGCACGACCACACAGGCCGCAAGTACAGAAGGGGCACATAAGTCATCGCTGGGTTTTCAAGAAGCCCGACAAGAGCAAGTTTCTATGCACAGCTGGGTGGAGAGGGGTGCCAGATTTGCAAATCACAACTTGGTATGGTCCTCAGGGAAAATAAAGGTTGAACAAAACTGGAGAGAAGGAGGATGATCAAAAGATTTTGAGTGTCAATGGTGGAATTAGCTCCCAGAGCTCAAATTCTGAAAATTTGAAAATAGACATTTTTATGTCAGTCTTAAGAGTTTTGAGTTTCTGAAACCATTCCAAACAAGACAAGGACCCTTATGAAAAGTTAAAACTGATAGAATATATTGTAGAGAAAATGTCAGTAGTTGCTGAAAATATAAAAAGGAAAAAGGAAGCTTGCCATGGAAGCAAAAACATAGTAACATAGTATATGACGGCAGATAAAGAGCAGTATGGTCCATCTAGTCTGCCCAGCAAGGTGGCAAGAGTAGGTGCACTTACCACTCCGTGCAAGTCACCCCTCCCCATGCCTTTGTTTAGGGGTGTACCCACCACTCCGTGTAAGTCACCCCTATTTATTCAGATATAAGAGATAATTATGCTTATTTTGATTTTATCCTGTTGTTATAAAGGGATCCAGTGTGTCTGTCCCATGCCATTTTGAATTCTGTCACTGTATTTGTCCTACCACTTCCATCAGGAGGGCATTCAAAGAATCCACCACCCTTTCGGTGAAAACGTATTTCCTGACATTACCTTTCAGTTTACCCCTTTGCAGCTTCATGTTATGCCCTTTAGTTTTACAGCTTTCCCGACTTTGGAAGAGGTTTGTTTGTCCATTAATACTCAAGTATTTAAAGATCTGAATCATATCTCCCCTGTCCCTCCTCTTCTCCAGAGTGTACATATTTAGGTCTTCAAGTCACTTCTCATAAGTCTTCTGACACAGGTTCCAAATCATTTTTGTCGCCTTCCTCTGAACAGTTTCCAGTCTTGTTAAATCCTTTGAGAGATATGGTTTCCAAAACTAAACACAATATTTCAAGTGAGGCCTCATTAGTGACTTGTACAGTGGCATTAGTGCCTCTTCCTTTCTGCTGGTAATTCCTCTCTGTATGCAACCCAGCATTCTTCTGGCTTTGGCCACCGCCTTGTCACACTGTTTCGCCACCTTGAGATCATCAGAAATAATCACTCCGATGTACTTCTCATGGTCCATGCACACCAATCTCTCGCCTCCTATCACATACAATTCCCTTGGATTTCTGCTTCCCAAGTGCATGACACTGCACTTCTTCACATTAAATCTTAACTGCCAAGCATTACCATTCTTCCAGCTTTTGTAGATCTTTCCTCAGGGAAGTTTGGTGTCATCTGCAAATTTTGGTGTCATCTGCAAAAAGACAGACTTTTCCATTCAGCCCTTCGGCAATATCACTCACAAATATATCGAACAGTACCGGTCCCAGGACCAAACTCGGGCACAGTGCTAATCACTTTCCTTTCGTCCAAGTGAGTTCCGTTTACAGTCACCTTCTGTCGTCTGTCAGGCAACCAAGTTCTGATCCAGTTCATCATCTTGAGACCTATCCCAAGCTGAGTTTATTGATAAACCTCCTATGAGGAACAGTATCAAAGGCTTTGCTGAAATCTAGGTAGATTACATCCATCGCATGCCCTTGTTCTAGTTCTCTGGTCACCCAGTCAAAGAACTCAATCAGATTTGTTTGACAAGATCATTCTTTGGTAAAACCAGGTTGTCTCAGATCATGCAACCTATTGGTTTTGAAGAAGTCCACTATTTGCTCTTTCAGGAGCGCCTCCAATACTTTTCCCGCTACCGAGGTAAGGCTTACTGGCTTCTAGTTTGCCACTTCTTCCCTATTACCACTTTTGTGGAGAGGTACCACATCAGCCCTTCTCCAGTCCTGTGGAACTTCTTCTGTCTCCAAGTATCTATTAAAAACATCCTTTAAAGGCCCTGCAAGAACCTCTCTAAGCCCTTTCAGTATCCTGGAGTGTATCTCATCTGGTCCCATAGATTTGTCCACTTTCAGTTTTGCAAGCTGTTCTAACACATCATCTTTTGTGAATGATGTGATATCTACTTCATTCCCATTTGTATATTTGTCAATCACAGGTGGTCCTTCTCCAGGATTTTCTCTAGTCAAAACAGAGCAGAAGTATTTGTTTAGCATTTTTGCTTTTTCAATGTCACTTTCCATGAATCAGTTCCCAGCCCACATGAGTCCTGCAGTTCCACCTCTGATTTTCCTCCTCTCCTGAATACACCGGAAAAACATTGTTGCCGCCACACTTCACATCTTTAGCTATCTTTTCTTCTGTCTTTAATTTTGCTATCCTTATTTCTCTTTTTGTCTCTTTTAGTTTGATCTTGTATTCTTTTCTGTGTTCCTCTGTTTGTGAGGTTCTGAATTTTGTGAAAGCTGTGTTTTTTGCCTTTATTTGTGCAGCCACTTCTTTGGAGAACCAAATAGGTTTACTTTTCCTCTTGTTTTTATTTACTTTCCTTATGTATGTATCTGTTGCACCTTTTATTGCCTCCTTTAGTTTAGTCCATTGCAATTCCACTTCCCTTATCCACTCCCACCCTACCAACTCCTCCTTCAGGTACTTGGCCATTTTACTGAAGTCAGTGTTTTTGAAGTCTAAGACTCTGAGTTTGCTGTGATTGGATTCCATCTTGGCTTTTATCTCAAACCAAATGGGTACCCGGATATTCAACACGCTATCCCCGTTGGTGAGCACTAAATCCAGCACGGAGATCTCCCTGGTCGGTTCCATTACCATTTGTTTAAGTAACGCATCTTGGAAGGCATGCACAATCTTTTTTACTTCTTTCCAGATTTGCAGAACGAACACTTCAATCCAAATCGGGTTGATTAAAGTCACCCAATATGATCACTTCCCCCTTCATGGCTATCTTTGCAATATCAACAATCAATTCCCTATCCATTTCTTCGGTTTGAGTTGGAGGCCTGTAGACCACACCAGTATGGATGACAGTGCCATCTCCTCTTTCCAACACAATTCAGAGCGCTTCTTCTTTTCTCCACAGCCCCAGAATTTCATCAGCTTTAATATTGCTTTTAACATATAGGGCTACTCCTCCTCTTTTTTCACTTAGGATCCTTTTCCCTGTGGGAGAGAGATGTAGTCCATCAGTACAGTATAGTCTCTTGTAGATCCATATGTTTCCCCAGTCGCCTATATATCTAAATCCTTCTTGTGTGCACCAGGTTTGGAGTCATGTATTAAAGGTTTTTCAAGTATATTCGTAGCAAAAAACCCGTAAGAGAGTCAGTTGGACCATTAGATGATAGAAGGGGCACTAAAGGAGGACCCTAAAGGAGGACAAGGCAATAGTGGAGAAACTGAATGAATTCTTGGCTTCGGTCTTTAACTAAAAAGATGTAAGGAAGTTACCCATGCCTAAAATGGTATTTAAAGGTGGCATATCAGAAGAATTGAAAGAAATTTTGATAAACTGAGAAGATGTATTACAACTATTTGATAAACTGAAGAGTAGCAAATCATCTGGACCACATGCTATACATCCAAGGGTGTTGAAAGAACTGATTTATGAGACTGCAGACCTACTATTAGTAATCTACGAACTATCATTAAAATCATCTCTAGTACCTGAAGATTGGAGAATGGCCAATGTAATGTAAATTTTTTTAAAGTGCTCCAGGGGTTATCCGGGAAACTACAGACCGGTGAGCCTGATGTCAGTACTGAGCAAAATGGTAGAAACCATTATAAATAATAAAATTACTGAACATGTAGATAGTCATGGTTTAATGGGAGAAAGCCAACATGGATTTAGGCAAGAAAAGTCTTGTCTTACTAATCTATTATATTTTTTTGAAGGTGTGAACAAACAGGTAGACAAAGGTGAGTTGGTTGATATAGTGTATGTGGATTTTCAGAAAGCCTTTGACATGGTCCTTCATGCAAGACTCTTGGCAATATTGAAAAGTCATAGGATATGAGGCAGTGTACTATTGTGGATCAAAAACTGGTTAAAATATAAAAAGCAGAGAGTAGGGCTAAATGGTCAATTTTCTCAATGGAGAAAGATGAACAGTGGATCTGTGCTGGGCCCGCTGCTTTTTAACATATATATAAATGATCTAGAAATGGGAATAAGGAGTGAGATGATCAAATTTGCAGATGAGACAAAATGATTAAAAGTTGTTAAGACACAAGAGGATTGTGAAAAATTGCAAGAGGACCTTGATAAATTGGAAGACTGGACGTCCAAATGGCAGATGAAATTTAATGTGGACAAGTGCAAAGTTATGCATCTAGGAAAGAACAACCAAAACTATGGTTACATGATGCAAGGTTCCACATTAGGAACCACCACCCCAGAAAAAGATTTAGGCGCCATCGTTGATAACACGTTGAAACCCTTCGCCCATTGTGCAGCGACAGCAAAGGCGGCAAACAGAATGTTAGGAATCATAAGTAAAGGAATGGAGAATAAAACAAAGAATATTATAATGCCTCTATCGTTCCATGGTGCAACTGCACTTTGAATATTGTTTGCAATTCTGGTCACTGTATCTTAAAAAGGATACAGCGGAATTAGAAAAGGAACAGAGAAGAGCCACCAAAATGGTAAAGGGGATGGAAAGATACCCCTATGAGAAGAGGCTTAAAAGGTTAGGGCTCTTCAATTTGGAAAAGATACAGGTGAGGGGAGATATGATAGATGTCTATAAATTAATGAATGGAGTGGAATGGGTAAACGTATATCGGTTGGCTTATGCCATCAAAAAGTAGAAAGACTAGGGGACACAATGAAGCTACAGTGTAACCCATTTAAGACTAAGAGTATTTGTTCAATGAATGCATAATCAAACTCTGGAATTCATTACTGGAAGATTTAGTAAAAGCTGTTAGTGTAGCCGAGTTTAAAAAAGGGTTGGACAAGTTCCTGGAGGAAATGTCCATAAACCATTATTAAAGAGGACCTGAGAAATCCAGTGCTTTCCTTAAGACAAGCATTGTGCAACCTGTGTACCTTTTGGGGAACCTGCCAGATACTTGTGACCCAGATTGGCCACTGTTGGATACAGGATACTAGGCTAGGTCAGACCCAGTATGGTGTTTTTTTATGTACTACCGCTAGGGGTTACCATTATCATGTAATGTGATCCCATGAGGTAGATGCTGGCCTCATGCATTTATTGTTCAGGCTTTGCACTTGTACCTTCACGTCTGCAGTGTGTTAGTCCTGCATTTTGGTAAACAGGCCCCTAAATTTTGCCCTTTCTCAAAATCAAAATTGAATGGGCACAGTGACTCGGCCTGTAAATATTAACCTAGAAACCAAAAATAAAACAAATAGGCCTTCTTCCTACAAAATGATGCAAGCATTGGTCTTGGAATTCACTACTTTTTATTAAAATTAAAAATTGCAAAGAATGTTAGCACTGTAAACATGATTTTAAGATTAGAGACACTTTTTTACCATTTCCAGCAATTCTTCATGCACACTGGGATTGCCACTGTATAATATTCTGTACTTCCCCTTTAAGTTCAGGCAGACCCAGCTAGTCAGATTTTCAGGATACCCATAATGAATATGCATGAAATAGAGGAGCGGGTTAGACACGTGGTGGTTATGGAATGCCTTATGGTGGCTCGGCATCAACGGATAGAAAAATATAGGAAAAAGTGGGAAACCTTGGGACGGGCTGTGGAGAGGGGGTCTAGGGGTAATTACCTATAGATTAGGGGGCAAAGGGGCTCAGCGCTTTTGAGGGAGGACTGTGGGGGAGGGAGATGGTGAAGGGGGTAGTTTGCTATTGTCTCTACATTATTGGGGAGGGAAAGACAAGGGATTTGTAGGTGATTGATGGCGAGTTTGCTGTTTTGCAGGTTGTAATTTTATTAAAATGAAAAAGAAGTGTATGTATGAACAGCTTGTTGGAATTTAAAATTGCATAAATATTGTTTATAATTTAAAGCTTTGTATGGTGGAATGTGCTTAATAAAAAGTTTATTTTTAAAAAATCATGCAAATCTCTCTCATGCATATTCATTATTTGAGTTTTGAACGCCCAACTGGGTAGCTGTGTCCAAAGGACTGGGTTGAGAATCACTGCCCTAGGGTGACCGATAGTTCCATCGAGAGAGGCTGAGCAAGCGGCGGTTTTCACCTATTCCATTCACGGACTTTCTGAAACTGAACTGCAACTCCACACATGAGTATAAAACTAGGACTGGCTCAGCCTCTGCCTACAGACTTTCTGTCAGACAAAAGTTCCGAGGGACCTTTCAAACTTTTTCCTTTGGCTGCACAGAGGACTTTAATGTGCTGGAAAAGCTTGGATTTGGAAGGAATCTGACTCACTGATCCATATTACTCTAGCCTATAGAGCTTCTAAGTAGCAGCAGTAAAAGGTTTAAATTAGGTCTATAGTGAGCTGGACCCTGTACATACTTTTCCACGAATGATAAATAAACCATAGGCTAAACATGCACAAAGACTTTGGCAGAGAGTTTTAATTTCCTTTTCGGGGCCCCTAAAGTGTAGATTAAAAAAATAAATGGAACATTAAATGAAATATCAATTTATGCTGTGTAAGCAAGCTCATTTTAAAGCAGTTGCCATATAATCTTGCGGATTGCTAGGTTTACTGTAAATTTAGGGAAAGCATTTAGTATGCTTACTGATTTTAATAATTTATGTTTATTTTTAGTAGCACAGAACATAAGAAAAAGTGCAAGAAAAAAATCTAGAAATCCGGCTAACTTAGAGTCATCTGAGGTTCTTAAACATTTTTAGTGTATTTGGTTTCCAGTTGAAAAGTGTCATTCCTGCCAGATCATGCCGTTTCCAAGTTATTGCAGGGCATGTCTCCAAACTATTACGAACCACATCTGGTTCATGGCTTATGTTCTTTGCAGATGAAGGTTTTGGGCAAGAATTTTAATCTTAAAACTTGATGAGAAACTTATAAAACAATTTGCAGTTCATCATTATCAGTTCAGAAATATTAAGCAGATATAAGAGCAATGTGAGTGATATGCAAAACAGTCAAATCCCAACAACCCAAAGTCAGAGCAGTTTCATCTAGCTTTTTAGCATAGCACTCCCAGCAAGGGATGCTTTTTTCTCATTAGCAGGCTTTAGTACAATATACTTCATTGTGTAAGGTTCAAGGGCAGTGGTGGCTCCCTAACCTTCTTGCCCCAGTACACACTCCCCCAGCATCCTCTAGAAGCTTGCTACTTGTGCCCCTCCAGAATAGCTGTTGCATTTTCTATCAGCACTCCACAACTATCTGTGAATTTGAGCTGTGCGCTACCCGAACTCTTTTTGTAAGACTGTATATGTAAAAAGTGAAGGAATTCAAGCACCATATGCCTCAAATTTAGTGAGAGCAGCATGGTGCTGGAAGAAAGCAGAGGGCCTGGGGACAGGATGAGCAGCTGACTAGTGGGCGAGGCTGGTAAGCATTGAAATTGGCTGGAATAGGGTTAGGGATGGTGTATATGGAGGAAAGAGAACAAGGGAGAGAGCTGGAAAGGGTCTTGCTCAAAGTACAATTAAGCAGCCAGGATGGCCACGGTATTGGTAGGAAACCAACACCTTTGTCTCATTTCTCAGGGTTCTGGGCACCAGCAATTTTGTCTAGTGATAATCCTAGCTCTCGCAAAAGTCTCTGCAAATTTGGTAAGGACTTTGGTGGCCATCCAGGTGGGGGGAGATATGCCACAGGTAGCCTTGGTGAGTCTGGATGCCAAGAAAGCCTTTGATAGGGTCTCTTGGAGTACCTGTTGAGGGTGCTGGGAAAATTCGGACTATAGGTTGACTTTCAGCGGTGAGTTCAGTTCCTGTACTTTAGACCTTAGGCTCAGTTAATAATTTACGGCAAAAGAACTGAGGTCTTTCCACTGGAAGGGGTGTCTTCTCTCGCCCATGCTGTTTATTCTATATTTGGAGCCACTGGCCATTAAGATATGGGAGTCTGATGGAATGGTGGACATACCAGTGGGGGGGGGGGGGGCCTTACCACATCAATCTTTTTGTGGATGATATGCTCCTGTTTCTGGGGAATGCTGAGCGGGAGCTACTGGGGGCTCTGAGTATGGTAGATTGCTTCAGCTCGTCCTCAGGTCTATGCATCAATTACAGCAAATAGGAGGTGCTGGCACTGAGAGTGGAGATAAGAGACTTGGGGATGGTGAGGTCTGTCATTGACTTGAGTGGGAAGCAGCTTGATGTATTTGGGAGTGTATCTTAGTGCAACTTACAAAGTGATTTACAAAAAAAACATTGAGGAGAGATTGGTACATATGTAAGAGAGAGCCGGAACTATGCGAGAGCTGGAAGGACCGGCCACTCTCCCTACTAGGCAACGCTACCTTAATCAAGATGGTGATCTTCCCCCTAAGATCTTGTACACTTTGCAAACTTTGCCGATATAGGTCCAACAGAGGGAACTGGCCATCTATACAACTATAGTTCAGAAGTTTGTGCAGCAGGAAAAGAATGCTAGAATAGCATACTCTAAGCTAATTTTGGATAGAGATCAAGGTGGGGTTCAGCTGCCTGATCCCCGTTTATATAATGTCACAGGTAAATACCTGAGATGTATATTGGCCAATGCTGCTATGCCGGCAGGCCTATTAGAGTATAGATGGGCACCATACATCTTCATTAATTTGTTGTACCATAACACTGGTCAACACTAAATCGTTACTGACTTTAAGAGGCTCTAATCTGTAGTATCTTGGTGAGCTGAACACGAATATAACATTAAAAACATTTTATTGGCTCTCGTTTTGAAGATATTGCATGTAGTTCATTTTTGACGTTTCACCGTGTAAATTTATCCAGTAGGACATCAACAACATCCCAAATAAGCCTTGAATGATGTAATATTGCATCACATTGCATAATACCAGCATGCACACATCATCCAGAGTTGATTGCATCATTTTCTGATGCAATGCAATACAGGTAGTCGTCGACTTACGACCTATGCGACTTACGACTGATCAACTTTACGACCGAGGAAATTGTCTTAAGTCGCATAGGTCGTAAGTCTTGCCAGATTCACAACGCAGCACCCCGGCAGCAGGTTCTCAGTTTCAAAGCTGCCTCCATTTGCATAGCTCCCCCGTTTGTCGCCAATTGTGCCTTGTCTGGGCCCAGTGGGACTAGGGCGGGACAGAGCAGCAACGATGGCCTGAATATTGACATCAGCAGAGGTGCTGTCTCTGGCAGCTCTGAAGAAGGAAACTCACAGAAAAAGAAAAATTCACTTTCCAGGGCAGCAGCAATGTTGCTGCGATCGCGTGGTGTGATCGTCTTCTGTTTTGTTTTCCTGATATAAGATTGATCCCGACGGAGCAGGGGAGAGCTGCAGCTGCCCTTGTCTGTGGTCAGAAAGAACTGAAGCGGCACTGAGCGGGACAAGGCGGGAAGCTGCACGCATGCTCAGAAGCCAAAAAGACTTCTCTGAGCTAGTGGAAAGTCCGGCGCTATGGCTCCAGTGGAGTGGGCCTGCATCCAGTCTAGGCAAACATCTGGCGGTTGGCGTAAGTATAGTAATTTAACATAGGCCGACTTACGACCAGATCGACTTACGACCGGTCTGTCGGAACCAGACACGGTCGTAAGTTGACGACTACCTGTACTACTGCCATCTGACATCAGCAGTGTACTATACGCAGTCGGAAAGGAAAGTAATCTGGTATTTTGTTACGATATTGAAAGTCTCATGAATGCCTTAAAAATCACTCATGACCCACAAGACTGGAGAATATTTATACTCTTCGGAACTGAGTCTGAAGGCTGTGCTTTTGAACAATGGAAACCATCTTCCATCTATTCCAGTAGCGCATGCCATCCACATGAAAGAGACATACAATAACTTGAAGGTAGTTGCCCTTTTAATGGGACTGCAGCAGGGATGTATAAAATACATGTGTTTCTTATGTGAGTGGGATAGCCGAGCAAGGGATTGGCACTACTTGCAGAAGGAATGGAATCGCAGACAAAATGTAACAGTTGGAGAGAAGAATATCCAGCACCCAGCTCTGGTTGAGGCTCACAAAATCCTGCTACCACCCCTTCACATCAAACTAGATTTGATGAAAAACTTCGTGAAAGCCATGGACCGCACTTCGCCAGCTTTCCGATACCTGCATGAAAAATTCCCTTGACTCAGTGAAGCAAAGATTAAAGAGGGAGTTTTTGTGGGTCCTCAGATTCGAGAGCTCTTCAAAGATGACCGGTTCAACAACTTGCTGCAGGGTGATGCGAAACAAGCATGGAATGCTTTTCACCTAGTGTCAACAAACTTTCTCGGGAATGTTAGAGTAGAAAACTACAAGGAACTAGTAGAAGACATGCTGATGCAGTATCAGAAACTTGGCTGCAATATGTCTCTAAAGATCCATTTCCTTGATTCCCATTTCGATTTCTTTCCTGACAACTGTGGTATGGTTAGTGATGAACAGGGCGAATGTTTTCACCAGGATATCGCAACAATGGAGCAAAGATACCAGGGAAAATGGTCCATTACAATGTTAGCTGACTACTGCTGGACACTCCCCAGAGAAGCTCCCGAACAGCTGTACAAGAGACAGGCGAAAAAAATCTAAGTAGTCGTCTATGACTTGGTTTTTTACAGGTATTAACTGAAGGCCTATTATATTTACTATTGACATGCATTTCGTGAATTAAACATTAATCCTTGTAGATTACAAAAAAACTAGAGCCAACTTTGCAATTTCACTGTCATATTCGTGTTCAGCATATAAAAATTGATAAGAAATTACTATTTTTATTTCAGTATCATGACTTTTGTAATAATTTGTTGACCGATCAGTGACAGCAGAGCCAGGCAAGGGGGAGGGGGTTCAGTGACTGTTAATGCCATTTAAAAGAGCCTGGCGATGGTGGAGGGCACAGGGAGGGGGAGAATCTGGGGTGCCTCCACTATTGCATCCCTGGAGAGCAGGTCCTGATTACAGGATCACTTCCTACCACACCAAGGTTATGCTCTCCTTCCAAGTGACTTTTCTCCTCCAAGGTAGCACAGAGGCTTAGCAGACTGGAGGTAGGACTTCTCTACTATGCCCCTAGAAGGACTCCTATATGTACACCTCTCTGTCTGCCTTAGCTCTTCTAAATCTGCTACTCTAGCCCACTGTCCCCCCTCCGCCACCTTTCCAGCCACCTCCATACCCATTCCCACTGTTGTTCGACAGCCTCCCCTCTCTCTCATTTTAACCCCGTCAGTTTATGAATCAAACATAAGCCTGCCAAGCGTCTTGCATACCTTGCCAAGCTTGGATTCCGGGTCTATTCCAATATGTTGCTATCTCACATCGCAAAATACAGTACCCCACCACTCCCTGCAGTTTCTTCAGCACTGCATTACCCTGCCAGTAGAGTAGGAACATATCGGGGGACCAGAGCAGCATGCAGCCTGTAATCTCTGTGATGATTGCTATAATCTGTCCCTAGCATTGTTGAACCACTGGGCATGTCCACCATATGTGCATCTATGTGCTCTAACCCCACACTGTCTCCAACACTCATCCAATAGCCTCATGTATGCCTTACACAGTCGCACTGGGGTCCAGTACCACCATCTTAACAATTTATAGCTGTTCTCCCATAACGAGGTGGCCACGGACAGTCTCACTATATCTTGGACAATCAAGTCCCATTCAGTTATGATCCAGGTCACCTCCAAATCCCGTTCCCATTTGATCATAAAACCTAATTTCTTGGGTTCCCTCATTATTAACCTCTTATTGATCCATGATAAAACTCCTTTTTATCCAGGGCCCCTAAGCAGATTCCCTCAAACCATCCTCCCTCTTTCCAAATGCCCTGCCATACCTCTGGTCACCACAGAAAGGCACACGCATGAAGATAATTATAGCGATCTCGTTCTGCTAAGTGGTAAAGATCTTGGATCCCCTCAAAATCCCACTCTCCTCCCTAAGCATCACCTGAGAGACCTGAGGCCCCACTCCTCCCACCGATGCAACACATCTATTCCCGGCCCTTTAACCTTCCCCAAAACATGCCATCAGGGACATTGTCTGAGAGCACTGTTTACTCCCTAACATCTGCCACTGATATTGCTATCATATTGAGAGGGTATGCCCTACAAAGGGGTTACTCCCCTTCCCCTCCCACTCTGCCTAACCAGGTGTTCCAGGGCTGCCAGGGGAAGGGTTGCCCCCCCTCCACCACCACCCAGTTTCTGCCTCTCTCAGAGCCAGGAGAAAAATGGCTGCAACTGAGCTGCTACATCATATTTATTAAAATTGGGAAACCCCCAAGCCTCCTTCTGCAAGTGCCCCATGCAAGATCGGTTCTGCCACTCTGGGGGCTCTATTCTGCCAAATGAAGTGGTCAACTTGTTTTTGTAGGCATTGCAGTAACCTTAAAGGTATGGGAATCTGCAAAGCCTGAAAGAGGAATAGAAAAACACTATCTATGATAACCATCCATTAACTATGATATCCCACCACTAAACTATATGTATGTCCTGTCGCCCCTGTTAATGTTATCCCAATCTGTGTAAACAACCACTTTGAATGAAGGAGAAAATGGTATACAAATCTGGATAAATAAAATAAAGAAATAAATAAAAACAGGGCAGCAACAGCATCTTGATCACCGGGAAGATGTATTACAACTATTTGATAAACTGAACAGTAGCAAATCACCTGAACCGGATGGTATACATCCAAGGATGTTGAAATAACAAATATGAGATTGCAGACCTACTATTAGCAATCTGTGAACTATCATTAAAATCATCTGTAATATCTGAAGACTGGAGGATGGCAATGTAACGCCAATTTTTAAAAAGGGTTCCGGGGGTGATCCGGGAAAACTACAGACCAGCGAGCCTGACATCTGTACCAGTAAAAATTGTAGAAACCATAATAAAGAACAAAATTACTGAACATGGCTTAATGGGAGACAGCCAACATGGCTTTAGACAAGGAAGATTTGTCTTACTAATCTGTTATGTTTTTTTGAAGATGTGAATAAACAGGTAGACAAAAGGTGAATCTGTTGATATAGTGTATTTGGATTTTCAAAAAGCCTTTGACAAGGTCCCTCATGAGAGACTTTTGGTGAAATTAAAAAAATTATGGCATAGGTGGCCGTGTATTATTGTGGATCAGGAGCTGGTTAAAAGATAGAAAGCAGAGGGAAGGGCTAAAGCCAATTTTCACCAATGGAGAAAGGTGAATAGTGGTGTACCCCAGGGATCTATGCTGGGTCCGCTGCTTTTTGACATATTCATAAATGACCTGGAAAAGGGAATAATGAGTGAGGTTTTCAAATTTGCAGATGAGACAGAACTATTTAAAGTTGTTAAAACCCAAGAGGATTGTGGAAAATTGCAAGAGGATCTTGATAAATTGGAAGACTGGGCATCAAAATGGCAGATGAAACTTAATGTGGACAAGTGCAAAATTATGCACCTAGGAAAGAACAACCCAGACTATGGTTACACGATGCAAGGTTCCACATTAGGAACCACCACCCAGGAAAAAGATTTAGGCGTCATCGTGGATAACATGTTGAAACCCTCCCCCAGCGGCGGCCAAGAGAGCAAATAGAATGCTAGGTATCATAAAGAAAGAAATGGAAAATAAAACAAAGGATATTATAATGCCTCTGTATTGTTCCATGGTGCAACCACACCTTGAATATTGTGCGCAATTCTGGTTGCTTTATCTTAAAAAAAGATATAGTGTTATTAGAAAAGGTACAGAGAAGAGCCACCAAAATGGTAAAGGGGATGGAAGAGAGGCTAATAAGGTTAGGGCTCTTCAACCTTGAAAAAAGACGACTGAAGGGAGATATGATAGAGGTCTATAATTTGAATGGATTAGAACGGGTAAACGTAGATTGATTGTTTACGCCATCAAAATATAGAAAGACTAGGGGACATGCAATAAAGTGCAGGGTAACCTATTTAAGATTAATAAGAGAAAATATTTTTTCATTCAACATGTAATCAAACTCTGGAATTCGTTACCGGAGGATGTAATAAAAGCTGTTAGTGTAGCCGGGTTTAAAAAAGGTTTGGACAAGTTCCTGGAGGAAAGGTCCATAAACCATTATTAAAGGGGACCCGGGATATCCACTGCTTGCCCCAATACAAGCATTGTGGAACCAGTGTCTTTTGGGAAATCTGCTAGGTAGTTGTGACCTAAATTGGCCACTATTGGAAACAGGATACTGGGCTTGATGGACCTTGGTCTGCCCCAGTATGGCATATCTTTTGTTCTTATGTTGTACATCCAAACCAGGAAACATACCCCCGCCGCCACCCACTAAGCAAACCCTTCATGGTCCCCAGCACTTTCTTGTAATTCAAATCATATAGCTCCTCCAAATGGCTTCCGATCTGCACCCCCAGATAACGAATAGATTGTTTTGCCCACCTAAAGGGGTAATCCTATTGCAATCGGGCCCGTTGTTCATCAGGGACAGTCAGATTAAAGATTTCAGATGGACCAATTGATGCAAAAGCATGCTATTCGGCCATATTCCCTAAGCTCCCACATAAGAAAGGATAGTGTTATATGTGGGCGAGTGACTGTTAAGATATCATCATCTGCAAATAATGATATCCGGTAATCTCTCTACCTGACCTTAACTCCTTGTATATCCATGCTCATCGTAACCCATGCTGCTAGGGACTCCACTGACAGAGAAAAGAGGTGAGGAGAGGTAACAGAGGGCACACCCCTGATGGGTACCCCATCCCTGGGGGAAATGCTTGAGTAACCCCCGTTAACCCTATCACACACCTTTGGGTTTCAGCATAAGGCTCTCACCCATCCCACAAAACTGGCTCTGAACCCCATGCAATCTAGTACTGAGAACAAAAATGTTCAGGCCACTTGGCCAAATGCCTTTTCGGCATCTAGAGAGAGTAGCAAAGCCGGATTCTGTCTGTGTTGCGCTGATCACACCAAGTTAAGAATTTTGCACATGTTATCCACTATCTGTTGGCCGGGAATGAATCCTGCCTGATCCTCATGGATCAATTACCCAAGCACTCTATTAAGACATCTCACCAAAACCTTTGCCAACAGCTTAGTGTCAAGGCTAATTAAAGAAATGGAGCGGTAGGAGGCATAGTCCTGCAGGTCTTTCCCCTCTTTTGAAATTAGAGATATGCCTATCCATCCCATCATATTGGCCAGTGCTTCACCCTCTCTGGACATGTTAAACAAGCGTACTAGGTGACCCATCAGGGCCCCACCAAATATTTTATAAATGCGAGTAGTCAACCCAACTAGGCCTGGGGCCCTTATCTACCTTAAGCTCCTTAATCGCTTGCATCACTTCCACTGCCTCAAATTCTCTGTCTAGGGCCTGCTGCTCCACTTCGCCTAGGTGATGCAGAGGAACAGACCCCAAATAGCTAGATATATGCCTATCCAGGGGTAGTGAGACTGCGGTATAAAGGTTTTGATAAAAGGCTGCAAATGCTGACCGAATCTCTTGATCCATTCTTAACGCTGCCCCTCCAGCTGTCATAATCTGCAATATGTGGGAGTGTACCTTATGTTTTAATTGTTGTGCCATATTTATTTATTTATTTATTTATTTAATATTTTTTATATACTGCCTTTCATGATATCAAGGTGGTTTACATTGAACAAACTGAAATTACATTGAACAGGGCATTATAACTTGGAGATAACTATTTTACAGGGAACATGAGCAATGGAGGGTTAAGTGGCTTGGCAAAGACCACAAGGAGCACCTGTGGGACTAGAAACCCCAGTCCTTCCGGCCCAAAGTTGCTGTTCTCCAGTGGGATTTGAACCCCTGACCTTCTGGCCTGAGGTACCTTGCCCCAACCACTAGGCCACTCCTCCACTCCCCGTCTTATTACCCACCTTGAAAAACTCTTGGCATAGTATTTGCATACGGTAACGAATAGCCTTAGCTTCTAACGCATATATTGGACTTGGGTCTCCAAGACTTGCTTCCTATACTTCCCTCCTACCTCTCTTGCATCAACTTCCTCCAAATGCAATAAATGCTGTTGAAACTGAACTCTTGCACCTCCCGCTCCCTTTTTATACTTGCTCCCCATTTAACCAATATTCCCCTTAACACAGCTTTGAACCCATCCTATACCGTTCCCACCCTACCTCCCCATTATCATTCATTCATAAGTATTCCAGTATCAATCATTCTACCTCACTCACTACCCCATCCAACTTTTAATAATGATTCATTCAGCTTCCAACATTGGGGACACTGTTCCTCCCTCACCGACAGCCTCACCACAACCAGTGCATGGTCCATCCAGGTAATCGTGTCCATTTCTGCTCCCTAAATCCTCCCTGCTGCTTCCCATCCAACCCACAAGGCATCTAGCCTAGAATAGGACCCATGTACGAAGAAGCAGAACGAGTACTGACGCCATCCCGGGTTGTAGAAGCGCCACGCATCAATCAAGCAATGGCGTTTCACAAACCTTTGATACTGAATCCTATCAGCCCTATGCCCCGCCCCCTCCCCGCAGTGCCTCTCCCAGGGTCCCACGTCAAATTGAAATCCCCCCACAAATCAATATCCCCTCTCCTAACTGAGCTACTCTCTCTGCCAATGCCTCCCAAAGAGCCTTGTGGTCCCGTAGGAGCATAAACATTAGCCACACAGAACCATTCATCTCCAATCCTCAACTACACCAATAAATACCGCCTGCCCAATCCCGAATCACCATATGGACTTCTACTTTCAATTTAGAATCTACCAATACTGCCACTCCCCCCTTTTTTTTCCTGTTACATTGTATTTGATGCAAAAAGTCTTACTGTTATACCTCCTAGGGCCACCAATGCTTCATAGGCCCACAGCAAGTGCGTCTCTTGTAGCAGAAACACCAACAGCTTCTGGCATGCCATTTCCTTATAAAGTTTTTGGCATTCAAGGTTGAATTGAGCCCTTTCACATTAATTGTCACCTATAAGTTGAAGCGTCCATCCCTCCCCACCTATCTAACTATAGCCCCGCCCTTCTGCCCTCTCCCCCACCCCATCCTCTCCCCCTCTAATTGGCCATCCACTCACCCTCCCTAGGATGCCCTGGACCGCTGCCAATATTATCAGACAGCCGGGCCAGCCCTGGTGCTGCTACACACTCACTCCTCGCCCTTCATCAGCTTACCTGCTTCTCTGCCTGTCACCCTTCTATCCTGCTACTTACCATATCCTCCTTTGTACCCTCATAGATTCTATACCTTTTGCAAACATAACGCATTCCCTCACCCTAAACCACCCGCTTCCATATCTCCCTCTCTCCCCACCCCCTAACAGTAAACCTGCAACCAAGAACAGAACCAACAGCTTTGAGTTCTCTTAGATGGGCTCTACCGGCCTAAGGCTCTGAGTCCCGAGATGAAATAAAGGTCCAGTATAGTTCAAACCAATGCTCTCCAGGAGAATTAGGGCAGTGCATTGTCCTCCCTCTGATACTCTAAGGTGTCTGATTGCTGGTGCAGTCTGCGACGGCCATGTGTGACACTCTGCTACTGCAGAGGTTCCTTCCAAGCTGACTCCTCAGCCCCTGGACTCAGCTCCAGTCCAGTCAATCCATCCTCCATAAGGGCTCGATCCGCTTCATTGCAAGTACGTACTCAGTCTTTGGCCTTTATACATAAAATTCAACCCAAATGGGAAGGTCCACCCATAACGTACTCCCTCCTCCCAGAGTCTAAGCAGCACATCTTTCATCTGTTGCCGCTTCTGCAGAGTAATTTGGGCCAGATCTGCAAAAGGTTCCACTCGACATGACCCCCACTGAAAGGGCCCCCCCCCCCATGGGCTCTGTTGAGCTCCTGTTCTTTAATGCTGCAATCATGATAGCAAGCAATGATATCATGAGGCCTATTATTTTGTCCCTGCTGGCCTGCTACACGGTGTGGACAATCTATCTGGAAGTCCAGGGCCTCTATGGCCTCCCCCCTCTGCCTGCAAGATAGCCTTGGATATTCTGACTACTGTTGCACAGTCCATATAGGGATCACCCTCCAGGATTCCTCAAAAGCGGATATTGCTCCTCCACGATCGGTTCTCCAAATCCTCGATCTTATCTTCAAGATTCTCACATTGCTGAAATAATGTCTGCAGTTTATTTTTTAACTGTAAACGTTTTAAGACACACTAATGAATTTAATATGCACCCCTAGTTAACAGTCTAATCTGTGGATTTGGATGAAGGGAGGCTGCATAGGATAGGCATAATAAGCCTCCAGGGATCCTTAGGAGAAGTAATTGCCTCAAACCTTGGAATCTCTTTTTAGAGGTCTGTGATATCTCAAGACTGACTGAGGGAGATTCTCCTGCGGCCATAATTGGATGTTGCTGTTTGTAGGCTCTAGAGTCACTTTCACTACAAAATATGGGCTTTGAGGGCATTATTAAAGACACTGCTGAAAAAAGAGAAGTTGAAGAAACTCTCTCAGGAAATATCTAGAAATTCTGGAATTGTGTTTTTAGAATGTGCTTCAGAGGTTTTAGGGGGTCTTTTACTAACAGGCACTAAGGTGTAGCACATAATGCGCTAATAGCACTGAAACTTGGATGCATTAGGTACAATGCCACCACATTAACTATCGGGGGCATGGAAAGTATTTCCTTGGCAGTTAACGTGGAACCCTGTCCCCTGATGTACACTGCATTAAGTGACGTTAGGTAAACCCACACTAATGCAATTAGTGTGCAGTAGGACCATTGCGCCAACTGTGCTGCGCTCATCACACCTACTCCTCACTCCTAACCCTCGCATTCACAACCCTAACGAGGGTTGCACAGTTAGCATGGGAATCATCCCGTGCTGGCATGGTCCTGCGCTAGCCAGCAAGGCGTGTCCCAGTGTGCCCTAAGTGCGTGCCAACACACGTGCTGCCAGCTAGCTCTCATTAGTAAAAGACCCCCTTAATTGTATTGTCTTGCTATCTTTTTTCCTTATTTTTTCTAGTTTGTAATTTTTTTTCTCTCTTTTGTAAGTTCTAAAAAATGTGCAGGCTCTCAGCACTGTGGCTACAGTGCCTAGTGGGAAAGCCAGCACTGCCTGCAGCATGGGAGAACGTTCAGCAGGTTCAATCTTTATGATCAAAAACCTTCAGCCTGCACCCCTATCTTATGTCTCAATATATGTATTGAATGTTTCAAACCCTATAAAGTAGGTGTCTCTCATTATAGCCCAAGTTGGTAGTCTGGCTCTAATGTGACACCAAAGCATTCAAGGAATGCTTCGACAGAGCTCAGCTGCTAGTACAGCATGTGAACTGGCTTAAACCTATAAAAGAGTGCATAGTGCTCTATACCCACTAAATCTTCCTAGTTTTGGTAGGTATGGAATCTTTCTTACTGAGTTTTAGCAGCCCAAGACAACATTCCCTAATAGATGTTACACCCAGATGTGTTGACATCTTCCCACATATGAAAAGCAAATTCAGTGACCATCTATACAGAACATCTTGTTTCTGCACTAGGAGCAATGCTTGAAGTCAGTGAGCTTTGGGTTCTATTTCATCAGCTGAAGTAACAGATGCCCAATCTGGGAATTATTTTACATGACTAAAAATCCTAAATTGGTCCAAGTGGCCAGTTTGCAAATTATTTCTACAAGGCATTCTACATAGCGAAACAGTTGTCTAAAAATCAGATCCCCTTACCTCAAATATTCTCACATCTGACTTTTGTGCCCTTTTATTTACTGGATCTTTTGTTGCACTGTAGTAGAAAGCATAACTACAGTCACCAAAATTAATTTGTGTTTCTTGATTTATTAAGAAACATTACAGAATTACAAGATTGCACGCATACTTTAGCCAGCAAGGCAAGATCTGCAAACATTTAACTTTAGCCAAGAGAAAGTGTTTCTTTGCTCATTGTTCAGCTCCCATTATCTCATTCTATGAGCTTCAATGAAGCTACAGCAATTCTTGGCACATGCTAGACCATTTCCAAAACAATTTACTTCACTTGTGTTAAATACCATCTGGGACTCCGAGTATCTATGCATTGCACACACTCTTCATTTAATTTTTGTAATTCTGGCAAAATAGTAAACTATTGACTTTGATGAAGTACAGCCAATCCTAACACACTCATATTTAGTTCAGATAATGGATTCAGTAGGATTTTGATTTTTTTTTTCGTGTAGATTGTCTATTGTGCTGTTTAAAATTATACATCTGGACTATCATGCTCCTTTTGCATCGCCTTTGATGAAATTTTAAGAATAAATTTATCTGTTCAATATTTCCAAAGTACATCCTTTAAGTGATTGTGTTATCTTTTCAATTTTGAAAGAATTATGTCAAAGAATAAAATGTATTTGGAAAATGGCTGTCCACTTTGCTAAGCTACATGTTTAGTTAACTAAGTTAGTCACATAAAAAGATGGGTGTATGCACATAACTGGATAAAATCAAAGTGCGCAAATGTTTCCATTATGAAGTCTAAAAATGTGTTTGCTTTTATTCTATATCAAATATTTTACTATTTTAAAGTGTATTAAAAACACTAAATTCTTCACAGGTTGTAATACCTTTATGTTTAACTCTTGTTTATTAACCAAGACCAGCAGTAGATCACAACATAGACCAATATAGTAGTAGTATGTTAATATACAAGGGATATTATAATGTTGGTGACAGTCAATTCCATATAGTGTCTAATAATTTTTCCATATTTCCCCCCCTAGCAGTGTTGGCATCCGTCAGGACAGAATCCACCCCTCCTGGGCCATGTTGGTTCTTTCACAGCTCCGGGATGGACCCCTCCCAAGCTGTAAAGAGCTTAAACAACCCCTCAAATTACCCACAATCCCTTTCCCCCCTCTCCAATTCCATTCCATCATCCCCATGCTGGTATCTAGAATATTTAGACAAAAGAAAGTAATCAGAACAGATATAAAGCAGATCATCCAGAGTCCCGTGGGCCAGGAGGCCTTATCCCGCACAGCAACCCAAATTATCCTCAGACCCCACTGTGGTCTCTGGTCCCTCTTGCCCTCCCCTTCTGACTCCACTCGTTTCATTAGGGTTCCCAGGCCTCCTCGCTATTTTCTCCTCTTATTTTCTCCTCACACAGCACACTGATTCAATACATGGCTGCAAACTATGGAGGTCAATGTTGATGTAGGGGCCCCAGATCCCTAAGAATCTATCCCATCCCTGGCCTCTATTCCTTCCCCTTTCTCTTTCGAACAGCATTAGTTGATCTAGGGTAGTTTGCCAGGGTCTCACCAGGGGTCCCCTTGGATTCAGCTATGCACCCAGGATAGCCTTCAGAGTTAGTAGGAGAGCCAATCTTAGCCAGTGATTCCCATTTACTCACCATTCCATGCAGGGGCAATAAGACTTAACAGGTTTGCTGCGGAGAGCAGCGCAAGCAAGGCATTGCAATTCATTTCCCTTGGTTTTAGTGTTCTGGTTTGATAGTTGCGATTTTGGCTGTAGGTTCTGATCTAGGCACTACTTGGGGTAGTGTGCTGTTTAGGCTATGGAGTAGGATTTAGTATTATAGTTTCTGTGTTTGACCGTTTTGCATCTAGGAAATGTACTTGCATAATGCGGTCTCTCTGATGCTTATATCTGGCTGTTATAGGTTGTCTAGAGTGTAATAGAAGTTTTATTGGTGGAAATTATAGTATTTGAATCTGTTTGGCGATGTCTATGCTAATGTTTAGTAAACTCATTAGTTGGTGTAGGGAGCATACAGAGCGGTAACAAGTTGTAGTATGTAGTAAAGCTCGTATATGTTTACGTTGTATATTTTATCAATGAAAGATTACAGTAGTTGATAAGCTTAACAGTTTAAACAGATCATATCAGATTACGTCCGCTATTTTTACAATTGTTAGATTACAGCAGATAAGTTGAAACAGTTCCTATATAGTTATGTCATTTAACAGTCGACTGGATTTAGATGGTTGTATTAGTTAAACAGACGTACCTTCTTTCCTGTTGCGGGGAACCCCTTTATAGGCAGAGCTAGAGCAACCTCATAGCACAGTGGGAGGAGGAAGCAGATCTTTTTGCAGGCAGCGATCTAACCTCTTTTGGTGCTGTAGAGGTGAAGCGTTGTTGCTGGAGCTGGAGAGAACGTTGATTTTTGCTTCGGGGGAGCTCAGATGTTAGCAGGAGTTCCGTTGGCACGCAGAGGTATATGGCCTTAAAAAGAATATAACTTTATTAGAAAAGGTACAGAGAAGAGCCACCAAAATGGTAAATGGGATGGAAGGATACCCCTATGAAGAAAGGATAAAAATGTTAGGGCTCTTCAACCTGGAAAAGAGACAGCTGAGGGGAGATATGATAGAGGTCTATAAATTAATGGAGTGGAACGGGTAAACGTAGGTGGAGCTAGAGCAACCACGTGGCACGGTGGGAGAAGGAAGCAGATCTTTTTGCAGGCAGCAATCTAACCTCTTTTGGTGCTGTTGGTGAAGCAAGCGTTGTTGCTGGAGCTGGAGAGAACGCTGATCTTTGCTTCCAATTGTCATGCTCACACACTCCTGGTCTTAGTCTGAAGGTCCTGTGGGGGTCCCAGGGCACTTAGTCTCAAACAGTTCGAAAATTCAGGATTGAACTGGAGCCATTAAAATTTGAGAATCTATTCTCAGCATTATGCGGTGCCTTGCCAGATCAGCGAGGTCCTTCAGCATTAGAGAGCGTGCTGATGAAAGCCGCCGCCTCCTCCGGGGTTTCATAAATGGAGGTTTTCCCTTGCACAATGATCCTCAGTCGGACTGGATATGTCAGCGAGAACATAATGCCCTTCTGTACAAGTTTACTGCATATTGGGGCAAAATCTTTGCGGCACTTTGTTATAGAGAATGAGTAGTCTTGAAATAATAGAATCTTGCACCCCTCATGTTCACTGCTGCGTCTTTCCCGGGCCACCCAAAGAACCACTTTTTTGTAGAGATAATTGTGAATTCGGGCAATTGATACCCTGGGTCGGTTGTCACCTTCTCGCCGGGGGCCTAAATGGTGGGCTTGCTCTATAAGCTTTTTGCCCTCTAGCTTCCAAGGTGTAACTGGGCGGGAAGCCAAGTGTCTAAAAAGCTGTGGAGTTCTCTTTTGGCCATTGTCTCCACAATACCTACGATCCTGATTGGATGCGGCAGGTGGAAAACAACTTGGCCACATGTTGTGGTAACTGCTTTCCAATCTTTTAATGGACTCAGTCTGTAAAGATATGTTATCTTCCATAACTAATATGCGGTGTTCCATCCCATTCAGGCAGTCACAGAGGTCGGACACTACTTGGTCTACTTTGGCCATATGATCCGTTAGTCCCTAGAGTCTCCCGTCCAGTGCTTTGACCATGGTGGCAGAAACATCTTCTCTCAGGCTGTCTTTTGGCATAGATTTCCTCGGGCTTTTTGGCACCGCTTCTGCCATTTTGGGGTCTAGGGCCTTGCACCACTCCTGTCGGTCTTTCCTGGCCATTTTGGTGGTCATGGGCCTCAGTCGCTTGTTTTCTCTGTACGTAGTGAAACCCTCTGGGCTCCACAAGTAGCGATTGTAATAGTTTGAGTCTTTGAAGTGGGGTTTCGCAGAATAAACTAATATTTTGCATTGAAGAGCCTCAGAGCTCAGCAATTCACATTCTGCTGCGTTCACTGCATTTCATGACCCCCCTTGTGATACCTTTAATTGAACTAATACTGTAGCAGCAGAGCGCAGACAAACCAATGATACCAGGAGTCTGTTCAGAAGGTCCAAATCATTTATTTGTGCACAAGTCTCAAGCAGAATCAAATTCAAAATGGCTGAGCAATGATTTCTAGCAAAACAACAACTTTTATAGACTTCTTCTCCATTCTAGACATAGGAAAACATTTCATTGGTCCCGGTACCCTCCCGTACACCTTCTATTGGTTCCGGTACCGATATGGCTATCCAATGATGTCCTTTGACTGGGCTTAGCACCTGCTTACCCCCCTTCTAGTCCCAATTACAATGGTCAGTTCACCAACTTAGATACTTTTCCTCTTCCAAGGCCATTTAACTAGTTAGCACATATGGGAAAGCAGGGCACTTTAACCTTTCTTTCAGCAGATTTAATTAATTCCATAGCAGCTGTACCCTCTTATCAGTAGCAATTAAACTTATTTTTCTATATTTTTCTGAGTTTCGATTCTGCTCAGCTAAGCTGATTATGCTTTGCTAAGTTTCAGTTCTACAATAGCAGCATATTGGGGGATGTGCAATTCCTATGGGCCTCTCCACAGGCTTCATTTACAGGTCAAGCTAGTTAGGCCTGTCTGCTTATTTCAGACACCATGGATCATAGGCCTTCGCCTACCACAATACAAAACTATTTGAAGAAAATGTGACTTATGACATCATAATATCTCATATAAACTATGTTTAATTCTTGCTATGAGTACTATGAGAAGGTATCATAACATGCAAAGCATTCCGTTTTCTGCAGGACCAGTGTGACTGTATAAGAGGAATATAACCAAAACAGCTGGCACAAAGCAACCAGTTCCAGAGCCTGCCCTAAAGTCTTTGATGTTAAGCCAGAAAAAAAAAAGCTACCTCAGGGAGCCTTCTGAACTGATCTTTCCCTTGTGCGACCGCATCTTGAATATTGTGTGCAATTCTGGCTGCCGTACCTTAAAAAGAATATAACTTTATTAGAAAAGGTACAGAGAAGAGCCACCAAAATGGTAAATGGGATGGAAGGATACCCCTATGAAGAAAGGCTAAAAATGTTAGGGCTCTTCAACCTGGAAAAGAGACAGCTGAGGGGAGATATGATAGAGGTCTATAAATTAATGGAGTGGAACGGGTAAACGTAGATCGATTGTTTGCGCCATCAAAATATAGAAAGACTAGGGGACATGCAATGAAGCTACAGGGTAACCTATTTAAGACTAATAAGAGAAAATATTTTTTCACTCAAGATGTTATCGAACTCTGGAATTCGTTACTGGAGGATGTAGTAAAAACTGTTAGTGTAGCAGGGTTTAAAAAAGGTTTGGACAAATTCCTGGAGGAAAGGTGCATAAGCCATTATTAAAGAGGACTCGGGAAAACCTCCTCTTGCCCCAGTGCAAGCATTGTGGAACCTGTGTCTCTTTTCGGGAAACTGCTAGATACTTGTGACCTGGATTGGCCACTGCTGGAAACAAGATCCTGGGCTTGATGGACCTTGGTCTGACCCAGTATAGCATTTCTTATGTTCTTATATATACATTTTTTATGCTCTTTTCTCTCTCTCCTTTTTGTGTTCTGACATTCTACAATAGATGGTATGTTGAACGCATATTTTTTAATAGGTTTGTGTTATTATTATATTAAAAAATTACATACAAATAAATAATTTTTTCCATATCAACGTTCACCTAACAGTGATTTTCTGCTAAAACAATCATGTCGGGCATAATAAAGGATTCCTTTGCAGTGTTACCCCTGCTAGGGTTTTTTTTCTGTTTGTAATCTTTGTGGGGGTGTCCCTTTGTTTTACCTCCCTTTGTTAAATGGGGCAGATTTAGACAAGGAAGTATTGCGTCCATCTGCTACATTTTTTTGAAGGTGTGAAAAAATATGTGGATAAAGAAGCCTAGAGGTTAGAACACTGGCTTGGTAACCAAGAGACCAGGGTTCAATTCCCACTAGCACTTCTGATGGCCTTGGGCAAGTCACTTAACCCTCCACTGCCTTGGAAGAAAGGCCTGGCAATCTACTTCCGGTCACACTGCCAAGAAAACTCAGGAGCTGCTGGGTCACCAGGAGTCGGCATTTATTCGAAGGCACACATGAAGTTTATCTGGATTTTTGGAAAGCATTTATCAAAGTCCCTTCTGACAGATGCCTGCAGAAATTAAGAGAGGAACAAAATAAATGTCCTATTCTGGACTGGGAACTGGTGAAAAGAGAATGAAATAGTGCTAAATGATCAATTTTCTCAATGAAGCATGGTGAATAGTGGGTTACCCCAGGATGTTTTTTTAAACATATTTATAACTGATCGCTACAGGTACCAGTCTGTCAACAATGAGCCGCCTGACTGAAGACCGAACACAATTTAGGACAGCTATCCAGGGGGTCGCCATGAGTCGACTCCGACTCGACGACACTTAACAACAACTGATCTCTGGCAATTGTAACAATGAGCGAGGTAATCAGATCTAAAAATGACACAAAATTATTGAAAGTCATAAAATTGCATATAGTTTGTGAGAAAGTGCAGGAGGGCAGATGAAATTTAATGCAAACAAGTGCGAACTAATATAGGGATGAATAACCCAAATGATACAAGGGGGAGCTGATAAGTCTCTGGCTTTGTAATGAAACAGAAAGCTATGGGCACACCTTCAGTTCCAAAGGTCTGCAGAGAGATCATTCGGACCTCCGGAACTGAAGTGTGCCAGTAGCTTTCTGGTTCATTACAAGGCCAGAGACTTATCAGATCCCCCTCATATAGCTGCATAATACCAGATGCCATAGATGCTAGGCATCATTGCGAACTATACACTGAAATCTTTTGCTTAGTGTGCAGCAGCAGCTAGAAGAACAAAACCAATGTTAGGAAATAAAGAGAAAATATAGCAAAGAATATCATAATGCCTTTGTAATGCTACTTTATGGTGTGACTGCACTGAATTTTGTGTGCAATTTTAGTCACCATATCTCAAAACAGATATAGCAGAATTAGAAAAGGTACAGAGAAGGACAACTAAAATAATAGGACTAGAATGACTCCCCTATGAGGAAAGACTAAAGAGATGATCGCGCTCCAGCTTGGAGAAGACACAGCTTTATGGGGGTCATGCCATCTTCTACTAAAGCTCCCACTATTAATGTTGGGTTACTTAATGCTGGATCCATTCGAAATAAGAGTTCACTAATCCGCAATCTTATCATGGATTCCTCTTTGGAGATTCTTTCTGTCAAAGAAATGTGATTGAAACCTGTTAACAACATTTACAGCAGGCTTTTTTCTGGCATTGCTTTATCTTTTTTTTAGCAACACTCCATATTTCAGAACCATCCTTATTCTTTTCCTTTTTTGATCTGTTACAGCTGGAAACGTTTTTGGCCGATAAAAAGGTGGCTTAAGTTTAGGCGTTGTTAAGGAACAACCTTGTAAGATGGAAGAGTTTTGTCCTTAAGTGCAGTGCCATATTGCAACTGTATGCTTTCTCCGTGATGTGGGCTGCTGCTTGTCAGAAATAATTTTTCTTGTATTATTACTTTTTCTTTTACTGATTGAAGCATTTCCTGGTTTCTATTGCTGATTATAGAATTTGCAAAATCTTAAATTAAAAAAAAAAAAGAAAGCTATCCTTATTCTCTTTACAACATTTTGAAGTGTTGTTTCAACTGAAAGTGCAACTTCTGCGTATTAACCAAGGTAGCTTGGACCTGGGATCTTCCTTACCCTCCCCTCCTCCTCCCCTTCATAAGCAACACAATAACACACACCAAAATGGAGAAAACATTAGTTGCAGCTTTATTTAAAAAACTTGTTAACCAATTAACATTCAATCAAAGCTCCAACAATAGCAGATACCCACAATTACTGCCGGATAAAGTTTCTCACTTGCCAAATTACTAACAAGGTGGAACTAACATCCGCCCCTTCCACCGCTGTCCTTCCCAGCGGCACTCTGAAGCCCTTCCGAAAAGTAGCATGACACCCTGTGCGCTGTAAAACCCAGGTGTGTAAATAAAAAAACTGCATAAACCTGCAGGACAGTGGATGTGTAGTCAATGTGTAGTACACTGGAAACAGCATTACCTGGGAACCCACCACCCAACAATAAGCAAATATGTCCAGGATAGCCACCATCATAATCACTAGCCAGCATGCAAGACGGGAGGCACCAAAAGGGTCACCGCACCATCAGTGTCCCAAGGCCCATGGGAACTCCAGGGCACACACACACACCCCGAGCACAGGCAGCAGCCCCAACACCCTGTGGAGGGTGCAGAGGCCGGGTAGCTGGACAGTTGTGGACAGAGGCCCAGGGCAAGCACCAACCTTTGCAGTTTTGAAGAACTAACCAGAGGGATTACTACAACTGGAAATAGTAATGCACATTTGTAAGTATTTATCTTTTGGAATATATTCTAAATCTTGGGGAAAAGGGGTAATCTTTGGGTTAAAGCATATAAATTTGCATATTTTAGAAATGAGTGTGCTTGCTGAGTCAGTCAGATCTTAATACCACCAGACAGCTTTTCATTTAAATCAAATCAGAGTATAGCTTAGCATAGAAAGAAAAATAGAGTAGTTACTGAAATAAGTGTTTCTAGAGAGCTTTTTTATTTAAATCAAATCAGAATATAGTTTAGTATTCAAGTAGAATAAATAGTCTCAGAGTACAAAGAACTAAACTTGTTTCTAGTGACCTTTACAAAGAGGCCTTCCAGTTAGGTAACAAAAGATCTGTGAAGTTTATTAAGATCTGAGATTAATTCTTGAGGTGCACAAAGTCCATTTAACATATACAGTAAGGTATAGTTGTATTAGTATAAGCATCCCCTGCAAACCTAAGTAAACAAACAACTTTAATATCTGAACAAAACCTTAAAACTAAGATACAGACAGCAGTCCAGCATCGAGATGGGGGTTTTCCAGTCTTTTGCATTGAGTGTTACATGTATGATTTTCTTCCAGTTGGTGAGGAGTCTTATGTGTGCACTAGGTGCAAGGAGCTCTTTGCTCTCAGGGAACAAGTCTGATTCTCTGGAGGCTAGAGTAGCAGACTTGGAGGTCATAAGGAAGACAGAGAAGTATATAGACGAGACTTACAGCAACGTAGTTTTGAAGTAACACCTCCAGTCTGGCAACCTCCCTGTTGTCATGGAGGAGAGGGGTCACGTAACAGGAGAGCATCACCTTGGTGTGGCAGGAAGTGATCCTGTAACAAGGACCTGTTCTCCAGATGATGTAAAACACCCTTGCACCGAAGTGGTTTCTCCAGGGCCATATGCCCATGAGGGGAGGGTTAGGATGGCAGTTACAGTTGGTGATTCAATCAATAGGTATGTAGATAGCTGGGTGGCTGGTGGACATGAGGATCGCTTGGTAACAAGCCTGCCTGGTGTGAAGGTAGCAGACCTCACGTGTTACCTAGAAAAGGTGTTAGACAGCGTAGGGGAGAACATAACATAAGAACATAAGATATGCCATACTGGGTCAGACCAAGGTCCATCAAGCCCAGTATCCTGTTTCCAACAGTGGCCAATCTAGGTCATACGTACCTAGCAGTTTCCCCAAAAGACACAGGTTCCACAATGCTTGTACTGGGTCAAGCATTGATATCCTGGGTCCCTTCTTAATAATGGTTTATGGACCTTTCCTCCGGGAACTTTTCCAAACCTTTTTTAAACCCAGCTACACAAAGAGCCTTTACTACATCCTCCGGTAACAAATTCCAGAGTTTGATTACACGTTGAGTGAAAAAATATTTTCTTTTATTAGTCTTAAATAGTTTACCCTGTAGCTTCATTGCATGTCCCCTAGTCTTTCTATATTCTGATAACAAACAATCGATCTACGTTTACCCATTCCACTCCGTTCATCAATTATAGACTTCTATCATATCTCCCCTCAGCCGTCTCTTTTCCAGGTTAAAGAGCCCTAACCTTTTTAGCCTTTCTTCATAGGAGTATCCTTCCATCCCCTTTACCATTTTGGTGGCTCTTCTCTGAACCTTTTCTAATAACGCTATATATTTATTGTACACCGATTTGCTTGCCATTGAAAGGCGTTTTTTATCAAATGGAATAAAACAAACATAAACATAAGATACGGCGACCAGAATTGCACACAATATTCAAGTTGCGGTCTCACCATGAAACGATATAGAGGCATTATAATATATTTTATTTTATTTTCCTCATCATACCTAGCATTCTATTTGCTCTCTTGGCAGCCGCTGCACACTGGGCCGAGGGTTTTAACATGTTATCCACAATGACGCCTAAATCTTTTTCCTGGGTGGTGGTTCCTAATGTGGAACCTTGCATCGTGTAACCATAGTTTGGGTTGTTCTTCCCTAGGTGCATAACTTTGCACTTGTCCACATTAAATTTCACCTGCCATTCTGATGCCCAGTCTTCCAATTTATCAAGATCCTCTTGCAATTTTCCACAATCCTCTTGGGTTTTAACAACTTTAAATAGTTTTGTGTCATCTGCAAATTTGATAACCTCACTCATTATTCCACTTTCCAGGTCATTTATGAATATGTCAAAAAGCAGCGGACCCATCACAGATCCCTGGAGTACACCACTATTCACCTTTCTCCACTGGGAAAATTGGCCATTTAGCCCTACCCTCTGCTTTCTATCTTTTAACCAGTTCCTGATCCACAATAGTACACTGCCTCCTATCCCATGACTCTTTAGTTTTGCGAAAAGTCTCTGAGGAGGGACCTTGTCAAAGGCTTTCTGAAAGTCCAGATACACTATATCAACCGACTCACCTTTGTCCACCTGTTTATTTACACCTTCAAAAAAACATAACAGATTAATAAGACAAGATCTCCCTTGTCTAAAGCCATGTTTGGTTGTCTCCCATTAGGCCATGACTATCTACATGCTGAGTAATTTTATTCTTTATGATGGTTTCTACCATTTTTCCTGGTACTGACATCAGGCTCACCTGTCTGTAGTTTCCCGGATCACCCCTGGAACTCTTTTTAAAAATTGGTGTTACATTGGCGATCCTCCAATCTTCAGGTATTAGAGATGATTTTAATGATAGTTCACAGATTACTAATAGCAGGTCTGCAATCTCATATATCAGTTCTTTCAACACCCTTGGATGTATACCATCCGGCCCAGGTGATTTGCTACTCTTCAGTTTATCTAATAGTTGTAATACATCTTCCGATGTAACAATATTTCCTTCAATTCTTCCGCACCTTTAAATACCACTTCAGTCATGGGTAACATCCCTACATCTTCCTCAGTAAAGACCGAAGCAAAGAATTCATTCAGTCTCTCCGCTATCGCCTTGTCGCCTCTTAGTGCCCCCCTTTAACCCCCTCTTATTTCACGTTTTTGCTTCCGCAGCAAGCTTCTTCTCAAATTCTCCCTTTGCCTGCCTTATCAATGCCTTGCATTTGACTTGCCAGTGCTTGTGCTGTTTCCAGATTTTGTCGATTGACTCTTTTTTCCATTTCCTGAAAGATGCTTTTTTGGCAACAGCCTCTCTGACCTCACCTTTAAACCATGCTGGCAGTTTTTTGGACTTCCTTCCACTTTTCTTAAAGTGTGGAAGGGAGGAATCTGCTGTCTTGGTACATGTTGGTATCAATGACATAGGAAAGTATGGTAGGGAAGAGTTCTGTAGGCTTTAAGGTAGGAAGTTGAAATACAGTATTTCCAGGATAGCATTCTCAGAAATGTTTCCTGTTCATGCGCAGGAGCCAAAGGGTAGGCAGAGCTCCAGAGTCCCAATGCATGAATAAGATGATGGTGCAAAGAAGAGGGTATTGGATTTCTTAGGAACTGGGCAACATTCTCAGGAAAGGAGGGGTTTTTCCAAAGGATGGGCTCCACCTTAACTGGGTTGGAACCAGGCTGCTGGCATTAACCTTTAAAAAGGAGATAGAGCAGCTTTTAAACTAGATAATAGGGGAAAGCCAACAGTCGCCCAAGACTACACAGCTTAGAAGTATGTATCCATGAAGGATTCTAGCAAAAGAATGAAGTTAGGGCATATCGACAGAGCGGTTCCAATAAAGACATAAATAACCAAAATGCCCTTAAGTACAGAGCAGACAGAGTTTAAAGATTCCAAATTACTCCTGCCTACCAATAACCAAATTAATATTAATAAAATACGACCTCTAAAATGCTTGTATGCAAATGTTAGAAGTCTAAAAAATAAGAGTTAGAATATATAGCACTAAATGAGAGGTTAGATATGATTGGTATCTCAGAGACCTGGTGGAAAGAGGACAAACAGCAGGACACTGATGCCTGGATGCAAATTATATTGCAATGATAGAGTACATCAAATTGGTGGAGGGGTTGCACTCTATGTTAGAGAGGGCATTGAGTCACACAAGATTGAAGTGCTTCAGGAAACAAAATACACAGTAGAATCTCTATGGATTGAAATTCTATGTAAAAAGGGGAAGGCAATGGCAGAGGGTGTGTCCTACCGACTGCTTGGCCAAAATGAACAAATGGAAGATGAAGTGCTCAAAGAACAAAAAAAGTTGCAATACAGTATTAATAATTAGTAATAATTACCCTGGTATTGATTTGGTCAGTGTCACCGCAGGACATGCTAGGTAGATAAAGTTTCTAGATGAAATAGATGGCTGCTTCTTGGAGCAGCCGATTCATGAACCGACAAGATGGGAAGCCATTTTGGACCTAGTCGTTAGTGGTACACAAAATCTGGTGCAAGAGATATGGGTTTGGGGGCCACTTGGCAATAGTGATCATAGAATGATCGCATTTGATTTAATAAATGGAGGAAGGACAGCAAGAAAATCCATAGCACTGCCTTTTAACTTTCAAAAGGGAGACTATGATAAAATGTGGAAAACAGTTAAGAAAAAACTAAAAGGAGCAGCTGCAAAGGTTAAAGATTTATATCAAGCATGGATGTTTAAAAATATTATTTTGGAAATGCAGATCAGCTTTATTCCAAGCTTTAGGAAAGGTGGAAGGAAGTCCAAAACACTGCCAGCATGGTTTAAAGGTGAGGTCAGAGAGGCTGTTGTAGCCAAGAAAACATCTTTCAGAAAATGGAAAAAGGTGCCAAATGATGGAACCTAGAAACAAACACTGGCAAGTTAGTTGCAAGGCATTGATAGGGCAGACAAAGAGAATTTGAAAAGAAGCTTGCTGTGGAAGCAAAAATGCATAATAAAGACTTTTAAGTACATTCGCAGCAAAAAACCTGCGAGTGTGTCAGTTGGACCATTAGATGATAGAGGGGTAAAAAGGGGCACCAAGAATGGACAAGGCCATAGCAGAGAAACTGAATTCTTTGCTTCGATCTTTACTGAAGATGATATAAGGAAGTTACCCATGACTGAAATTGTATTTAAAGGTGATGCATTGAAAGAACTGAAAGAAATATTAATAAACTGGGAAGATATATTACAACTATTTGATAAACTAAACAGTAGCAAATCACCTGGACCGGATGGTATACGCCCAAGGGTGTTGAAAGAACTGAAATATGAGATTGCAGACCTATTAGTAATCTGTGAACTATCGATAAAATCATCTGTAGTACATGTAGAATGGCCAATGTAACACCAATTTTTAAAAAGAGTTACAGGGGTGATCTGGGAAATACAGGCCTGTGAGCCTGATATCAGTACTGGACAAAATGGTAGAAAGCATTATAAAGAACAAAATTACTGAATGTGTAGATAGTCATGTTTTAATGAGAGAAAGCCAATATGTCTTTAGCCAAGGAAGGTCTTATCTTACTAATCTGTTATATTTTTTTGAAGTTGTGAATAAACAGGTAGACAATGGTGAGCCAGTTGATATAGTGTGTATGGATTTTCAGAAAGCCTTTGACAAGGTCCATCATGAGAGCCTCTTGGTGAAGTTAAATAGTCATTGGATAGGAGGCAATGTACTATTGTGGATCAGGAACTGGTTAAAAGATAGAAAACAGAGGGTAAAGCTGAATGGCCAATTTTCCCAATGGAGAAAGGTGAATAGTGGAGTACCCCAGGGAACTGGCTGGGTCCGCTGCTTTTTAACTTATTTGTTAATGACCTGGAAATGGGAACAAGTGAAGTAGTCAAATCTGCGGATAACACAATATTATTCAAAGTTGTTAAAACCAAAGAGGATTGTGAAAAAATTGCAAGAGGACCTTGATAAATTGGAAGACTGGACATTCAAATGGCAGATGAAATTTAATGTGAACAAGTGGAAAGCTTTGCATCTAGGAAAGAACAATCCAAACCATGGTTACATGATGCAAGGTTCCACATCAGGAACCACAACCCAGGAAAAAGATTTAGGCATCATCATGGATAAAACTCAGTGTGCAGTAGCAGCCAAGGCGGCAAATAAAATGCTAGGATTCATAAGGAAAGGAATGGAGAATAAAACAAAGGATATTATAATGCCTCTCTATTGTTCCATGGTGCAACTGCACCTTGAATATTGTGTGCAATTCTGGTCGCTGTATCTTAAAAAGGATATAGCGGAATTAGAAAAGGTACAGAGAAGAGCCGCCAAAATGGTAAAGGGGATGGAAGGATACTCCTATGACAAGAGGCTTAAAAGATTAGGGCTTTTCAACCTGGAAAAGAGATGGCTGAGGGGAGATATGATAGAGGTCCATAAATTAATGAATGGAGTGGAACGGGTAAACTTAGATCAATTCTTTGCCATCATAAAGTGGAAAGACTAGGGGGACATGCAATGAAGCTACAGTGTAACCTGTTTAAGACTAATAAGAGAAAAACAGTTACTCACCTGTAACAGGTGCTCTCCGGGAACAGCAGGAATCAGTCCTCACATATGGGTGAAGTCTGTGCCAACTGAGGCCGCACGGAGCTTTTCCCCAGCTTTCAAAGAAAGCCTTTGGAACATACTACCACGCATGCATGGTCCCCCTTCCTGCCCAAGGGTGCCACCTTGCTCAGTCAAATGATAAAGCTGAGATGGAAAAAAAAAATGTATAGAGGCAACTCCAAGGGGAGGAGGGAGGATTGTGAGGACTAATTCCTACTGTTCCCGGAGAACACCTGTTACAGGTGAGTAACTACTCTTTCTCCAGAAACAAGCAGGGAGTCAGTTCTCACATATGGGACTCCCTAGCTCTAGGCTGCCGAGGACCAAACCACAACAGGACCCGCGGCGACCAGTCAAGTTGCCATGATTGGTAGAAGATGAGTCCCTGAAAGAGACTCTGCAAGACCCTAGCATCCAGCGACACAGTCTGGTAGCCTGAACACAAAAGGGTCGGAGGGCAGGACTTGCTTATACCCCGAGAATATTATGGAGTACTGCCTGGCCAAAGGCATTGTCCCTCTGTTACTCTCTCTCTAGGCAGTAGTGGGCTGCGAACGTGTGAATTGAAGACCATGTGGTGGCCTTGCAGATCTCCGTCACCGGCACTGAGAGGAGGATGGCCACAGATGTGGCTATTGCCCTTATGCGATGCGCTGTGATATGATGCTCAAGGGAGGGGCCAGCTCGCTCACAGGCGAGGGCGATACAGTCTGCCACCCAAGTGGACAGAGTTTGCTTAGTCACTGGGAACCCCAGTGTGCTGGGGTCATAAGATATAAAGAACTAAGTAGCTCTGTGATGAGCCTGAGTCCTCTGTAAGTAGGAGGACAGGGCCAGTTTACAGTACAGTGTATGGAGTACGAGTTCCTCCCTGCTGGCATCAGGCCATGGGAAGGTGGTGGGCAGGACCACCTCTTGGTTGAGGTGAAGGGAGACACTACCTTGGGGAGGAATTTGAGGTTTGTGCAGAGTACCACCCTGTTCTTATAGAATCTCGTATATGGTGGGTCAGCCACCAGAGCCTGGAGTTCGCTCACTCTTCGAAAGGATGCAAGAGCCACCAAGAAGGCCACCTTCCATGATAGGTACCTTAGGTGACAGGTGGCGAGGGGCTCAAATGGTGGTCTGTGAGCCAGAAGGCGGAGGGGAGGCTTGGCTAGCAGAAGGCCCCAGAGGAACCTGAAGACTAGGGGCTGATTGGAGAAGGTCTTTCCCTCGATGGGGCAGTGGTGAGCATTAATGGTGCTCAAATGCACCCGTACTGAGTTAGATTTTTAGCCTTGTATGCAATACGTGCAGCAGGTACTGGAGGATGAGCTGCACAGGGCAGAAGGGATTCTCTCCCCTTTCCATGCACCAGACTGAGAATCTCCTCCACTTAAAGGCATATGCCTGTCTGGTGGAGGGTTTCCAGGAGGCCAGCAGGATCTCCTTGATTTCCTCTGGAAGGCTGAAGGGTGCCAATGCTATCCTTTCAGCAGCCACGCCATTAGCGACAGGGACCCCTTATTGGGGTGCAAGAACGATACCTTCTCCTGAGATAGGAGGCCCAGGGCCAGGCCCAGTAGGACTGGGAGGGTTGCCGACAGAGAGCAGCTGGGGAAACCAGGGTTGCCTGGGTCACCTGGGGGTGATCAGTATTACTGATGCCCTGTCGCTTTGAACTTTGAAGAGGGTCCTGGCTACCAGGGGTCAGCAAGAATGCATAAAGTAGGCCTTCGACCCACGAAATTAAGATGGCATCCGCTGTCACTCTTTCCAGGTGTGGCTGATGGGAGCAGAATTGGGTCAGCTGTGTGTCGTCCGGAGAGGCGAATAGGTCCATCATAGGCTTGCCCCAGAGATGGAAGAGCTGTCTTGTCACCCTGGGGTGCAAGCGCCACTCATGTGGTCACAGGACCCTGCTCAGCCTGCCTGCTAAGCAGTTGTCCTGGCCCAGGAGGTACACTGCTCGCAGCCGCATGCTGTGGCGCGCTGCAAAGGAGAGGAGCACCATTGCCTCCCTGCAGAGGAAGTAAAAGCCGGTGCCTCCCTGTTTGTTGATGTAAAACATGGCCACTTGGTTGTCTGTCTGGATCAACACTGACAGATGGCGCAGGTGGTGATGAAAGGATTGCAGAGCCAGAAAAATCACCCTGAGCTCCAGGAGATTGATCTGAAGGAGGGATTCCTCCAGAGACCAACTGCCTTGTGTGCATAGGCCCTCGCAGTGTGCCCCCCCATCCCAGGAGGGAGGTGCCTGTGGTCAGAGTTGCTTGGGTCACGGTTGCTTGGAAGGGCATTCCCACCCCTATGTGGTGCAAATTTTGCCACCAGTTTAGTTAGGCCACCAGCCAGATGGTGACCTGGACCCTGTCCCTCAACCTGCCCATGGCTTGAGTCCACTTTGAGCGCAAGCACCATTGGGCCGCCCACATGTGCAGGTGGGCCGAGGGAGTAACATGGACTGTTGAGGCCACGTGGCCTAGCAGACAGAGGAGGAGGTGCGCCGAGACTGACCAGCAGTGCTGAACCTCTCCTGCCAGCTGCTGGAGATGTTCTGCACTCTCTCTTGGAAGGAACGCCTTTGCTTGCAGTGTGTCTAACTGTGCCCCTATGAACTCCAGGCCTTGGGCCAGGAAGAGATGGGATTTGGGGTAGTTGATGACAAACCCCAGGTGCTGCAGGAGGCGGATAGTCCGCCCTGCGGCCTGGCTGGCTGTAGTGTCTCTAATGAACCAGTTGTCCAGGTAGGGGAAGATGAAGGCTCCTTGTAGGCACAAATAGGTGGCCACCACCACCAGGCACGTTGTGAAAACCCTTGGTGATGAGGCTAGGCCGAAGGGAAGCACTCTGTACAGGTAGTGCTCTCCTCCTACCATGAACCTTAGGTACTATCTGTGGGAGGGGTGGATCAGGATGTGAGTGTATGCATCCTTCAGATCAAAGGAGCACAGCCAATCTCCCTGGCGGAGATAGGGCAGCAGTGTCCCAAGGGAGAGCATCTTGAACCACTCCCGCACAAGAAACCTTTTCAGGTTTTGCAGGTCTAGTATGGGCCTGAGGCCCCTAGTTCTTTTGGGCACAAGGAAGTATTTGAAGCCCTTTCCTTACATGTGTTTGGGGACAGGCTCTACTGTCGTGTCCTTGAGCAGGCCTGCGAGCTCTGAAAGGAGCAAGGTCTGGTGAAGGAGAGGCCACACGGCTTTCCTAGAACCACCCTGGGGGTGTTTGTTGGAAGCGGAGGAGATATCCCTCCCTTACCACTTGTAGGACCCATTGGTCAGTAGTGACCCTGACCCATCTGTGGGCAAAGAGTGCCAGACAGCCCCCTGTGGGCTGGGGAGGGTCTCCCAGGGGAGAAGAGGCCCTGTCTGGGGAGTCAAAAGCTCCCCCCAGGCTGGGTGGGAGCTGGGGCCTGGGGCTTCTGAGCCTTTGGCTTTCTCAGCCCATGGCCTTGACTCTTGGGCTGAGGGCCCTGTTGCTGTTGTCCTGAGAAGGACTGGTAGTGACCCTGCTGTAAGGACCCATTTTTCCTCGGGAAAGGGGGTCTTTTCCCCAATGGTTTCTTCCAGGGAAGGGCTGAGGTCTTCCTTGAGAGCCTCTGCCTGGTCAGAACTTCGGCCTCTATCTTGGCCGCCTTTTGGCCATGGGTTTGCTGAACAAGTTTTCCCCCCATGCAGGAGACATCAAATAGCTTCTCTTGTACTCACTGCTCGAGATCGGAGGTTTGCAGCCATGCCTGGTGCCATGCACCAATGCCGGCTGCTGCCACCCAAGCTTCAGATTCAAAAACCATTGTAGGTGGCATGGGACAGGAATTTTGAGCAGTCCTGGATCCCTGCTGTCAGGGCTTGGAACCTTTGAAGAGGTTCCCCGACAAGGTCCATGGAAAAACCTGCAAGTTCCCGGATGAGGCCTTTGAGGTACATGCCTATGTATAATTCATAGGCCTAAATCCGGCAGCTGAGCATGGAGCCCTGAAAATACTTGTGCCCAAGGGCATCAAGGGCTCTCTGTCCAGAGGGACTGAGGAATAATTCTTCTGGTTTTTGAACTTCTGCATCAATGACTCCACAACCATGGAGTTATGCGGGAGCCAAGCCTTTTGGAAACCAGGGCCGTTCTTGATGCGGTAGGTAGCATCGAGGCCAGGGTCTCCCTACATTCAGAGGAGCAGCTGCTCAAGGACAGGTTGCACCGGCACCCTTAGAGTCTCCTTTGGCAGGGACTCATACTAGAGGATCTCCAGTTCTTCTGTGCGCGGGTCCTCCTCCGATTCAGGAGGGACAGAGAAGGACCGGGCCATGTCCCGGACGAAGTTGTGAAAGGCCATATCCTCCGGTAGAGAATGGTGCCAGAGCACTGGGGGGTGATGGCTCTGAGGGGATCTCTCGGTGTTGAGAGGTCTCTGGGGAGGCCTCGTTATCAGTCTCCCACTCGGAGCCAGAGGGCATCAAGGACTCAGAGGTCTGGAGTTCCGGTGCCAGAAGGTTGGCTCTGGGGAATCGGGTTCCTCCCGAGGATCTCGGGTACGATTCCTGGAAACTGGCCGGGGAGAACTGGACACTCGAGGATCAGGACTGAGACCTCGATCGATGTCGAGGACTCGCCAGAGACTGGTGGTGCTCGTGGCCTGGCTCGACACCTGAAGACTCCCCCCCCCCCCCCAGTCATGGGCCCGGTTATTGGGGCAGATGATGCGGATGAGCCAGACATTATTGCCTGCTGCAAGCCCAAGATGGCAGAGATATTCTGCTCCTAGACTGCCATTATGGTTTTGGGGCCAAAAGGCTCTGCAGCTTTCAGCGTCAGCATGAGGGTCTCGGGCCCGACGCCAGCACTCATGCAAGTGCATCCTCAATGAAGACCACAGCCTCAAGGATCCTCGCATGGTCTCCACCAGCTGAAGACTCCTTCTTAGAGACCTTATGGGGGCGCTGCTCGGAGTCGACAGTCTCTCCATGGGACCTTACCGGGTTTCACCAGTGGAACCTCGACTGGCTTCAGGGATTTTTTCTTTTTCTTCTCGAGGTCCAGAGTCTTCTCAGAGGAACTGCCGTTGCGGGACTCAAAGGACAACTGGGCCTCGCGGGAAGTGCTAGGCTGGGAGCTCAGCGTCAGGGAAGCTGAATCTGTGTCGGAACTTGGGAACATCTTCCCCTGCAACTCCGACCGCTTCTTATTGGTTTACAGAGTCATGGCCTGGCACAAGTGGCCCTATCATGGTCCTGACCCAAACCGCGTAGGCATCAGTCGTGAGTGCCTGTGAGACACAGTTTGACTTCAGTGGTCACATTTTTTGAACCCATCGGGGGACATGGTGGGGGACACCTGGCCAGGGTCGACAATCCCCGGGCGAAAAAAGGGCATGAAAGCCAGTCGAAGCGAGCCTCGACAAAAAAGGAGGAGCAGCCAAGAAACAGCGCTGGCTCGAGGCAGGAAGAGGAACCGGTATGCAAACCAGGAAAAAACAGCTTTTAAGGATAATTTTAGAGAGATTTTTCCAGGGAAACAGGACGCGTGTCCATTGAGCTCTGCGTAGAAAAGGAGACTGAGCAAGATAGCACCCTTGGGCGGGAAGGAGACCACGCATGCGTGGTAGCATGTCCCAAAGGCTTTCTTTGAAAGCTGGGGAAATGCTCTGCGCAGGTTCCGTCAGCACCGACGTCACCTATATATAAGGACTGACTTCCTGCTTGTCCCTGGAAAAATATTTTTTCACTCAACGCGTAATCAAACTCTAGAATTTGTTAACAGTGAATGTAGTAAAAGCTGTTAGTGTAGCTGGGTTTAAAAAAGGTTTGAACAAGTTCCTGGAGGAAAGGTCCATAAACCATTATTAAAAAGGATCCGGGAAATCAACTCCTTACTCCGGGACAAGCATTGTTGAACCTGTGTACCTTTTTGGGAACCTGCCAGGTACTTATAATCTGGATTGGTCACTGTTGGAAACAGGATACTGGGCTTGATGGACCTTGGTCTGACCCAGTATGGCATTTCTTATGTTCTTATGAGAAGTGCTCCATGGAAGGTGCATACTGCACCACCATGTAAACAGGCCATGAGAGCAGGTGCCCCACTCCCTGAAGGCCCAACCTGTGCACTCACCACATCACCAAACAGCCCAGACTCGTCAGATGCCAAAGAAGGTGGTCAGAGCTGATTGAAGAAGATGAGTCTAGCCTGTGATGGTACCACCATGAGCACTTAGGCTTCTTCATGGCCTTACCTGATGCCCCCACTAGGAAAGTCATTGTACGACCTGCCCTGCTGCCCCCAACCAAACCACCACCAGACTCACCTGCAGTACGCAACCCATTAGCATCAACTGGCACAAAGGCACTCCAAGGGCCCAGGACACTGCTTCATTTCCCCTGAGACCACTGCTCCTCTCAACTCAGTCTGACCACTTGCCAACAGAGACCACCACCTAAAGGCACTCTTCCAAGATTGCCGACAGCCACCACATGTTGCTGCTGCACCCCAACTACGTCCCATGAATGGAAAAGAAAAGCAGAGGCAAGGGGCACATGGGACAAACCCTGCCCCCCCAGCAGTTCACCGTGCCGCTGCCATGTGGCCGGCTGGAAGCAGCTGTGGCCACTTCTCAACACAGCTTGTCCCTGACCCCAAGGATCCCCTCCACTCAGGGGGCAGAACCCCTCAGAGACCTCCAACTGCCTCTAAGGAGAGGCCCGGTATCCCCCAACCAAAAGAGTTCACTGACCCTGAGTCTCCCTGAACACTCCCCACAGAAAGCAGGCAAACCTGGGAACTCAGGCAACTGACCCTCTTCCACTGGCCCATAGCTTACCAACCACAGGTGCCCCAGAATGGCCAGAAAGAGTATGGTCTGCACCCACATTTCAGTCTCCAAATTCCCTACCACTCAAGTTAACCACCAGTACAGGAGCCTGAGAGGAAATACAAGTCACTCCCCTGCACCTACCTGCAGCCCTCCCCCTAATACCTCCAACTACTGCCAGGCACTGGCCCAACTCCCCCCCAAGACCCAATGCCTGCCTTGGTGCTCACAGGACCTACCCTTCCCCCACCCATAAGTAATGCCACTTTTCTGCCGTGGCCCCACGAAGACAGCTCAATTATCCTCAGCCAAAAAACCCTGAATGGGGGTGTCCACAGCTTCATCCATGGCCCCAAGCACTGCGGCAGGCACAAAACAGCCCATTCCTGGACTCACCTGATGCTCCACGAGCACCGCTGCAGCCGAATTCGCCAGGCCCGTCGACTTAGATCGGTGCTTTGGGGCCATTTTTCAAGCTAGGCAACAGAGAGGCAGCAAAGGGCAACAGCAGCAGACAAATGGAGGAAAAGGATGCAATAGCAGCTGCAAACTGCCAGTGTAGGAAAGGAAGGAGGAGCTGCCTCTTGAAGTTAAAACCTACTTGGCTGGCCCCTTCCCCCTACTGACCCATAGAACCAACAGGCTCCCTTCCTATGGTGGGAAGGGACCTTTTTGAATTCAAGGGCTGACAGCCCTGGCCAGGCAACACCAACCCAGACCCCCCTCTCACTTCACACCAGGATCCAAGCAAGGGGCCCCCCTTCTTCAAGGCCGAGCACCTGGTTATAGGCGACCTGGTCCCATGGCCCGGAACGTTTTTTCTTCTTGCTTATTCCCATCATGTCACATAAACCAACACAAGATTTCAGATGTTGACTCACATTTTACTAATTTGGTTAATTTAGGGGATTTTAATGTACATATAGATATTCCTGAAGACAGTTTTGACAAAAAGTTTGGTCATCGTGTGACTAATCTAATCTTAAACAGTATGTACTGAGTCCACCTATAAGGCAGGTCATACTTTAGTTTAGACTAATTTTTACCTCCAGTTTTGTTCTTAGTCTTAATATCCTTCCAGTTCCCTGGTCTGACCATGGATATCTTTTTCGGTCCATTAGTCCTTTAAATCCCCTTTTACTTCTGGGACTACTAAGTATACCAGGGATTTTCATAAGGGGCACCCAGTGGATCTTATTAATCTACCAGGTTTATTCCCTGTTGACTTTATCTAAGTAGCCGCTTAGCATGCCATTTTATCACAAGTGTCTGACAATGTGGCTCTTACGAAATTTTCTATCACTTCTAGTATCTTATGTCTTTGGTATCATCCTGGGTTACGATTATTAAAACAGTCCAGACAAGATGGAAGATGCTGGCATGTTTCAAGGACCACTGACACATCTTTCATTTGTAGGGGATCCTTTACAGATTCTCATAAGACTATTAAGATGGCTAAAAGGGTATACTATTCTGATTTTATTCAACAGAGTTCTAATTCATCTAGACAGCTGTTTTGTATTGTGACCAGTTTAATTGATCCCTCCTTTCGGAAGACATTTACTAATTAACATACACCCAATGATTTTGCTCAATATTTATTTACTAAAATTAACTCAGAAATGACTTAGTACTTTCTCAGCCATCTGTTTCAAATTCAGCAGTGCCCTCTAGCTTTAACTAATCTCTGCATAAAGAGCAGAGTGACTAACATACATTTGGAATACTTTTAACCCCGTTTCCATTTTATTCTTGTCTAAAATTCTTGCCATGGTCAATGCCACCACTTCTCTTGGATCCTATGCCATCTTATTTAGTACAAAACCCTCTACTTTGACTTACGACCAGGTTGATTAATGACAGTTTGATTTCAGTACCTTTAGCAACTTTTTTTGAAATATGGCCTTGTTAAACCTATTCCTAAAACACCACAGGCTGACCAGACAAATTTATCAAATTTTCATCCAGTTTCTAATTTCTTTTTTTTCCAAAATCACAGAGAAATAGTGCAAGATCAACTCTGTAGCTTTTTAGACAATTCTAATATACTCCATCCTAGACAAGTGGGCTTTCATAATGAACATAGTATGGACAGGGGCGGTTCTACCATTAGGCAGAACCTCAGTGACGGCTGCCTCACTCTGCCTTAAAAAATAATTTTAAAAAAGACAACCTGCAACAGCGGCTGCATCACCCTCCACCCCCTCTACTGCTGCTGCTGACTCAGACCAGGTAAGACGCAGCTGTAGCAGCAGGATGAGAACTCTTGCAAAAAACCCCATGGGCAAAGAAAGCCTTTGGGATTACTGCCACACATGCATGGTTCTCTTCCTGCCCAAAGGTGCCATCTTGCTCAGTCAGGTCCCAAAGCTAGAGCCCTACTAAGCAGATGGCAAGGGGAGAATAAAAATACTGCAACTATTCAGGGGAGGTGGGAGGGTAATGAGGACTGATTCCTGCTGTCCCTGGAGAATACCTGTTACAGGTGAATAACTACGCTTTCTCTAGGAACAAGCAGGAAGTCAGTCCTCACTTATGGGACTCCCCAGCTACAGGATACTGAAACTGTAAGCCAAAAACACCTCTGCGAGGCCGTGAGCAGAAGCTGATGTCCGAAGGGAGCCCGAGTCCTCGGGCCAAGCTCTCGGTAGCTGCAGGAGGGTCGGAGGGTAGGAGTTGCTTATACTCTGAAAAGACTATGGAGTACAGCCTGGCCAAAGGTGGGACTCCCTCTCCAGGCAGTAGGGCGAAGTGAAGGTATTTGCTGAAGACCAGGTCACAGCTCGGCAGATATCTGTCAGAAGCACTGAGTGTGGACGCCGTGTGTGGCGACCTGATGATCCAGCGGGGTGCCTGCCTTTGCTTGGGCGAAGGCGATGCAGTCTGCCACCCAGGTGGAGAAAGTGCGTTTGGTGACTGCCAGCCCCAGGCGGTTGGGATCACAGGCGATGAAGAGCCAGTTGGACTTGCGATGACCTTGGGTATGCTGCAGGTAGAAGACGAGAGCCCTCTTGCAGTCGAGTGTATGCAGGACCGCCGATGCCCAGTCAGCGTGAGGTCTCGGGAAGGAAGTTGGCAAGACCACCTCCTGATTGAGGTGGAAATCCGAGACAACCTTCGGTAGGAACTTGGGGCGGGTGCGAAGGACCATCCTGTTCCTGTAAAACAACCTGGTGGAGGGGGGCCTCGGCCATGAGGGCATGAGGTTTGCTGACTCGCCACACCAAGGTCAGTGCCACCAGGAAAACCACCTTCCAGGAGGGGTGCCGGAGCGAGCACGTCACCATCAGCTGGAAGGACGCATGAGTACAATATTCAGGTCCCATTCTGCCGGTGGAGGCTGGATGGGGGGTTTGGAAAGCAAGAGGCCCCGCATGATGCAGGAGACCAGAGGCTTGCCCGAGAGGGGTTTACCCTCTACTGGAAAGTGGTTGGCTGAGATGGCTCTCAAGTGAACCCTGACCAAATTGGACTTCAGCCCTACCTGCGAGAGATGGAGAAAATACTGGAGAACCCAATGGGTGCAGCAGGAGAACAGGTCGAGCTGGAGCTCGGAGCACCACGTCAAAAACTGCCGCCACTTCAGAGCATAGGCTCGCCTCATTGAGTCCTACCTCGATGCGAGGACATCCTCAATTTCCACTGGGAGGCGCAGCAAGGCTAAAGAGACCCATTCAGCTGCCAGGCTGTCAGGGATAGTAAGACCAGGTTTGGGTGAAGTACCCATCCCCAGGGGGACCAGAGGCTCTGACAAGAGCCGAAGTAGAAGCGGGAACCAAAGTTGTCAGGGCAACAAAGGAGTCACGAGAATCACCAAGGCTCGGTCATGCTGGATCTTATGGAAGGTCCTCACAAGGAGAGGAGTGGGAGGGAATGCTTACAAAAGCCCAGAGGTCCAGTTCAGGAGGAATGCATCCTGGACCACCCTGCTCGGGTGCGGTATCGGCCACAGAAATGGGGAAGCTGTGTGTTTGCCGGGCTGGCAAACAGGTCTATGGACTGAATCCCCCAGAAGCAGAACAGGTGGAGAACCACCTCTGGACTCAGGTGCTACTTATATGGGCAAGAGAGCCTGCTGAGTCTGTCCGCGAGGAGGTTGTCCTGGTCCAGGAGGTAAACCACTCTCAGTGTCATGCCCCTGCATATGGTGAAAGAGAAGAGAAGGACTGCTTCCCAACAGAGGAGGCAGGAGTCCATGCCCCCCTCCTTATAAGAACATAAGATATGCCATACTGGGTCAGACCAAGGTCCATCAAGCCCAGTATCCTGTTTCCAAAAGTGGCCAATCTAGGTCATACGTACCTAGCAGTTTCCCCAAAAGACACAAGTTCCACAATGCTTGTACTGGGTCAAGCATTGATATCCTGGGTCCCTTCTTAATAATGGTTTATGGACCTTTCCTCCAGGAACTTGTCCAAACCTTTTTTAAACCCAGCTACACTAACAGCCTTTACTACATCCTCCAGTAACAAATTCCAGAGTTTGATTACACGTTGAGTGAAAAAATATTTTCTTTTATTAGTCTTAAATAGTTTACCCTGTAGCTTCATTGCATGTCCCCTAGTCTTTCTATAGTCTGATAACGTAAACAATCGATCTACGTTTACCCGTTCCACTCCATTCATTAATTTATAGACTTCTATCATATCTCCCCCTCAGCCGTCTCTTTTCCAGGTTAAAGAGCCCTAACCTTTTTAGCCTTTCTTCATAGGAGTATCCTTCCATCCTCTTTACCATTTTGGTGGCTCTTCTCTGAACCTTTTCTAATAACTCTATATCCTTTTTTTTATGTACAACATCACGACTCTGTTGTCGGTCTGCACAAGCACCGACTTGCCCTTCAGGTGGTACTCGAAGACCTTCAGGGCCAACCGGATCGCTTGAAGCTCAAGCAGGTTGATCTGCTGCCGAGATTCCTCGGGTGACCACTGCCCCTGGGTGCAAAGATGGCCAAAGTAGGCTCCCCAACCCAACAGCAAGGCATCTGTCGTCAAGACGAACTTGTGCTGTCGTCTAGAAGGGCATGCCCCGAAGGAGGCTCTGTGGGTTCTGCCAACAGACTAGGGACCCGACTAGCCTGCGAGACACCCAGACGGGGTCCTAAAGGCGGTCCGAGGCTTGGGCCCATTATGCTCTGAGGCACCATTGGGCTGCTCGCATCTGCATGCGAGCGTGGGGAACGACGTGGATGGTCGAGGCCATGTGCCCCAGGAGTTGCAGCATGGCCTGCACTGAGACCCTGGGCCAGCCTTGGACCTCAGCAGCCAGAGCGCGGAGGCGATATGCACGTGCTTGAGGGAGAAAGGCGGTCGCATGTTCTGTGTCGAGAAGAGCACCAATGAACTCCAAGGTCTGCACTGGTTCGAGGTGGGATTTGGAGTAGTTGACCAGGAAACCGAGGCGCTTGAGGAGGACCACCGTGCGCAATGCCGAGGTGAGCCTCCGACGCTGATGTGCCCGAGATGAGCCAGTCGTTTAGGTAAGGGTAGACGAATATGCCGTGTAGCCGGAGGTGGGCTACGGCTACCGACAGGCACTTGGTGACGACTCGCAGGGCAGACGCAAGCCCAAAGGGGAGCACTCTGTACTGGAAGTGCGCCCCCTGCACCCTGAAATGCAGGTACTTCCTGTGTTTGGGATGGACAGGGATGTGGGCATAAGCATCTGTGAGATCCAAGGAGCATAGCCAATCGCCCTGTCTGAGGTAGGGCAGCAGGACGCCAAGCGATAGCATTTTGAACTTCTCCCGCACCAGAAACTTTTCCGATTCCTGAGATAGAGGATGGGGCACAGGCTCCCCATCCTCTTTGGAACGAGGAAGTACCAGGAGTAAAACCCATGACCTCAGAGGTGTGGCGGAACTCTCTTGACCGTCTGCTGACTGAGGAGGTTGTTCAGCTCTTGCTGCAAGTAAGTCTGGTGCGAGGGAAGCCAAGTAGGCTCCGCTGGGGAGAAGGGAGGAGGGAGTTTGTCTAGACGAAGACGATACTCATCCCGGATCACCTGCAAGACCCAGGTGCCCGATGTAATAGCCGCCCATTCAGGGGCGAAAAGAGACAGGCGTCCACTCACAGACAGAAAAGTCCCCGGGGGGCAAGAGGCTATGCGTTCAGCGTCAAAACCCCAGGGCTGGCTGGGGTGGCGCCGGTGGTTGGGTCTTGGGCCCTTGGGTTTCCGGTGACCCTGAGCTCCCCCTTTGCCTTGAGCAATGGTAGTCGGTGCAGGGGTAGGCGGGTATTCCTGGTAGAGGAGCCCTTTCCTTTGGAAGAAAGGTTTTTTGCTGTGCTGTTTCTTCTGTGGAAGAGAGGTGGTTTTGAGAGAGAGAGACGGGTGTGAGTCATGAACTCTGTCTCAATCTTGGATGCCTTGTCCTCCATGGGCTTGCCAAACAGTTGCTTGCCAAGACAGGGGACATCGAGGAGCTTCTCCTGGACCCACTGTTCCAGGTCTGACTGGAGCAATGCCTGGCGTCGGGCTCAGACGGAAGACTCGAACCCGTCATATGCGGCGCGGGGAAGGTATTTCGAGCAGTCTGCAACTGACCTCAGGAGGGTCTGGATCCTGAAAAGCTGCTCCCCACCGAGGCCCGTGGAAAACCCACGGAGCTCTTTGGCAAGGTCACGAAGAAACATACCCATGTACAGTTGGTACTCCTGGATACAGCATGCTAGCATGGATCATTAGTAAGCCTTGCGCCCAAGGGCGTCGAGTACATGGGACCCCCTCCAAGGCCGGACCAAAGAGTGCAACTTTCGGCTCTTCTGTTTCCGCATTATGGATTCTATTACCATGGAGGTATGAGGAAGTTGGGTCTTCTGAAGCCATGGGCCGCGCTGGACCCTATACATGGCATCGAGTCTTTGACTGACAATAGGGACCAAGGCGGATGTTTCCCACATGCGGAGGAGCAGCCGGAATATGATGGATGGTACCAGAGCCATAAGAGACAACCGGGGTGCAGACTTGTACTGCAAGATGTCAAGTTCCTCTGCCCTTGGCTCCTCCTCGGTCTGCGTAGGCAGATTGAGGGCCCGAGCTATATCCTGCATAAACACCAGGAAACAACTCGGGAGGAGACCGCCTTCTCGAGGCGGGCAGGGATGGGTCAGAGGGGAGATCCCTGTGTGTGCGGGTTTCCAGGGAAGTGTCCCCGTCCGATTCCCAGCCCGAGAAGTACTCTAAGTCAGGCTGATCTCCGCGCCCAGTGACAGAGGCACACTTGGAGCCGGAGGGCACTGACTCTGGAAGACCTCACCCCCGAGGAACGTGGTGGCGAGCGAGACCTGTGCCGAGGACCCTCGCGGGGCCCATGGCTGTTGGGGGTTCCAAGGAAGCTTTCAGGACCCGTCAGGGGACCCGTGGTCTCGGGGCACGAGCCAGTTGTGCTGGGCAAAAGCACCTGCTGGGAAGCTAGAAAGGCAGAAATGCTGTGCTCCAGTGCCAGCATACAGGACTCCTACTCAGGAGTGAATCCCTGCGATGTCGACGCCGGTGTTACTGGGTCTGGCATGGAGGAGAGGGGGTCCTCACCAGGACGACCCTCAGAAGACCGGTTGCCATCACCAGAGGCTTCCGTGTCCGTACGAGGTACCTTTTGAGGCCGCTCCTTGTCCGACTCTCGGGAACTCCAGGGAGGGCTAAGGGAACGAGCACGAGACTCCTTGTGTTGTCTGGAGCCCCCAACAGCGACTTCGAGGTCATCGTCTTCTTTTGCCGCTCCACCTCGGGCGAACCCTGACCTGGGGCGCGGGGTCACTGAGGTGGACCCTGCAAGCGGTAGATCAGCAGGGCGAGGTGCCACTGGAGACCCTGGGGCTGCCTTGCGGTAAATCCCGTCAGACTTCTGCTTGCGGCTTAGCAAGGCCTTAACGGACATTTTCTTACAAAGAGCAGAGCTCCGGGTTGTGGTCATCCCTAGACACCATAGACAACAGTCGTGGGTGTCCATGAGCGACAAATCTTTGGAGCATGTGTCACATTTCTTGAAGCTGGTGGTCATGTGGGCAAAAAGAGCCCCTGCGAGGTCGAAAGCCTTCAAGGCCAGTGGTTGGAGAAAAAAGGGTGTGAAAAGGGCTGAAAAGGGAGACACTAAAAGAGTGAAAAAGGGGATCCCCTAGCCCACAGCCAGAGCAGGGGCGAAGGGGAGGATGGAAGAGGACCAGTGCTACCGGAAAAAAGGCCAAAAGGCTGAAGACAAAAAAACTTTTTCAGAGGGACGAGGACGTGCGTCTGAAGGGCTCCGCGGAAATAGGGAGACTGAGCAAGATGGTGCCTTTAGGCGGGAAGAGGACCACGCATGAAAGGCAGCAATCCCAAAGCCTTTCTTTGAAAGCTGGGGAATTGCTCCGTGTGGGCTCCATCGGTGCCGACGTCAGTCATAATGAGGACCGACTTCCTGCTTGTTACTGGAGAATAAGCAGTTATTCAGTTGCACTCAAAAATGTAGTGAGGCTTCTAGGTGTTCAGTTTGACTCTTTTTTTTTAAATTTTATTTATTTAAATTTTCCTGAATACTGTAATAAACATGGAATAATTTACAAATATTGTGTCAAAAAATTCAAGAACCCCCAAAAAATCACAATAGATCACATCAAGGGAGAAGAGCTATCATGACCCCCAAAAGGGAAAGAAAAGGAAATAAGCAAAAAGGAGTTACTATTAACTCCACATTAGGGAGTTGTACTATGCAACCCACCTATTTTTTTCCCACTGATTCCTTGTCAGATAAGAACTGACGTAATTGTTACACGTCAGTATAAACATAATTCTGTCCCTCTAATGTTACAAGACAGGGAAATTTCAAGAAAAAATAAGCCCCTAAAGCTTGTGATAAGGAAGCTTATCATAGCTCAGGTAGGAGCTATAGAAAAGATGATGTGACTCTGAACAAGCAACCTGTCAGTTCTGGTAGAAGCAAGAAAACAGAGTTTTCACATAAAAGACTACCAGTCCCAGAATGCACCAGGTTTCCAGCAGCCATGAGAGGGGCTGAAGTGAGAGAATGTGTGTGCAATCAAGAGAGCTATGAGGTAATCCCTAAGCACTCATCTCAAAGGGCAGGGCCTGATTCAACACAGCTGCGCTGTGTTAGGGAGCAGCACACATTAGAACAGGATAAGAATAGAGCTTATTCTTCAGATAACAGTTGGAGCAACAGTGACTACAAGCTCCAGCCAAGCTACAGAGGCAGATACAGCAACAGCTTCAAGCTCAAGCACCAGTATCACCTGGAGAAACAGAAGCCAAGCCAAGCGGATAGAGAGAGAAGGAAACTCTCTGGAAGGAAAAGAAGGAAGCCCATTGGAAGGTCTGGGAGATTCCAAGGCAGTACCCATACTGGGAGGTATTCCAAATGCCAGCAGGGTCCATTGGACTGGATTCAGCCAGAGGAATGGAATGGCAGAGATAGGAATCACCAGTGGCTACCTGGAAGAGAGAAGACTGCAAGTGGAAGGGACTTTCAGACCAAGGCCAGACAGTATGTGAGAGGAGATCCAGTGTCCAGGGATCAAGATTGGAAGGCTGGACATCAGAATTGGATTACATACTGGCCCGGCAATGCAGAGAGGAATTATGATGGCAGGAGAGGCTCAGGTATGAACACTGATCCAGACCCTATCTATAATAGTGAATGGCAGCAAGAGAATAGGCATTCTCATGATAGTGCCTTATTGAAAGACTCATCTGTGCCAATGTATGATAGTGACCATATGCTTATTGATGAAGGGGGAGATACAGCAGATGAAATTATTAATTACATGGACTGTTCTTTATCCCAATGCTATTGCTAGCTTTCTGTGAGCAAACACATCAGCCATCACAAAGAAACCTAACTTTGTTCTTTATTTCCACTGCAAACAGCTCTTAAAGCAGGATTTGGGTTCACACAGTAGCAGCCAGCCAGCTAAAGGCTTTCAGCTGGTCAATTGATGGTAATTGGAGCTGCACCTGATAGAGTGTGTGAGCAAGGGAAAATCACTGCTGGATCTGCGTGGAAAATAAGCAGAAGTTAACCTAACCAGCAAAGTTTATTATTTCTTTGTGCCTTTGTATTTGGTTATTATTGGCTAAGAAAACATTAGCTAATTGCCTGACAAGCTGAAGGCTGTTTTCTGTTTTGCTTTATGACTTTCTGTTATCCATTTAAACACTGCAAGCAAGTAACCTCATTTATAGTGCTATCAAGCATACATGTGCTGGGTGAATTAAACCCCATCAATAAAAGAAGTATTTTATTGGCTTTAACCACTGGTTTCACAACTTAATTATTGTCATCAGCTGTGTTTGGGAGTGAATGAACTACAATACCCACAATACCTTGCAAGAATCATATGAATATATGCATCGTCAAGATTGTGTAAGTTCTCACCCTAGGCAGCCGTCTGACAAATGGCGTAGTTTTTCGGATTGCTCTTGCACCAAGAGGATTTACTTGTTGTGGATTACAAATAAAAGTCAACTTTAAAGCTGAAAGAAGATTTTTTCCCTCATCTGCCCTTTGGAGGAAAAGTGGTTGACCCAGGAAGCTGTCCCAGAGGAAAAGACCCTGTGCAGAGCTGGATTCATCACTGAGACAAGGTAATATGTACCTGGGCATGTCTAGTGGTGGATGTGTGTAAGCACAGGGGGTAATTGAAAGAAAAAAAAAAAGGAGTTGAAAAAAAAAAAAAAAAACCACACCTGGTTGGAAGGTGCTGCTCTTGGGTTTTTCTTTTTTCTTTTCTTGCAGGGGTCAAGATGGATCCGAGGGAGATGGCTCAGTGGATGGCAGCCCAATTCAGCAAGCAGCAGGAGCTATCACAGCAGGCCCAGGACACTGCTATGAAGGCCTTAATTGAACAGCAGAAACCAGTGCTTGATCTGGTGCAAGCTCTATTTCAGCTGCAGAGCCAAAGTGGAACAAATGCAAGACCAGCAGTTAGTACTGGTACACCACATGTGGACAATGTGGGACTCAATCAAGGGATTGGGGCATTTAATTTTGGGAAATTAACTGCAGAAGATAATGTTGATGATTTTCTAGAGTCTTTTGAAAGAGTGGCACAGGCTTTAGCATGGCCAGAGACCCAATGGACAGTAAGGCTGGCAGCCTCATTAACTGGAGAGGCACTAGCAGCTTACAGAGCAATGCCAGCAGCCCAGGCTCTGAATTATAAGGATGTAAAGGCAGCTATTAGAGATCGCCTAGGGTTGTCTATTTCAGAGTATAGGCGAATGTTTAGAGCTGTTACATTGAAAGTGGGTGAGACACCCAGGGCTCTGAGTCAGAGAATCAAAAGTTTAGCTGTGAAATGGTTGGAGCCTGAGCAAAAGACAGTAGAAATGTTATTAGATATTATAATGCTGGAACAATTTATGCTTGGGGTACCTAAAGATTTGAATGTTTTTCTTATACAGCAAAATTGCCAAAATCTTGGAGAGGCAACCATGCTAGCAGAGAGATTCTTGGAAGCCACGCAGGCTTGCCATAGAATGGGTGGCCCTCTAAAGATGGATGCTGAGGCTAAATGTGCTGTATCAGAAAAGGGAATAATTAAGAATGTTTCTAAAAATGAATGTACTGTATCAAACCAGATGACACAGTGGAATAGAAAGAAATGTTTCAAGTGTGGGAAATTGGGACATTTAGAGAAGAGATGCCAGACACACACTAGTTTAATGGGTCTGGATTTAACACAGCCCAAGGAAGGATTTCTTTTGATGGTTGATGTGCAGGGAATTACCATAAATGCATTATTAGACTCTGGGGCAGACCAGAGTATGATGTCAAAAAGGCTTTGGAAGAGGATAGAGGCCCAAGAAAGATTTGTGCCTAGAACCCCTGAAAGCCAAGTTCACATCAGATGCATTCATGGTGCTGCATCATCATATCCCACCTATAGGCTAAAGGTTAAGTGCCTAGGGAAACAAGAAGAAGTCCTATTAGCAGCGGTGCCTAGGCTACCCTTTGATTTGGTTCTAGGAAGAGACTGGCCAAGATTTAAGCAGGGTCTAGTGGAAGGACTAGGAAAGAAGGAGGGAGAAGGTTTAATGGTAGTAGCTCCCGGGCCTTTATTTGGAAGTCCTCAGACCCCAGCTAAAAAGATGGTTAAGCGTCCAGAAGACCAAGCTACCCCAAAGCAGATATTCGTCCTAAAGTACCATAAGGTCTCTGAGAAGGCCCAAGCTCCTAAGCAGGCAACCCCTCAGTCTGCTGGGTTTGCCCTGTGCAGCATAGAAAATGTGACTGTACCTAGCCAAGGGAGAGCCCTGGTTGACACCGGTCTCCAAGTGGAAATACCAATTGGATGTTATGGGAGAGTAGCCCCAAGGTCTGGATTAGCCCTTAAATATTTCATCGATGTGGGTGCGGGAGTAATTGATCCCGATTACAGGGGCAATATTAAAGTTCTGTTGTTTAACTTTGGACAGAATGAGTATCATGTGAAGACAGGAGACAAAATTGCCCAATTGATCTGTGAGAGGCTGGGTTTTCCACCTGTGGAGGAGGTCACATCCCTAGAGAATTCTGAACGTGGAGCCAAAGGCTTTGGTTCTACTGATGTCAAAGGGGTTAAAAGCTTAGCTGCCACCTGTGCCCGAGAGAGGGAGGTGAGTGAAGAGGAAGATTTGGGACCCCAGGTATCTGATTGTAAAGAAAAATCAGAGCCCCAAATAGGTGAGGACCTGACAATGGTACAACAGGAAGAAATTAGGAAGTTGCTTAAGGAATTCCCAGATGTGTTGACACCCATACCTGGGGAGACCCATTTGGTGGCCCATGAAATAATAACTCCACCTGGGAAATTGGTTCGTCAAAGGCCATACCGCTTGCCTGAAGCCAAAAGACAGGAGGTAGTGGCACAAGTCCAGGAGATGTTGGACATGGGGGTAATAGAGGAGTCAAAGAGTCCCTGGAATAGCCCCATAGTCCTGGTGCCGAAGCCTGATGGATCCTTAAGATTTTGTATTGACTTCCGGCAGGTAAACGCCATATCAGTTTTTGATGCATATCCAATGCCAAGAATTGAGGAGCTGTTAGACCAGCTGGGACAGGCTCAATACTTAACCACCCTTGATATGACAAAAGGATATTGGCAAATCCCTCTCACCAGGGAGTCGAAGCCGAAGACTGCATTCAGCACCCCCGTTGGCCTTTTCCAGTTCAAGAGGATGCCTTTCGGACTGCATGGAGCAGCAGCTACCTGCCAAAGGTTAGTGGATCAGGTACTTCGACCCCACCAAAGTTATGCTTTTGCATACATGGATGATGTCATAATCCATAGTAACACCTGGGCGGAGCATTTGAAGAGGATCAGGGCAGTCTTGTGCTCTATGAAGCAAGCGGGAATCACTTTAAACCCGAAGAAGTGTGCCTTTGCAAATAGGGAGGTAAAATACCTAGGCCACCTAGTGGGAAGAGGAAAAATTAAACCTCTATTAAGCAAAATAGATAGCATCAGGAATTTTCCTCCTCCAACAACCAAGAAACAACTAAGAAGTTTCTTAGGACTTATTGGATACTACCGCCGGTTTATACCGCAATTCGCAGAGAAAAGTGCCATTTTCACGGATATGCTGCGAAAGAATTGTCCAAACCAGATAAAGTGGACACCAGAAGCTGAAAAAGCGTTTTCAGTATTAAAAGAAAAATTGTGTACAGGACCGGTACTGAAAGGAGTAGACTTCAAGAAACCCTTTCTGGTTCAAACCGATGCATCGGATGTAGGGCTAGGAGCAATCCTATCCCAGTGCCATGATGGAGAGGAGCATCCTGTGATGTACCTGAGCAGGAAGTTGTCACTGGCTGAACAAAAGTATTCCACGATAGAAAAAGAGTGTTTGGCTATCAAGTGGTCAGTGGAGGCGTTAAGGTTTTACCTTACAGGGAGGAAGTTCCAGTTGGTCACGGACCATGCCCCACTTAAGTGGTTGCAGCAAATGAAGAACCACAATGCCAGGTTGACACGCTGGTACATGGCCTTACAGGCGTTTGATTTTCAGGTTGAACATCGTGCCGGGAAGTTACACAAGAATGCGGATGCACTTTCCCGTATTACGGACTGTAGAGAAGAAGTTTCACCAGTAAAACCAGTCCGTAATAACTTCAGCAGGGGGGTATGTGATAAGGAAGCTTATCATAGCTCAGGTAGGAGCTATAGAAAAGATGATGTGACTCTGAACAAGCAACCTGTCAGTTCTGGTAGAAGCAAGAAAACAGTTTTCACATAAAAGACTACCAGTCCCAGAATGCACCAGGTTTCCAGCAGCCATGAGAGGGGCTGAAGTGAGAGAATGTGTGTGCAATCAAGAGAGCTATGAGGTAATCCCTAAGCACTCATCTCAAAGGGCAGGGCCTGATTCAACACAGCTGCGCTGTGTTAGGGAGCAGCACACATTAGAACAGGAAAAGAATAGAGCTTATTCTTCAGATAACAGTTGGAGCAACAGTGACTACAAGCTCCAGCCAAGCTACAGAGGCAGATACAGCAACAGCTTCAAGCTCAAGCACCAGTATCACCTGGAGAAACAGAAGCCAAGCCAAGCCAAGCGGATAGAGAGAGAAGGAAACTCTCTGGAAGGAAAAGAAGGAAGCCCATTGGAAGGTCTGGGAGATTCCAAGGCAGTACCCATACTGGGAGGTATTCCAAATGCCAGCAGGGTCCATTGGACTGGATTCAGCCAGAGGAATGGAATGGCAGAGATAGGAATCACCAGTGGCTACCTGGAAGAGAGAAGACTGCAAGTGGAAGGGACTTTCAGACCAAGGCCAGAAGGTATGTGAGAGGAGATCCAGTGTCCAGGGATCAAGATTGGAAGGCTGGACATCAGAATTGGATTACATA